>CAMRHE010000280.1:1200000-1850000 GCA_947044405.1 Leptodactylus fallax | reverse complement strand
GACCTCTGGCTATCCCTGACTACTATTATGCTGCACGACCACCACCAATCTAACACTTTGCCATATTGTTGTATGGAAGGGGGCTACACTTAGGAAGAAGGGTATAATATTTATGTACATCTAGAAAACTCAGATTCATTATGACCAAGAAAAACCATCCCATACCCAGCAAAGAGAAAGATAGGCCTGTTAAAGGAGTTTTCCAGGCTAAAAATATTGATACAAGGTCTGTGGTGTGAAATTCTGCACCCCATTGATTTGCTGTTCTCAGCAGCTGATACACAGAGAATAGAGCAGGAAGCAAATAGCGCTGTTCTATGATAGTGGCAGCACTGAGTTACTGCAGCTTAGATTCCATTCAAATAATTGGGAGCTGATGCTTTATTTTCTGTGTATCACCTGCTCAGAACAGCTGATCGGTGAGGGTGTGAGGTGCCGAAACCCCACTGATCTGATATTGATAAACTATCCTTAAGATAGGTTATCAAATATTTTCACCCAGAACACCTCCTTAGTACTTCTTGATCAAACCTTTTTAATGCCACAAAGGGTTAATCTTATTTTCAAGCGTAGGACAGGGTAGGACAGCCAAGGAATGGAAATAACTGAATATACAGTATTACATGCAGTGTAAATATTATCTATGAATTGTGAATTTGGCAATCATCCTTAGTTCTGGCAGAAAATTAGGGAGAGACTACGCCAGGGCCAGCTAGAATATTACTGAATACTGAGTATGACTAGAAAGAGGGCAGCAATAAGTGTGTGACTGCAAATAAGACACTCGACATAAACGGCATGATATTCCCAATAGGGGGCGTTCCATAATCACAGTACATGAATAATATGTACACAGCATGGCATAGTAACATAGTAAATATAGTCAGTTATTTCCATTCCTTGGCTGCCCTTCTGTCCTAGTGTACCCAATACTGGAACTAACATTAGCACTTTATGGGGAAGAAAAATCTCTGGAATAAGAGGAGGGGCAAAACACACACCAGGGTCTGAGATGGAGGTCACCAAAAATGGCCAAAACTTGTCTGTATGTATATATATTAATACTTCATACATTCTATAGAACTGATCATCTCCAGCTGTGAAGATCTGATATTCTCTTCAAATATTGTGTACGACAACTTGTACTTTTATTAAATCTGCAATTTCAGTATACATTATTAACCACTTCATGACTGGGCATTTTTCCTGGTTCATGACCAGACATATTTTCATTTTTTCGGTACAAGCTGTTTGATAGATCTTGCTTGTGCGGGTGATTCAAAAAATGTTTGCATTTTTTTCAATGAAACATGGAGCTTTATTTTTATGTCTTTTACTTTTGCAGATTTTTTTTCTTTCTTTAAATCTCTTTTTTTTTTTTCATTTTTAATCTTTAATCTTTTTTTTAATTTTATCTGTCTAGTTACCATAGACGGTGGAGAACAACTGGTGTAACTATACAATGTAATCTATAAAATATATAACTAGTTGCACAATTGTAGCATATGGCTTCTATACCATTACTCCACGATATTTGAGAATTGGCCAGCCAGGTTACCCAGTTAGCCTCCTTTATGTAGGAGGTCATTTAGACTATCCCAGATCCTATGGCTCATGTACAGTAGAAGTTCAAACGCGGGAAGCATTTGCCACTTCAGTGGAGATGCAACAAGTCTCTCGTGTTGATTCCAAGCTTGACGCCTCAAGTCCAGTTTCGTTACTTCTCTTTCCAACTCCTATGGCCTGTCAAGAATTTAAGAATCAGTGCACTGTGTACTTTGAACACCTCCCCAGTCTTCTTCATTGCCATCTTGTTCAGGCTGTCGTCTCCCTACCAAGACTCTGCTGATGTATGTCCTGGGCAAAAGGTGAAGTTTCTTCCACTTCATTGTTTCTTTGCAACAGAATTAAGAAACCTTGTTTCTTCACCAACATGGTGACCAGTTGCAAGTTAGGCATATATTAGTCACATGTCACAACAGGATGGCTTAGTCACATTGCAATAATATAAGTATGTGCTCAGGGCTGGTAGTATTATTCAGTATTACAAGTAGTACCCCGGATCTGAAACTACTCCAGGATTACCTGCAGTGAAGTCCAGATCCCTTTACAGGGATGTCTCCACACCTTGGCTTAACCAATCAGACTGCGGCTTAGAGGGTCCACTCCTGCATTAACGTAATAAAAGCACCACCATCCTACTTCATGGGTCCTGTAATAGATTAGAAATGGGTTTTACAATTTACAAGATATTAGGATTCTGTATCAATTTAGTTTCCTAATATGTTATTCACGACTTGTCTACAATGTTTTTTTAGGTTTGTGAGTGAGCGTGATTTTGCTTGTGCAGGTGGTCTCAGAAGTGTTGGTTATCCAGGGCTTTTTCGGTGCCAAATCCAATGTTGTTCTTGTTCTCCAGGATCAGATTTTTACTGGCTTTGTTCTTGTCTTCTCCATAGCCAAAAGTCTTGAAACTGCATAGAATCCCTCCGGGTATCTGAAGTTGACTTGACAGTTGTGACCTTGCCAGAAACTATAATAAGTGAAACAATGGCTTCATTGCTCTGTCAAAAAGTAATAGTACCCAAAGTAACCTCTCAAGCATCGGTTTCCAGCATAAGAGAATAGTCAGATGCCATTGTCTAGTAGCTCTGTACAGTAACCTCCTAAAATGTCTTTAAAATAATTTTGCACTCTTATAACAATCAGAACAAATAACAGGGTGAGCGAAACTGGGCCAAGTAGCGATGTATTGCAGTAGAAGGTGAGTATTCACTAGGTGAGGAGGTACAACTACTGTATGTAGAGGTCAGTCACATAGAAGTTCTTAGTACTGTGTCAGATGGCTATTCTTACACTTTAGAGAAGCAGTCAGCAGGAGATGTAGACCTATCATTTTTGGTGTTTAAACCAGGGAACAGGTTATATGAGAATGTATGTTCTTCACTCTTAAAGGGTTATTACCATCTCAAGGATCCTATCTAGCTAGCTTATGCAAATTCAAGAGTTGTCCTAAATATATTACTATACAAATGTTGCTTTATTTACCCTTTTATGTGAGTTAAATCCTCCCATTGTTTACATAAAGTTGTTAAGGAACCTGGCCTGTTATCTCTCCTTATCTAGCATTATAGGATGGATGATGTGACTCAC
Organism: Leptodactylus fallax; assembly: GCA_947044405.1. Taxonomy (NCBI): domain Eukaryota; kingdom Metazoa; phylum Chordata; class Amphibia; order Anura; family Leptodactylidae; genus Leptodactylus; species Leptodactylus fallax. The sequence continues at coordinate 1,846,847 of CAMRHE010000280.1, read as the reverse complement.
TGTTCTCTGGAAGGGAGGGGGGCTGAGTTATCAGGATCACGCTTGCTCTTGGAGCTGTTATCTCCTATTCTGCAGTCTGGGTATTCAGGTTAGCTTTTTGCAGTTTGCTGATATTGGTTCGGATTGTGTCTGTTATCTCTCTATGCAAACAAAATGATAAACATTAGTTTACTGCTGTTGTCTGTGCTGGCAGCATGTAAGTTTTCTTTCTCTCAAAACCTATGTAATGTAATATACATTTACTGTACATATTATTTGATCTTTTTTCTAGTAATCATAATAAATAATCTTTCGTGGTAAAGACAATGTCTATATCTTTTAAGTTACTTCATAGTCTCCTGTCCATCAAACAGTGAAAGTCTGCCCACCAGCTGGGTATTTACTGAAAATCCTGCTGAAAAAATGTTAGTTGGAAGCCCTGCCATAAGAGGCAACACATGTGAGTGCAGGAAGTCTTGCGCATATCACTGAGCTTGTAGCATCCCTAATATCACAACTAGGGGTGATTGATTATCGTTTGCAATGGCTCCCCAGATTATAACACCAGCAGTTGGAGCAGTGTATCACTCCATAGCAAAAGCGGGATCGAAGCGCTTACCACTAGACCTCCATAGTCAAACCCGATCATTGTTGGATCATAAACAGAACGTGGATTTATCACTATAGATGATACAGTTCCTGCCCGTAGTAGTCCAGGTTTAATGTTCACAATACCACTGCAAACAAAGGCGACAGTGGCTGACTGTCAATGGTTGAACACATAATGGGCACCATGACACAACATTTCCTTCTGCTAAGCATCTGGAAATGGTCTGGGCATAGACTGGTGGCACCTGTGTCTGGACAGAGGACAAGGAAACTGTGAGCTGCTTGTGCTTGTCGGCAGATCCTTTCTACTGCTTGTCTATTCCCCATATTTGTATGCCCTCATGTAACCACTGCTCCCACCTCCTCCTAACAGCTAGGTCAGAACAGCCTAGATGGCGGACAATTCATCAAAATGACCATCCTGCTTCTCTCAGTCCAATGTTATGTCTCCAGTCTATCAAGTGGGCAAAATATTTTTAGTGTGTCGTTGAGGCATGTCTAGCAGTCAATTCGATATTTCTATCTGGGTGTGATATTTTTTTTTCTTTTTTGAGTTTACTATATGTGATCTACAAACATCACTGAGACAAGGTCAGATCATTCTGTTGGGTCCAGTAACAGGTTACTAGAGTTTTTACAGCTGTACTGCGCATTTATTACCTAGTACCTAGTGAGAGTATTTTGCAAGGTTTTTTTTTTCAGAAAACAGAATACAGCAAGAAGGCCCATAAGTTTCCTCGTGGAGATGTTGCAGTCATGAAGATGTATTTCCCCTCTAGTGTACACTTTACATAAAAATGGCTCATCAATCAGCCATACGGTGTGCTGCCAATATGACTCCAAGCCATCCAGTCATGGACTCCACAAGACCTCTGAAGGTGTCCTGTGGCACAAAGATGCGGCAGATTCTTTAAGTATTATAATTTGCAAATGAGGCCTCCATATTTTGAGCTTGTTTTTCTAGAACCTCCCATAAACACTTAATCATATTATAATCTGCCTATTATTTGCCATGTTTCTCAAAATATCCCAGTTTTTGCAGTGTGGCAGGGCGCAATATCCTAGTGAAAGAGGTTGATACTATCTGGAGATAACACTGCCATGAAGGGAGTCCTTATTTTATCAGAAATGTTTAGGTAGTGCTAGATGTCAAATTCCAGGACCCAAGGTTTCTCAGCAGAACGTTACTCAGAATATCATACTGCCAATGCCAGCCAGCTTACCTTCTTTCTATAGGGGATCCTAGCGTATCTCTTTCCCAGAGAAGTGATGCACACAATCCCAGCCATCCACATGATAAATGAGGTAAAAAAAACATAATTCATCACGCCATTCACATTTAGAGTTTTTAAAGCGGTTTCTGAGACATTTTATTTTATTATTAACTGTGCATTTTACTGCAAAAAGACACCTCGGAATCTACTTACAATTCTGATGTGCCTTCCAAACCTTTAGGGGTCACGTCATTAAATGGGTGCAGTGTTTTTCTTGTGATGATGTGTTTTCCTGTGATGGTCATATCACATTTATTTATTGTGTCCCCACTCTGTAGACCCACTACAACAATGTATGGCACATCATAAATCACATGTAGTATATGGGGCAAGACTAGGCTTCAAATTCTGACCTTTGTGAGCTGAAATAACTGTGACCCCAAAGCATGCTAAATATACAGACGAGCGGCGTTGTAAGCTATGGCTATGCTGAGCTCAGCTTAAAAATGAGGATAAATGTGAAAAAAATAATACGCTTTCAGGAAATGTGTGCTTTTTTTTTACTATCTAAATACACTAAATAGCAGATTATGAGTTTTGGGTTTTTTTGTAAACCCAGAAAATCCCTTTAAGACTTGAGTCATCTAGAAAATTGTTGACATGGTGTAAGTGCTATTTCATAGATACAGATGTAGCTATGCTTAACATGAATTTTAATGTGTTAGATAAACAGTTGCTAATTATTTTAACTCAACTTTTCCATAGCTTTCAATGATTTTTGTTGCGCGTTATCATGGTGCAGCGAGTTATCAGGTTCAAGTTAAAGATGGCTGCCTACCTCCAGTTATAAACAGCTTTGCATAAATTAATAGTATAGCTGAATATTTGAAACTTTGGATTATATCTTAGCAAAATTTGTTTTCTTCTCTGCTTTTCAGGCTTAGTTACTTTCTATATATAAATCTATGAAGTGTGGAGGAAGAAGCTACTAGAAAAGACACTCAAATAAGTGCTGCTGCTACACTCTGCTATTCTGTAAGGTATGCTTGTAGATAACAGACTATCAGTACACAAATAAGGTAATAAATCATCCTCCTACTCCCCTTCCCTTCTCCATAGAGTGCTGTGTGTAAGGCTGGATACTGAGATGGATCCCTATGTTAACAACAGTCCGAGTGAATATAAGGAAGAGGAGAGCAACCTATTAAGTGGTGAAGGAAACAGATCTCCTGAATAAGATATATTACTAAGTTTCTTATATTCTCATGCACTGTTCATTTATGTATACCTATTTATAACTGGAGGTATGCTTGAATGTTGAGGACCAATTTATAAATAAACAGCAAGATCATCATTTAATGTGGTTTTATATATCATACTGTATATCACTCAAATTTATACTATTATATTCCTATTCAAATGGCCACTCAACAAAATTATTAGCAAATATGAGAAACTTTGTCATATATCTAGATAAAATGCCTGGTTCTCCTCCCTCCGGCTTCCTAAACTATTCACCCTACATGAATTCACTGCGACATCCATTTTAAGGCCTCCTTCACACGATTGTACTTTTGATCCGTAATTGCGGATCCACAGTTGCAAATCAAAGTACGGATACATGCACTGCTATGGGCCCAGACACTTGATCGCATTTTATGTGGCCGTGCGTCCATGCCATATACAAGGATTGCAAATTATGAAGTATGTGCTATATGATAAAGTATATCTCTGTATCAAACTTTATGATCACCAAGAGAGTCTATACAATTATGTATTGTTGTATTTATGTAATTGTGTATTGAAAAAATATACATAAAAATAGACACCTATTTTTGAAAGTATTGTTAGTGAAATTTTTTCCACACCTATCTAGTACTATATATATATATAATAAATATATTTATAATAATAAATATAACTAAATATAATGTATATATACAGTATATATATATATATATATATATATATATATACTGTATATATATATATATATATATATAAATTTCTATACAGTACACACACACACACATATATATATATATATATATATATATATATATATATGTATAGTATGTACTGTATATAAAGAAGTAATATTTCCAGAGGCACAGTATATCCCTCCTGTGCTGCCGGCTGCGGGCAGGGTTGGCACCTTCCCCATGCTAATCACTGAACCATTGTTTCTCCAATCAATTTGTGTAGGGCACAGAACAAACAGTCTGCTGTAACTGACCAATGGGACGTAAAGCCGCGATCGCCTTTATCTATGTGGCGGTGTGTTAGACATAAACCTTTATCATTAATCGTTAGATTAAAACTACAGACAGTATCATAAATCTTCAGTGCAGTTCCTCAGAAATTGGGTAGGTTCAGTGATAGTATAATAAAGACTTGTAGTCCATAGGAGGACAATAGGAAATGAAGGTTAATAATTATTTGGATTCCTCCAACAGCTGTTTACTATTCGCCTTAGACTCAGACTTCAGGCAAAACAGATATTCTGTCCGTGCCAACATCATTACAGCAGGCTCCTCGCAAACATAAGAATATAACTTAAATTCTAGGAATTCTCTTTTCACTTTTTATACAGATAAACCAATATGATTGAAAGATGGTGCAATTTTTTTTTTCAGGTGTATCCATATTCATGAAGAGAATCAAATACTATATATTGGCATATAGCTACCACAAATAAGTCAGGAAGGTGAAAGTCAGTAAGTGTCAGAAAACCTGCTGGTGACAATATCCAGTATCACAGATTTTGTGTTAGACCTGTTGCTGTGGCTTCCTTTTGAGCCCTGTTGCGGTTAAGATACCCCCTGGATACTTTTGATAAGTTACCCTGTCAAGGGCTATTATGCTGTCCTCTGCCACTGTGGTTGCTAAAGGGCCAGCATGTTAAAGGGGTCATATACCCTTGTGTCTAATGAGATGGAATATGTATGTACACAATAGCGTGTAGTTCTGCTTGGGAAATTGTATGTAGAAATACCCTTGTGCCCCCAGAAGTGACATTCAGAATTATAATGTTCTGAAGAAGAACCCACAAGCAGGGCCGCTTTAAGCATAGGGCAAAAGGGAAGTCTTCACTGGGACACAGTGGCGTAGCTAGCGGGCGGGGGGAGAGGGGACGGCTGCAGCGGGCCCACTGACATTGTGGGGGCCCACCCCGAGACCATCATTAATACCTGCTTTATTTTTAACTAGAACAGTGTCTGCATACTGCAACTGCCTTGTAAACCGCAAGCCACTTCAGGCCTGCGGTGTACAAAACCCCGAGACCACAGACAGGTGACGTCTGCTTCTCAGGACAGGCGGGCGCGATGATGTCACAGTATCGCGCCTCCTGCGCTGAGACAAAGACGGCCTGTGCGTGGACAGGGGGGAGGAGGCAGCTCCGTTCATCAAAGGATCGCAGGTAGGTAAGTATAACTTTTTTTTTTTTTTTTGTGGGTATGTGTGCAGTTGTGGGTATTTTAATAGTGTTAGGAGAGGGAATTCTAACTATAAAGGAGGATTGATTAGGAGGCATTAGGACGATAGGGGGGTCATTTATATAAGGGTTATTAGGGGGCATTATGAATACAAGGGGGGAGGTTATTTATATAAGGGGCCATTATTTATATCAGGGACATAATATAAGGGGTCAAGTATTTTAAATAAGGTGGCACTTGGGCTTTATTAAAACTAAGGCCCCACGTAGCGGGCCACAGTAAAAAAAAAGGCTATGGCGCCTGTTTATATCACACGCTGTCTGTTTATAGTGACCGTGTGATGTCATTCCAGCCTTGTCACATAGACGTGTATAGGACGAGGCTGTAGTTACATTACATGGCCGCTATGAGATGGATGACACTATATAAACAGAGAAGGGGGTCACGGGGCTTGCACAGGTACCACAGGTCATTCACACAGCTGATCCTGGGGTCCCTGGTATTGGAACCCCACAATTTATTTTTTTTTACCATTTTTTACCTTTTAATTAGGAAGCACCTGGGATACTATTAATAAGGGGCACTATTTAAAGGGGGTACACAGGGAAGTTATTAATTTAAAGATGCACTTGGGGTTGTTATTCATTATGGGGGTTATATTATATATTTTATAATTGGGGGTAGCAGCAGGATGGGTGTGCAGGTAAGGACAATGTGGGTCGGGTGCCTGGAAAAGTGAGGAGACAAAGATGTCTGTGTTGAAAGAAGTGGTCATGGCGTTCCAGATGGAAGAGACGAGAAATATGAACGATTAGTCAGAGACATCACCTGTAAGTCACTAAATGTCTCTGCCCTGTATTCACCTTGTGTAGAGCTGATATATACCACTATACGGTCACCGTATAATGATGATATTGGTAACCTAAATTGGGGGCCCACATGGACATGTTCGCCCACCCCCCCCCCCCCCCATGTTGAACCCCTAGCAGGACAGTCCTGCACTTCAGGTGCTGTCCAGTTGTTCTGGGCAGCTGGTCACAATTTCAACTCTATCTGCATCCTTAGTACATGGATAAAGTTGAATACAATAGTGGAGTACGTACAATACAACAGTGACCACCCTCATTGGTGCTTCTCAGTGGGAAACTTCAGGCTAGGTGGTCCTCACCCATGGTCAGTGGATGCAATGTGAGTGCTCCTATGTTGCCAAGTTGTGCTCCTATGTTGCCATTTTTTGCAAACAAAAGGATTGCGAAAGATTGAGACTTTGAAACCAATCCCGTTGCCCATAGGAGACTATTGAAACCAATATGCTTAGACTGGGTTCACACTGTGCATTCCTATTGTATTATGTATTGCAGTTGTGTTGTCGTCTTCACATCGGCATGCTTCTTGCAGTAACCACTGGTATATTTTACTATGCATTAAACTGTAACTAATAGCTATTAAATTGAAAACCGCTCATAGTACATCAAGGGGCGCCAAAGAGACACCATCAGCTGCACAGCAAATGGGGCGCAACTAAGTGTTGACCGTTTGGGGAATCTTTGCACCGTCCTCTTTCCAAAAAGTACCAGACAAAAGTAGATGTGATGACTCATAGCAAAACACAGCTTCACAGTCACCCTCTTGGAGTTTGGGTCCTGTTACATGGGCAGATAAGTTGCTGAGTTACTGAGTGCAAGTAAATAAATATCACTGTTGTTAGAACAATCGCTTGTTTACCCCGTCCTCATAGAGTACAACCAGACATTGTGGCAACTTTCTACAGCCACCCCAATAGCAAACCAAAGCACTAGTTTGCCAGTTATTGTAACCAGCAAACTCGTCTTGTGATCAGCTACCATGGGCAGTCAAGGATTCAGCCACGCCAGGGTGCTGCACTGTCTGATAGCACTCTTATATGACAGCAAGCAGAGATCTAGAAAACTGTCAGGAAGTACAGAAAGTATATTGGAAAATTGTACAAGATTTGTCTCTCAATATTGGTCTGAAAGTGGACAACGACTTTAAGTATTATGCATATTAATCATTAAACTAAGGGTGTAGCCGCATTCTTCAGCAACCATGTGCAGTGGAGTCCCCAGCTGCCCACTGTAGCCAATGACATCACAAGTCTATGAGATGAAAGCAAGATATTCACATTGGAATTTATTTAATTGCTTTCTTTGCTAATTGTAAAATTCTCCAATAATATGGGGTTAGCTTTTATGGATCATTAACTTTTATAGATAAGAAAATAAACAGTAGCTTAGCTTGTTCTAGGGTTTCTAAGCCTGTAAGGATGTGTGCACTGTTTTATACATACATAAAAGATACGATCAACATCGAGTTAACAATTTCTTGCTCAATGTCCGATCTCAGTACATATTTACACCAAACAGTGACTGCATATCTTCACCAGATAAGGCACATTTATGCACAATTATTGCTTACGCCGAGTTGACACCTGGGTTGGAGTGTCAGTTGTTCTAGTCCATTGGAGGACCAGAACAATGGACTGCTAAAATAGCTGAAACATATGGAGCCCAACAGACCCCATTGACAACAATGGGGTCAATTGGGTGTCCATTGTTTTCTGGTAAAAAAAGTTGGACTTGCAGGACTTTTTCGTCTGCCAATTTTAGATTGACACTGCCATGGAGTGTCTGAATGGAGACTCTGATGCAGTTGTGAACATAGCCTTAGTGTAATCAGATCCAAGCTGTTAGAAATGAATATAAGAAACTTTGTAATGTAACTGAAACTGAGAAAAATATTCTTTTCCTTCTCCTCTGCTTTCTATATGAGTCCGTCTGAATTCTCTGCTAAATTCATTTTGTTCACCCAAAACAGACTGTCACCTCTCAGGAGTACAAATTATATGTGCCCATAGAAATCTATGGAAAGGGTATGAGGGAGAAAGATCTGAGTGAGGCGGAAACACAGAGAGGCTGCTGCAGCTAATAGTAAGTTTTCTGTCTCACATCTATACTGTACATTAGTTATCTATATGGTGCTGCTGCTCATGAGTGAGAGAAAGCATGTGATGTCTATAGCACATATCATATCAGCTATACTCTACTCAGAGGAAACTGGAAATTAGAGAAAAAAAAAAAGAGGAAAACTACACAAAACAGGGTAAAAGTCATACCATGGGCAGTGATAATGCCATTCCTTATGTACACAAGCATGATAGCTTATCCTGAAAATGAGCAGTAGATACGCTTTAAGCCATGCAGTAATGCTTTCCACATAGTATAAGATTGAATACAGTATATTAACAGAGGTGTGAACTACCATGAAAGGTGTATGAAAGATTAATAATCTATTAGTAGCTTCTGTAAACTCTGCTGGGTTGGATAACCTAAGTTTTTATCTTTGAAATATGAGTATAAAGTAGACTAACATCGATTAGAATATTATAAATGACCAGGGTTGAGTAATAAATACTAATAAAAATAGTCAATGCACATTGAACAAACTTTGCATCAATCAATACTACAGATGAATATGAGAACCTTTGTAGTAAACCTTATCAGGGACAAAAGCCTCTTTCTCCACTTATCTGGCACATTTTCTCACCTCTCCCTTCTAAATTACTCTCTCACTCTAAATTTGAGTTCAGATAGACTGGTTAGATTACATAGAAGTCTCTGGAGAGGGGAAAAGGATAGAGGAGCCAAGTGATAGATAACGAGAGAGACCCATACAGACATCCTGCTGTAGCAAATAGTAAGTTTTCTATCTCACATTAAAGGGGTATTCCCATGAACATAATCATATCTATATTTGTAGATAATTAAAAGTTAAACATTTTTGCAAATATAAGTAGTTAAAAATTCTGCAGAATTTTAAAGATTTTCTCTAACAATCTTAGTGGTGACAGTTTGCTGTCTTGATCGGTTGCCAATGGATACGACCATGAATACAGAAACTTTCTATGGTCTGGGACTTGTGAGGAACCCAACAATGATTTTCTTATTGTAGCCGGGTTATCAGGCAGGGACACTACATGTATCAGAAGATATCCCGGCCGCAATAAGGACATCATGGCTGATTTTCTGACCTTAGAATGGTCCTGCATTCATGGTCGTATCCACTGGCAACCGATCAAGACAACAACTTGTGACCACAAGATATTTAGAGAAAATATTTAAGACTCTGCAAAATGTTTAATTACTTATATTTGCAAAAATGTTTAACTTTTAATTATCTACAAATTTAAAAATTGTTATGTTCGTGGGAATACCCCTTTAAGCCTAATTCACATCAATACTGGTCAGTACTACTGTGCAATGTCTTCCATGCTGCGTCTGAGTGAGAAGAGAGAATTAGGAATCAGAATCTCCTGCTTTCACCATATGCTGTCTATGAGAATATGCTTTAATGCTGCCAAATTCCTTCAGTCTATTGAAAACATGAAAGCATTTGCTTTTCTCTACACTTTTGTACAGATTAGTAAAGTTTAACTTGACACAGTATCGCTGCAACATGATATCTTATCAGAGAACACATTAAAGGGGTTATGTGGTGATGTAACATTTTTACAGTGTTGTCAGGGCACTGTATAAACTTGCTACTGTATGGATGCAGGTCTATGGTGCCTATGATTATCTATGCAGGGCGCAGCGGGGGACGGAAATCTCAATCCTCAGTCTGCTGATGCTCCAACTCTCGGTCGGTATAGAGTGGAGTCAGTGACATTACAGGGAGCTGGATTGGCAGCAGAGGAGGTGGAGAAGACATTTATGTCTCTACCTTCCTCCCACTGCGCTCTGAGGAGCTAGTCATTGGGGCACAGAGGGTCCTGCATCTATACAGTGAGCAAGTTTATACAGTTTTGATCCTCTGGGTAAATTCTCTTACTTCAATAGAAGAAAGTCACCTGTTATTCCACAGTGTTTTTCTTAAATAGTTGACCCCTTTAAAAAAGAATGTATTCAATTCCTTATAGCTTTACATAATATTAGTATATACGACTATGAACTTTGCCTTTAAATTTCACTTGCTCATGACTAGAGAGAAAATAGCCTCTAACAATGGTAAGCAATATTGTTCTGAAAGCGATGACTAAGTGCAGATTAGGATCTTTAATCCTACTTGTTATTTGGCCACTTGCAGTTTGTTAACTCAACAACATGTAAGTCTTTTAGATAAGTACACACTTTCTTCACCAGGAGGAATTGTCGGGGATTTCCTTCTCTTGAAAATATTGAAAGTAACGGAAACAAAATATTCATTCTTGTAGCTTCAATCTGATATATGTGCTGGCAAGAAAAATAAAGAAAGTTTGCAGGGTTATTTTTCGCCTTTGTTGTTTACCACCTCCATTTCTGTTGTGTTTTGCTGTTCATCTGCCTCATTTCTCTTGCCTTTTATATATTGATAGTGTATTTTCCCCCATCCACTAGCTCTGACAACTCCCTCAATACCTATACTGCATTGTGTTACTTTTATGAAAAACTGTTGGGACCAAAAATGACTAAAATTGACATCTATTGCATAACCAAAGACAACATATGCAGCAGCACTCTGCAGTGGGTGCTAAGACATGAAGACAAATATATGAAGTTTAAACTACATTACTGCTATAGTCAAACTCATTACAAATGTATGTAACTTTGAGGTTCTTGGCACACCATTTGATCAAATTGTGAGAGTCCATCTACCACAACAAGTCAACTTCACTCAGATGGGACCCTGCTCTATACAGACATACCTCCCTTGCGTCCAAATTTGCGTTGGGAAGATGGAATGATTGCAAGTCCAATATGGAGGAAGCCACTCAGACCCACATGCACATTGCAAATGAAAAAAAGTCAGACAGCACCTCCATAGTAACATGAATGTGCCGCTATGGCTGCAATGCAAACAACAAAAATGCAACAGCACTCTGTAGGGGGCGCTAAGACATATGCAGACAATAAGTATATGCAGTTTAATCTGCAGTACCTCTATAGTAATTATCGATGTATGTAAATGTGATTTTCTTCACACACCATTTTAAAAATTGTTTACTTCTAAGGAAATTTAAAAAAATTGCCATGTGTCTGTATATTTTCTCAACTATGGTACATTCTATACTGAATGGTCACTTTATTAGAGACAGCCATGTAGAAGCGCATTGGACCACGCTCAGATCTTGTTGTGGCATAGATTTCATACAGTAGTGTTGAAATCATTCTGCTGGATTATTTACCCGCGAATACAGAAAAAACTTCTTGCAGTTGCAGCAAATTAGATAGAGGTACTTACATTCTCAGAAAAGGCCATCAGTATCTGGTCGATGGGGGTCCAATGCCCGGACCATGAACCACTCAGGTGATTCATCTGTCTCTGGGCACCAGATGCTGCTGCCGGGGAAGGTACCTTAAGTAGCTTTGCTCCTTTTCAAGTAATAGCCCTGTCCACTGTATAGCAAAAGTACTGTGACTCTGTGAATATTACCTGAATAGGAGCAAAGCTGCTTCCGGCTCCATTCACAGCAGTAGCTTCCAACACCACAGATACCAATGGTAAATCCTGTGGGTAAGTCATCACTATAACATTTCTGTTCAAACCAGAAAACCCCTTTAAGATCTGGAAACTGCAAAACTTGCTGTAATGTTCAAGGAACTGCTCCATGACTATACGAACCTTGTGGTATGGTGCATTGTCCAGCTGAAAATGTCCTTCTGCTATAGGGTACACAGCTGCCATGAGGGGCTGAGTTTGGTTGGTTATAATGCTTAGGTAAGCCCTACCATCTAATCATTGATCCACAGGTATCAGGGTACCCAGAGTGTGCTAAGAAACCATTCCCCACTTCACTACTCCACCTCCCCCAGCTTGAACTGTTGATATGTGACTGGAATGGTTCATCGTTCCGTGCCGCTTGCACCAAATTCTGTCCTTTAAAGCAGATGGGGATAATGCTACAGAAATCTGGATTCATCTGACCAGACAATGTCTTTTACTGGTCAGTGCAAAAGGTAAACAAAGCTGCAGTTTCACTGTTAAAACCACTACCGAGGTCATGGGCACAATGTGCCTGCCCCAAAAGTGTCCCCCAGAGTGTTACCTGTCACCCAAAATAATGTTTTCCTTAAATTTTCCCTTCTTGTTTTAATATTCCCCTTAATGTCATCTGATACCACTTTATATTATTTTGTCCCCCAATGTCCCCTCTGATACCTCCTCTGATGTCCCCCTAATGTTAAAAAAACAATAAAAATTATATTCACTTAGCTCCGATCACCTAACACATTTAGCCTCTTCTTCCAGACCGCAAGCCACTTTTATGTGAGCATCTTGACATAGAAATCACGATGCAGTGATGTCATCAAGCCACTTGCTCCAGGATTCCACGTCTTGTATGTGTTCCCAACACCATGCAGGCAGCAGGCCTAAGGTGCCTTGAGTCATACAAGTCAGAAAGTGATTCAGGATTGCGACAGGGCACCTTTCCTCCCTAATTCTGCAAACCGGTGGTATTTTTCACAAATGGGTCGGCAGAACTGGAGAAAATTGGCTACATCCCACCCTTGTCTGTTTCCTTAACTCCCAAAGAGGTGAATGGAAGTGACAGAAACAGTAGCTCAGCCGTTTCCTCAGTTCCTATTAACCTCTATGGTAGTTACAGATACAGCATAGAACAGTGCTGCTCACCTGTTTCCGTAAGTCGTGTCCTGGTGGTCAGGACTTTCAGCCATTTACTCCTGTCTCAGCATCAATTTACCCAGATCGGAATAAAGCTTTGTTTTTCATCCAGCGAACTTGAGAACAATATGGCTGCATATCAATGAAACATAGAAGAGGTAAGCTTAACTGGTAAATGGGTAATACCTGTTTTATATCACGGCTTATAATAAGACATAAGTGTATTTGCTACAGGTATACTCATAAATATGACTATTAGGAAGTGCCATCAACAAGTGAAAGAGACAATAGTCCTATGCACTGATCATTGCACCTATCTAAACAATAGATTATCCAACTCACCTTTGCCAAGATGTTTTTCCCTTTCGCAAACTTGCCGTGACAAGGTGTGTAGCATCGCTCCGAGCCATTAACTCCGGTCTAACTGTCTCGCACACAATAGCTACTCTCTTGTTTTTGCTGTAAATGATAAATGCCCTCGGCCCATTGTGCCAATCTCCAGTGCCCATTGTGGTTTCTGAAATGAATACAACACACTATAAAACACGAATAAGATGCAATGATTATTGAAATATACAGAGACCAAATTGTGCCTCTTTTGGCATTATTGGTTGTCAATGGAAAAAAGTGAACTAAGGTAAAACAGAATTAGAGTATGTTTTTATGTGAATGGAAAGATTAAGAAAGTAGTGAGCAGAACATTTCAAGGAACACAAAGTGAAGGTCAATGTTTTGCAGCTTTTGACCCAAATGTCTTATAAATGTATTTGCCCTTTTCTTTGTTGCATTGTTGTTGCTCAATTTTTGTTTTATTAGATTATGGTGCTGAGAACAGAAAACTACTCATTTCCAAGTCATGGACAGGAGCAGCTGACTTCTTTCTGATACAGAAAGGAAAGAAAACATATTAGGAAGTACAAATAGTGCCAAAATAGTATTGATTTAAGGTATAATATAGGAACATTCTGAACACATGGAGGATTTATCATGCCTTGCATGCCTATTTTCTGGTGTCCAACATCGCCATTTTGCATCAAAAATTGCATATGCACTGTGTTCGCCACTTCTCTTAGAAGTGAGCAGAGAGGGGTCTTTGTTCCAAATAAACTTAACATTATTTGCAGCAGAAAAGTGACTGAATTCTACATCAGCCCCCTAGCTGGCGTAGGTTTCAATTTCTAGCACACAGAATACATGATATGTGCCAAAATTAATAAAAGCCATACATATGTCTTCAAGTATCTACATCAAGGATTTAGAGCAGGATTTTCATCCACACACACTGATTGACAATGAGAGTCCTGATTACCCCGCCCACACACAGTGATTGACAGTGAGAGTCCTAATTACACCGCCCACACACAGTGATTGACAGTGAGAGTCCTAATACCCCGCCCACACACAGTGATCGACAGTGAGAGTCCTGATTGCCCCACCCACACACAGTGATTGACAGTGAGTCCTAATTACCCTGCCCACACACAGTGATTGACAGTGAGAGTCCTAATACCCCGCCCACACACAGTGATCGACAGTGAGAGTCCTGCTTATCCCGCCCACACACAGTGATTGACAGTGAGAGTTCTGATTACCCCGCCCACACACAGTGATTGACAGTGAGAGTCCTGATTGCCCCACCCACACACAGTGATTGACAGTGAGAGTCCTGCTAATCCCGTCCACACACAGTGGTTGACAGTGAGAGTTCTGATTACCCCGCCCACACACAGTGATTGACAGTGATAGTCCTGATTAGAAACATTAAGTTTTCTTGGGTAAAAGTAAGAGCATCAAATGCTCAGGAATGGTGGGGACTAGACGAAAAATTCCAATTGCACCAGAATCACTGGAGCGGCGCCTATTAAAAAAGGCAAAGAGTTGGAGTTGCAGGTGGTGAAAGGCCCTCTTTAAATAAAATTATGTAAATCATAACTGGCAGGACATACTTTGCCTTTAGGACATGCGTTCAGTCAGTTGTACTGTAGATATATGTTCCTCGAGATTTTCCATGCAGACAGTAAAACAGTACGCAAGTCTTGCTGGTTTTACAAGGCTTATTCTACATCCAACCCATTCATCCTGTAGAAGTTCCACTGAACTCTGAAACCAATTCTATAAGTATCATATTGTCACAAGATGTTGCTGGACTCAGAGAACACTATTGAGATCTAGAGAATAGTAAATTAATATACTGTACGCTAAGAAATGTTCCCAATAAATAGCGGTTTCTCATTGCAAAAGCAAACGTCAGATACTTCATGCCAATAATACTCTACATGGAAAAAAGTATGTTAAAACTGATCTTAATTACTAAGTTCAGGTGTTTCATCCACACCCACTACTAACAGGTATATAAAGACAGAATGCATGAAAATAGTAAAAAGAAACAGGAGTTCAGTACTTGTAACTGAGATATTTCATCAAGAACCGATCGGAATATCCAAATATCTAGATGCCTGGTCTAACACTGGAATCCAAAGCAGCACAGGTAGCAGAGGTATGAACAGGAATATATAACTGAAACAAGTGAGCCAAGACTATAACAAGAACTGTGGAATCAAGTACATAGACACTGACTCAAGGGTATGGGACACATGGTTCAAGCAATAGGCCAACTCCAAGCCTCAGGACAGGATGCATGAGTCAGGACAAGAAACATAGTTGAAATTCAGGGGATGGAATACAAGTTCAGGAGTAACTAGCCATATACAAGGCCCAGGCATACAGACATGGCAGAAGGACATATGCATCCACACAGAAATACATGGCAGATGAACAGATAAGTCCACACAGGAATACATCAAAGATGAACATATACATCCACACAAGAATACATAGCAGAAGGCCAGGGGACCAAGACAGTTAGCAGAGAAGAATATATAGCAGAATCATGTGTGTCTATGATACAAGACAGAAGGACATATGTGTCCATACAGTAACACGTGGCAGAAAATTCCCACAGACACAATCCAATATCTTGTGGAAATCTTTTCAAGAAGAGTAAAGGTTGTTAACGTGGAAAAAAGTTTTGGAATAGGATGTCCAACAAGCTCATGTAGATGAGAAGGTCAGGTGTCCACATCATTTTGACCAGAAATTTTAAACTCTCCATAGTTGCCCAGCAGAGCTGCTATAACACAATCTGGCAGATAGGGGCAGTCTCTAGACCAATGAAGGGTTTGCAATGTAAATGCCAAGCTAGTGTGCTCAGCTATTTCTGTAACTCCCAAACAAATGGACAGAGTGAGCTGCACATGTGACCAGCTGCCCATATTGCAGGCGATGCCACCTCACCAGTCAGAAAGTACTGAAAAATGTTATCTGGACAACCCCTTTAAATACTATATCTTATTCTTGTATTAAATTCATTGGGCAGATAAACTAATAAAAATTATGGAATTCTGGAATAATTTGCATAAAAAACCTGCTTTAAATGCTTTACACCTCATTTTCTATGAGTTTTGACTTTTTATAAAAATTTCTGTGCCTTGATGAAAAAGGGCAGAGATTGATATGCAACACTGTGCACCAAAAAATACACCAAAATTTTGACCCATCTTTTGTCGGAAACTAAGCCAACTAATAAGTGTTGTGAAGTTAGACTAGACGAGTGCTTCTCACAGTGTGAGGTGAGACTCAGGTGAGGCTCCTGCCAGTGTCAGCTTTGGCACAAAGCAAGGGTTATAAAGCAGAAGCTGCAGTGATGATCCCAGTCTTGCATTATCTGTGCAGTCTCTGTAACTAGAAAGGCTGAAGGACCTGCAATCCACAGGTACTTCACCCAGGAACAGTTTAGCTGGAGTTTGCAGGCTGAATACTGTAGTGTGGAGGTAGAGGCATCGTAGACTGATACTGGAGGTAGTAGGCTCTTCTATTACCTCTTCTTCCTGTAGTGGAGATGGTCCTAACAATGTGGGACACATGGAATTGGGGAAACATTTGCTGCAAGTGTGGAAGGTTTTATTTGGGGAGAATGCTGCTGCCAATGGGCTAGAGGTGGAAAGGGGGAGATTGTATCTGCCATTATCAGAGGAGAAGACTGGGGGCAATGCCGCTACCTGTGATGCTGCACTGTAGTGTTGGCCACTTCTGCTTAGGTATTTTGTTCTGCACAGTTGTTTGGTGCTGCTAGGGTGAGATGTTCTGCACTGTGGTGTTTGGCATGTCTGGGGAGGTATTTTCTGCTGCAGTGTGCTACCTGATGTTGCAATGGTGTGCTGTACTGTGGTATTTGGTTGCCACTTGTAAGGTTATTATGTGTACGGTACAGTAGAATTTGTTTGGCACTCCGTGGTAGTATTTTTTTGCTGGTGTAATGACAAACTGTTGAGGCATGAATCGAAAAAGTTTGCAAAGACCTGGGCTAGACAGTCTATAAGTCTACGAGATTTATCAAACAGCATTAGACAACAAACAATCTGCTGCAGTTTAAGACTGTCTGCTCTATGTTTGCACTAAAACTATTATCTGCCCCTATATTATACAGTTTTACTTTTTTTTTATTTAAATATAAACAAAAAAAGTCAAGTTCATGATAAAGTATATCTGCCTGGCATAGATATGGATCTGGATTTGCATGCACAAAGTTGCCCTCTTTCATGTTCCCCATTATAAAACAGGTTTTTCCTTAAGGATACCATGATATTGTTAAATATTGTAATGAAAATCGTGACTTGCCAAGTTCTTACCTTGTTAATTACCCCTTTGTTTAGAATGACTGTGCTGGAAATTACCTGGATTAGGACATTGCCAAAATGGCTCAATATTGACCCCAGGTAAACACAATGTTCACATGGCAGCCATCTGTCTGATTCAGAATGGGAGTGTCTAATATATTAAACATAGGCTCACTTATAAAAATATATACAGTATTTGATATATACTTACAGAGAGTAGTTTGGGCTGAAATGGTGCCTGTGTAGGTAAATGAAAAGACCAACTTTTTACACTACCTTTGGAGTATATTAACCTCTTGGATTTATTTGTACCCTGTGGCTTGCACCCAACTGCTAGGGTTACAATCCTGCTGTTTATGTTTTATTCTCTTAGATAGATACAATAGATAGATAGTCAGATAGATAGATACAGTCATGGCTGTAAGTGTTGGCACCCTTGAAATTTTTCCAGAAAATTAAGTATTTCTCTCAGAAAATAATTGTAATTACACATGTTTTGTGATACACATATTTATTTCCTTTGTGTGTATTGGAACAACAGAAAAAAAAACTGAGAAAAAAAGACAAATTGTACAGAATTTCACTCTAAAAATGGGCTGGACAAAATTGTTGGCACCTTTTCAAAATTGTGAGTAATTAACTTTTTTTGAAGCATGTGATACTCGTTCAAACTCACCTGTGGCAAGTAATAGGTGTGGGCAATATAAAAATCAGACCGATAAAAAGGAGAGAAGTTGACTCAATCTTTGCATTGTGTGTCTGTGTGTGCCACACTAAGCATGGAGAACAGAAAGTGAAGAAAACTGTTTGAACACTTGAGAACCAAAGTTGTGGAAAAATATCAACATTCTCAAGGTTACAAGTCCATCTACAGAGCTCTTAATGTTCCTTTGTCCACGGTGTGCAACATAATCAAGACATTTACAACCTATGGCACTCTAATTAATCTCCCTGGATGTGGACAGAAGAGAGAAATTGATGTAAGGTTGCAACACAAGATAGTCTGGATGGTGGATAAGCAACCCCAATCAAGTTCCAAAGATATTCAAGCTTTCCTGCAGGCTTATGGTGCAACAGTGTCAGTGCAAACTATCCATCGACATTTGAATGAAATGAAACGCTATGGCCGGAGACCCAGGAGGACTCCACTGCTGACACAGAGACATAAGAAAGCTAGACTGCAGGCTGCCAAAATGTACGTGAGTAAGCCAAAACCCTTCTGGAAAAACGTCATGTGGACAGATGAGACCAAGATAGAGCTTTTTGGTAAAGCACATCATTCTACTGTTTACCGAAAATGGAATGAGGCCTACAAAGAAAAGAACACAGTACCAACAGTCAAATATGGTGGAGGTTTAAAGATGTTTTGGGGTTGTTTTGCTGCCTCTGGCACTGGGTGCCTTGACTGTGTGCAAGGCATCACGAAATCTGAAGATTACCAAAGGATTTTGGGTCTCAATGTAGGGCTCAGTGTCAGAAAGCGGGGTTTGCGTCCTAGGTCATGGGTCTTCCAGCAGGACAATGACCCCAAACATACTGTACTTCAAAAAGCACCTAGAAATGTAGGGAAACAAAGTGTCTGAGAGTTCTGAGGTGGCCAGAAATGAGTCTGGATCTAAATCCCATCCATGTAAAAGGGATTTTCTGGCCCCAAATCAATTTGCCATAACTATGACTATCCACTAGATAGGTCATCAGTATGTGATTTGTGGAGTTCCAACACCCGGGCCACACAGATCAGCAATTCCAGCAGTGTCGGGGTGTCAGAAGCTATAGTGGATGGGAGCAGGTGTAGTCTGCTCTTATATACAGTAGCTAACAGAAGCAGAACAGCAGCCCCATGCAATCTATAGCAGTGACGCTGAGGCAGTGCAGTGCTGCTCCTATTACTTGTACAGGAGAGCCTGCACCTGCTCCCTGTCCAATGCTAGAACTTTCAGCACCCCAACAGTACCAGAACAACTCTCTGAGCAGGAACCGAGTGTTGACCCCACAGATCACATACTGATGAATAGGTCATCAGTATGAAAAACTGATTTGGGGTCTTTGGGCCACCCCCTATGGCATTTCTGGAGGACAGTAACTCCTTCCAATGGTCTTGATGTCACAATCACAATTGATCGCAGCATCTAAGCAGTTAAAGAGGACCTTTCACCTCCTCCAAAAAGTCCAGCTCTTTGCATCATTTAATAGTGGCTGCCCCACTGATTCTGGCACAGTTGGAATTTTTTTTCTCTAGCCCCCACCCTTTCCGAACAATAGGTGCAGTTAGTTTTGGTGCATGCTATGCTATTTAGGCTCTGTACTATCGGGAAGGCAGTGTCAGGCGGGAACAGGCTATTACAAAGGCCTATGATTCAGATTGAACAGTCTAAATGTGCTCATGACTATTTTCTGCGTCCTATTTTAATCCACAACAGGAGTGGTCATTGTGATACATCAAAATAAGGTGCACATCATTTAAAGTCTTGATTTGCCAAATCTGTATTTGTCTATTAGCACCTTTAGTTTCTTGACAAGAACTAGGAAGCAATATATTCTACAATGGTTTGCTAATGGATTTGTCTTAGGACTAAACCAGCAAGCAGAGTAAAAGGAATTGTGAGCTCTCTGCCCATGCAAAGGGGTATGAACTTCCCACGGGGAATACTCATGTTGCCCCAGCTAAGTCTCCATTACCCACAACTGGTCCATAGAAAGCTCAAAGTCATCATGTCACAATACCAAGGTCAAGGGCAGACATTATAGTCAGACAGTGCATTGGTTGAGGCCGGCTGAGCAGTAGACAGGCAGAGGTCAGGGCAACAGACAAGAAAATACAGTCAGGAGGGCGGTGTCAGGCAGGAGTAGAAGAGGGTGTTATTCTGAGCTCTGACACTGGCTGCCCCTGACTGGAGCTCTTAATCACACCCCCTGCCTGACACTGCCCTTTTGACATTACAGAAATTAGCACATCAGGCACCAAAACTCTCTGTACATGTTGTTCAGGAATGGTGGGGACTAGAGAGAAAATTCCAACTGTGCTGGAATCAGTGGAGCAGCGCCGATTCACAAATGCTAAGAATTGGAATTGTTGAAGGTGGTGAAAGGTCCTCTTTAAGTAAACAATGTGGAATCTTCTACCTTGGCCGACCCAGATCAATTTGTGGAAGGTCTCTTCATCTACCAAAAGTAGATATCATCAACACTTAGCCAGTCCACCAAAGAGTTGGTCCTGGAGCAATGTTTTAGGGATTAAAATCCTACAAGTGGCATCTAGGGGAGGAGAAGAGATTAAATCATGGCCTGAGCTGCACATTTATGTCCTTTATGCAGTCGATATTCTGAGCACAGAATGCGATAATGATCATGATTATTATTATTATGTGTTCTAACTGCTGGTTCTGGTAAAGAACAGGAACATTTGTAGCTTGAGGACCTTAAAGGAAGCGTGCCTCAATAGTATATATGGTAACACATCTGTTTCCTTACCCAGAATTCACCCCCAGGCCATCTCCATAATACATGTGGTTTGTGTCACTTCTTAAAGCTTTTAATTATGTCAATTTTCTGCCATCCTTGTTTCCTAAACTCTCCGTTTATCTTAAAGGATCAGATTCTCAATGTGAACTCTCAGTAATGCTTTTAGGATAAGATAATAGACACTTTATAACAATGAGAGATAAATACAGATGTTTGAGGCACCAGAAATTATTTTGTGGTTTGTGGCTTGGCTGGAAATGATATGTTTAAATTTTGGTTGCCCCCTCCCCCACCCTTTTTTACGATTGATTGTTTAAGTTGTAGCCAAAAAAATGGTACGTTAAGACTGGAGGGTTGAGGACTTGGCTTATACTTTCCTAGGTTTACTAGTTTCATAAATTTAACAATTTCTTTTTTTTTTTTCTTTACTGACCATAAAACAAAAATACATGTCAGCAAAGTCAGAGCCAGAATTTATATTCGGAACAGAACCAGAAATTGTAACCAACAAGTCTAATATTGACACTATATGCTTAAATTGATATATATATATATATATATATATACATACACATATATAGACTGGATATTGATATATACAATCACACGCTTAGCTTTGGTCTTTAAGCATTCGGTGCCAGGAAATGGGTTTGGGCAAGAATATGTCATAGCCTGCATTGCTGCATAAGAACATTATAGGAGTCTTAGTGGTCTCGCCTATGACTGTGACTGCCCACAGAAGGCAGGGGGGCCCACAAGTCATCCTCAACACCCTGGGACTAGTTAAACGTATTTAATGTCCTTGAAAGTTGTCAGTCTGTGCATTATAAATGTATTACCCCTGTCCTCTGATGCACTGCGGAGATTTATGAAGGCAGCCGGGATGAATGTAGGCACTGTAGTGGTGATGCGTCCCGTCCAGCAGGGGCATGCCTACATTCCATTTCAGCTGCTTTCACAATGGGGAACACCCTCCCCTCTATACTCAGGATCAGTGGGGTATGACCCCCACTGATCAGCTACCTATCCTCTATGGATAAATATCCTCTGTGACATAAATCAAATGTGACAAAGAGAATTGGATTATAAATTTATTAGGCAAAATACCCATAGCCAACTTCATGCATTATATTCTAAAAGGCATATGGACAATATAGAGGAGGGTCCCGTGCTGCTGCCACCTTAAAGGACTGTATTACATGATCAGACATTCATTACAATAGCAACACGTAATACTACCGAAATGTGCATTTCCAATGAAAGCCACTGAATACCAACTACTTTTCAATTACAGAAGGGTTTGTCCATAAAAGAAAACCCTTTAACCAGTTTACACTACTTTTTTCCTATAAGAATATTGGGGACTCAGACATATGAGCAAGCATTAAAGCTTCATGTATGAATAGAGCCTCATTCATGGGGTAAATGACATATGCTTCATTGTAGAAGTGGATGGCGAGACACCTTTATAGGATGCAGAAATAACATTTCAGCAGTGCAGTGAAATCTCCCTCTTCCCCCTATTCTAGAATACTGTATGCCATAACTTATTATAGAGGGAAAACCTCTCAAATACTATTGTGAACACCTGCATCTCCATCTAGTGGCTACATTCTGATTAACATGTTGCCTGAACAAATTATAACAACCACCAAACCTAAACAGAACCACTAAAATCTGTGAGCCTCAACTCTGTATTCTGGTACAAGAGGGTAGCAAACTTGGCAATTGCCCAAGGTGCAATTTCAACCGCTGAAGCAACATGCCTATGGCGCATTCCGCTCTGCTGGGAGTTCCAGGAATAGGAGAGAGCTCTCATCTATACTAAGTATTTTACTGACAAATTACAGCACAGCCCTCTCTGTGTCATCCACTGTACTGATCTGTATAAAGCCAAAAGGGGTTCTACTTTGCTTATTGCCCATTTTCTACACCACAGTAGCAGTAGCAAATAGATGTCTGAATATATGTATTCTCAAATCTCTTTATGCACATTCTGGGGCACTCCAGAATTCTCGTCTAAAGAAATCACAAATGAGAGACTTTTTGAGATCATTAGAGCAAAAATTTGCAACATTTTATATCACTCACATCACTTATGTAAAGTAAGTAGAGAAAGCAGATGTGGATAGCCTATCTAGCTGTCTGTACGCCAGATCTATCAACAGTGACTTTTTAATATAAGTGCAAAATTGTCTCAATCTCCAAATTCAGGCAGAATTTGAAGCTGATTTTGAGGAGGAATCCCTTAGGGGATATGTAGAAAGTGGAGAAACATCCCACAACAGATTTGTTAGATACATAGATGTGCCAAATGTATCAAACATCTTGTGACATTTGATAAATTATGCCAGAAGAGACACCCGGAAAACTGACTTTAAGGTTAAAGCCCCACATAGCGGGCCACAGCAAAAAAAATGCAGTGTTTCCCACAGCACTTTTCACAGAAAGTCCGCAGAGGTTTCCTTTGTGGACTTTCTGCTTCCATTATACCTATATGGAAACCGCCGGCGTTTCCATAGATATAATTGACATGCTGTGATTATCAAAACCGCAACAGTTTTGGAAATCACAGTGTGCCTGCTGCGTGTATTTTTCTGCAAGATGTGGATAGGATTCGCTAGAATTCCTTCTACCTTGCAGTGACTGTGGGGCCTCGGCCTAAAGAGGACCTTCTACCACCTCCACCAACTCCAACTCTAAGTATCTTTGAATAGGTGCCGCTTCACTGATTCCGGCACAGATGGAATTTTTCTCTAGCCCCCATTGTTCCCAAGCAATCAGCACTGTTAGTTTTACCACCCAATATGCTTATTAGGCTCTCTATTGTCGGGTGGTCGGTCCCTGGATCTTTTCCTGCTCAGGTAAAGTAGCCTAACTGGGTGCAGAAACTAACATTGCCTGCTCAGGAATGGTGGGGGAGCTAGAGAAAAAATTCCAGCTATTGAAGGATGCAAAAAGTTGGAGTTGGTGGAGGTGGTGAAAGGTCCTCTATAAAATTATTTTAACCAATTAAGTATAGTGTATAGACTAGTTGTAAGCCATGTACTGGGGTGGGCTCCCCAGGATACAGCGATGTCACGAACAAAGGAAGCAACTCCAAATCAATTTAGTAAAAACAAGATTTTACTTAGTGTAGTAACACCTCTTTACCAAAAAGAACACTCTCAGATAGTTACATACACTCAGTCAGTAAGCTGAGACCCTGGTGTTGTACAGTGCGGTGCCTTCTCATGTGCGGCTCCAATATACTCCAAGCTTTTACCTATCTGCAGGCTGCAACTAATCAGCCGCTTGTTACCTTTTTATCATCCTAGTCACAGGAACAATTCAGTGAGTGTGATAGGGGCACCGGCGGTATAACACAAGATCTTACAAACTTATCAAATACCCCTATTCCCCACAAGCAAAGTACAACCAAGTAAATATAATAGTAGGTCAGCTTGTAAGCCAAAGAAATGTGACAATGTATAAAATGTCGCTTCTAGACTTCCTTAGAAGCTCCTCTCTGGGAGTTACAAGTCTATAGAACTCTCTGAGTCTTAGTCCTTACTACCGAATAGGTAGATAATTCACCAGTAGGGTGGCCTGTGAAGATGAGTATGCCTAACTATTTTAACTACAGGCCCATACTCAGTCCCAAGCAATTTGGCGCCAAAAACGTAATGTGGTGCGTACACGATTACTTCTCTCACTGACCCGGGTCTGTTGGGTACCTTTAGCCTTTGTCTGGAACAGCTGGAAGCGGGGCTCATCCAGAAAACATGCGGTCTCACTGACAGGGCCACTTCTCAGCCGGGTCCTTGATAGCAATCGTCTCCTTAGGATGCTGTCTGAACAAACCCTGGAACAGTCTCTGCTTCAGCTCCACCTTGCTATATTTCTTATCCCTTAGGAACGCTCCTCCTCACACTCCAGTCCTCCTCCTTCTAGAGCTCAAAGCACACTTCCAAGATGGCTGCCACACACTCTGCTCCTTCTTGTAGTTCCACCTCTGCAGAACAGGGTCTCCATGTCACTACTCCAGGGAATTACAGAATTACAGTCTCTTCTATTTCTGAGGTAACAGTGGCCTCTTTGGGTCAAACAACCAAATGTCAGTTTATAAAAAAAAAAATAAACTTACTTACAGAAACAGGTACACTCACAACATGAGGGCTGTTTCCCCATCTTACATAATCACCAAGGCACTCCAGATAAATCTGTCCACACTTTCAGCCATTAGCAGTTCCTGAGGCAACATATTCCATAACAGTAAACCTTAGATACAGTACAGTAAACTGTTGTTTTTTTTCTGCAGAGACTGCTGGCATAGAGAAGCGTGCAGGCAATGCTACCAGGGAGAAGGTATGTAACTTAGCTCTCCTTCAGAAGGAAGGAACTGTCTCTTAGTGTCACTTATAAGTAGCTAGCGTGTAAGTCACTGTCTAAGCCATTAAAGAGTCTAATGCTTATATATAGTTTTCTGTTTTTGCTTACACAATATTTATAAAACATAGAACATCATTCTCCCACCAAAAAATATCACGTCATGACCAATACTTATTGTTCCAGTCTTCAAGTTCAAGTTGACATAATTTTTTTTAAAAATCCAGGACGTCTCAAACACCAGCAAACTATTTGGTTCCAAAAAAGCAATAATAACATGTAAAAAGGCATTACTGAGCCATGGATTTGTAAGTAACATAAAGTCTGAGCCCACTGGTCCATTGTATTTTCCTCCTCATTTCTCTTTCTTTTGTTGAAGACGATTGATAGGATAATATTGCGGCTGGGGAAATATGAATTGCCTTTTGAAGGTCCTGAATAGAAATGACATCGGGGATCAAACTTGTCTGAACTTTTAAAGACTTGTACAAAAATAAAGATGTAATGACTTTTATATTGCCCACACCCTCTCGGAGAGAAGACTGGAAGACTGATAGATCTGTCCACATTACACTCCTATGGGATTATTACAGATAAATAGAAAAGTCACAGTTGCCCAAATCCTGTCAAAGGGTTAAATCAGAACAAGCACCATGATTTAGGAAAGATACATAAAGATACACCAGTCTGTGCTGTCTATCTATCTATCTATCTATCTATCTACTTCTTCTCATATCTATCTATCCATCTCATATCTATCTTTCTATCTATCTCATATCTATCTATCCATCTCATATCTATCTTTCTATCTATCTATCTATCTATCTATCTATCTATCCATATCATATCTATCTATCTCATACTATCTATCTATCTATCTATCTATCTATCTATCTATCTATCCATCTGCCTATCCATCTGCCTATCTATCTCATATCTATCTAACTACTATCTATCTATCTATCTATCTATCTATCTATCTATCTATCTATCCATCTCATATCTATCTATCTATCTCATATCTATCTATCCATCTCATATCTCTCTATCTATCTCATATCTCTCTATCTATCTATCTCATATCTATCTACCATCTATCTATCTATCCATCCATCCGAGCTACATGTTACTTCATATGTATAGCATTATGAAATACAATCCAGAAAAAAAAATAATGGTATTTTTGCATAACTTTTACAGTTTCTGGCATGCTTTGCAAAGTGCTGCATGCTGTGTGTGGTGTATTTTAGGCTAATTTTTTCTGCTAAGGGTGGGTTCACACTTGCGCAGTTTTTTCGCTGGAAACAAAGTCGGACATGCAGGACTTCCAGCAAAAAAAACTGGATTCGCGGTGCAGAGGGTGTAAGCGCACACCCGTGCATTGCTTTAAAAACCCATTCAAATGAATGGGTTTTTAAGCAATGCATCGCTAACCTTTCGCTATCCAGTCCCTATACGGTTTCCCGAGATTTTAGTCGGATTCGCGATGGACAGACTCCGGCGCAAGTGTGAACCCACCCTAATTTTATTTTATTAATATACTTTTTTATAAGAGTTGAAAAATGCTTCAATGCTGTTTCAAGTGTTAAAAGACAATTTTCCATTAAAGGGGTCAGCCCACAAATCAAACTTAGGCTACATTCACATCTGCATTAGAGGCTCTATTGTTGCCCGTCATAGAACAAATCCGTCTATAATCTATCCTTCCATTCCTACGACAGAATAGAAAAACGGATTAAACAGGTGTAGGGAACTGCCATTTCTACTAGTATATAATGTATCTGGCTTCTTTGCCCCTGCAGTTTGGCTTCAGAGACCCCAGGCATTTAGTGCAAGTTTTGTTTTGTAAATACAGTGAGTCAGACACATGTGAGGCAGAGCTGCTGGGGGGAGAGATGTGAGCAGAGCTGCTGAGACAGACATGTTATGTCTGGGGGAGTCTAAGAGCCACTTGTTCCTCTTTACTTCACAGTATATAGTTAGGTATGTGTTACCCCCTATATACTCACAGGACCTAGCTAGTAACCGTAGTTAGGGATCCAATATATATATAGTTCAGGGCAGTGATAGGTTAGGCTTCCGAAGGCCAACTAGCTAGTTAGAGGCCCGGTGGCACTAGTAGTTTAGCTGGCAGGTTAAGGACTCAGTGTTAGGGTAGTCAGGCCTGCATCTACTGCCGTCACCGTCGCCCTGATTGCTGCCTGTGAAGAATCTCACCATCATCATCATCATCCCTGATCGGCTGTCTGTCATCTCCTGGAAGAATCCGAGGATCCACAGTCATCCACAGGGGCCCCTGCATCTCTTCTGTTGCCTGGAGGTATTGTGCACTGGACTCTTGCTATATATCTATATATATACCCGGGTATATAACCTAAGACGGTTGAGGACTTGCTGGTTGTTGTAGTATTGCTGTGTTCTGAGTATATTTTATGTATGTATTATTACCCTGTTGATTCTTATAAACCTACTGTTATAACCTTATGTGGTATCTGTATGTATTCTTCAGACTGTGAGATTAGTACAGTGATCCTTGTTAAGGCTACTAACTGTACCTCATGGGTAAGTCCCAGGAAGAGATCCTCCCTGTAATACAGAGGCTCTATCCTGGGTGGAGGCACTGATATATTTCATATATGTTCCCACTCTTCCCTTCAGCGAAGGCTTCAGGTCCCATTATACACACAGGTCAGCGCCAGAGTCTGTTGCGGGAGGGATAATACTCATACCCCCCCCCCCCCAAATAGGGCTACATTTGGAGGCACTGCTGAGATTTAGAAGTGGGAATAGTCATTGATATGGAGAAGCGATATAGCTCAGAGGGGAACCTCCCACTAGCTACTACATGGGATTACCGACCGCCTGTTCCTCCCCTGGTTCAGGTAAAGGAAGAACCCCGTTCAGCCAGTTACCCCCCCAGTATGGCCGTCGCTAGCAGTTCCTCTAGTGACAGTGCTATTAGTACTTTAGCCAGGCTGACTGAGATGTTAGCTCAGGGCCTGCAGGCCACTCACTACAAGAAACTAAAAGTATTCTCTGGTAATGTCCCAGTACCACAAGGGGAGGAAAACTTTGAGATATGGAAAGAACATACTCTCCAATGCCTGAAGGAATGGTCTTGCTCTGAAGAAGGCAAGCGGCAGCGTATCAGTGAATGTTTGCGGTCTCCTGCTGCAGAATTGATCCGCTTGTACAGAGACTCTCATGAAGGAGTGAGTGCATTGGACTATATACAAGTACTGTCTGATCACTTTGAGCCATACTATGACCTTGCCCAGATGGTTGCTGATTACCGAATGGTTCGTCAAAAAGAAGGGGAAAATGTCTCTACTTTTATTAACCGTTTACAGCTACTTCTTTCACGTCTGGTGTACCACGCAGCTATATCTACTTCAGAGGTAGACGCTATGAGAACCAGTCAGCTGGTGAGAGGGTTACAACCTCATCATACTCTTGCTCAAGTACTCAAGGTCTTACTATCTGATAGAGTCCTTCCATTTCCTGACTTAATGAAGTTAGTGAAGAAACAAGAAGCTGACATTAGTTTTAGTACCCCTAAGAAAGCGAAAAGCATCTCTAAAGAAGATGTTGTTCCTAATTCAAACAAGGACAAAGCAGCGGAGCGGTCAGAACTTAGACAGTCCGCCACTCCACCCACTGCCACTCAATGGAGGAAGGATGCTAGAACCTGTTATAAATGTGGTCAGACGGGTAATACTGCCAGACAGTGTACGGAGGACAGTGAGGGATTGAGACACAGTGCTGTCTTCTCTATTCAGAATCAAAGACACCGAAGGAAGGTGGGCCGAGTAAAGACCAGAGGCGCTATCGCGGGCTCCAGGTCCGTTGTCAAAGTCACTGTCAATGGTCATGCCGCTCCTGCCCTGTTTGATACAGGATCTCAAGTGACCCTGATTTATCGCTCGTTCTACCAAAAGTATCTGAGGGATATACCTCTTCAGTCTATGGGACAAATGAAATTGTGGGGGCTTAATTCAGGATCATATCCTGTAGATGGCAGCCTACAAGTAGTTATAGCTGTCCCTGAATTAGAAGATCAGAGTGTCGCTCCCATGAAGATTACGGCTCTTGTCTGTCCTGATACAGGGGATTCTTGTGCAGCTCCTGTGATACTTGGCACTAATTGTCCCGCAGTGCATTATGCTTTTCAGAAGTTTCTTGGAAGAGATTGGAACCCTGCAGCTCAGCCGGTGAATATATCTTCTGATCTTAGAGAACTCTGTGATGCCCTGTCTACTGGCTATCGACATGGAATGGTATATCATATCGGTGAGAGAACCGTGGAAGTTCCTGCCGGCGGGGAGAGAGTTCTGAGAGTAGCCTCCAGCATTGCTCCCGATTTGCTTGAAGGGGGGAGTTATGTCCTTATGGAAACCCCTGAAGAAATGATTAACCAGAATGGCTGGATGGTGATCCCGGAGAGAAAGGACTGGAGAAATAAAGTGGAGTTATCTACCTGTGTGACAGTGAGGAACTGTTCACCGCATCCGATCGTAATTGGACCATACCAGAATGTGGCCCACTGCTACCCTGTGCTTGGAGTAAATCCATACGCTGAAGTGTGCAGGATTCAAATCCGAGATGCAATCCCTAATCTCAATCTTGACTTGAGTGATCCACATTTACCAGAGGCCTGGAATCAGCGACTGACACAGAAGTTGTCTGAATTATCGGAAGTGTTCTCCATGGATGATATGGATGTAGGTTGTGCTAAAAGTGCTCAACACACTTTCCGATTGACCGATTCTACTCCCTTCCGGGAGCGACCACGGAGAGTTGCTCCAAAGGATGTTGATGAGTTAAGACAGACTCTACAGCAAATGAAAGGTCAGGGGATCATTGTGGACAGTAAGAGCCCCTATGCCTCACCTATTGTGGTGGTAAGAAAAAAATCTGGAGCAATTCGCCTATGTGTGGATTACAGAACTCTGAACCGGAGAACCTTACCTGATCAGTATAAACTGCCGAGAATTGAAGAAGCTCTGGAAGCTCTGAATGGAAACTGTTGGTTCACAGTGCTGGACCTAAGATCGGGATACTATCAAGTCCCAATGGCACCTGAGGATCAGGAAAAGACAGCCTTCATATGCCCCTTGGGTTTCTTTCAGTTCACTCGTATGCCGCAAGGTACAAAAGGTGCGCCAGCAACATTCCAAAGGTTGATGGAAAGAGTGTTAGGTGATTTAGTGCCCCGGGAATGCCTTGTATATCTTGACGACATTATTGTGTTTGGAAAGACGCTGGAAGAACATGAAGAACGACTCATGAGAGTACTCCAACGCTTAAAAGAAGAGGGGCTGAAGTTGTCGGCTGACAAATGCAAATTTTGTAGATCTTCGGTCACTTATGTAGGTCATATTGTTTCTGCTGAAGGAGTTGCTACCGATCCTGGTAAGATTGAAGCTGTGGTGAATTGGCCCAGACCGCAAAATATTACGGAGTTGCAATCTTTCTTGGGGTTTTGTGGATTCTATCGACGATTTGTGGAAGGATATTCAAAAATTGCTCGAGCCCTCCTCGACCTGTTGAAGAGTGATGCAGGAGATCCGGGAAAGAAGAAAGGGTCTTCCAAAAGCCTTTTTGGCGATAGGTGGACTGCGGATTGTGAAGAAGCATTTAAGTTGTTGAAGAAGAAATTGACAGAAGCTCCCGTTCTGGCTTATGCTGATGCACAGAAGCCATATGTGCTACATGTAGATGCCAGCTTTGAAGGATTAGGTGGCGTGCTGCACCAAGAATACCCGGCCGGGTTACGGCCCATAGCTTTCATAAGTCGAAGTCTTTCTCCCAGCGAGAAAAATTATCCAGTACATAAATTGGAGTTTTTGGTGCTCAAGTGGGCCATTGTTGATAAATTACATGACTATTTATACGGAGCCACGTTTGAAGTAAGAACAGACAACAATCCACTGACATACGTTTTGTCAACCGCTAAACTCGATGCTACAGGACATCGCTGGTTGGCAGCTTTATCCAACTACCAATTCACACTCAAGTATAAATCGGGGCCTAAGAACATTGGGGCAGATGCTCTATCAAGACGGCCTGGATTACCTAGTCCGGAAGTAGTGGATGAATGGGAAGAAGTGCCAAGTCCTGGAGTAGGAGCTTTGTGTGCCATGGCTGCTGTAGTTGAAGACCGAGTAGCCTTTTCTGAAACTCGGCTTATTGACTCTATTGGGGGAGGTCCCGAAGCTGTACCAGACATGTTTGCCTACCCTGCCGCTTTAGGATCCTTTGAGAGTTGTTCTATATCTTCAAAGCGAATGATCTGGAGTCAAAAGACTGATCCTTTAATTGGACCTCTTTATCAAGCAGTGAGTTCTCAAGACAGAGAAATGTTAAAGACATCCCTACCCTCTGAATGCAGTCAACTTCTACGAGATTGGGAGAAGTTTGAAATAGACAATGGCCTACTTTATCGTGTGGTGCTGTATCATGATCACCCTGGAAGGCGCCAACTAGTTATTCCAAGCTGCTTTCAGAAGATGATTTTCCGAAGTCTGCATG
This sequence comes from Leptodactylus fallax, assembly GCA_947044405.1. NCBI lineage: Eukaryota > Metazoa > Chordata > Amphibia > Anura > Leptodactylidae > Leptodactylus > Leptodactylus fallax. The sequence continues at coordinate 1,814,951 of CAMRHE010000280.1, read as the reverse complement.
ATTATCATGGTCATTTGGGACCTGAGAAGACTTATGGCCTAATACAAGACCGATTCTACTGGCCCAAAATGAGAGATACCGTGACTCGTTTGTGTAGGTGCTGTCGCAGATGTTTGCAGAGGAAGACTGTCCCGGTTCGAGCGGCCTTCATGGGACACTTGAAGAGTTCGGGCCCCATGGATCTTGTCTGCATAGACTTCCTTTGTATTGACAACGACTCCAGAGGATTTGGAAATGTATTGGTGGTGACTGATCACTTCACACGATATGCTCAAGCCTTTCCGACTAAGGATCAAAAAGCAGTCACTGTTGCAAGAGTGCTTTGGGAAAAGTATTTTATCCATTATGGCTTACCACACCGGTTGCATTCTGATCAAGGCCGGGATTTTGAGAGTAACCTGATCAAAGAGTTACTTCAGTTGTTGAACATCCGCAAAAGTCGGACGACGCCTTACCATCCAGAGGGAGATGCCCTTCCTGAAAGATTTAACAGGACTTTACTTGATATGCTTGGTACCTTACGAATTGAGGATAAGCGATCCTGGAGTCGAAAAGTGGAGGCTATGGTGCATGCCTATAATAGTACAAGGCACGAGAGCACAGGATATTCACCATACTTTCTGATGTTTGGAAGAGAGCCTAGGCTACCTATTGACATCTTGTTGGGAGTCTCTACCGATGGTATCAGTCATCGAGATCATTACCGATACGTGGCACGTTTGAAAGAAACGCTTAAGAGTGCTTATCAGCTGGCTGAGGAAAATGCGACCAAAGTGAATGAAGGAAATAAAAGGAGATTTGATCTTCGAGTAAGATACCGAGAATTGAACCCTGGGGACCATGTTCTGCTACGGAATTTGGGAGCATCTGCAAAACATAAGCTGGCTGATCGATGGCGCAGTGAACTCTTTACAGTGGTCGATCGGTTGCCTGGAATACCAGTCTACAAAATAAAAGGACGGGACGGGAGGATCAGGACTTGGCATAGAAATCATTTGTTGCCTGTACCTCAGATTGATGGTATGGATATCTCCAATGATGGCTCGGCCTGCGATTCTCCACAGTCCTTAGCCGATATTCCACCTGACCTTCCTGAAACTCCTGAGAGTGATTGGACTGTGGCTCCTGAAGTTCCTAGATCACCAGTATCTTCTCCTTCAGGGAGACCTATGAACCCTCAAACTCCAGAATTCGTACCTAGATCTGTGTCTACAGATGAGCAGGGATCTAGCTCTCCTACGCCACCAGCACCATCCCCTCCCATGGCAGACAACCCTAGTTTAGGGCCTGGACATGCTAGTTTACCTCAGAGAGAGGTACGGAGAGGAGAGAGAATTAGACACCCTCCACCTATGCTGACATATGATAGTTTGGGGGACCCCAGATTTACTACTCAGCCTCATTTATACCATGCTTGGGTGGGTGCAGTGTCCACTTTGGTCAATATGTTACCAATTTTCGCTCCTGCTGGCATGTATACCTATTAACCTGTTGTGACTCTGTAAATGCAAAAGCAACCATATTGATATTGTCATTGGTAATGTTGACTGTATACTATGACTTTGTATGTCTTTGACGTGACGTAAAGATTTCACCAGAGGGAGAGTGTAGGGAACTGCCATTTCTACTAGTATATAATGTATCTGGCTTCTTTGCCCCTGCAGTTTGGCTTCAGAGACCCCAGGCATTTAGTGCAAGTTTTGTTTTGTAAATACAGTGAGTCAGACACATGTGAGGCAGAGCTGCTGGGGGGGAGAGATGTGAGCAGAGCTGCTGAGACAGACATGTTATGTCTGGGGGAGTCTAAGAGCCACTTGTTCCTCTTTACTTCACAGTATATAGTTAGGTATGTGTTACCCCCTATATACTCACAGGACCTAGCTAGTAACCGTAGTTAGGGATCCATATATATATATAGTTCAGGGCAGTGATAGGTTAGGCTTCCGAAGGCCAATTAGCTAGTTAGAGGCCCGGTGGCACTAGTAGTTTAGCTGGCAGGTTAAGGACTCAGTGTTAGGGTAGTCAGGCCTGCATCTACTGCCGTCACCGTCGCCCTGTTTGCTGCCTGTGAAGAATCTCACCATCATCATCATCTCCTGATCGGCTGTCTGTCATCTCCTGGAAGAATCCGAGGATCCACAGTCATCCACAGGGGCCCCTGCATCTCTTCTGTTGCCTGGAGGTATTGTGCACTGGACTCTTGCTATATATCTATATATATACCCGGGTATATAACCTAAGACGGTTGAGGACTTGCTGGTTGTTGTAGTATTGCTGTGTTCTGAGTATATTTTATGTATGTATTATTACCCTGTTGATTCTTATAAAGCTACTGTTATAACCTTATGTGGTATCTGTATGTATTCTTCAGACTGTGAGATTAGTACAGTGATCCTTGTTAAGGCTACTAACTGTACTTCATGGGTAAGTCCCAGGAAGAGATCCTCCCTGTAATACAGAGGCTCTATCCTGGGTGGAGGCACTGATATATTTCATATATGTTCCCACTCTTCCCTTCAGCGAAGGCTTCAGGTCCCATTATACACACAGGTCAGCGCCAGAGTCTGTTGCGGGAGGGATAATACTCATACCCCCCCCCCCCAAATAGGGCTACACAGGATAGCTGTGAATGTAACCTTATCTCGCTAGCCACAGGATAGAGAATCAGTTGTATATCAGGAAGATTCCAACTACTGAGACCCCCATTGGTCACAAAACAGGCAGTCCCTTGTAGCTCCATCTACATGGAGTGACCACTCCATTCGTTTCAGAGGGGCTGCTGGAGATCTAGCAGTCCCATGTAAATGAATGGAGCTGCAGTGTGCTGCCTGCTCAACTGTTGCTGTGATCGAAGAGGCCCGACCAATGTGGTTAGAGGAAAAGTTTAATTTGGGGGAAAACCCCAAGTGCAAAACTGGCCTAAAAATGGACAATTTTTGGTCAAGAATTACACATTTTTTTAATTTTCTGCCACGCTCACCAATTATGAAAATACTGGCATATATAACGCCTGACATCTACAAGGGCCCATAGCTAGCATAGATTGGAGTTTCTAGTGCACGGACATCTTTGAGATGCACAAAATGAATTAAGAGGAGTTTGCCCCTTAATACTGTAGTTTGGATTATCTGATGCCAATCACTACTATACACACCCGTCTTAATACCCCTGCCCTATATGTGAAGGAGCTCTGACATACATTACATAGCAACGCTATTAAGTCAAGCAGAAGTGTAATGCTGGGTGTCAGACTTTAACCCTTTAGCATGCAGTTAAGATGTTGTTTAGCTAAAGATCATGCAGATCAACAAGAAGAGAAAAGAAGGGAAGAGGGCTTTTGATACATCTTTATACAGAAGCTAAACATCTGTTTTGAGGACTTTGCATAAGACTTTATTGTCTAATCCACCACCTGCGCCAAATAAATACCATAGAAAAACAGGCACAAGAAGAAAGTGCAGAGTGATTACTATGCCCATAGAAACAATAGGGACAATGTTAAAGGGCCAGGCTGCTAAAACAACACTCGTCCTTTCTAAGTAAAATGAATATCATCAGCCCTATTTAGAAACTTACCTTTAGGCTATAAATAAGATCAGGCTTACCCCATCACCCCGGGCAAGGCTCCAAAAGTGTCTAAAACAGCAAAAAAAAATGTATAATAAAGTGTAATAAATGTGGTGTAAAGCAGGTGCTCCAATATTTTTATGTAAATTGAACATTTTCATTAGTAAATCTGTCCTTATTGTTACAATTCTCTCCTTTCTAAGGCTGAGGCCACACATTGCTGATTTAGCTGCAGTTTTTTGAGCCAAAGCCAGGAATGGATTTAGCAGAGGAAAAAGTATAAGAAGCTTCCTATATATTTCCCATTCCTTTAGTAGCCACTACTAGGTTTGGCTAAAAAAAACGCAGCAAACCAGTTCAGATGTGACCCAAATTTTCCAAATGTTTATAGCTTGATTTGGACCCAAAACTGAATGAAAATCTCAGACCCAGGAGTATAATAAGTGGAGGTCCAGGGGAGGTGTCTAAACCTAACTTACATACACTTATGATATCACCTGTCAGGAAATTCGGATGGACCCCATGTACATTAGATGGCCAACTAGTGCAGACAAGAAGTTGGGTTCATTCCATTGTCATTGAGTTCTATTACATTTCTGTCTTTAGGGCCATGACTTTGGACCCCATGAGCCCTCAGGTGTGAACTGCTACCTTAACTAGTCACATTTTCTGCCCAGGGTCCTCCCCCAAACTTGATCGGGCCTTGTTAAGCATGGACGTCCAACTGAACTCCACTACAACTACATATACATACTGCAGACAAATGAACCATGAATGAAAAACAGAGTCGCTCTTTATTTGCAAGTATGTGCACTAACAATAGGGGGAAATCCATGGCAGGTGCAGAGCACAAGACAATAAGACATGTTTTCTTAATGCAGCATGGGATGAATGATACATTGAGTACACGACAATAGCAAATAGGTCAATGCTCTGATGTTGTGATTGTAATGTGTTAGTACAGGTTAATGTAACATTAGATCGCAATCCAAGTTATATCCCATAAATGCTCTATTTACACCAAGCAACACTTACACCTGCATGCGAGGGCTTTATGGTATTATTAAGATTAGTGTGTAAAGGGCGGACCACACACCAGCTAAATATAGAGAGAAAGCTGCAATTATTGGAAATGAACATTTTTAGACGGTGTATACAAACTCTACACAATTTTAAGTTTAACCTTAACCCCTTCTTACCGGAGGCATTTTTCGATTTTCATTTTTGACTCCCCGCCTTCCAAACCCCATAACTTACGAGGGTTTAATGTTTGTTGGACAAATTGTACTTCATAATGGTACCATTTATTATTCTGTACAATGTACTGGGAAGCTGTAAAAAAATTCTGAATGGGGTGGAATTGGAGAAAAAGTGCATTTGTGCGACTTTCTTATAGGCTTCGTTAATACGGCGTTCACTGTGCTGCCAAAATGACATTTCATCTGTTTTCTGTATATGTTTCGGAACGATTCCGTGGATACCAAATATATATAGTTTTATTTATGTCTTAACCCCTTAACAAAAATCTGAAACTTTGCAAAAAAAAAAAAAATTTTCTGAAAATTGCCATATTCTGACACCTGTAACTTTTTTTGTAGACCAGGCATTTTCGGACATTAATACCTAATGTGTATGTGTTTCACAGTATTTTTTTACTTTTATATGTATTCTAGGGAAAGGGGGGGGGGAATTTGAGCTATTACTATTTTTTTTTTTTTTACTTTTATTTTGGCATTTATGCATAAAGCAGCCTGTCCAAAAAATGCATAGGCTCCCGGCTATCATGGTAATGGTAATGGTAATGGATCTCATTCCAGGTGCTGGCAATCCTCACCAAAATGGCAGCACCCATGCGCTTTCGGGAAAATGATGCCTTGGTCAGCTTTGATTGAGGTGCCAGGGGCCTTAATGCCCACGATCAGTGCAGGCACTGATCGCGGACATTAGCACTGGGTCTGTATGTATAATATAGCAGAGACCCGGAGGCTATGGCAGCCACTCAGCTCCTGAGCAGCCGCCATATTTAAATACCTGACATAGTATGAGGGATATCAGGAAGGGGATAAAGGGGTTGTTCAGGATATTTTAGCACTGCGACAGGAGCCTGGGAAAGGTGAAAAAAAAAAAAAAAAAACATACTCACCTGTCCCTGATGTACGATCCTTGTGGCGCCCTGGCGAAAGTCTCCGCTGCACGTGGCTGCTGAGTCCAATCAGAGGCCTCAGCAGACCTAAGGAAAGGAACCTGTGACGTCTGCGTGTGACATCTCGTGTACTTTCCTTAGGCCTTTCCTTCTTGGCTTTCCAGAGCCAAGATGATCACTCAGGATGCAATAGGACAGAGGTTGAGTCTGGAGCATAGTCAGTAACAGAGTCAAGGTTCAGAACCAAGAGTAGAACAAAAGGTACCAGTGAATACTCCTAAGGGTGAGACTAAAGCAATATCCTGTAACAAGTTTTAGGGCAAAATCAGGATAGATTTTTTAGAATGAGATCAGAAGCCAGAAAAGAGAATTACAAAACAGCAAGCAAGTCATTGGAGGATGATGGGCCTTTAAAGAAGATACCATACTGGACATCATTGGCAGGCATCTGTTGACAGGCAATTTGATGACAGCAACCAAGGAGAACAGGGCGTAGTACTGGACCTGGGAGAGGAGAGTTAGTCTTGATTCACACTGCCGATTCTCACATCGCTTGTCGTATCTTCCACACTAATCCTATGTCCTGTTGTGTATAAATATGCAACTCCCCAGATATTGCGTTATACCATACCTGAGGAAGAGACCTAAGTAGTTAGAAGGTATCTGAGGACTCTTCTCAGGGTTATGTAAAGCATCAGACCACTTCATGCATGTTTAGCAACAAGAGTTATTCCGTAATTCCGAGCCATTTCATGTCCTTAGACATATTTCCATTCAACAAGCAGGAATAGTCAAATATGTACAGTATAGACCCAAGACCTAAAATAAACTGGTTTCACAATGGCTATAAACAAAAGGTTCCTTCTGTATGTTTCCAATTTTTTAGACAGAAAAAATTGTGTCAGTAGGGTGAAAGTAGCCTTAGGCTACATATATATCAGAGGCTCTGTAAAGGAGGCCACTGTATTATTCTGTAAGGGAGGCCACTGTATTATTCTGTAAGGGAGGTCACAGTATTATTCTGTAAAGGAGGCCACTGTATTATTCTGTAAGGGAGGTCACTGTATTATTCTGTAAGGGAGGTCACTGTATTATTCTGTAAAGGAGGCCACTGTATTATTCTGTAAGGGAGGTCACTGTATTATTCTGTAAGGGAGGTCACTGTATTATTCTGTAAAGGAGGCCACTGTATTATTCTGTAAGGGAGGCCACTGTATTATTCTGTAAGGGAGGCCACTATTATTCTGTAAAGGAGGTCACTGTATTATTCTGTAAGGGAGGCCAATGTATTATTCTGTAAAGGAGGCCACAGTATTATTCTGTAAGGGAGGTCACTGTATTATTCTGTAAGGGAGGTCACTGTATTATTCTGTAAAGGAGGCCACTGTATTATTCTGTAAGGGAGGCCACTGTATTATTCTGTAAGGGAGGCCACTGTATTATTCTGTAAAGGAGGTCACTGTATTATTCTGTAAGGGAGGCCACTGTATTATTCTGTAAGGGAGGCCACAGTATTATTCTGTAAGGGAGGCCACTGTATTATTCTGTAAGGGAGGTCACTGTATTATTCTGTAAGGGAGGTCACTGTATTATTCTGTAAAGGAGGCCACTGTATTATTCTGTAAGGGAGGTCACTGTATTATTCTGTAAGGGAGGCCACTGTATTATTCTGTAAGGGAGGCCACTGTATTATTCTGTAAGGGAGGTCACTGTATTATTCTGTAAGGGAGGTCACTGTATTATTCTGTAAAGGAGGCCACAGTATTATTCTGTAAGGGAGGTCACTGTATTATTCTGTAAGGGAGGTCACTGTATTATTCTGTAAAAGAGGGCACTGTATTATTCTGTAAGGGAGGCCACTGTATTATTCTGTAAGGGAGACCACTGTATTATTCTGTAAAGGAGGTCACTATATTATTCTGTAAGGGAGACCACTGTATTATTCTGTACGGGAGGCCACAGTATTATTCTGTAAGGGAGGTCACTGTATTATTCTGTAAGGGAGGTCACTGTATTATTCTGTAAGGGAGGTCACTGTATTATTCTATAAGGGAGACCACTGTATTATTCTGTAAAGAAGGCCACTGTATTATTCTGTAAGGGAGACCACTGTATTATTCTGTAAGGGAGGTCACTGTATTATTCTGTAAGGGAGGTCACTGTATTATTCTGTAAGGGAGGCCACTGTATTATTCTGTAAGGGAGGTCACTGTATTATTCTGTAAGGGAGGCCACTGTATTATTCTGTAAGGGAGGTCACTGTATTATTCTGTAAAGGAGGTCACTGTATTATTCTGTAAAGGAGGCCACAGTATTATTCTGTAAGGGAGGTCACTGTATTATTCTGTAAGGGAGGTCACTGTATTATTCTGTAAGGGAGGTCACTGTATTATTCTGTAAAGGAGGCCACTGTATTATTCTGTAAAGAAGGCCACTGTATTATTCTGTAAGGGAGGTCACTGTATTATTCTGTAAGGGAGGTCACTGTATTATTCTGTAAGGGAGGTCACTGTATTATTCTGTAAGGGAGGTCACTGTATTATTCTGTAAGGGAGGCCACTGTATTATTCTGTAAGGGAGGCCACTGTATTATTCTGTAAGGGAGGCCACAGTATTATTCTGTAAAGGAGGGCACTGTATTATTCTGTAAGGGAGGCCACTGTATTATTCTGTAAGGGAGGCCACTGTATTATTCTGTAAAGGAGGCCACTGTATTATTCTGTAAGGGAGGCCACTGTATTATTCTGTAAGGGAGGCCACTGTATTATTCTGTAAGGGAGGTCACTGTATTATTCTGTAAGGGAGGTCACTGTATTATTCTGTAAGGGAGGTCACAGTATTATTCTATAAGGGAGGTCACTGTATTATTCTGTAAAGGAGACCACTGTATTATTCTGTAAGGGAGGCCACTGTATTATTCTGTAAGGGAGGTCACTGTATTATTCTGTAAGGGAGGTCACTGTATTATTCTGTAAAGGAGACCACTGTATTATTCTGTAAGGGAGGCCACTGTATTATTCTGTAAGGGAGGTCACAGTATTATTCTGTAAGGGAGACCACTGTATTATTCTGTAAAGGAGACCACTGTATTATTCTGTAAGGGAGACCACTGTATTATTCTGTAAAGGAGGCCACTGTATTATTCTGTAAAGGAGGCCACTGTATTATTCTGTAAAAGAGGCCACTGTACGTAGGGCCTTGTATTCTGTAAGTGAGGCCACTGTATTATCCTGGAAGGGAGACCACTGTATTATTCTGTAAAGGAGGTCACTGTATTATTCTGTAAAGGAGGCCACAGTATTATTCTGTAAGGGAGGTCACTGTATTATTCTGTAAAGGAGGCCACTGTATTATTCTGTAAAGGAGGCCACAGTATTATTCTGTAAGGGAGGTCACTGTATTATTCTGTAAGGGAGGTCACTGTATTATTCTGTAAAGGAGGCCACAGTATTATTCTGTACGGGAGGTCACTGTATTATTCTGTAAAGGAGGCCACTGTATTATTCTGTAAAGGAGGCCACTGTATTATCCAGCAAACAATTAAGCTCAGGTCTTGTATAAAACGTAACTTTTAATGAGGGAACATCACAAAAAGGTAGCCTATGACTAAGGGGATTGTTCCCCCGAAACGCATAAGCTAAACACCCCTTTTTTTGCTTAAACATAGGAGAATTTCTCTGTGTTTTTTATTTATTTTTATGATGTTCCTTCATTAAAAGTTACGTTTTATACAAGACCTGAGCTTATTTGTTTGCTGGACTCTACACAGTTTTCAAGTAATCTTTCCACATCTACCCGCAAGGTTTTGTCCATGCATCAAAAGTCTCAGGAAGACGGTGCTTCATTCATACCCAAAAAAATGTGAGTTGGGCTGTGTTATTTGGATTTTGTGGTCACTGTATTATTCTGCAGTCTGAACGTCAGTGACCAGATGTTGCATGAAAAGTCTCATAGATAATGTCCATATAAAGTTTCCCCATTTTGCATTTAAATTTAAGCCAGTAGGTCAAACAGTATGACCACAAGTCTTTAAAAAACCTTAGGAACCTTCTCTTTTCTGTTCCACAATTCTGTCTTCTCCAGAACCATTTAAACACTTACCTATCTCTTAAAGGAACCGTCTCATTTCAGGGGAAATCCATGGTCAACAAGACATGTTGTGTCATATATGGGGGATTCAGATGAATGGTTGTCCACATAAAACAGATGTGCCAATGATTACTTTAGCACAAATTTGGTTAGCCAGGGGTTGTGTAGGATTAGAAAACATGGTTACTTTCTTCTTCTAAGTGCAGTCCTATTCATTTTAATGGGACTAAACTGTAACCTTGGCATGTGACAAATGGACATGAAGTCACTTCCTGAAGAAGAAAGCAGCCATTTTATAATCCTGCACAACCCCTTTAAGATCTCCAATTTTACATGAAACAAATTAAATACATGACATGTAGCATGACAGGACAATCATGGCATGCTAACAAAACCCTTAACTCATACAGGATACACATCTCATGACAGAGTACCGCAAGATCATGTTTTTGTTTTTTTTTAAAAAAAAGCTGGACTTCTTGCGATCTTCCGGTACTCTAAAGCAATAGCCACTCTTATAGAGCAGCTCTCCACTCTGGCTTAGTGCTTATTCAGATGACAGGCTTTCTTGGCCATGTGCTAGCTGTTTATTTAATGGATAACATAAACATAAAAAATAATGGCTCTATTCACACAATCATTTTTTTATTGGTCCATGTGACCGATCATTCAGCCGTGAAAAAGTTACTAGTACAATACACGGCCCTGTTGTGTGAATGAGTGCTTAAAAATGGGAATCACTAGCTGAGGCCTTTTCTGTTGCTTATTAGTGAATATGGATTGCAGCACTTGTTAAAGGCATTTACTTGGTTTTCAGCTTTTTTTAGGCACAAAAATAAATAATAAAGACATTTTTTAAAAAGTGACTTTTCTGATGTTCAGAATGAATTGTGTATGTTTGCAGCTGTTGTGCATTTTTATGTGCAGTGTGTGTTATGTGTGGGTTATGTTTGTTGAATGTGTTTTTATGTGAATTATGTTGCATTTGTTTTATGTGCCTTTGTGTGTCACTGGCATGTTTTGTGCACCTGCAGAATTTTGTGCATCTGTGTATTGAATTTGATGTATTTTTGTGTGTATTATTTTTGTGTGTCTATTTGTTACATTGTTGCATGTTAAGTGTGTGTAGTGAAATTATTATTACAGATGTTTGATGTGACTTTTTATGCTAGCCTCACACTAGCGTTGCATCTCTGTTGTTCGGATCAGTCGGGGGACCCGAACAACGGAGAGGAGGACACATTGACTATAATGGCGTCCATTGGGTGTCTGTCATTTTTTTAAACTGAAGCTGGCGGAGGAAAAAAATTCTCCGTGCAGAACTTTTTCTTCCACTGATTTTAATCGAATTCTGCAACAGAGACACCAGCGCAGATGTAAACGTAGCCTAAACTTTTCTCCAAGCTGTAAATGCACATATTTTAACAACTCTGTACATTTCTTTTACATATTTTATTTACTAATGATATTCAAGCCACCTGTAATATAAATGGCTTAATGGTGTGTTCAGTAATCACAATAGGAAAAAAATACCTTTTTAACCTTTTTGATAGTTGATTTGTATGAATGAATGAATGAATGTGTGAATTTAATCATATTCCATGAAATATTCCATGCCACCCATATGTGCATAGACTGTATGTAGGGTATACAGTCTAATTCTGCTTACACTAGGGCCAAATTAGTAGCAAGTCAACTATCATATCAGTATGTAGTGTTATAGGACTCCACAGAGGAAAGAAAGACCTCATGTGCCTTGCAATTTCAATTTTTGAATGGGGCTGGCCTGCACAGTGACTGACAATCTGCTGGCCAGCCCCAATCTGACAATTGCTGGCCAGCAATCTGACTATAGCAATGCAGGCTGTGACCCCCACTCCAGGTTCTGTACAACCATGTTGGCTAGAAAGTACGCCTTTCCCTCCTTCTCATGTTGAGAACACATATTGCTATTATAGACAGGGGGCATATAGGTGCACTCTCTCTCTATACATATCTATCTAACTAAAAAAATAAAAAATCCAAGGCTGCACAGTGTAGACTGTAGATGAGTGCAGACTACGGACCCTGGTTACAGGTCCATATCTATCTATCTATCTATCTATCTATCTATCTATCTATCTATCTATCTTCTTAATCTATCTATAATGTACCATAGTAGTTTGCACCTATTCACATTGGGAGGTGCTGTCTGAGTTTTCCTTGTTTATCTATCTATCTATCTATCTATCTATCTATCTATCTATCTATCTTTCTATGTCCCTGCACATTAATGTGACTGGACTCTGGAGCATCCAGATCAGCAGGGATCACAGATACCCAATTGGGCTGATCAATTCCAAGCCATAGGGTAGTCAGCTAGCCAGCACCATTGTGCAGGTCTTAGTTAGCCACTTCTAAACATACCAGCCAACAATAGTTCCAAATGAGGGAGGTATTAAAGCTGGTGAGAAAATAACTGTTTAAGGGGAGCCAACACTGGATTGTGCGCATTGGTAATTGTAGCGGTAAAGCACTGCGTCTCTCTGTGAGACTGTGTGTACCGCCATTTGTGCCACTATCTGTTCCAACTGAGGCCATACAATACCTAATAGGCATCTGCTGAAATGTATACAATAAAAAATAATAATAATAATGCAATAAATGAAAAAAATAATGAATTTTTTAATATAAATAACTTAAACCACCGCATGCCTAAAAGTCTGAGCTATTAAAAAATAATGCAAGTAGTATGTACCAGAAAATTGTACTAATAAAGACTATAGCTTGTCCCAAAAAGTAGAGCCCTCACATAACTCCTTAAAAAATGGGTTTTATTTAGTAGAAGTGTTAAAACATAACACCTATATAAAATTGGTATTGCCGCCATCCATAAAACCACCATACAGTGTGCTCATAATACCTTCATACAGCATCTACATAATACCAACATATTTTGCTCACATAATACCGTCATACAGTATAGATGTTAGGTGATAACACCATACAGTGCCCAAGTAATAACTCTATATGGGCGCTACAATGCTTAATGGTAGAAGGAGAATAAGAACATAACTGTGACATGGACCCCTAGTAAATAAACCATTGCTTTAGTGTTGTGAAAAATGTTCTAGTTGGAACACAGATATCTAACAGTTGACCTGAGCTTCTGGGTGGTAAAACATGCACCTGCTAATTTTGGGTGCTGTTAGCCAGGAACATCCAAAATAAGTAGGAGCATTTTTCACAATACTGAAGCCAGAGCTGCAGTTGCTTCATCCAGGGCAAAGGTATCCTAACTCTGTACCTAAATATACAGCCCCCCTCCAGCTATGCAGATTTTATGGTAAAAGACATCGGAGTCTACCATTGCTATGAGTCTACTGCCTTTGCTTACAATTCAGGTGGATGGGCTGCCATTGTCAACCAAATAATGCAGAGAGGCAAGAGCCACCCAAGATGAATGAAGAGAGGCAAGAGCTACCCAAGATGAATGCAGAGAGGCAAGAGTCACCCAAGATGAATGCAGAGAGGCAAGAGCTACCCAAGATGAATGCAGAGAGGCAAGAGAAACCCAAGATGAATGAAGAGAGGCAAGAATCACCCAAGATGAATGCAGAGAGGCAAGAGTCACCCAAGATGAATGCAGAGAGGCAAGAATCACCCAAGATGAATGCAGAGAGGCAAGAGAAACCCAAGATGAATGAAGAGAGGCAAGAATCACCCAAGATGAATGCAGAGAGGCAAGAGCTACCCAAGATGAATGCAGAAAGGCAAGAGTCACCCAAGATGAATGCAGAGAGGCAAGAGAAACCCAAGATGAATGAAGAGAGGCAAGAATCACCCAAGATGAATGCAGAGAGGCAAGAGCTACCCAAGATGAATGCAGAGAGGCAAGAGTCCCGTGATGCGAGGCAAGAGTCACCCAAGATGAATGCAGAGAGGCAAGAGAAACCCAAGATGAATGAAGAGAGGCAAGAATCACCCAAGATGAATGCAGAGAGGCAAGAGCTACCCAAGATGAATGCAGAAAGGCAAGAGTCACCCAAGATGAATGCAGAGAGGCAAGAGCCACCCAAGATGAATGAAGAGAGGCAAGAATCACCCAAGCTGAACCCAAGAGGCAATGCCCCAAGATGAGCAGGGCAAGAGTCACCCAAGATGAATGCAGAGAGGCAAGAGCTACCCAAGATGAATGCAGAGAGGCAAGAATCACCCAAGATGAATGCAGAGAGGCAAGAGAAACCCAAGATGAATGAAGAGAGGCAAGAATCACCCAAGATGAATGCAGAGAGGCAAGAGTCACCCAAGATGAATGCAGAGAGGCAAGAGTCACCCAAGATGAATGCAGAGAGGCAAGAGCCACCCAAGATGAATGCAGAGAGGCAAGAGCCACCCAAGATAAATGAAGAGACCCGAGAGCCACCCAAGATGAATAAGGAACATAAAATGTAGACTTAAAGTGTATTGTATAATGCTGGGTAGCGCATGACAGCTGTATACCATGCCCACTATCCAGATCTTCTTCAGTTAACTTTTTTACTGCTCTTTCAAACCAGCAAAAATATCTGATCTCTTTCAGTGGGTCTTGGGAATTCTTAACACCTTAACACTATTTATGGTCAATTTATAGGTGACCCTGTAAAATGTACACTTTGTCATTGTGACTCAGTAGTTAGAATTGTTGTCTTGCAGCATTGAGGGCCTGTGAGACCCCTGCTAATCATAACCTATCCTAAGGATAGGTAATCAGTTAATAAGCCTAGAAATCCTAAGGATAGGTAGTCAATTGATAAGCCTAGAAAATGCCTTTAAAGAATGTACCCTTATGGTGGGGGCGCCACAACCATGGACCAGATCTCAGTCCAAGGACAATAAAATGTTCACACTCCTTATCTGTGAACTGTTCCGATATATACTGCTTTAGCTGTTTAGTCCTCTCCTTATCTTGCTCGCTCTTCTTTACATCACTTGTCTCATTTACCGTACTCTTTCTTTATGTTACTTTTCAGATATGATGTTACACCATGCCTGGTGAAGAGGTCTAAGCAGCCTCGAAAGCTTGCTATTTGTCATCATCTATACAATTAGCCCTTAAAAGGTCCCAATGACTGAGGACTCTCAATTTTTATCTTGTCTCACACGACCTACAGCATCTATAAGTTAGATAGGTTACGTGAGGATGCCCTGTACACACTCCACATATTACGATTACTTCAGTTACACTTGGTAGGTCACATTTTGCAATGTTTTAAGGTATTTTTCTTTCAACGCTTGTCAGGATAATATAAAAGTTGTTCTCTATTTAATGAAAACATCCCAAGAATGCACAATGTCTTATCAGAAATCTTATTGAAAGTTGAAGAGGCAATTCAGTATTTCAACATATGATATGTCTGCCAACACGAAATCCTGGTAAGGCATTTATTGCTAAAACAACTTTCTAATTTTCCAACATAGTTTAGACGCAGAATAAAGATGTTGTGGTTGGCTCTATACAAGCATTGCTCAATGAATATCAGACTATTTAGTGTGACTGTTACTATTGGTATATAGATGTTATCTTAAAGTTGACTGCTTTCAACTTGTTGCTATGGAGCAGGGGAAGGAAACAACAGGATCTTAAAGGCACGCAGAAAATCTCAGTAAGACTGAACCTATGTGTATGAGGGAAAGCCAACCCAAATTAATTTCTTACATTGTGTGAGAAGATCATATCAGGTAATTCTGTGATCTCAGACCAGCTATGACCTCTAGAGAAAAGGCAAAGTTCATTCACAAACTCTTTAAGGTGTCATACAATGGCTGCTCCATGTAAAGTTGAAATTGGTTGTGTGCAAATTTTTAAAGAAGCCCTTTCCTCACCTCCACCATCTCTAATTCTTTACATCCTTCATTAGCTGCTTCTGTGCTGATTCTGGCACAGTTGGAATTATTTCTCTAGCCCCCACCATTCCTGAGCAATAAGTAGTGTTCATTTCAGCACCCATGATGTTAATTATGCTCTCCCTGTCAAGTGGGCGGTCCTGTACAGGAGCAGAAAGATAGGGACCATCCACCTTACAGTAGAGAGGATAATTGTGCTGAAAATAACACAAATAATTGCTCAGGAATGGTGGGGATAGAGAAAAATTACAACTGTGCCAGAATCAGTGGCAGGATGCCAAGAGATGGAGTTGGTGGAGGTGGTGAAAGGTCCTCTTTTAAGGTAACCTGTCAGCAGGGTTGGAGCCCTACAACCACAGGTTACACCGTTTTAGAGTATTTTTAAGTCTTAAAGCCTGTCCTGTAGTCTTAAAGCCTGTCCCAGCTTCACACCCAAAAAGAGTACATCTCGCTTTATTGTGCATGCACTGAAACGTAGGATATGCGTATGCCTGGTACCAGGATTCAACTCTGGAAGATTAATACTAAAAATCCCTGGAATGGCAAAGTGAAAGGGACTGAGCTCAACAGGTTTGGGCCCCTAAACTCCAGCATGATGAGAACATGCTGCTGGTATAGGACCTCAAACCTGGTGACAGGCTACTCTTAAAGGGGTTGTCTGGGATAAAATGTAATTCCTACACTAATCTAAACACCCTCCCTGTGCCTACTTTCTAAATTACATTATTTATCAAAATGTATATTTACCCATATCCCTGGGGCGGTCATGTGACCACCCCAGGGACATTTTCTGTTTATTCAGTGACTAATACCCACTAATAATCCCACCTCCAGCCCATAATACTTACATGTCTTCCTTTCAGACATCCTTCTGTGGGATGGCTCCTCCCTCTTTTTTGACTCTGCCAGCGTGCACAATAGTGCTGTGCAGTAGAGGTGGATTGCTGGGACTATTGCACGTGCGCCAGCAGAGTCAGAAAACAGGGAGGAGTCATCCTGCAGAAGGAAGTCTGGAAGGAAGACAGGTAAGTATGGTGGGGTGGGATGTGGGCTTAGTTAGTTGGGAAGGGCTAGTACGGGGCGGGATAGCTAGGGAGGCAGAGAGTAGGTGTGAGAGGGAGGGGTAGGTAGTGTGCGTCAGACTACAAGTACCATGATGCACTGTATTAGCTAAGACAGCAGGAAGCTACACCGTGTAAACAAATGCAGAAAATGCCAGGAGCTCCCAGAGAAACACAGAAATCACTCAAAACACTACTAAAGGTATATGGGTGCACTTATTAACCCCTTAATAGCACTAACAGACCTTTTTTAAAAAAAACATTTTTTGCCCGGAAAACCCCTTCAACCACTTCCGGACCGCCCATTGGGTTTTTACGTGCGGAAGGTGATTGCCTTGTTCTGCAAGGATGTACCGGTACATCCAAGCAGATTTCAGAAGCTGCATGAAATTGTGCAGCTGCTGAAACGGGAATCCGGCTGTAACTTCAGCCGCAGCTCCCAGAGAGCAGACAGGGAAGGTTTATTACCTTCCCTGCCATCCCAATCGCTGTGTATACAGTGCTCAATGAGCATTGTATACAGCGCTATGGGCGTTGCCATGATGCGGCCGCCCTCTGACCCAGCAGTCACATAATCCGCCTGGATCAGAGTGTGTTAGTGCTGCTGGGTCCTACAGGACCCAGATCAGCTCTATAGTATTGGGCAGGAGACTGTATTCCTCCTGTAACTGGGGCTAAATGTACCAGTCCCAGTTACAGGGGAAATCAGCCTCCCCCCAAAAACAAAAAGTGATCAGATGTTCTCCAAAGGTCTTTTATGATCTTATGGGGACACAATGTAAAAAAAAAAAAAAAAAAAAAGTAAATAAAATAATTAAAAAAAAAAAATAAAATAATATTTCAATAAAATGTTCTTATTAAAGGTTATAGCCCTACCCCCAATGACACCATACAAAATAAAAATTACCGTAATGGAGAAAAAAAATATATATTTTTTTAGTTTTTTTAGCAGCACTTTGTGTTATTAAATAAAAAAAAAAAAAAAATGAAAAGTGAAAAACAGACACGTTTTCCCTCTTCTTTTGTTTATATTTTCCCGGATATAAAACACATGCAAAAATAAAAAACAACATAAAAATAAAGCCCTATGTGTTACCGAAAAAAGACGCAGAAATTAGTTGAATAACACAAATGATAAAAATGTTACAGCCCTCAAAACTGCACATATAAAAAAAACGAAAATGTGTCTGGTCCTGAACTAGAAATTGACCCGGTACTGAAGTGGTTAAGTTATATTTGCATATATGCACTTTTAATCAAAATAGAATAGGGAACTATAGCAGTTGTTTTGGGCCGTGCAGGATATATATATATAATATATATATATATATATATTTATATATATAATGTGCATCTCAATAAATTAGAATATTTTATTAATTATTGTAAATGTTTCAAATCTATTTATCTAAATATCTATATATCTATTTACACTACCGTTCAAAAGTTTGGGGTTACCCAGACAATTTTGTGTTTTCCATGAAAACTCACACTTTTATTTATCAAATGAGTTGCAAAATGAATAGAAAATATAGTCAGGACATTGACATGTTTAGAAATAATGATTTTTATTTGAAATAATAATTTTCACCTTCAAACTTTGCTTTCGTCAAAGAATGCTCCATTTGCAGCAATTCCAGCATTGCAGACCTTTGGCATTCTAGCGGTTAATTTGCTGAGGTAATCTGGAGAAATTTCCCGCCATACTTCCAGAAGCCCCTCCCACAAGTTGGATTGGCTTGATGGGCACTTTTTGCGTACCATACGGTCAGGCTGCTCCCACAACAGCTTAATGGGGTTGAGATCTGGTGACTGCGCTGGCCACTCCATTACAGATAGAATACCAGCTGCTGCTTCTTCCCTAAATAGTTCTTGCATAATTTGGAGGTGTGCTTTGGGTCATTGTCCTGTTGTAGGATGAAATTGGCTCCAATCAAGCGCTGTCCATAGGGTATGGCATGGCGTTGCAAAATGGAGTGATAGCCTTCCTTATTCAAAATCCCTTTTACCTTGTACAAATCTCCCACTTTACCAGCACCAAAGCAACCCCAGACCATCACATTACCTCCACCACGCTTGACAGATGGCGTCAGGCACTCTTCCAGCATCTTTTCAGTTCTTCTGCGTCTCACAAATGTTCTTCTGTGTGATCCAAACACCTCAAACTTCGATTCGTCTGTCCATAACACTTTTTTCCAATCTTCCTCTGTCCAATATCTGTGCTCTTTTGCCCATATTAATCTTTTCCTTTTATTAGCCAGTCTCAGATATGGATTTTTCTTGGTCACTCTACCCTGAAGGCCAGCATCCCTGAGTCACCTCTTCACTGTAAACACAATGTACCATTAGAACACTGGAGTGATGGTTGCTGGAAATGGGCCTCTATACACCTATGTAGATATTGCATTAAAAACCAGACGTTTGCAGCTAGAATAGTCATTTACCACATTAACAATGTATAGAGTGTATTTCTGATTCAATGTTATCTTCATTGAAAAAAACTGTGCTTTTCTTTCAAAAATAAGGAAATTTCTAAGTGACCCTAAACTTTTGAACGGTAGTATGTATGTGTATATATATATATATATATATATATATATAAACTTTCTCTGTCTATTGCCCAACCCGTGCTCTCCGTTCACTCAATGACCTAAGACTAACATCCTCTATTATCAGAACCTCCCAAGCTCGTACACAAGACTTCTCCTAAGTTGCACCACTTCTCTGGAATGCTCTATCCTGGACTATCAGATTAACCCCCAATTTCTACAGCTTCAAGTGCAAACTAAAGACATATCTTTTCAGACAGGCCTATCACAACTCCTAATGTAAACCCTTCCGTAGTTAGATTCCCTAAAACATACCCTCCTCTCTTCACGCTCCCACATTATCCCACAGGATATGATGCCGTATCAGACTAACTCTATATGTCCAGGCACCATCTGCACATTAAAGGACCCGACTGGTGATGGCTCATAGAGCTTTATATACAGTGGTGAAAAAAAGTATTTAGTCAGCCACCAATTGTGCAAGTTCTCCCACTTAAAAAGATGAGCGAGGCCTGTAATTGTCATCATAGGTAGACCTCAACTATGAGAGACAAAATGAGAAAACAAATCCAGAAAATCACATTGCCTGATTTTTTAAAGAATTTATTTACAAATTATGGTGGAAAATAAGTATTTGGTCAATAACAAAAGTTCATCTCAATACTTTTATATATCCTTTGTTGGCAATGACAGAGGTCAAACATTTTCTGTAAGTCTTCACAAGGTTGGCACACACTGTTGCTGGTATGTTGGCCCATTCCTCCATGCAGATCTCCTCTAGAGCAGGGATGTTTTGGGGCTGTCACTGGGCAACACGGACTTTCAACTCCCTCCAAAGGTTTTCTATGGGGTTGAGATCTGGAGACTGGCTAGGCCACTCCAGGACCTTGAAATACTTCTTACGAAACCACTCCTTCATTGCCCTGGCGGTGTGCTTGGGATCATTGTCATGCTGAAAGACCCAGCCACGTTTCATCTTCAATGCCCTTGCTGATGGAAGGAGGTTTGCACTCAAAATCTCACGATACATGGCCCCATTCATTCTTTCATGTACACGGATCAGTCGTCCTGGTCCCTTTGCAGAGAAACAGCCCCAAAGCATGATGTTGCCACCCCCATGCTTCACAGTAGGTATGGTGTTCTTTGGATGCAACTCAGCATCCACTCTCCTCCAAACACGACGAGTTGTGTTTCTACCAAACAGTTCTACTTTGGTTTCATCTGACCATATGACATTCTCCCAATACTCTTCTGAAACATCCAAATGTTCTCTAGCAAACTTCAGACGGGCCCGGATATGTACTGGCTTAAGCTGGGGGACACGTCTGGCACTGCAGGATCTGAGTCCCTGGCGGCGTAGTGTGTTTCTGACGGTAGCCTTTGTTACATTAGTCCCAGCTTTCTGCAGGTCATTCACTAGGTCCCCCCATGTGGTTCTGGGATTTTTGCTCACCGTTCTTGTGATCATTTTGACTCCACGGGGTGAGATCTTGCGTGGAGCACCTGATGGAGGGAGATTATCAGTGGTCTTGTATGTCTTCCATTTTCTAATTATTGCTCCCACAGTTGATTTCTTCACACCAAGCTGCTTGCCTATTGCACATTCAGTCTTCCCAGCCTGGTGCAGGTCTACAATTTTGTTTCTGGTGTCCTTCCACAGCTCTTTGGTCTTCACCATAGTGGAGTTTGGAGTGTGACTGTTTGAGGTTGTGGACAGGTGTCTTTTATACTGATAACAATGTCAAACAGGAGCCATTACTACAGGTAATGAGTGGAGGACAGAGGAGCCTCTTAAAGAAGAAGTTACAGGTCTGTGAGAGCCAGAAATCTTGCTTGTTTGTAGGTGACCAAATACTTATTTTCCACCATAATTTGCAAATAAATTCTTAAAAAATCAGACTATGTGATTTTCTAGATATGTTTTCTCATTTTGTCTCTCATAGTTGAGGTCTACCTATGATGTCAATTACAGGCCGGCCTCATCTTTTTAAGTGGGAGAACTGGCACAATTGGTGGCTGACTAAATACTTTTTTTCCCCACTGTATGTGTAATGACAGTAACCTCTATTACAGAATTGCCTGACCATTGTATAAGCAATGCTAGCTCCGATGCCGCCCCTGCTACCTCTTGTGTCACCCCCTCTACCTCGTAGATTATAAACTGTATATACACAGTCAGGGCCGGTTTTAGACAAAGTGGGGCCCTGGGCAAAAATTAAAAGCGGGGCTCCAAATGCTGATATGCAAACAACACCATCGTCTTCTAGTGGCAGCTCGTATAATAACGCCTCCTTTCTGCCAACAAAAAAGTAATAACAAGCCCCATTTTACCACATACAATTCAAATGAGCACCTTTGTACCACCTATTAGATTTTTGCACCCAGTCATCAGTTATTATAGCGCCTCCTTATAAATAATAGTCTCTGCTTATAAATAATCTTACACCTTTATTAATAATAGCTCCCTTATAAATGATAAATAGTGCCCTGTATCAGTAATATCCCCCCTTATCAGTAACAGTCACCCCGTAAAAATAATACTGCTCCCTTAAAAATAATAGCCCCCTCATAAATAATAGTTACCCTTATAAATAATAGTCCCCATTATCACTAATAGCCCCCTTTATAAATAAGCCCACTTAACAATTATACCCCCCTTATAAATAGTTCCCCACTTATAAATAATAGCCCCCTCATACTTAAGTTTCCTAATTATATATAGTAACCCACCCTTATATATAAAAGTTCTCCGTTATACAGTGTCGGACTGAAGGGCCTTAGGCCCACCAAAGGAACTTGTTCTGGGGCCTCACCCAACAGCTTCCTGATAATAGCCTACACCACGGCTCCTTCACTGAAGTCTTACATATGTGCTGACTATCTGGTGTTACTGAGTATGTTACCAGTATAGTCAGCCCCTATAATACTGTGCAGGCCCCAATAACTCCATGGCCAGTTCATGCACAGTACTGTATGGGGAATGACATGGCCATGGAGCACTACACATATGTGCAAGATTATAGTGAGGGAGCTGTGATGCAGACATAGCACACAGGGCTGCCAGCAGGAATTGTGAGCCCCCCCACAGTATAATGCTCTACATGGTATATAATGCTCCACAGTATAAAATGCTCTCCTGAGCCCTCCAGTTTCCCCACATGGTATATAATGCTCCACAGTGACCCCACACAGTATAAAATGCTCCCCTGAGCCCCCCATTGTGGCCCCACATGGTTTGTAAGGCTCCACACAGTATAATACTCCACAGTGGCCCACACAGTATACTACCCCTTAGTGGCCCCAGACAGTACAATATGCTCCCCAGCAGCCCCACACAATATAATATGCTCCATACAGTATAATATGCACCCCACAATGCCCCCCCAGTATAATGCTCCACAGTGGCCTAACACAGTATAGCATGCTCCATAATGACCTCCACACAGTATAATATACTCCCCAGAGGGGTTCCCCCAGTATAATGCTCCACAGTGGTCCCCCACAGTATAATATGTTCCCCACAGTCCCCCCCCAGTATAATGCTCTACAATGGCCCCACAGAGTATAATATGCTCCCGAAAAGCCCCACACAATATAATACACTCCACAGTGGCCCCACACAGTATAACAGGCTCCCCACACTGTCCATTCCCCCAGTATAAAGCTCCACAGTGGCCCATAGTATAATATGCTCCCCAGAGGGCCCCCGCTAGTATAATGCTCCACAGTGCCCCCTCCAGTATTTTGCTCCACAGTGACCCCACGCAATATATTATGCTCCCCAGAGCGTCCCCCCAGTATAATGTTCCACAGTAGGCCCCACGCAGTATAATATGCTCCCCAGAGGGCCCCCTAGTATAATGCTCATTAGTCCCCCCCAAATAATGCCCCACAGTGGCGCCACGCAATATAATATGCTCTGCTGATGCCCCCCCAGAATAATGCTCCACAGTGACCCCACTCAGTATAACATGCTCCGGAATGGCCTCCACACAGTATAATATACTGCCCAGAGAGGTTTCCCCAGTATAATACTCACAGTGACCCAAAACAGTATAATATGCTCTCCAGAGCCTCCCCCCAGTATAATGCTCCACAGTGGCCCAAAACAGTATAACAAGCTCTCCAGAGCCCCCCCCCCCGTATAATGCTCCACAGTGGCCCCGCACAGTATAATATACTAGGGGGCCCCTCTGGAGAGCATATTATACTGTGTGGGGAAACCGTGGAGCATTATACTGGGGGGGCTCTGGAGAGCATATTATATTGTGTGGGGCCACTGTGGAGCATTATACTGGGGAGGGGGCCCTCTGGAGAACATGTTATATTCTGCTGGGCCTCTATGGCGTATTATAAAGTGGGGGGGCTCTGGAGAGCATGTTATATTCTGTGGGGCCACTTTGGAGCATTATACTGGGGGGACTCTCTGTGGGGCCACTTTGGAGCATTATACTGGGGGGCCCCTCTTTAGAGCATAATGCTCCAAAGTGGCCCCACAGAATATAACATTATCTCCAGAGGCCCCCCCCCCCCACACATTATAATTTTCCACAGAGGCCCCACAGAATATAACATGCTATCCAGAGGGGCCCCTTCCCCAGTATAATGCTCCACAGTGGCCCCACACAGTATAATATGCTATCCAGAGGGGGCCCCCCAGTATAATATGCTATCCAGAGGGGCCCCCCAGTATAATATGCTATCCAGAGGGGGCCCCCAGTATAATATGCTATCCAGAGGGGGCCCCCAGTATAATGCTCCACAGGGGCCCTACAGTGCTATTATTATATTATATTCTGGGGTCTCTTCAGACCCCAGAGTATAATAATCGAAGGCCCGGGGTAAGTAAGGCAAAATAACAAACAGTTATACTCACCTTGTTCTTACCTCTCCTGGGCCTCCTCGCGCTGCTCCGCTATTCCCGCCGGCGACCACTTCTCCTTCTCTGCGGCTGACGTCACGCGTTGTGGACGTCACCTCTAAGGCCTGTGATTGGGCCTCAGCGATTACGTGAGGCACGCCCCCACGTGACCGCTGAGGCCAGGCCTCAGCGCCTCAGCAGTGATGTCCGGAACGCCAGAAGATGACGTCGGACGCGAGGACAGGTGAGTAAAAATGTTTGCTATTTTTACTCACCTCGGAAAGGGGCCCTGCTGTTATTGCTTTGGCCGGGCCTGACTCCGGGATCCGGAGTCATCAGGTTCCGGATCCCGGGGGCCCCTTTGGGGACGGGGCCCTGGGCAATTGCCCAGTTTGCCCCCCCCTAACGCCGGCCCTGTACACAGTTGAAACCAGAAGTTTACATACACTATATAAAAAGACACATATGCATGTTTTTCTCACTATCTGACATAAAATCAGAATAAACCTTTCCTGTTTTAGGTCAATTAGGATTACCAAAATTAGTTATATTTGCCAAATGCCAGAATAATGAGAGAGAGAGAATTTTTTAAGGCATTTTTATTACTTTCTGCAAAGTCAAAAGTTTCCATACATTTCATTAGTATTTGGTACCATTGCCCTTAAACTGTATGACTTGGGTCAAATGTTTTGGATCTCCTTCCACAAGCTTCTCACAATAGTTGGTAGGAATTTGGGCCCATTCCTCCTGACAGAACTGGTGTCACTGAGCCATGTTTGTAGGCCGCCTTGCTCGCATCTGCCATTGTCCATTTGGAAGACCCATTTGTGCCCAAGCTTTAACTTTCTGGTTAATGTCTTGAGATGTTGCTTCAGTATTACCACATAATGTTCTTTCCTCATGATGCCATCTATTTTGTGACGTGCACCAGTCCCTCCTGCAGCAAAACAACCCCACAACATGATGCTGCCAACCCGTGTTTCACAGTTGGGATGGTGTTCTCAGGCTTGCAAGCTTCTCCCTTTTTCCTCCAAACGTAACAATGGTCATTATGGCCAAGCCTGAGAACACCATCCCAACTGTGAAACATAAGAGTGGCAGCATCATGTTGGGGGTTGTTTTCTGCCCTTCACAAAATGGATGGCTTCATGAGGAAACAACATTATATGGCAATACTGAAGCAACATCTCAAGACATCAGCCAGGAAGTTAAAACTTGAGCGCAAATGGGTCTTCCAAATGGACAATGACCCGAAGCATACTGCCAAACTGGTTACATAGTGGCTTATGGGTAAAGCTGAAAAGGCAGGTGCGAGCAAGGCGGCCTACAAACATGGCTCAGTTACACCAGTTCTGTCAGGAGGAATGGGCCCAAATTCCTACCAACTATTGTGAGAAGCTTGTGGAAGGAGATCCAAAACTTTTTACCCAAGTCATACAGTTTAAGGGCAATGGTACCAAATACTAATGAAATGTATGGAAACTTTTGACTTTGCAGAAAGTAATAAAAATGCCTTAAAAAATTCTCTCTCTCTCATTATTCTGGCATTTGGCAAATTATAAATAATTTTGGTAATCCTAATAGACCTAAAACGGGAAAGGTTTATTCTGATTTCATGTCAGATAGTGAGAAAAACATGCATATGTGTCTTTTTATATAGTGTATATAAACTTCTACAGCCAACCTGAGATAGACTATGACTTCCTCTATCCAGGGGTCCTCAGTGCCATGCTTTGTCCTATGGTAGGTATTCCCTTGTTTCTGCTCACTTATTTCAGCAATCTTGAAAAATAATTGAAAACACATTGTTTGCAAAATCTCCAGGGAAGAGAGAAGTAGATTTGCAGTATCAACTTTCATACATTTTCTTTTTACGAGGTTGACTATAATTTAATTGTACAGAGTATTTATTTTCATTCTTTGTCTTCTCTTTATCTGATTGTTCCTTAATTTCCAGCATGCAGAGACGGCACATGCAATGCAAACAGACCTAGCAGCAGAGGAGGAGTGTGCTGATCTTGAAGGAGGCAGTGACCTATTCACTCATGTCATTTTATCACTGAGGTCAAATTCATATGTGATGGCGGGGGGAGGGGGGGAGAAGAACAGGTGGATACAGAAGTAGAAAAGTTGAACTTCAATGTGATAACTTGCTGCAGCGTGATAAGTCAATGAAAGCCATTGTCAAGTTAAAGTGTGATGCAGCTATTATTTTATTTGTTAAAGCATAAGTAAATTTTGTAAGTAATTTCTTTTCATAAATCAATAGTGCAGGTGAAGGGAACAAACGTTGCAATATGGAGAGGGTCTATGGAGAGGGAAGGGGAAGAAGAAAAGGAGAGAGACAGAAATATGAGGCCATCTACAGCATTAAATGGATTTTCCAGCCCCGATTAAAATTTTCATACTGATGACCTATCCACAGGATAGATCATCAGTATGTGATGTGTGGGGGTAAGGGCTCGACATCTAGACCCTACACAGATTAGCTGCAGTAGTCTCCAGAAAGATGCCAAAAGCTGCTAGTTGACCAGCAGTGTGCACTGCTACTATTCAAATAATAGGATCGGCACTGCAATTCCCTGGAAGCACTAATATACAGTGGTAGAATAGGGGCATCACTGTGCGGACCCCGACAGATCACATACTGATGACCTATCCTATAGATTGGTCATCAGTATGAAAAATTGATTTCAGGACTGAAAATCCCTTTCAATTAAACATTTCTGTCAGAAGACATCTGGATACTAATTCCTGGCAACCCAGCTGTGTTGCGAAAAAGAACTGTCTCTCTGCTGATGTCTCTCTATTGGAGGAGCTCCTATTGTATGTATTTGATCAGTGACAGAAAGAGGCAAATAAGTGAAGAGACAGGCACTTTTCTTATATAAAGTATATTACAAAGTTTGGTACCTTCACCTGAACTATGGATTTATGAAAAAAAAAAAAAGTTTAGTTGCACTTTAAGTGTCAAGTTAAAGTTTGCTAAAATTGTAAGTGTAATATATCAGGGATTGGGAAACTGGGGATAAGCAGGTGTAACCCAGTGTAAGTGTTTGCAAGCTTATGCAATGCAAATTCCTAATGTAGCAGACAGCCCTGATTTCATATACAATGGCCCAGAATGATTTCATCCTATGCAGTCTTCTAAGGATTGCTAAAAGATAATAAACTTATCCATGCATAAGAGCATAAGAAATCAATCTTACAATTCACTTATTTGATCATAAAGCAAGTATTTGAGATCAGATATTAACTCTATGTACCGGCCTTTGTTTTACAAATATTAACTTGTAAAGATGTTATCACATTTGCGATTATGCAGAAATTACAGTCAGCTCATTCTCCACCATGGGATGGTATCAGGATATGGTTAATACGGTGAACATAATTTTGCAATGATATTTTATATATTCAAATGCCCTACTTTGTGAGGGTTTTACAGATTAGCCTTTTTATGTTTGAGGTTATCTGGAAAAACCCACTTCTAATACTAAACAGAAAACAATTCTGTGCAGACTTGCAAGATTTATCATGAGAGGTATATTTGTACAATGGATTTGCCAAGATGCCAGCTAAGAGTCTGCTGAATGGAAGTGTCATTGCGGATTTACAAGCTATAAGTATATTTGCAACTGTTTTTCCCCGTAATTTTAAAAAATGAAATAAATATAAAAATATATGTGTATTAAAGGGAATCTGTCAGGGCAATTTGGGACACTAAACCACCCACACTTCCATATGGACCTGGTGTTTAGGGTCCCAAATCACCCTGTTATAACGCAACCCATGGCCGCATTAAAAATGAAAAAGCTTTATACTCACCCTGCCGCTGTACTCCCCACGCCTGCGCAGTTCTTCAATGAAGCCAGAGGAGTACTCCTCGACTTCAGTGCGCATGCTCCGCAATTACGCAGTGAAGCCGGGGTGTCCATCTTTGGCTTCACTGAAGAACAGCGCAGGCGCCGGGAGGCGTGCCTCATGAATAAGCCGAACCGTTCTCACCAAATAGTGTCGATCGGACCCTTATCTAGGTAAGTATAAAGGTTTTGTTATTTTTAATGCGCCTCCGGATCGCATTACAACAGGGCGATCTGGGACACTAAACCCCAAGTCTATAAGGACCTATAGGTGGTTTAGTGTCCCAGATTGACCTGACAGATTCCCTTTAAATATATGGCTGAGGCTACTTCATGGCTCCTGACTACAAACAATCTCTGTCTGTAGTCTGATCCTACCTGATCATGTGATACTGTACTGCTTGTTTCTAACTTAGTACTGAGTATTATCAAATAATATATGGTCAAAGTAGCTTAAACTGAGGAACAAAAGGGTAACAATGTTCTGAACTTGTGACTTTCAGGCTCCATATCTCACCATCCACTACAGCTTCCAACGTGAGACTACCATCATTTTATAGACAATCATCTTGGCTATCTCATACATAAATTTGACTTGCAACTATTTAGCATATGATTAGTTATGCAGATTCTTGTCATGTAACTGCATTGTTACTGTTTTGTTTCTAAAAATTTAAATTTTAACTTTTTATTATTTTGTAAATCCACCTTTGGCTTTCAATGCTGCCTGACTCCTTCTGGGCATGCTCTCGATCAGATTCAAGCATGTCTCAACCAAAATCTGATCCCCAGTCTCTTCTACACGTTCCCAATGTTGGTGCATACTGTTCGATTCACTTATGTACAAATACAACTTTTTCTTCAACTCTACCCACAAGTGCTCGATTGGTTTGAGGTCTGGGGACTGTGGGGGCCAATCCAGCACCTCAACTTCATTGTCACTGAACCATTTCTTCACTAACCATTGGGACCTGAGGGTGGCCCTGAAAAACAATATAAAAGTGGCCCCATTTTATATGCAGGCTCAGTGCAAGTAGGGCATGTAAGGCAGTCCTGTGTAAAGTAATTTTGCACAGGACTGCTATACATGGAGGGAGGGGCAGCAGTCCTATGTAAGTTATCATGTCAGACTGAAACTGTAACTTATGCAGGATTGCGGCCTCTCAATCCATGTAAAGCAGATATTTCTGTTACACAGGGCTGCCTGCTTTATATGTAAAGGCAGAAGTCCTATGTAAGTAAAGTTACAGGCAGTGGGGTCAGGGTGGCAAATAAACTGTAGGTGCAGCAACAGCCGCCATCACAGTCCACTGACTACTCAATCTATATGCCCTCAGGATTTGGACAAACTCCCGAGGGGCTCTGGGCAGGTATAACATAAAAAAAGAAAACTATTTTCACTGATGCTCTGGTGTCCGCTGCCGCAGGCTGTTCGGTCACCACCGTGCTTCGGTCCTCAGAATCTATGCACCTCATATGACCACTGAGGTCAATCAGTAGCCTCAGCAGTCTCTGCAGAGGGGCTGGTGACATACGTGAGTGACATCACTGGTCCCTCTCCAGCAACAGCCTAATTGGCCTCAGCTGTCTCATGGGGTGCAGGGGGAATGGGGCACAGTGCTCGTCTGAACGGGCTGGACTGTCAGACACTGGAACACTGGGGACAGGTGTGAGTGTTTTTTTTTCTTAATGTTACACCTCTTTAAGAATAATATCCCATAGTGTACACAGTATAATGTCCCATAGTGGCCCCTCCACACAGTAAAATGTCTCATAATGGCCCCTCCACTCACTATAATTCCCTATAGTGGCCTCCACACAGTATAATGTCTCGCATTAGCCCCTCCACACACTATAATGTCCTATGGTGGCCCATGCGGTTTTCTTTATGAATGGTCCAAAAATTTGGATTTGGAAGAACCTGAAATTTTTGGGAGTTCGCCACCCATGAACCATTATTATACTCTGCAGTCTCTTCACCTCTCCTGGGCTGAACTGTATGAGCCTTGTCTAAAGTATTGTTGCATGGGGCTCTGGTGTCTGCAGAGGCATATGTAAAGGTTCACGGCCTTGGTGCAAAAGTTCAACTTGGGCCCCCCTGTGCAATTTGTCTTCAAAATCATTAGTTGCATCCCATGCGTACATTTTGGCAATTTGGTTTTCATTTCACTTTTTTTCTCTATCTGGACCCAGACTGCCATGAAGGCTTGTTCACAATATGTCTGTGCACACAAGCTTCCCATCATTCTCATCCTCTGCTAGTGTCCCACACACAGAAATCATGCCCCCTTTTGTGCCACAGTCTCCCCCACAGAATTCCTCCATGACTATGTGCTGACTAACTGCTCCTTTTGGCATTAAAAGGTTATTTTTTTCCTATCTGACAGTGGAAGTCTGGGTATCATAAATCTTCTTCACTTGTCTCACTCCAGTGCACCAGAGGGCAGTGGTAACACATTTACGACGCATGGACTGTCGGCCATCAAAGGGAATCAGAGATTAAAAAACTTTGATGAGCCTTATTGTGCTGTGGGTGACCTGTGGGCCCCTCTGGTTTATGGGCCTGGCCACAGCTGCGACCGCTGTGTTGCTACATTTACGCCAGTGCTTATGGGCCCCCTAACACCTGGGTGTGCATCCCCTGCACCCATTCAAGCTACACCTTTGGGTGTGTGCCCATGATATGAAGAGTTGTTCAGATGAAGTAATCCCATCGGCAACAACACATTTTCTTCATAACTATTGGAGGACTATTGACTGATGCATGAGACGTGGCAGAAAGTTAAAGGATCATTGATAAAGTTTTTAATTGAAAAGTTAAGGTCTCAGAGCTTATTCCTACTTTAGCCAAGCAGTAGTATAACCAGCTGGATCACATGTCTTCTGGCAAGGAGCGCTCCATGTTGTTTTAAATCCAAATTAGCAATTATCCAAGAATAACTGACTACTTTGTTATAGTAAATTTCTCTAATAATGATGAATAAGGCATCCTCTGTTCCTAAAGCCACAGCATTTGTGAATGAGACATGAAAGCACATGTAGCTCTCCGCATGTGCTAACACCCCCAGGATAATCACTGAGGTTCCTTTAATCTGGCATCCAATAATCCAGGAAATTGTGATAATCCAGCATTTGTTTCCAGGGTAGAATTTCAATATAAGGAGTACATGTGCAAGACTAGAAGTAGAAGACTAAGATACCCATCTATGAGTCTCCTCCGATTATAAAGTTACAGGAGCATGTTTTATTTTAAAGGGGTTTTCCGGCCATCAAAATCAGGGCATTGTAAATCTGTACCAGGCCCAGCACTGTATAGATGGAGCACCTTTACATTAAGCATATGGGACTGGGCTACAATGAAGGGGACATGGTGCTCATGGAAGAGATCAGCTGATCGGTGGCGGACCCCCACCACTCTGATAATAATGTTCTATCCTAAGTATCAAAGTCACAGAATAACCCTTTAACATTTTATTTTAGTGTCTATTACAGAACGTTCTCTCCTACTACACGTGAGTAATATAATCCAGCAACCATCAATCCCTCTTGTTGCCAAACTAACTCCCCACCCTGACACGTGACTTAATAGTACATTGTGATGTCTGGCAGGGGTATGCAGAGGGCTCAGAACAGCACGCCAGTGACAGCACCAGTCATGGCTGTAACCATTTAGGGGTCATATTGAGACCACAGTATCTGACCGGTTGCTGCACATGGGACCACCATATTGTAAGGATCCCCTTCCCCCAGAACGTCATACCAGGGCAACAATCCATTGTCATGACAGCCTTTCAAAGGCTTCCACTGTATAGCTTGCATTAAACCCTGCCAAAATGGTATATATACAATATACTGCAATACAGAAGAATTACAGTATATTGTATGAGCAATCAGACCCCCAAAGGATGAAAAATAAATGCAAAAAAATTCAAATCAACTCCCTTTACCCAGATTCTGATGAATATAAATAAAAAAAATAACATATTGAATTATCTGCGTGTGAAAATGCCCAAACTATCAGTATACAAAAGTATTTATCCCATACAGTGAACGCTGCAACGGGGAAAAAATGCTCAAATTGATGTTTTTTGGTCACTTCCCCCCAAACAAAATTGAATATAAAGAGATCAAAAAGCGGTATATACTCCATAATGATACCAATTAAATGTCAGGTCATATCACATAAATGGAGCCCATACACAGCTCTGTAGACAAAAATCTAAAAAGCTGTAGGTTGTAGAATATGGTGATCCAAAGAACATGTTTCTAAAAATTGTATTACAAAAGCTATATAAGGCTGGGGCCCCATGTGATGTAAATGCCGCAACGTTTTACAGTCACAGAAAAGTGGATGGGATTCGACCACTTTGCGGTACTATACACGGTGCAGACACGCGGCAATTTCCAAAACCGTCAGTTTTGGAAGTCACAGCATGTCAATTATACTTATGGAAACGCCAGCGGTTTCCCTATAGGTATAATGGAAGAAGAAAGTCCGCAGAGGAAACCTTTGCAAACTTTCTGTGCAAAGCGATGCAGGATGAACCGTGATGCGTTGCCGCCGCGGTTTTTCCCGCAGCACTTTTTTGCTGCCGGACCCCACATGCGACCTTAGCCTAAGGCTGAGGCCTCACATTGCAGAAACGCAGCTTTTTTTGTTGCACTTTTTTTGAGCCAAAGCCAAAAGTAGCTACAAAAGGAGTGGGAAATATATAGGAAGCTCTTATACTTCTACCTTCTGCTCAATCCACTCCTGGCTTTGGCTCAAAAAAAACCGCAGCAAAATCTGCAACAAAAAAGATGCGTTTCCGCAATGTGGGGCCTCAGCCTAAATTCGGAATCACCGCGATCGTACTGATTCACACAATAACGGTAAACTGTCATTTTTATTGCACAGTGAAGAAAATGGCATTTTTTCCACTTCCTCTCCCTTTGGACTTCTCAGTACATCATATGGAATATTAGATCCTCATACAGCTATGTGAGCAGAAAAATATAAGAGTTATGGTTTTTGGAAGACAAGGAGTTAAAAAGGAAACATCGGAAAATTGACATTGTATTTATTCATTTAGTATGCTTATATAGCACCGCCATATTCCACAGCACAGTATGGACATTGTCATCACTCACTGTCCCCAGTATATCTTTGCATTGTGGAATAAAACCCACAAAAAACATACAAAGCCTATGCAGATTTTTGCTCTTGGTCAGGTTAGGTGTTGGAGTATATCTCTGAATCAATGTCTGTGATCACTAAGTCAGTACATACAATGACGTATTGTTGGAATCTTTTTTCTTCATTTTGTTGATGGACAAAAATAAACTCTTATCACTATTTTTGATAGCATTCTTAGTTTGTAGCATTTTTTTTTCCATACCTGCCTGAAACTTTTGCATTGTAACACCTCCTTTCACATGTATCACATTGCATAAAAAAGACATCAGGACAGGGCCAAAATATTACACTGAAGATGAGCGCGTAGATCACATTTCTGCCCTGGAATTTCACTGTATCTTTACTACATGTGACATTGGATCGAGGATAGTCTTCTGGTACCTGCTCCACAATGCAGAGTGACCCATTCATGCAAGACGACTTTATAATGCATATATGAAGTCAGGCTCTATATATTAGTAGGCCTATGGAAAGAGACAAGTTTAGTTTTTCCAGACAGATAAGAGGTAAATTTCAGTGAGCTGTCGCCACCAAGTGGAACATCTGTGAATTACGAAATATTTGCTTTCAGTGAGTTGTTGCCACCATGGGATATATTTGTGAACTGCAGTATCCAAGCAGACATGAATTCTAAGTTCAAACCAATGTATTTAAAGGGGTTTTAAAGTCTCTGCAGAACGTTATAGTGTTCTATAATATACAGATGGAGCAGAGTTTATTTTGACACTGCTTCTCTGCTGCATTTTGCATTTTTACCTCCTCCCATATAAGTCTAAGGCCCATTGCAGACGACCGTGTTGTGGGTCAGTGTGCTATCCATGTATTTCACGGAGAGCACACTGACCCATTCTTTTCTATGGGCGTGTACACACGACTGTTATTTTTTACGGTCCCGTGTGCGGGCTGACAGTCCGGGCCGCATCAGATAGGACATGTCCTATTCCTGTCCTATTTTGCGGCCCGTGCTTCCATGGCTTCTATTTAATGAAGCACGGCCCATGCACAGGAGGCACATGGGACATCCCCATGTGCCGCCAATGCTTTTAAATCACGGCAGGCCAGTAGCAGCACGGTCGCCTGCAACCGGCCTTAAGGATTTGCACTGCATTTTTTTACCTGGTGTGTGGATAAGATTAAATAATATCAGGAAAAGATGCTGCCCAGCAAAGTAAATTAGATATTTCTTAATTTTATCCATATATTGTGGGAAAAAAATGCTCCAGAAAAGCTGAAATGACAAAAACGTATGCATTTTGGCAAACATAGCATGCTAGTTTTACCTGCGGGAAGCGCTGCATGTGTCCCTTAGACTTATATAGGGGTGCCATAATGAAAAAAGCAGCAGAAAGTCAGTGAAAAACACAAGGATTTTTGCTGTATTTTGGGATTTTAGCTCCAACTTTGGAGTAATGAGTCATTACCACATACCTCTTTGGGGCAATGATAACACCTTTGTGGCTACAAAGAGCTCAGTTCCATGTTGACAAAAACTGTAATATCTCATTAATGGAGGCGGCGATTCACAAGGGGAAACACTGTTTGATTCAGGTGACCCTACCCTGGGGCGCTGGGTTGATATGCCGGGTTTTTATGACAAGCTCACTTTTTTTTTTAAAACTTGTTTTATTGAAAAGTGTACAAGTAAAAACATATTGTAATAGAATACACAGGATAATACATCGGGATGAACAAGGAGAGAAAAAATCATAGAAAAACAAAAGAAATAAACAAACAGCGTTGCAGCACCGACATTGC
The DNA here is from genome assembly GCA_947044405.1 of Leptodactylus fallax. Lineage (NCBI taxonomy): Eukaryota > Metazoa > Chordata > Amphibia > Anura > Leptodactylidae > Leptodactylus > Leptodactylus fallax. The sequence continues at coordinate 1,780,025 of CAMRHE010000280.1, read as the reverse complement.
ATAATGTGGTCAGGGTCAAGGGGGCTGAGTCCCAGGTAGCCAACTCAGTTCCTGGAATGAAGGCAGCAAGTACAGTACCTTGTAAATATTCAATGACATCACATTATTATCACATTATAGGCAGAAAGTGCGAGCATGGGGCACACAAGCGATCTAACAGAATCAAATACATGAAGTCATAGAGGTCATGGATACTCCTGTCCATCTGCTGTCCAAGGAGCGATTGCAATGTGTACATGTTTCCTCCCTGCTGCCCCTTTGGTGGTCCCTGCTGGTTTCTGTTGATGTGCCATACATGCACATGACCACTGCAGGCAATCACTGGATGTATGGCATGTCATCCCTGCAGAGAGGTACCAGCAGGGACCACCAGAACATCAGTGCTGGAGCGCCAGGGGATGAGCTTGTGAGTATTACATTTTTTACTACTTTTTTAACATTGCTTAGCAAAGATGTTATAAATTGTTAACATCCATTTCATTTCCAAAGCACATACACTACGCCGACATTCAAATCAGTGGCTTCTAAATCTCTAATCCGAGCTGAAGAGGTTTGGCCATTTACCAAACACCACGATCTCTGCATTCATGTCTGATAGTCTGTGTCAGAAAATGAGAAATATGGGGCAGCCTGGCACAGTATAGGAGTATTATCCGATCTCTAGTACAGTCGTAGCACAATATATGGAAGCAAATGATAAAACCAGCTCTGCTACATCTGTAAATGGATTACATAATATGTCTAACTACTAAAAGTCTATTTCTTCTGGCTTATCTGCCCATCATTTTTTCACACGTACCCCCTTGCAAGTTACACTCACTAATGAAAGTTTCCTTCGCCACTAGCCTCATCAATATTGTACAGCCCCGCTTCACCTTTCATTCTCAATGAATTATTCAGGGGCCGTGCCATATCAGCAGAGCTTATATTGTGTTATTTTTCTCTGGCAGCTCAAAATGACTCTGCTGCTTTGGTTCCTATCTGCTTATGTGATATTATCTTGCAAAATTGGGCATATAAGGTCTCTACAACAGAATGTGAGCTGTGAATATGGTGGAAATTGTGCCAAAGCCACTGAAAGGCAAGTGACGTGTCCACCAGGTAAGTAGCCTCATTGTTTATTATATCATAGGTGATCACGTTTTAGATTATGATGATGATTATTGACTATTATTAGATTATTTGGTTTATTATCTGGTATTTCCATATCGCTAGTTTTTGGCTGTATATATTCAGTCTTAATGGGGTTTCCTGTTGATCGGATATGGCTGAACAGAAAAGTCCAGAGTTGTATCAGGTTTGTGCAGGTCTCTGCTTTGCATGATCATTGAAGTTAATTGATATCAATGGGCACTTATAATGGGCACTGTCTAAGAACACAGAAAAGATAGCATTTATAGTCTATTTCACCCAGCAAGGGGAGTTTATAACCTGCTCAGCTTCAATGTGAATGGCACACAGGCATACTGTGAAAAGTAAAATCCTCATTGTATTATTATCATTTTCTGTGCTAGTTGTGCACAAGATACATTGTCTAACAAGGGATTTGGCATATTTTATTGCTCTCTTTGCAATTACTAGAATATTTACAGTATATTGTATATATTGTCTTTACATTGAATAGTGCCATTTGTATAACACTTTTGTTTGCCTTGTTATGGTGGTGAAAATGGTGGAATCTGCAACAAAACTTTAAAAAGTCGCAGACGTGACCTGGAGATGTATCTATGTATGTGTCAGCCATTTGTAGCTCTAATAATAGTCATAATAAGAGTTGTCATAAAATTCTGTTAATCTGGCATTAACCATCTGCATACCAGACAGTCAAATGTTCTATATTATTCAGTGCCCCCTCTGATAAACTGATTGGATTTTGGTATATGGGGTGGTCCTGATGAGATGTCCTGCAGAGTCTAGTGTGTCCCTCCTAACCCTTAGGCCCGGTTCACATCTGCATTCGGGTTTCCGTTCGAGGAATCCGCTTGAGGACCCCCCGAACGGAAACCTAAGTAAAGAAAAATAAGTGTAACCTTATATTAGGTCTCCAACAGCCTATCTATATACTATCCTGGCCTACTGTTTGTATGTTCAGTATAGCTTTGGTATAGAACCCTCCATGGATATGATGTACGGTATATTTAACCCTATAAGTAAATGTTTGTTATTCCTTCACTAAAGGATATTTCAGGTCCGGAATAGAACTGGACCCTGCAGCCCAGTGCTTAAAATGTCCCACGGATTTCTTTAATCATATGGTGGGCCAAAATTCCTGTTTATCTTGTGGATCTGAAGCTGTACAGCCTGATGAAGGTCAAACCACATGTATATGCCGTGGAGAGGGAAGGGTATTTCAGGTAAAAAAAAAAAAAAAAAGAAGAATAAAAAATAAAATAAATTGATTTTATTTCTATGGTCATATAATAATTTATATTATCAGTGTATGAAGGTGTGACATTCAGCCCAGTGTATGAAGGTGTGACATAGAGCTCAGTGTATGAAGATGTGACATAGAGCTCAGTGTATGAAGGTGTGACATAGAGCTCAGTGTATGAAGGTGTGACATTCAGCCCAATGTATGAAGGTGTGACATAGAGCCCAGTGTATGAAGGTGTGACATAGAGCTCAGTGTATGAGATGTGACATAGAGCTCAGTGTATGAAGGTGTGACATAGAGCTCAGTGTATGAAGGTGTGACATAGAGCTCAGTGTATGAAGGTGTGACATAGAGCCCAGTGTATGAAGGTGTGACATAGAGCTCAGTGTATGAAGGTGTGACATAGAGCTCAGTGTATGAAGGTGTGACATAGAGCTCAGTGTATGAAGGTGTGACATAGAACTCAGTGTATGAAGGTGTGACATAGAGCTCAGTGTATGAAGGTGTGACATAGAGCTCAGTGTATGAAGGTGTGACATAGAACTCAGTGTATGAAGGTGTGACATAGAGCTCAGTGTATGAAGGTGTGACATTCAGCCCAATGTATGAAGGTGTGATATAGAGCTCAGTGTATGAAAATGTGACATAGAGCTCAGTGTATGAAGGTGTGACATTCAGCCCAGTGTATGAAGGTGTGACAGAGAGCTCAGTGTATGAAGGTGTGACATTCAGCCCAATGTATGAAGGTGTGACACAGAGCTCAGTGTATGAAGATGTCACATTCAGCCCAATGTATGAAGGTGTGACATGAGCTCAGTGTATGAAGGTGTGACATAGAGCTCAGTGTATGAAGGTGCAACATAGAGCTCAGTGTATGAAGGTGTGACATAGAACTCAGTGTATGAAGGTGTGACATTCAGCCCAATGTATGAAGGTGTGACATAGAGCTCAGTGTATGAAGGTGTGACATAGAGCTCAGTGTATGAAGGTGTGACATTCAGCTCAGTGTATGAAGGTGTGACATTCAGCCCAATGTATGAAGGTGTGACATTCAGCCCAATGTAGCAAGGTGTGACATTCAGCCCAATGTATCAAGGTGTGACATAGAGCTCAGTGTATGAAGGTGTGACATTCAGCCCAATGTATGAAGGTGTGACATAGAGCCCAGTGTATGAAGGTGTGACATAGAGCTCAGTGTATGAAGATGTGACATAGAGCTCAGTGTATGAAGGTGTGACATAGAGCTCAGTGTATGAAGGTGTGACATAGAGCTCAGTGTATGAAGGTGTGACATAGAGCTCAGTGTATGAAGGTGTGACATAGAGCCCAGTGTATGAAGGTGTGACATAGAGCTCAGTGTATGAAGGTGTGACATAGAACTCAGTGTATGAAGGTGTGACATAGAGCTCAGTGTATGAAGGTGTGACATTCAGCCCAATGTATGAAGGTGTGACATAGAGCCCAGTGTATGAAGGTGTGACATAGAGCTCAGTGTATGAAGGTGTGACATAGAGCTCAGTGTATGAAGGTGTGACATTCAGCCCAATGTATGAAGGTGTGACATAGAGCTCAGTGTATGAAGGTGTGACATAGAGCTCAGTGTATGAAGGTGTGACATTCAGCCCAATGTATGAAGGTGTGACATAGAGCCCAGTGTATGAAGGTGTGACATAGAGCTCAGTGTATGAAGGTGTGACATAGAGCTCAGTGTATGAAGATGTGACATAGAGCTCAGTGTATGAAGGTGTGACATAGAGTTCAGTGTATGAAGGTGTGACATTCAGCCCAGTGTATGAAGGTGTGACATTCAGCCCAATGTATGAAGGTGTGACATTCAGCCCAATGTATCAAGGTGTGACATAGATCTCAGTGTATGAAGGTGTGACATAGAGCTCAGTGTATGAAGGTGTGACATAGAGCTCAGTGTATGAAGGTGTGACAGAGCTCTGTGTATGAAGGTGTGACATTCAGCCCAATGTTTGAAGGTGTGACATAGAGCTCAGTGTATGAAGGTGTGACATAGAGCTCAGTGTATGAAGTTGTGACATAGAGCTCAGTGTATGAAGGTGTGACGTAGAGCTCAGTGTATGATGGTGTGACATAGAGCTCAGTGTACGAAGGTGTCACATTCAGCTTACTAAAACCTTCTTCTCCATACAGCTGACTGTCTATTTTCCTACACAATAGAAATTTTTGAATAGCAAATTCAGGTCTGGTATACTTGTATGTATATACAGTACATAGGTGGCATCCTTGTTAGGATCAATGTCTGTACTTCCAATTCGGAGTTAATATTAGTTCATTCTATTTCAGCCTAGTGATCGAAGGTGCCCCTGTATTCCTGGATATCATCTGACAGATGATGGGGTTAGTTGTATACAGATTGTGTATGATATCTGTAGAGATAGATCCACTCGCAACCATGAAGGAAAGTGCTTAACCAAACAGGAGTGGGAAGACTACTGCTCCAACCAGGTAATCTTTATATGGCAGGGCATTGTGCGGTGTTTCGGTGAATTCACACAATGCAAAAACTGCTGCACATCTTCAGTGCAGATTCCATTTATAAAATAATCCTGCAAGTTACAGTATAATAGAGTACATGTGGATGGGCTTTTAAAAACCCCATCCCTACACAGCGGAAAAGTGAGGGTGTGCTGCAAATTCTACCACAGACTTCACGGCAGATTTTGCTCTTTGACAAAAGTCTGTGTCATGTGAATTCGGCCTGAGGCTAAGGCTGCACGTTGCAGAAAAGGTGCTTTTTTATTGCAGGCTTTGCTGTGCTTTTTTGAGCCAAAGACAGGAGTGAATTGAGCAGAAGGGAGACATATAAGTGTTCCCTTTGTATTTCCCATTCCTTTGTAGCCACTCCTGGGTTTGGCTTGATCTTCTTCCTAATCTGAATTTGTATAAAATTTAAAGAGGACAGAATGTGATAAAATAAAGAAAATCCTATCCTCACCTTTACAATCCATCCCAAATTCAGTGCCGATGCGCCGCTGGTCCCACCAGTCTTTATTTACTTCCCTATGTGAGCGCTGCAGGCAAAAGTAACAAATAGATATACATTGCGTATGCTTCAGTTGCTGGATATTATCTTAGACACTGTACATGTTCTCTCTTATCCAGGTTTGTGCTCGACCTGAGCATTACCAAGGTTATGACAACTTTCTAGGACTTTGCATTTGTCAGACAGAAGATCTTGACATCGTCTGCAATGCTGAATGTAGAAGAAAGCAAAAATACTTACTCCAGATACAATGTATAGAAGATACTCCTCAACTGCTTTCTAGTGACCCATCTGGAGTAAAGGTATAGTTTATTGCAAATTATGCGTCATGACACTGGCCTGGCTTGCATGACATCTGGTCCAACATTGAAGAGGGCCGAAAGTAGCGGGGAGTGTGCCGGAGCCAGGGAGAGGTAAGTAACATTGTTTTTTTTATGTTTGTATCCTCCCCTGGGTCTCTGATCATTATACTCTGGGGTCTGAAAAGACCCCAGAGTATAATAAATGTTCATGGGTGGTCCACAATGGGGCATAATACTGTAGGAAGGGGCCACTATGGGGCATAATAGTGTGTGCAGGGACCAATATGGCGCATAATAGTGTGTGCAATGGCCACTATGGGGCATTATAGTGTGTGTAGGGGCCACTATGGGGCATAATAGTGTGTTCAGGGACCACTATGGGGCGCAATAGTGTGTGCAGGGGCCACTATGGGGCATAGTAGTGTGTGCAGGGGACACTATGCTGCATAATAGTGTGTGCAGGGGACAGGACACTATGGGGCATAATAGTGTGTGTAGGGGCCACTATGGGGCATAATAGTATGTGGAGGGGCCACTATGGTGTGAAGGAATGTGGGGAATGTGGTTTGTGCGGGGGGGGGGCATGTCAAATGTTCGCCTTGGAGCTCAGCCATTCCTAGTTACGCCACATGCATGCTGGTTTTATGTTTTTCTGTTCCAGAAAAATGGAAACCCCGACATAAATGGACCCATTAAATGACACCACCGAGTTAAGAGTTCCACAAACAGCAAATATCTAATTCTTATTATGTGTTATTATGTAACAAGCGCCATCTTGACTGGCATTAGTGTATCACACTTACGCTATTGGGTAGCATGCAGTTCATAGAGTTAACATGCACAACACAAATTTGCACATTATGTTAGTAGTGCAGCATTCTGACCTTTTGGTGCTTGCTACATCGGTATGTGTAGACACAGAGCCGTATGCAACCTACATCCTCCGATTCTATAGGGCCCACTTCAATAAAGCTTTGCTTCCGGCACTGCTTTAAGATCATAAGTAATGGTAAATATATTTACATTGGGGAACACAAACAGTATTTGTGAAACTAAGATTACATCAAAGACAAAGGCTACACAAGACGACATAACTATAACAACTATAACACATAATAGTCTTGCGTTGTTTTTCAGGTACCTATCAGTACAGAGGATAGAAGGACAGAGGGGGATATTGTCACTGACTACAGGATGGAGAAAGTAATCTGCTCCATGTATCCAGGCAGCATGTATTCTGTGTATGTAGTCAAATGTACAGGTAAGTGTAATCCCCTGTTAGAATCACTGGTGCTGCTCTCCTCTTTTCTTTAGATAGATAGATAGATAGATATATAGATAGATAGATAGGTATATAGTCCTGAAATGTTGCAATGTTGCATCTTGGGCTAAAAAATCCATTATTTTTTCTATTTTTGGAGTGCTGGCCTGTTTTTTAGCATATTATTTGTGGTCAACTGGCTATTGACCTGAGGTCTTGCACCCACTGTTGGAGTCACTGGTGCTTATCTTTTCTATAGATAGATAATTATTATTATTATTATTATTATTATTATTATTATTGTTGTTGTTGTTTAGTTATATAGCACCATTAATTCCATGGTGCTGTACATTATTATATTAATTCCATGGTGCTGTACATTATTATATTAATTCCATGGTGCTGTACATTATTATATTAATTCCATGGTGCTGTACATTTACATACGGTACACAAGATATACAAAACAGATAATACTAACAGTGATCACTGGCACAGTGGGATAGAGGGCCCTGCCCGCAAGGGCTTACAGTCTATAAGGGAAGAGGGATAGAGACAGAAGGTGGGGGTAGAGGCTGTACAGGTGGTGATGTGGTAGATAGATAGCTGGCTAGATACAGTAGATAGAGAGATAGATAGATAGATAGATAGATAGATAGATAGATAGATAGATAGAGGGAAAAAAGTAAAAAATGTCATGTTGATCTCTTAACAGAAGAAGGATTTTTAGGAGTTTACAATCCCAACCCAAAAGAAGTAAATCATCTGCTGAGTGGTCAAGATAATCTATCACTATCAAACTTCTCAGGTAGGAATACAAAATAGCCATTACACCTTATTCACATGATCAGTGTTTGGTCAATGATTTGCATCAGTGAAGCTACAGTCACACCAGCGTAGTGTGACCGCTCGGGGACTCTGCCCCCCAATACGCTTAAAATATGCAGAGAGAGAAAAGTCCTGCAAGCAGGACTCTCCTCTCCGTCAATTTCGGGCAGAAACCATTATGTCAAATAGTCGTTTTCGTGGGTAATTGCTTTTTAAGCGGATAGGGTTTCCTTTTTTTGGGTCCCCAAGTGGACCGGAAGAACGGAAACCCAAATGCTAGTGTGAACCTACCGTGATTGTATACCAAATCCAAATAGAAAACACAGAACTGGTGCAGATCTTTCCATTATAATAAGGTATTAATTGACCCTTCAATAATGGTGGGTTCACATATACACAATCCCATCAAGGGATATAACTTCTCTATCGTCAGTTCTCATATAATTCTTCATAGTGATTCTAAGCCCTATAGTAATTGATGAATAATAACACGGGCATCATCAGGGATATAGGGTAAGATGACGTAGCTCACAAAGACCTTTCCATTATACTTTACCAATATACTGTGTAGTCTCCACTCTTGGGTTTGGTTCACAATCACTGATGCAAATCATGAATAAGGACATAAAGGGGTATTCCAGTCTTATTCCCTTACAGATTGGTCAGGAACCACTAAGACCTCCCTCCATCAGGAGAAAGGGGGAGTTCTGTCCCAGTTCTGAATGCAGTGGTGGTCGGGCATTGCTCCATTCATTTTAATGGGAGTGCCAGAGATAGCCAAAGTACATCACTCTACTGTCTCTGGTGCTTCCATTGAAATTAATAGAGCAGTGCATGTGCTGGCCCAACCACCACTCCATTCAGAATGGGGAACAAAATTCCCCCATTCACTTGATCGGTGGTGGTCTGTGCAGTCTGACCCTCACTGATCTGCAAATTAACCCCTATCCTATGGATAAGGGATGAGTGTCTATAATGGGAAACCCCTTTAATGTTTCAGATTTTAAAAGATAATTTTTTTTGTATGTTGTACATAAAATCTAATATTTGTATGATAAAAATATACTGTAATCCCTCTGCTTGTGGTCAGTGAATGCTAACATTATTGCTCACAGTTTATAAAACATACATATACAGTACTGGCCAAAAGTAATGGCACCCCTGCAATTCTGTCAGATAATACTCAATTTCTTCCAGAAAATGATTGCAATCACAAATGCTTTGGTAATAATATCTTCATTTAATTTGTCTTCAATGGAAAACCACAAAAAGAATTGTCGAAAAGCCAAATTGGATATAATTCCACACCAAACATAAAAAGGGGTGGACAAAAGTATTGACACCCTTTGAAAAATAAGGGGATGTTTCTCTAATTTGTGTAATTAACAGCACCTGTTACTTACCTGTGGCACATAACAGGTGGTGGCAATAACTAAATCACACTTGCAGCCAGTTGAAATGGATTAAAGTTGACTCAACCTCTGTCCTGTGTCCTTGTTTGTACCACATTGAGCATGGAGAAAAGAAAGAAGACCAAAGAACTGTCTGAGGACTTGAGAAGCAAAATTGTGAGGAAGCATGAGCAATCTCAAGGCTACAAGTCCATCTCCAAAGACCTGAATGTTCCTGTGTCTACTGTGTGCAGTGTCATCAAGAAGTTTAAAGCCCATGGCACTGTGGCTAACCTCCCTAGATGTGGACGGAAAAGAAAAATTGACGAGAGATTTCAACGAAAGATTGTGCGGATGGTGGCTAAAGAACCTCGACTAACATCCAAACAAGTTCTAGCTGCCCTGCAGTCCGAGGGTACAACAGTGTCAACCCGTACTATCAGTCGGCGTCTGAATGAAAAGGGACTCTATGGTAGGATACCCAGGAAGACCCCACTTCTGACCCAGAGACATAAAAAAGCCAGGCTGGAGTTTGCCAAAACTTACCTGAGAAAGCCAAAAACTTTTTGGAAGAATGTTCTCTGGTCAGATGAGACAAAAGTAGAGCTTTTTGGGAAAAGGCATCAACATAGAGTTTACAGGAAAAAAAAAGAGGCCTTCAAAGAAAAGAACACGGTCCCTACAGTCAAACATGGCGGAGGTTCCCTGATGTTTTGGGGTTGCTTTGCTGCCTCTGGCACTGGACTGCTTGACCACGTGCATTGCATTATGAAGTCTGAAGACTACCAACAAATTTTGCAGCATAATGTAGGGCCCAGTGTGAGAAAGCTGGGTCTCCCTCAGAGGTCTTCCAGCAGGACAATGACCCAAAACACACTTCAAAAAGCACTAGAAAATGGTTTGAGAGAAAGCACTGGAGACTTCTAAAGTGGCCAGCAATGAGTCCAGACCTGAATCCCATAGAACACCTGTGGAGAGATCTCAAAATGGCAGTTTGGAGAAGGCACCCTTCAGATCTCAGGGACCTGGAGAAATTTGCCAAAGAAGAATGGTCTAAAATTCCAGCAGAGCATTGTAAGAAACTCATTGATGGTTACCGGAAGCGGTTGTTCGCAGTTATTTTGTCTAAAGGTTGTGCTACCAAGTATTAGGCTGAGGGTGCCAATACTTTTCCCTGGTCCATTTTTGGAGTTTTGTGTAAAATGATCAATGATTTGACTTTTTTTTCATTCTCTTTTGTGTTTTTTCATTGGAAGCAAAATAAATGAAGATATTATTACCAAAGCATTTGTGATTGCAATCATTTTCTGGAAGAAATTGAGTATTATCTGACAGAATTGCAGGGGTGCCAATACTTTTGGCCAGCACTGTATGTACAGAACAGAAATCTATAAACACAGATGGTTTTACGTTGTGTTTTCTGTCTTTTCTTTCCTCTGCAGTAGAGAACAGACCATACAGGTCAGACAGGATTTCGGGAATCCTGAACCCCACCACATGTATACATGTCAATGACTTCATCATGTTCATAGCATCTAAGCATAGCTACCCCGTGTATGATGTGTAAGTATGTGATTTTTTTTTTCCAAATTCCAAGATTAGAATACTAATACACCAAGGTAACCAAAATACCACTAGGTTTCTGAAAAATCAGGCATTGGTCTGCAGGGAGCTACCTTCCAAAAGGTGGCGCTAGTGCAGGTTCCTCTTTTCCACCAAGAATGAATTATTTGCATATTCTTTTCCAAAAATTCTTAGCAGGGCATGTATGGTTTAATAAGGCAATGTCTACCATGAGGTGGCCGATTAAGGCAATGTAGTACCCCTTCTGACCCACACCTATGACCTCTAACCGAGCCAGCATCCTGCTTTGCTCTAATAAAAGGCATCCACAAAACAGCTGTCTGCAGATGGGTCCCCATTACTTTTGGAGAAGTTATTCTGGCTTGGCTGTTATTCCCATATTATACTAGGTTTCAGGAAAACAGGCATTGATATATAGGGATACACCTTCTAAAAGGTGGTGCTAGAGCAATTTCCTCTTTTCCACCAAGAAGGACTTATTTGTAAATTCTTTTCTCTTAGCAAGGCATGTATAGTTTAAAAAGTCCCTGTACACCTTGAAGTGAACTAATAAAGGAAATTTCTCCTTAAAGGGGGTCATCAGCAAGAAAATCAGTGTAATGACATTACCTTGTAAGGCAACTTCTACATTTTCCAAAGATCTCTTTCTTGGTCTGTATTGCAGCTTAATTTTCATGAAAATCTGTGTTTTATTCTTATGCAAAGTAGCTGAAAAGGGCTTTAGGGACGTTTCTTCTCCTGCCATGACTTTGCTCTCCACTCTAGATAACTGCCCCTAACTACAGACAAAATGTGACAAAGTGTAAGATGTGACTCAAGCAAAGGGGGGAAGAGTTGGACAGTTAGTTATCTAGACCAGAGAGTGAAGTCCCAGTAGGTGAAGAAATGCTCCTAAATCCCTTTTCAGCTAATTTGCATAAGAATACAATGCTGATTTTCATGAAAATGGAGCTATAATGCAGAATAAGAAAGACATCTTTGAAAAGTGTAGAAGACGCCCTACAAGGTACTGTCATTAGTTTGATACCGCTTTTCCTGCTGACAGACTCCCTTTAAGGAGACATAGTACCCTTCTTACCTAGGTACTAAGACTCACTCTTTGTGTTCCTGGTCCCAGAAACAACTTGTATAACACTAACCCTGGATTTGATTGGGGAGCATTCAGGACTCTAGCAGAGGAAAGCTGGCTGTCTTCAAAGTCTCAGTTTTCATTGCTATTCCAGTTTCGGGAACCAGGGGTCTATGTGATGAGGCTCAGTAATAACCAGTATAAGAAGATGGTGAGTTCACATTATTTCCTTAGTTTTGTGTGCTCTACAGGATTCACAGTCATAAAAGAATGCATAGGTTATGTGTGCACTGATAATTGAAATGGCTACATAGTGCTTGTGGAGACAGAGTGCTGGACGTGGAGAGGAGGCCCAAAAGAGGTGACACGTTCCTAGTAACTGTAAGAGTATTCTGCACTATGTTTTATAGCTAGATTCCTAGGAGCCCTGACAGTGTTCTACACTATGTTTTATAGATAGGTTCCTAGGAGCCCTGACAGTGTTGTACACTATGTTTTATAGATAGGTTCCTAGGAGCCCTGACAGTGTTGTACACTATGTTTTATAGATAGGTTCCTAGGAGCCCTGACAGTGTTCTACACTATGTTTTATAGATAGGTTCCTAGGAGCCCTGACAGTGTTCTACATTAACCCTATGTTTTATAGATAGGTTCCTAGGAGCCCTAAGAGTATTCTACACTATGTTTTATAGATAGGTTCCTAGGAGCACTGAGAGTGTTCTACACTATGTTTTATAGATAGGTTCCTAGGAGCCCTGACAGTGTTCTACACTATGTTTTATAAATAGGTTCTTAGGAGCCCTGAGACTGTTCTACACTATGTTTTATAGATAGGTTTCTATTAGCTCTGAGAGTGTTCTACACTATGTTTTAAGCCATGTTAAGGTGTGGTTCGTTCCAAACTTACCGAACTTACCGACCCAAAACTAATCTTGGACCCAAGCCACCCAAACCCTAAACAAAATGAATCTTGAGAGGTTCGCTCATCATACAAATTTATATATATATATATATATATATATATATATATATATAACAGTACAGACCAAAAGTTTGGACACACCTTCTCATTCCAAGATTTTTCTGTATTTTCATGACTATAAAAATTGTAGATTCACACTGAAGACATCAAAACTATGAATTAACACATGTGGAATTATATACTTAACAAAAAAGTGTGAAACAACTGAAAATATGTCTTATATTCTAGGTTCTTCAAAGTAGCCACCTTTTGCTTTGATTACTGCTTTGCACACTCTTGGCATTCTCTTGATGAGCTTCAAGAGGTAGTCACCTGAAATGGTCTTCCAACAGTCTTGAAGGTGTTCCCAGAGATGCTTAGCACTTGTTGGCCCTTTTGCCTTCACTCTGCGGTCCAGATCACCCCAAACCATCTCGATTGGGTTCAGGTCTGGTGACTGTGGAGGCCAGGTCATCTGGCGTAGCACCCCATCACTCTCCTTCTTGGTCAAATAGCCCTTACACAGTCTGGAGGTGTGTTTGGGGTCATTGTCCTGTTGAAAAATAAATGATGGTCCAACTAAACGCAAACCAGATGGAATAGCATGCTGCTGCAAGATGCTGTGGTAACCATGCTGGTTCAGTATTCCTTCAATTTTGAATAAATCCCCAACAATGTCACCAGCAAAGCACCCCCACACCATCACACCTCCTCCTCCATGCTTCACGGTGGGAACCAGGCATGTAGAGTCCATTCGTTCACCTTTTCTGCATCGCACAAAGACACGGTGGTTGGAACCAAAGATCTCAAATTTGGACTCATCAGACCAAAGCACAGATTTCCACAGGTCTAATGTCCATTCTTTGTGTTCTTTAGCCCAAACAAGTCTCTTCTGCTTGTTGCCTGTCCTTAGCAGTGGTTTCCTAGCAGCTATTTTACCATGAAGGCCTGCTGCACACAGTCTCCTCTTAACAGTTGTAGAGATGTGTCTGCTGCTAGAACTCTGTGTGGCATTGACCTGGTCTCTAATCTGAGCTGCTGTTAACCTGCGATTTCTGAGGCTGGTGACTCGGATGAACTTATCCTCCGCAGCAGAGGTGACTCTTGGTCTTCCTTTCCTGGGGCGGTCCTCATGTGAGCCAGTTTCTTTGTAGTGCTTGATGGTTTTGGCCACTGCACTTGGGGACACTTTCAAACTTTTCCCAATTTTTCGGACTGACTGACCTTCATTTCTTAAAGTAATGATGGCCACTCGTTTTTCTTTACTTAGCTGCTTTTTTCTTGCTATAATACAAATTCTAACACTCCATTCAGTAGGACTATCAGCTGTGTATCCACCTGACTTCTGAACAACACAACTGATGGTCCCAACCCCATTTATAAGGCAAGAAATCCCACTTATTAAACCGGACAGGGCACACCTGTGAAGTGAAAACCATTTCAGGTGACTACCTCTTGAAGCTCATCAAGAGAATGCCAAGAGTGTGCAAAGCAGTAATCAAAGCAAAAGGTGGCTACTTTGAAGAACCTAGAATATAAGACATATTTTCAGTTGTTTCACACTTTTTTGTTAAGTATATAATTCCACATGTGTTAATTCACAGTTTTGATGCCTTCAGTGTGAATCTACAATTTTTATAGTCATGAAAATACAGAAAACTCTTGGAATGAGAAGGTGTGTCCAAACTTTTGGTCTGTACTATATATATATAGCTTCAGATAATACCATAATACTATAATCTAAAGTTACCACAAGGTAGCGCTCAAGGACCAACTATAAAGCTTTCTCCTTACCTGTCAGTCAATGACAAATGGACATCAGTTCAGTGTCAGGATCAGATTGTAGAATTACCAAGCAGGGGAGAAGAACCGGCTATTACTCTCCTGTTAGATCTAACATTACTCATGCACTTTGATGGAAAATGTATGTGTAATTTTGTACATGTCTTTCTTATTTGCCATCTAGTACATTAGGGTAATGCTAATAGGAGGACAATGCTATGAAGAAGGTCCATTCTTCCCCACATCACCCCGTCATGTCATACGCAATGGAATCGGACAGATGTCACCACTGCTTCTAAAGCCGGATTGGCCAGCTATTGCTGGAATCATCACTGGACTCATGATCGTTCTCATCACGTGCATTTTGTTACTTGTAAGTAAATTTATTACCTTCATACTTCTCTCTGTCTCTCTCTCTCTCTCTCTCTCTCTCTCTCTCTCTCTCTCTCTCTCTCATATATATATATATATATATATATATATTATTGTTTTTAAATCCTTTAAGAAATTTTTTATTTTCTTTCATCACCTTGTTACCCCATTTTAATGTCTGTATTATGGCTGCTACATTCCAACCTCCTGTGGTTCCACTTGATGTTAGATCACTTTGTAACTCTATGGAGAAATAAGTTGTGGCCATAATATGGATGTTAAATATCATTTGAAAAAAAGTGATTCATGAGAAGTTTTGGTTTGTGAGAGTCCGAGCACTGAGAACCCCACTGATCGCTAGAAATGTGACCCCCTGCTGATCACAATAAATTAGAAGAGAAGGGGCACAGAGCGGACTTAGCATTTCTGTGCCTTTGTTTAATTTGGTCAGGGGCTTTCAGCTCCTGGGCTGGTACCAATAAAATGTTTTGACTTGTCACTATGACATAGCAAAGGTTTTCAGCCTCCCTTTAAGTGGATTTACCTATGGCAAGCATAGATTTTCTACCAACCATATACTGTCCACTTGACTCTCCAAGGAGAGTCTAACAGAGCAAATTGGAGCCATAAGGGCACAGCACTCAACTGAACACTTCTGTCACTTTATATTGTGAATGGTGGGGGTCTCAGCACCCACAACTGCACCAATTAAAAGTACTGCCTTGTCACGATAGCTTTATATTTATCAAAATAATTACTACCTTTTAAGGGGTTTTATCCATTGGAATCAATGATGGCAATGCCACTTTAAATGTTTTTTTCAATATAACCATATACCAATGGATATTGGATGTAGTGTCCCTACCTGATAACCCAGTCCACAATAAGGAAATCGGGCCAGGTTTTCTGACAAGTCCAAGACCATAGAAGGTTCCTGAATTCATGGTCGTATCCATTGGCAACCGATCAAGACAGAAGACTGTCACCACTAAGATGGTTAGAGAAAATCTTTAAAACTCTTTAAAATTTTTAACTTTTAATTGTTTATAAATTAAAATATGGTTATATTCATGGGAAAACCTCTTTACATTTTTATGTGTAATGCTTTTCATTTGGTGCCTTTATTGTCCAAAAATGTTGTCTTCTATTGTTCTGAGTTGTCTTAAACTTGCTTTCTAGTATATTGTGCCAGCAGTCACATTTGTGTCTTCCAGGTTTGGTTTCAGGATTTGGGCTGGACACAAAAGATTGCAAGTTGTCCTCAGTTTAGAAAGCTCCAGCAAAAGTTTAACTTGGACATCTACTCATCGAAAGGATCAACAGTGGCAAGTACTAAAAAGCTTCATCCTAAAATAAGGATTAAAGGACAAGGAGACAAAAAGTGGGATGAGACAGAAAAACGAAAATGTCAGAGTAAGTTCAGACAGTTGAGAGATTTTGTAATATAATATTCAGTATGTAATGTACAAATAAGGATACCACTATGTATACTGTACATGTCCATAAAACAGCATAACCACTATGTTGAAATATCTGATAAACTGGAACTACAGTATAATGTGGATTATAACAATACTAGAAACAAGAGATTGTCAGTAGTATATCTTCTTCCATAGTTAAAGCTCACATGGCTATTGGAAGCATCAAGTTTCAGCAGAACGTATACTGTTTGAGAGTACTGGTTCTCCTTACAGAGGAGGTGTAGGAAGTGTTAGGCTTCATGGATACGAACATGTGCTTTGTCAGTGTGCTAGTCATGTTTTTAATGGATAGCACACTGACCCATTATTTTCTAATGGCCTCATGTACATGTATGACCATGTATTATCACTGGTCCATGTTGGGGGCCGTGGACCTGGGACAAAACTCAGAACACGTCCTATTCCTGTCCGTTTCGCGACCCAGCCTCCATAGGCCTATGGAGGGCACAGAGAGCACATGGATATCATCCCATTGTCATCCGTGGCCTTTATCTTACAGACAATGCACTCTGGGAACAATTATGTAAATTAGCTCTCCTCCAGATGTAGTGCCATCTATAGGTAGCTATCCTGAAAGTCATTGTCTCATCCATTAAAGAGCCTTGAAACATGACTAAGGATTGTTCATACAAATGATCCCAAAACCAATACTGAGTCTGTACTAGCGACCATCAGTCGAAAGTACGCTACACTGCTGACCTGTTGGCAGACTAAAGTCTGCTGTTGGCCAGTCCCACATGAAACAATCAGCCATTTCAGATGATGATGAAAGTATGACCAGCTTTAAATCCTAAAAATCATATAGCTTTTATGATTGGGATCAGTGGAAAGGCCCCTGTATCTAAATATAAGCAATCCAGAGAAACACCATCATCCACATTCTACTGTATACATTCTCTATCATCAGTGGTCTTCAATCTACAGCTGTCAACACATATTGGGAGTTGTAGTTCTGCAACAGTTAGAAACCTACAGACCAAGGAATGCTGCTCTGTAAACTACCTTTATGGTAATACCATTATACTACTATATGCTTAAAATACATCTTCTTTAGAATTTCTTTCAGATGATGAATTTTGGGATTATGAGCAGCAAATAGACATGGAAAATTTCAACACACACATTTTCTATGATATTTTACTCAAGCAATCCTTCATGGTTACATCAAAGATTGGTCACTTAAAGGAAGAGGTATGTAAGCTGGTAATGTGGAGTAATGTCTAGTATTGCATTTCCTATAAACAAAGACAATGCAAAGAAGGTGTCTCTGACCTAGGAATATCGGACATTGGGTCTCTCTTATAATTTTAACATTTTTATTTTCTTCCATTCATCTTTCAAAAAGTTTTCATAAAACTATTCTGAGATGCATTTTCTTACACAGCTTGCATATTGACTGAATGTTAGTGTGAGGGTAGTAGTATAATGTTGTACCGTGTTAGCCATTGAAAGTAGTGGAAGAGTGAAGAAATCAGGCGATGCCTTTTAGAGGCTAACTGAGTATATTTGATAAGTAAGCTTTCAAGAGTCTAGCTCTCTTCTTCAGACATGGTGTTATACAAGAACTGAAAATTCACAGATTATTTATACTCTATACACATGATCTTCAAAGGATTTTAGAGTCCTTAAAAAAAACAAAACAAAATGCAATCTAAGTAGAGAAGTTATTTACAACAGGTCAAGTGTGAGGGTAAAACAGGAGAATAGAAACATACACTAGATGTAATGGGGACACCTTAAATTAAGAACTACACTTCACATTTAGCTAGGACTGGGTTAAGGAGTAGATGCTCATACTCATATCACTTTTTTTTACTTTCTTGTATTTGTGGATAGTATTTTCTGCATATATTTTAATTATCTAAAAACAGTAGATTTGTTTTTGGACTGAGTAGAAAAAAATTCCCAGAGAAGAACGATGAGAACCTATTATTTTTTTTTTATTAATATTTGGGCAGATCACAGAGCACCAACACTCTTATGTCCAATCATTATCCCGTGGAAGGCAGTGACGCCATATCCATTTGCTGATCCCTATGCCACCAATTGGACCTAACAGTGCTAAAACATTGAAAAAAACATAAAGGAGAGAGTTTCACAGGGAAGGACTATTTAGCTCTGAACTTGCAGGTCCACAAGCAGGCATGTTGCAGAAAGCAGATTATGAAAATTAAGGTTGAGGCCCCACGTTGCGGAAACGCAGATTATTTTTTTTGCCGAATTTTTGAACCAAAGCCAGGAGTGGATTGAGCAGAAGGTAGAAGTATAGGAACTTCCTATATTTCCCATTCCTTTTGTAGCCACTCTTGGCTTTGGCTCAAAAAAACGCAGCAAAATCTGCAACAAAAAAAGCTGCGTTTCTGCAACTTGGGGTTGCAGTCTATAGAAGTAATGAAGAAATCAGGCAACACAATGCAAACTGAGCCTTTCCAGGAACACAAATATGTATCTATTTTATTTTACAACAGTTCAGCTCCTGCAATGCTACTCCATATATTACCGTCTCTCCAACCCCCTGAAATTTTAGAATTGCCATTCCAGTCTTGTCTGTGCCTCTCCTAAGCCAGTTAGGTCACAATCTCCATGCTACATTGTCATGCGTCATCCAGGAGTCTGTATAAGATATTCACCAGGTGTACATGCTCATGTGGTGCTTATAGATCCAGTTTTATTTTATTATGGCTGCTGTTTTTGGTTGTTTTGTGTGGTGGATGGGGATTCATCAATATGGTATCGTATATTGACCTTCATGTGCTGTTCACATGATACTATACTTCTTTGGTTCGCTGGCCTTCAGGAGGAGTATGCGGTATACAGACTCCAGTAGGGCATATTACAATGTAACTAAGAAGCAGGGATGCAGTCTGATTCTGTTGGATTATATTGTAATCCATGACTACAAAAACTATCACACTGATTCTTATTTCTTCCCTCCAAATTTAATTTTAAAGAGTTGAAAGTCTTTCACATTTTTTTTCTATAGGTCAAAGTATTTTATGAAAAACTAGTCTATGAAGTGAGTACCCTAAAAGACACTTTTGTGAAGCGTCTTAGTTTTATCGGTCACCCAAAACGATACAGCAGTACCATACTGGAAAATTACATACAAAAAAAGCAAGAGGTATGGTTGGTCTGCAGCTGAGCTGTGGGTTATGTGCGATTTCTTGTAGCTTATCATATGTTTGTCTTTTTCTGCTCTATAATTGCTTGCGTCTGTTACATGCCCATTGTACATAATATATGGTATCAGCAAGCTAGAAACTGATAATAATGATGACAATAAACAGAATGTATCATCAGTAAATTACATATCATTTACCTTAAATTTTACTTATGAACATATTTTTTAACATACTTATGAAAATGTCTTAAAGTGCACATAACAAAACAGCAATACATAAGTGAATAGTACATGTGAATATAAGAAACTTTGAAATATATCTTATAAAAGAAAAATGCTTCTTTCTCCATTTATCAGACTGCTTTTCTTCCCTTCCATAACACTCTGTTATCACTAACTGAACCCATATCCAGAGTGTATATAGCCTGTCAGCCTCACACACAGACCAAGTTACTTTTAGCATAGAGAGATTACACAGTGATAAGAGTTGAAGTGAAGGGGTAAGGGAAGAAAGCAGCCTAATAAATGGAGATAAAAGCATTTTTCTTTAGTACCATATATTACAACCTTTGTTATATTTACTTACTGTATATAAAAATGTTTTATATTCGGAGGCACACGTTAAATAGAACTAAAGAGCTTATACATTTAGCTGATATTTAATTTTTTCAGGAGGTCCCTTATTAACTTTTCTGTGCAGTCAAGGACATGTCTGAGATGGGAATACCCCTTTAAAGAATGAAATTCCTTTCAGTTATATTAGGGGTCCCCAAACTTTTTACACAGGGGGCCAGTTCACTGTCCCTCAGACCGTTGGAGGGCCGGACTATAAGAAAAACTATGAAAATCCCTATGCACAGGGATTATAACACTTACATACACTGTACTCCCCAAATACAGCACAGTGCACCTCTGAAATGTGCTTCTCTCTTCCCGCAAATAGGTCCAGCACTCTGCCCCCATATAAGTCCAGCTCTCTCCCCCATATAGGTCCAGCTCTTTCCCTCATATAGGTCCCATGCAGTTTCCCCCATATAGGTCCCATGCAGTCTCCCTCATATAGGGCCAGCTCTTTCCCCCATATAGGTCCCATGCCCCCCCATATAGGTCCCATGCCCTCCCCCATATAGGTCCCATGCAGTCTCCCCCATATAGGTCCCATGCAGTCTCCCCCATATAGGTCCCATGCAGTCTCCCCCATATAGGTCCCATGCAGTCTCCCTCATATAGGTCCCATGCAGTCTCCCCCATATAGGTCCCATGCAGTCTCCCTCATATAGGGCCAGCTCTTTCCCCCATATAGGTCCCATGCCCCCCCATATAGGTCCCATGCTCTCCCCCATATAGGTCCCATGCAGTCTCCCCCATATAGGTCCCATGCAGTCTCCCCCATATAGGTCCCATGCAGTCTCCCCCATATGGGTCCCATGCAGTCTCCCTCATATAGGGCCAGCTCTTTCCCCCATATAGGTCCCATGCCCCCCCATATAGGTCCCATGCCCCCCATATAGGTCCCATGCCCCCCATATAGGCCCCATGCCCCCCCATATAGGTCCCATGCCCCCCCATATAGGTCCCATGCAGTCTCCCTCATATAGGTCCAGGTCTCTCCCCCATATATGTCCAGCTCTCCCCCATATAGGTCCCATCAATCCCCCATATAGGTCCCATCAATCCCCCATATAGATCCAGCTCTCTGATCCCCCTCCATGCCCAGTAAAAAAAAAAGTGAAAATATACTTTACCTAGCACTGCAGCCACTCCCGCGCTGTGGTCCCGGCTCCTCTGTCTTCGGCTGTAAGGCCTAGGTGAGCACGTCGTGCGTCATGACGTGATCATTAAAGGTCCAGACGACAAGCGCCGAGCGTCTACACAAGATCGAGACTTCCCGTGTAGCGCTCGGCGGGTTATTTCAATTGTAAGCGCCGCCTGTGCGCTCACAATTGAAATAACACAAGGAAATTGCGACGCGGGTCGGGTAAATGGCCTCCGGGGGCCGGATGCGGCCCGCGGGCCGTAGTTTGGGGACCCCTGAGTTATATGGTCATTATGTTCACCCACATACTAGAAAAGCAATGTCTACAGCAACAATAATCACAAAGACTCCACAATATAAAAGAAAGGAGTAACATCACCCAACCATGTATACAGTATAAGCGTAATCCAAAAACATAATTCCTCAAGTACAAAAAAGGTGCGGAGCTTCAATCCAGCATGGTGGCTTAGTGGCTAGCACTGCTGCCTTGCACTGGAGTCCTGGGTTCAAATCTAGTTTGTGTGGGTTTCCTCCAGGTACTCTGGTTTCCTCCCACACTCCAAAAACATACTGCTAGGAAGTTTAGATTCTGAGCCCTATATATCTGTAAAATACCATGGAATATGTTGGGACTGCACAAGTAAGAGAGAAAACTAAAAATAACTCACGCAGGGGTAAAACATCTCTCTTTTTGATGGAGGAATAAACATTTTGGATCACTTTCCACTTGGTTGGTTCTTGCCGCCACTTTCTTTTTTATATGGTCATGATACTCTTAGTTACATTAAATTTCTACAACCTGCAATAACAGGACCCATCCTTATAGCTTAAAGCGGCTGTCCAAGAATCAACAGAATACATGTTAAATATAATTATCACTTGGGATCCCAACGCTGGGACACCCAGAGATCTGGCGTCTTCTTTCCCATACTTGAATGGGAGTTCATGCATCCACCTTGCCATGGCATGGGGCTCACAAAAATACTGAGCAATGTAATCTTATCTTTTTGACTTTATATGGAGTAGTAGTGCACATTCACGACTGCCATGCCATTTGCCGTTTTATATTACATTGCTGTTTGTAACTTACCACTCTTCTTGTACTTTGGCGTAAGGCTGAATTAGAGATAGCCAAGAGGAAATGTCTGGCCGCAGAGTATGAAGACATCCTGAATAAACAGCTGCATGTTCTACAAGAGGACATTAAATCTCATGAGGAGCATTGTGTTGAATTTCAAGCAGCTCTGAGAGAGTCCATCAGAATGCTGGAATTATTGAAAGAGAAGCCCCTGGAATCCCAAGAAAGGGAGTATGCAAACAAGTGGCAAAAGTGAGTCACATAGATAAAAACTGAGGTCTATCCCCAAACCTGGACACACCTTCTACCCCTCAACACGTCCCTTCATCAGACACACCATCAAATATACCATCAAATATACCATTACTTTCAATGGCTAACACGGTACAACATTATACTACCTGGACCACCACTCACATTCCTATACCTACACGCCTCACCTGGACCACCACTCACATTCCCATACCAACAGTATGGGAATTACTCAATTGATATATACCAGTGATTGGCTACAGCGGTCACTTCAGTATTTGGAACATCATGGTTGCAGCACAGACTAGCAGGGAACACCACATCGGTGGCACTGGACAACAGCAGATTTATCAGAAGTCTGCAATTATTTTTACATCATTTCCACGCTTGGCCAAATTTATGATAACCATGAAAACCCCTTTTATTTTGTTCTGTATGATGCATGGTAGTGTTCTCTATGTGGTACATACTTTGAACATTCATCATCCATGTCATGCAGGTATCTGGCACAATTTGACACGTCCTGCAATACAATGTACACAGCAGTGATGAAGGAGAGCAACAGGCTCAAAGTATGGGGAGTGCTGGGTGAAGGAACCGGAGCATATCTTGTGAATAAGGACAGAACCAGATTACTGTCCAAAAGGGATCTTATAGGTAAGCATTACGAATAGTAGATACTTCCATTCCAAATATGAAGTGCATTCTCTACAGAGCCATGAATATTATATCAGTAGAGGTCCGACTCTTGCCACCCCCACCAATAAGCTGATTTAAGGGGATGCAGTGCTCGGGCAAACAGGCAAACGGTCCCTCCTTGCACCCTAGTGGAGAGGCACACAAAATTTTAAGAGGCACATGCTTCTTAATAATTTAGGTGCCTCTTCTGCCCTCTGCGCACCAGAAACTCAAACCTTTGGCAACTAGGAGCTGGTGTAGATTATAAATAAATTCTAGAACATTTGCTGGGTTACAGATGCCAATACCCTTGCCACTAAGTGAATTTTGTGACACATCAAGATAACTGTGTTTGTTTTCTCTGTCACAGCTCATGACGGCACAGTACAGGACACTGACTTTGTCTGTCTGGACCATGCACTTGGACTGGTCACCCCAACTCCGCACTCAGTCATGTTGCTGTCTAGTCATTATCTCACTCCCGTTCCTGGTGAATACTTTGTACACAGTGAAACGGGGAAGGTGCTCCCAATTGCTGGAAATGTTGGATACGATCCGGTCACATCACAGCTGATCTCAACTATAGACTCAGCTTCTCGTAAGAAAGATAATGATTTATAGGAATGGATTTGAACGAATAGATGTACAGTATGGATCTATGGAAAAAGGATTTATAGGTGGATGAACAGATGGTGAAGGACAGATTGATGGATTCATTTACTATATGGTTGGAGTTTTGAATGAATGAATGAATAAACGTATTGATTCATTGATAAACAGATGAGTGGTGGGTGGAGATTCATAAATGGATGGCTTGTTTAAATATGGACTTTGGTTTAACTTGGTTTTGGGGGGAGCTAAATGAATGGTATCTCTTTACAGAGCCCCAGATGTTGTCTGTGATTGTGATGTATTAACTAACTAAGGCTAGGTTCACACTTGCTCTGGGCTCCCGAACAACAGAGAGACTGTCCGCTAATACAGCGGTTGCCTGAAGACACTTGCGGACCCCATAGACTATAATAGGGTTCGAAGGGTGAACCTAGCCTTAGGTCTATATCTTATTGTTGTATAGCTCTTATGATATATAAAAACTCATATTAGAGAATGTATCATTTGAGGAAAAATCTACACCCGGTGTATGCATGTGCCTTTTTTACTGTAAATTGTGCAGCATGTATCAATAAGACACTTTCCTCCTAATCTATTCTCCTGTGCATATGGTGCCATTGTATTTGTATATTTGTAATTTGTATTTTATAAGCTACTGATCAATTGGAGTAAGTTTACACAAGAAATGTGTGCAAATTTTAAAACGGCGCACAATAAGACAATTTTTGTAGAAACCGCTTCATAAATTTACTTCCCAGCGTGATAGGAGTAATGAAATGATAACTGCAAGCGACAGTGTAGACCAGATAAATGGTATAGGTGCTCTTGGCTTTAGCTTATACTGCACCCTACATACTTACTGGTGCAAATGTTTGGTGTTTTGGTGCAAAATGCATGGACTAAGAGCAAATAATATATTTTCGTGCTCATAATGCAGACCCCAATATTCAGACCCCAGACCAGACTTTAATATTCAGACTTGAAACAATCCCCCCACACCAACCACAAGGCTAGGACCCATAATTCAGACCCAATATACAGCCATAAGATAATACCACAGGCCAGACGCCAATATTTAGATACCATAATTCAAACCTCATCAGACAAACTTCATACAAAAACCCCAATATTAACACATTAGTTTACTCCACTCTCTTCACTCCTGGCTCCTCAGCTGTAGGCCAGGACCTTCTTTGGGTCCTGGTGTCACCATACAAGACATCTTACTAATGGACGGAACCAGGATGTCATGTTTGACAACTCATAAAGCTGAAGACGTCTCCTAATAATATTGGCACAACTTGGATGGTCCATGCACCTATCCCAGCTAAAATCTAGTATAAATTTTAGGCGTTACTGTTAAATGAGTCAGGCCTTAAAGGCCCTATTAAAAGAGCTGTAAGTGGTAGAAACATTGTAAAAAGACATACTTTTTAGTGCAAAATCAGTGTGCACCAAAATTAGACAGACTGGTGCAACACCAGTAATAACATCCACTCAATGTTTGAGAGAAATAACATTTTTAGCATAATTAGATAATAGGCTAAGTAACTTATGTATATACAGTGCCTTGCGAAAGTATTCGGCCCCCTTGAACTTTTTAACCTTTTGCCACATTTCAGGCTTCAAACATAAGGATATAAAATTTTAATTTTTTTGGTGAAGAATCAACAACAAGTGGGACACAATCATGAAGTGGAACGAAATTTATTGGATATTTAACTTTTGTAAAAAATAAAAAACTGAAAAGTGGGGTGTGCCAAATTATTCGGCCCCCTTAAGTTAACACTTTGTAGCACCACCTTTTGCTGCGATTACAGCTGCAAGTCGCTTGGTGTATGTCTCTATCAGTTTTGCACATTGAGAGAAATTCTAGCCCATTCTTCCTTGGAAAACAGCTCGGAGCTCAGTGAGGTTGGATGGAGAGCGTTTGTGAACAGCAGTTTTCAGCTCTTTACACAGATTCTCGATTGGATTCAGGTCTGGACTTTGACTTAGCCATTCTAACACCTGGATACGTTTATTTGTGAACCATCCCATTGTAGATTTTGCTTTATGTTTGGGATCATTGTCTTGTTGGAAGATAAATCTCCGTCCTAGTCTCAGGTCTTTTGCAGACTCCAACAGGTTTTCTTCCAGAATGGTCCTGTATTTGGCTCCATCCATCTTCCCATCAATTTTAACCATCTTCCCTGTCCCTGCTGAAGAAAAGCAGGCCCAAACCATGATGCTGCCACCACCATGTTTGACAGTGGGGATGGTGTGTTCAGGGTGATGAGCTGTGTTGCTTTTACGCCAAACATATCGTTTTGCATTGTGGCCAAAAAGTTCGATTTTGGTTTCATCTGACCAGAGCACCTTCTTCCACATGTTTGGTGTGTCTCCCAGGTGGCTTGTGGCAAACTTTAAACGAGACTTTTTATGGATATCTTTGAGAAATGGCTTTCTTCTTGCCACTCTTCCATAAAGGCCAGATTTGTGCAGTGTACGACTGATTGTTGTCCTATGGACAGACTCTCCCACCTCAGCTGTAGATCTCTGCAGTTCATCCAGAGTGATCATGGGCCTCTTGGCCACATCTCTGATCAGTCTTCTCCTTGTTTGAGATGTAAGTTTAGAGGGACGGCTGGGTCTTGGTAGATTTGCAGTGGTCTGATACTCCTTCCATTTCAATATGATCGCTTGCACAGTGCTCCTTGGGATGTTTAAAGTTTGGGAAATCTTTTTGTATCCAAATCCGGCTTTAAACTTCTCCACAACAGTATCACGGACCTGCCTGGTGTGTTCCTTGGTCTTCATGATGCTCTCTGCGCTTTAATCAGAACCCTGAGACTATCACAGAGCAGGTGCATTTATATGGAGACTTGATTACACACAGGTGGATTATATTTATCATCATCAGTCATTTAGGACAACATTGGATCATTCAGAGTTCCTCACTGAACTTCTGGAGTGAGTTTGCTGCACTGAAAGTAAAGGAGCCGAATAATATTGCACGCCCCACTTTTCAGTTTTTTATTTTTTACAAAAGTTTAAAATAACCAATAAATTTCGTTCCGCTTCACAATTGTGTCCCACTTGTTCATTCTTCACCAAAAAAGTAAAATTTTATATCCTTATGTTTGAAGCCTGAAATGTGGCAAAAGGTTGAAAAGTTCAAGGGGGCCGAATACTTTCACAAGGCACTGTACATAGATTGTAAAAGATTTCTGAAATTGGGTACCTGGTAGCAAAGTCTGCAGGATTTTCTAGGGAATGATACATATATGATATTTGCATCTCACCTTCTTATTCTGTTTCTTTTCTTTTAGGGATCATTTGGAAGTCAGATGTGTCAATATTACCATATATCCCATACCCTCTAGATCCAAGTACAGGTTTACCAGTAGATTGTAAACTTGCTAATATACATCAAGCTCCTTGTGAAAACTATACTGTAATGGTGGATCCAGTATCAGGTTTGGAGGTGCCCATTCTCGCAGTGACAAGGCATCCAAAAACACAGCATTGGCTGGCTCTAGGAGGCACATACCTTCACCCACTAACAAACTTATTGTCACCTATAGAAATTGGAGGTCCTATGGTAGGGGCTAGAGGGAAAATATTTCCAATTTTGGGCATTGGGCTGGACAGAAACACAGGTGAGTAATGTTCTAGATGTTTGTTACCTGGACTAGTAATGTTATTACTACATATGCCAGTCTCAGGGTGCTTCGATTTGGTACTGAAACCTACCAGACCTCATAGTTGTACCATTACCAGACTAGGTGCACTGCTGGTTTGTAAACTAAAAAATCTAAATATTGCATATTTCCTGCTACTCTTTAAAGTATCAGATAATTTTTCTACCAGATACCACCAAACTACATTGCTGAGATTGCTAGTACATTGCTGGTATTCCGTCCTTAGATACATTGGTTACTATGAGATTACTATGAAATGGGTAAAAGCCCCATATACATGAGAACCTTCTTAGAAGTGGCTGACTATCTTATGTGTATGGGGCCCTTCTGATCTTCCCCTGACAAAGATGTCAGGGGAAGAAACGATCGTACATGTTGAATTGTATAATGCACTTAGTGCCTGTCCCATAAGGATCAGTGTATGGTTTAGGCTACGTGTACACCACAATGAAAAAAACAAAGAATAAAAATGGATGAAACTGTCAGTTTTTAATGTCCATTTCCATCAGGATGTTACTTATTTTTCATTAGTTTTCTGGCTGTTTTTAATGTCCATTTTGCATCAGTTACCCATGTTAACTGTCGGTGAAAAAAAAAACAGATGAACTTCATTGATCTATTTTTTCTCCGCCCACTTATTTCACCATCAGTTTTAATGGCTGTCAAATTCATTTTGATGAACATTAAACACTGACCCATTGACTTGTATTGGTCCATCCATCCGTGAAAACAGACAAAAATAGGACATATGCAAATGTGTATATGTCCCCATTGACTCCCATTGTTCTAAAAAATGGATCTTAAGAAAACGTCCATTACACGTTAGTTTTTCACATTCGTTTCCAAGGGGTCTTAGTGTCCCCAATAGACCTGATCCCCTTTAAATGTTCCACAAATAAATAGTGAAGGCCAATATAGAAACTTTGTAATATATCTAATCTACTTATTTGGCTCTCCTCTTCCTGCTAAACTGACCTTCACTCTGAAATCTCTGCTGAATCTGTCATGACCGGAATTCTGTTCCGGTCTAAGTGATTTATGTATGGCAGTGCTGGTCAGTACTTCTCTATAACATCTTATATGACCTTGCTGATGCTTCTGAGTGAGATAGACTTAGATGAACTGGTTGACCTGCACATACTGTGAGCAGTGTATGGAGAACAGCTAGTTTCCACCCACCAGCTCAGGGAGAACTGAGAGAGCCTGCAGATGGGAAAATGCTAAAAGTCATACTATCCATAGGTACACATATGCTATTAATGGTTCATGCAAAGTTTGTTGAAAGGTTAGATGCACTTTAATCTAATCGCATTGTCCTTTTATAGGTGAAGTAATTCCATTAGGAGGTGTCATGTCTTCTTCAGGCTCCATACTGGTTTTGGGGGACATATTCTCTGAGCCACTGAGCGGTAAGAAAGTCCGGATTCAAGGAGCAGTTCTCCTTCAGGATAAAGTGGTTCCTCATGCCGGGGGCTTCCAGGCTTTCCTAGACTCAAACCT
Organism: Leptodactylus fallax; assembly: GCA_947044405.1. Lineage (NCBI taxonomy): Eukaryota > Metazoa > Chordata > Amphibia > Anura > Leptodactylidae > Leptodactylus > Leptodactylus fallax. The sequence goes on along the minus strand of CAMRHE010000280.1, from coordinate 1,750,927 downwards.
AATGATGGTTCAGATCACTGTCATTGATGCCATGAAGGCACACAGGGACCTTTTCTCAGAAGACCTGCCTTTAGTCAAAGATGATTTTGAACATGCTCATAATGTTCTGACTGAGGCATTGGATACCATGGAGAGGGCACTTTCAATAAGGAAGCAATATATGATGGCGAGGATGCACAATGTTACTAGTCAGCACAAAATGGCAATAGATATCAAATGTTATGGAGGAAGCTTAGGTAAGTATTAATATAACTAGCCCTGATTGAACATTTTCTATAATTTCTTGCATAACATGTATATAATATTGTGGGGAAGGTAGCTCGGTAGCAGCAGTGGTGCAGACCCAACCAGTCAAAGACAGGGACACAAAACTGTAGCAAGACAGGTTTATTTAAAAAACAAAACAAAAAAAAAAAACAGCAAAATAAATAAACCTTCACGTCAGGCACAGAATAAGCAAAATAAAATACAGCCTTAACTTCAGGCAAAACGTAAAACAAAGCCCTGCTCGTCCGAGCTCTAAACTAAACAGTAACAAAAACTAACTATACATGTGGCTTACTACCAACCACACGAACAAACAAATCAGCACAATATAATCTCACCAGACTCAGTACAGTAGGACAGACCCAAATGCCTCCTCTTACTCCCAGGATCTGCCCTGAAGTGCAGGCTCTGTAGGCTTTTATGGCCCAGTAATGAGACCAGGACTTACACCTGGGCTGAGGCCTACTCAAGACCCGCCCTGGACCAAATGTATGTCAAAAACCTGGGGGAGATATACAGTGATTCCAGCACTCTGCCTGTCACCTTCTCACAATATGTAATCTATATAATAATTGCCTGCATTATGTTACACTTTTTTTTACTCTATCCCTTGGGCTATATTCACACTTAGGTGCTGATTCTCAGACATGTCTTTTCACGGCCGATTCAGCACCAGTTTGGCATCCTTTTTTTTTTCCAGTGACTCATTGACTTTCAATGATATAGTTGGGTCCATGAAAATGGAGCCGTGTTTCATTACCGTCAAAAGTAGAGCATGCTTTACTTTTTCACAGACCACAGGCATCACTCGCCCATGAACATTGTTAGTGTGAATTAAATAAATAAAAAAAAAATAGATAAAAAAATAAAAACTATCCTGGCAAAACCCTGATTGGACCACATTATAATCCATTAACCCATTTAGATGCATTGCATATGATAAACGGAAGCCATGGCACTAGTGAGAACATAGCCTTAGGCCCCGGTTTCCATTGCTTTCTGATACCCATTATAGTGCAGCATGCCGGGTATTCTATCTGTTTTTGGTAATAAAATGTCACCCCCACCCGCCATGTTTGTTGTGCAGTTGCCTACTCTGGCCAATCCCTCATCTCAACCCTGCATGAATCCCCTTTAATGGCAAACAAGATTACAACTACACCTAAATATTCTGGAGGAGCTTTCCATTACATTATTATAAAGGACAACCAGTTTAGCATTGGATGTAACTCTACATGGCATCGAAAAGAAAACTTGTATCTTACAGAGACTAAATTCAAGGAACCAAAAATTTGTATTTTACACAATATTATTTCAGTTTTCATTGTGTGTCCCCTGTATTAGGGCTTATCAGGTACAATAAGACAGAGCTATGGATCCCAGCAGTCCTTGGAATGGAAATCCCAGATCCTGGACCTTCAGACCTGATTGTTCCGGTACTTGGAGTTGAACATGATTTTAATAAAGGTTACCTAATTCCACTGGCAGGAACAATGGAAGATGCTGAGGGCAGAGGTATATTAATATATAGCAGTCAGATATTATATCTGTGCTTCACTGGATAGCATCATTCTGTGGTCAGATATGGTTTCAGAAAGTGGAGTGACCCATAACTTTCTCTTCATATCATTCTCTCTGTATATGTTTATTTTATGAGTCTGTCGTCTGATTTCTCATCTTCATGAAAACCTATGGTGTCAACCCGTTCATTTGGCTATGTTCACATCACATTTGAGTGAATACATTCATCACTGGTAAAACTCCCAGCACATCCACCAAACACACCATGCGCACCTTATCTACTGAAAAGAGTGCCTTTTAGACTACGTTTACATCTGTTGGTGCCATTGGCGTTATGTGAAAGAATGGGGCACTGACATTATTTTCGTTTTTTTTTTCCTAGAATGGCTTTAGGCCTCGTGCACACAGTGTTTTTCACAGCTAGCACAATCACTCATTCATTTATATGGCCCCATATACACAACCGTGTATTTTCACGGTTCGGTGTATGAGGCCGTGAGCCGTGAGGAAAACTTAGGACACGTCCTATTCCCATCCGCTTTGCGTACTATGCTCACTGGCCCCAATGAATGGGGCCGTGGAAGCACAGTCGATACATGGGTGGCACAAGACATCTGTGTGCTGTCCGTGCCATTCGATCACAGCCCGGACACGCGCACATGGTCATGTGCATGTCGCCTTAGGCTGAGGCCCCACGTTGCGGAAACACAGCTTTTTTTGTTGCAGATTTTGCTGTGGTATTTTGAGCCGAAGCCAGGAGTGGATTGAGCAGAAGGTAGAAGTATAAGAACTTCCTATATATTTCCCATTCCTTTTATTACCAATCTTGACTTCGGCTCAAAAAACTGCAGCAAAATCTGCAATAAAAAAAGCTGTGTGCATGAGAGTGTATTTTTTATACAGCAGGTTACCACAAAAAGCACATGCCACTTGGTAATTTATTTTTTGTGTATCGTGGACAAATACTGACGCATGCCACTGTATGACTTTTCAGTGCTATACAGATGTAGCAGAGTTAACCTGAACGGCTGCAATTGGTTAAACTGTTGGAGCGTGGTATCTTATCACAGAAGACAACAATGACTTTTCATTGGCTTTTGTCCTTCTGTGATAATATATCAGGCTGCAGCAGTTTAACCCTTTCCCCACATCTGTCATAATAGTACGGCAGATGTCGGGTATTTAAATATGGAGCTGAGCAGCCGTCATAGCCGCCGGGTCTCTGCTGTATTATACTGATCGTGGGCATTAACCCCCCCCCCCCCGGTGCCACGGTCAAAGCTATCCAAGGCGCCATTTTGCCTGGGATTACCGGCACCCAGAGTGAGGTCCGGAACCAGCGTCCCAATATCTTGTGCCACATGTACAGTATTATGTGTTTTAGACACTTTTTGCACCTCACTGGACAATATGGTTTAGTGGGAAAGTGGAATGGCACAAAGTAATAAAACCAAGCATGAATGGAGGCTTTTCTATAAAGTTCTGACAAATGCTTCTATTTCACAAGGTCTTATTCCTATCAGAATTGGAGGTAGAACAATTGACCCCGTGACAGGGTGCAGCTGCCCAGTGGTGGGTGCTCAGACAAACCCAATAACAGGGATTATCATGCCAGTGCTGCAGTCACTGGGAATAAGAAAAGACAGAGATTATTATCTGGTAGGTATTTGGAATTTTTTGTCACTTTTAATCTTGAGATTGTGACAATAAAAAACTGCATCATGTATCATTGTGTCTGCTCTAGTTGGAAGCTCTACAGAATGAGTTGAGTGAAAGAGAGAAATATTGGCAAATCCAGAAGTCCAAAGAAGAAGATCTTTTGAAGGAGCTGAATATGCTTACCCTTTATATCCTAGATGTAGCCAGAGATGGGAAGATCCATAAGGTAACTGGCGGCATTTCTTTCCAGTTTTGGGCTAGAATAACACATGAAGTTATAGCTGCTGTTTTTTTCAAATAGGGTGTGAAATATGAAGGGAGGATGTATACTTTTCCTTCCTGCTGCATCCACTATTAACTTTGATTCATAAAACTGGAACCTCATTTCTTAATTTTTACCGTGGTGTAAATCCCATCCACACCTTGCGGAAAAATAAGCGTAGTGGACATGCTGCGATTTCCAAAACTGTTACAGTTTTGGAAATCGCAGCATGTCAATTATACCTATGGAAATACTGGCAGTATCCCTATAGGTACAATTGAAGCAGAAAGTCTGCAGAGGAAACCTCTGCAATGCGGTACCCAACATAATCCAAAGCACAGGATTGCTTTGGATTTTGCTGATTTTCTGAGATCTGAAGGAAATAATTTTATTTCCTGATATTGTGCTGTTTTTCTTCAGTACCCAACATTGCGCCATCCCAGTCTGTGTGGCAGTGTATGTGTACTGCAGCTCAGCCGAGCTTGAATGGGAAATGTTACTGTATAGCTAAGATAATGTATTGACAGTCAGGACTAGAGCATTACTGTGTTTTTACTGCATGAAGGGGCCATGTTACTTCTAGTGATTATTCGGTAGGTTAAGTTGCTACCCCAGTCTTTAGGGTAGGACAACAATATTAAAATGTGAAATGCCACCGTACGTGCCATATATGTTACTGTGTTAAAACTAAATATAAGCCTGAATTCTTATAATATGGTCTTGTAATGATTTATCTCAGTTGTACTTTACATTTAGATTAGACTGAGGGAACGAATACTGTCACTGGATGAATCATGTCAATCCCTTGAAGAAGAATCCATGTCTGAAATCCAGAGAAGAGCAAACTGCAATGTGAATAGCCTATATATCAAGATGAGTCCTCTCCCTCTCCTAGGTATAAAAAACTGAGGTCCTCTAGTTATGTAGTACGTTTTAGGTGCACCAACCATACAAAAGAGCGTGCTTGTATTCATCATGAAATAGCAATTCTTGACCATCTTTTCTTATAACTGTGTGATATACAGTTCCTCTGTTGTTTCTCCTAGAAATTTATGAATAAATAATTTCAATGGGGTAAGTAAGGTAAGTCACTACTAGACACTGGTGACATCATCTGATCCTTGATTCGGGAGGTACCCATACCTCCTGCTGAAATGGGCCAGTTCAGATGACTTTTTTCTAATGTGTATGGTGACCTTCATGTGTTGGTATTTTAGGATATGTATAACAAGTATACAGTAACAACTTGACCCCTATGGTTCCACCAAACTGAGCTTAGATTACCCAAAAATCAATGTAGATTTGCAGTGGGTTGGGGTTAGTGTAGTGGCGGTGCTTTAACACTATGGCAGCTGCATGCGGACAAAACCCTGCATGCATACACTGACCAATGGCCACACCATCATTCATGTAAAGCTGAATTGTCATTTATTGAATGCAGTGAGAATTTTAATAAAAGGTTGAGATTTACTCAAAGGAACTGATTTCAGGTGACAACACAGAAGAGAAGGAACAGCAGCTAATATTTACCCTGGTAGTCAAAAAAACAACAGAGAAATTGATGGAATTCATTGCGAAAATGGAGCAGGAGTCGGAGAGAGTAAACGTCCAACTGAGAGAATGGCAGAAGAGCAGGGAGGGAACCAGCGAAGACATCATTAAATCAAGACAAGCGATGGTAGGGATACTGCTTCTCTAAAGGTGCACCAAATTTATTAACATGAGTGCCCACAATACATTTGGTGCATCTTACTTTAACAGGCTTTTCAAGAAATGTCCACATAGTAAATTGGCCACATTGTTTCTATCAGCTCTTCTCTGACTTAAAGAGAGTCCTGTCTATGACTTCCATATGTCCTCATAGGTCATATGAGAAGGGGTTGTCTAGATCAGTGGTTCAAGTCATGACCATGACTAGTGTCCATTGGGGTACAAGTGCAGAACTGTTTTCAAGAAGGGATACTTGAGAAACACTGGTCCAGATGAGACATTTGAGAATCTGAGATTAAATAAATTATGTAAATAAGAATGTAAAGAGTACCCAAGAGAGAATCCTTGTGTCATACAACATCCCTCAGGCCACACTAGGCATAATACAGTATCAGTTTTACCATGAGTGTTTAAAGGGGTTTTCTGGCCATTGGACCAAAATTAGAAAAGGGCAGGGAAAGGGTTAAAACAATCTATTAAGCATTCTTATCTGTCCTGTGCTCTGCTGTCCCAGCCACATCTCCCTGGTCCCTGCCGCTGGTCCTCTGTGCTGGTGCTTCAGCAATGACATATTTCACCCCCATGTGGTCGCTGTAGCCAATCCATTACCTTAGCAGACATGTGCTCATGGTCAGTGGCGTCATTGGTACAGAAGTTATTGTTCCCCTCGTGACCGCTGAGGTCAATAAGACACATCATCATTGGGGAAAGAGAACAGAAGACCAGAATATCTGAATATTTTTATTTTATTTTAACTGCTTTCCTACCCTTTCCAAATTTTGGTTCAGGGGCCAGAAAACCATTTGCTTAAAACAGAACAGTGCCAGCATCATAGCAGTATCAGCTATGAGTCCCTTTTAAAGGCAACCTTTACTTAGAGAGGTACTATCCACGTTGCCCTCCATTACTGCCACCAGCCACACTGCCCTCCATTACTGCCACCAGCCACACTGCCCTCCATTACTGCCACCAGCCACACTGCCCTCCATTACTGCCACCAGCCACACTGCCCTCCATTACTGCCACCAGCCACACTGCCCTCCATTACTGCCACCATCCACACTGCCCTCCATTACTGCCACCGGCCACACTGCCCTCCATTACTGCCACCGGCCACACTGCCCTCCATTACTGCCACCAGCCACACTGCCCTCCATTACTGCCACCGGCCACACTGCCCTCCATTACTGCCACCGGCCACACTGCCCTCCATTACTGCCACCGGCCACACTGCCCTCCATTACTGCCACCGGCCACACTGCCCTCCATTACTGCCACCGGCCACACTGCCCTCCATTACTGCCACCAGCTACAGTACAATTACTGTACAGTACCCCATTTATACTTACTTTACCCCACATCTAAGCAGCGCCTTCTGGAGGCTCACATGCATGTTACAGATCCTCCTGTAGCATAGAGAAGATAATTTGGAGCTGCTGTCAGATGTCAGTATTCTGCTTACAGCATTGGAAATATATAGCTGGCTTATGACAATGATATAATTCTATGCCATTGATAAAGTAAAGACAACCACATGAATTTCTGCAAGCCCTATTCAGATGAATGGGATAGCTGCAGAACTTTCAGCAATAAAATCTGCCATATGTGAATTCACTCCAGTGCCTGTACATGCATCTTCTTTCTCTTCCCTGAGTCTTGTGGTCAGACTTGACCTTCCAGAGGTTTTTTTACAGGTCATGGTCCAGTTCATCAATGAGTTTGAAGACCATATCATGAAGAGATTGGCAGGAGTTGACTCTGCCTATTCCAGGCTGGAGTACGTGTGGAAACAATGTAAACTACAAGGACTTATGGCCAAGGTAAAGAACACATAGGAGCTTTGAGAACTGAATGGGGATGAGCTGCAAGTACCAGACCATAGGCAAGCGTGGCATACACAGGATTTTCCAGAGGGGGGTTGACTGTGTGGAGCAATCTCCCCAAACACTGTATGATGCCCTCTTAGTGCCCCACCCTACACTAATGCTCTCCTTAGTGCACCCACACAGTATAATGACCCTCAATGGCCCACTCACAGTATAATGTACTCCACATCATATAACGTCCCCTTCCACACAAGCTATTGAACCCAACCCACATACTGTTATACCCCCAGCCTTCACACAGTATATTGCCCTTGGCCCCCACATACTATATTGCTCACAACCCCCACAGAATATATAGCCCCAGCTCCCACATACTATAAGAGAGCCAGCTCCTACACACTACAGGGCCCAGGGAATGAGTAGTGAGTTTGCTTCTCAATACTCACCACTCTCAGGACTCCCCTTCCATCTATGCTCTGGAGGCGCAATGCACACTATGCCAGAGCAATGTCAGCATCAGGAATATAGAGGGAGCAGACAGTCCTAAGAGTGGTGAGTACTGTTTAATACTAATTCTTACATCCACCGTATTGAGATTCCTAGAGCTCTGCTTGCTGTCAGTGAAACACCTCATGCCCAGCTAACACAGTTGCAGAGCTTGGTAGTTGTATCAGAGCTTTCTGTTAGTTGGATACATTGTGACAAGATCTATTAGGGATGTAGACAAGGAAGTTTCAATTCACTGACAGCAGTCAGAGCTCTAAAGACACTTTCTAATCATGACTTAGTGTGTCTGATGAAGGATATGCAAATAAGTTTTCCTGGATAGAAAAAGGAAAACCTTCCCTTTAGAGTTAACTTTTGGAAAGTAGTTCCCTATAGATCAGTTGCCTGGCCTTCAGGAAGCCTAGTGACAAGATTAAAGCTGGGATTAAAGCTAAACTAAAACCAAAGAGAAGAGAGACCCATCTGCAGACAGCCCAAAGTTATTTCCATTCCTCAGTACAGAGTAGAGCACAAGACGACTAGGTGAGATACCACTGATGTGGGTCAGGAAAGATACTATGTCTCCTTAAGGAGATTGCCTTTGCAGGCCACCTTTTTGGTGTGACTGATACCATACTAAAATTATTTCCTTTAAAGGGTTCCCCGGCCACCTACATTTTTTTAAACAACTTAGGCTGGGTTCACATGTGCATCAGAATCTCTGTTGAAAACTGAGTTGTAGAGACTGCCAAAAATCAGAGGGGAAAAAAAGTCCTTGAATTGGCAGACACCCAACAGACCTCATTATAATCAATGGGGTCCACTAGTGCTCGCGCGTAACCGCTGTTATAGGGAGGGAGACCTTGGCGCTAGTGTGACATTATCATTAGAAAATAGTAAAATTATTAGTAATATGATGTGGAAATATGATCAAAAACTACTGCGGTTTTTGGGCACATTGATGCATTTTTTGCAACTATAGGTTTCACTCTTCATTTATCTCCCTGCTTGGCATCAACAAAATGATTTTCAACCATGGTTTCTCTTTAAGTCCTATTTATTAGGAACATCACATGTTTATATGAACCTGCAAGGATCATATTGGAGTATAACTGGCAGAGAGCGAAGAAATATTGGAGAAACGCTGATTCCTATGTTAAAGCATCTGATTCAGATCATGGAAGAAAATAAGACCAGTGTATTGTCAGCAGATACCCAGGCTCCTGTGTCAGGTAATAGTCTGCTCCTACCCTGCATGCATCACATTAGGATCTTAGTGATTATTAATAGTATAATATGGGTGTTGTCCTATGATCTACACTTATATGTAGCTGACTGAGGGGTCCCATGAAGCAGCAGGTCACATCCACAGCCACCGTTTCATTCATACAGGGGACATGGGACCCCAGTTACTCATGACCATTTGTTTACATGTAATTCTGCCAGATGTACTGTAAAATAGCTAATAGCTGAGAAAAGCAGACTGTTCCTAGGTCAATGGTAGACGTAACATATAACGGGCTGAATACTAGTGCTTTATATCATAGGTAAGCAGAAGAAATCTGCACATTGTACAAAATCAAATATAAAATACAGATATAAAAATACATGATTATTATTACCATACATAGGAATCCTTGAGTTATAGTGTCTTATTTGGCATGAATGAAAAAGCTGAAGATCCAGCATTTTCTGTAATTTTATTGTAGGTTACTCATCTAGAAGTACATTAAAGGCATCAGCTGCTAATTCAGACAATTTTCAAGTTTCCCCCAGTACTGCGGATAAATCTAAACCTTCAGCCAATGTTCCTTGGTTTAATAGTACAGAAATATTTCATAGACATCAAGGATACTTATTCAGGTTAGTGAACATGCTAATGTAAACCCAAACCAAATGTCATCTATCTATCTAATGTCTATCTATTTATCTGTCATCTATCTATTTATGTATCATCAATATCTATCTATCTATCTACTAATGTCTATTTGTCATCTATCTTACATCTCTCTATCTTCTATCTATCTATCTATCTATCTAATGTCTATGTATCTATCTATCTATCTATTTATGTATCATCCATTATCTCCCATCTATCTATCTATCTATCTATCTATCTATCTATCTATCTATCTATCTATCTAATGTCTATTTGTCATCAATCTATCTATGTATCCATCTTACATCTCTCTATCTTATCTGTCTATCTATCTATCTATCTATCTATCTATCTATCTATCTATCTAATGACTATCTATCTATCAGTGTTAGATGAGGGTTTTTTTATTTTGGACATTTCTTTAGGTTTCTTACAGAGAAGCAAGCAAGTGAACTCATTCATCTAGAACGCATCTTACTGACAGAGGAAATAAGCCGAATCTGGAACTTTTATGAATCGTACAAAGTAAAAGCAAATATATTGACCCTGATCACCGAAGAGAAAGATACACAGGTGTTCTACAATATGGCTCAGACTGATTCTAGATTTCTGCCTGTTATCACTACATAGATAATGGCTTGCTTACAGCAGATTGGCACTGTGCACTGATGATTTGTACTGTAATGTATTATATTATTAGACATATTTTTGTTGATACAGTATGTGTTTATTTGAGATTCAAATTGCCTTCAAAATACTATTGGGTTTTCTACTGAGTTGATCTCATCTCTCTCTTGGTTCAGTGTCTTTACAAAGGCTTATTTAGATGGTCATAATGATTATATAGACCATATTATAGCCCCAAATCCTGTCCCCAAGGGCAATACTTGAATGTTGGACCCTGGCACAGGAGCCTTAGGATGCCCCTAAGCATAACTATAGGGGTCACAGGTCATTCTCTCCCCACTTAGGCTAAGGCCCTATGTAGAGAAACTCACCCAAAATGCATTGCGTGTTTTTCATTGAGTTTTTGCTGTGTTTTTCTCTGCATTTTTTCTTTCCCTATTAAACATATAGAAAAAACACTTGCGATTCCGCAGCTAAAGTTAACATGCTGCGTTTTCCACAGCTTTTTATTCCGTAATGTGTGGATGAGATTATTGAAATCTCATTCACTTTGCTGGTACTGTACAACACAGTGTTTTTTTCCGCTGCATTTCTGCTACTTTTGGCCTTAGCTTAAGGCTGATTAAACTTCTTTGATCTCCTTTCTCAATTTCCTTTCATGTTGTGTGTATTGAAAATTTATTACCCCTGCCCCCTGGTGCACTGGAGTGAAACAGGGAAAATTTATGATAAAATTAACCTTTTAATGTCAGGAGCAATTGATTAGGAGGGATTCTGTAGCACAAAATGGGGCACAGTTACTGTGTGTGTGGCACCAACAGGGGATGGGAACCGCACTCCAAAAAAAAGTTATGTTTCTAAATAATTTAATGTTTCGGATTAGATACCCTTTGTCAGGCAAGTGGAAAAGGTTAGCAATTTGTGGATGACAATCCGTAATGGAAACATGGATGGACTGTAGGTTGAGGCCCGGGTTTTCTGTGGCGTGCAATACTTGTCCGCACACCAAAGGGATTACATCCGAGTTATTCAAGCAAAATCCTATGTTATTCGGCTGGTTAGCCACTTGAGTATATATAGGACAAATGATCAGACAGTCAGGTGTGGCGCTGGTTGCAGGACTTTGGCACCTGGAGGTGTGAGTATGGTCTGGGGGCCCAAACAACAGGGCCTGTGAACCTTTAGATGCTCCAGATGGGATTTGTGGCCTTAATAGGTTCAGAAATTATGGCCATATACCTGACTTTTTACACCAGGCACAGTAGTCTAATATAGAAGAAAGTATACTTCACAGAATATAGTGCATTGCACAGATATTTTTGCAATAAAACTGCAGCATGTGAATAAACCCTTAGGAGACAGAACATTGCTTATTGATAACTCATGATCAGTGCAGGCTGAATAAAGAGTTTTCAAGGTTCTCACCTTATACAGTATATCATTTCTAGCTATAAAAACTGTAAAATTATGTTAAATACACTTGTCTTTATAGTTGTAGGGACTCTTTCATCATACAGTTTGTCATGTTTTACATGTGGTCCCATCTGCAAACAGCATGTTAGGAGGAGCTGAGCAGATTGATATATAGGATTATGGGAAAAGATTAAGTAGAACTTGTATCCATTTAAATCTCTGCTCTATTCTATTTTTAGGAGTCCAGTGGGCGGTCCTTATCAGTGATTCACATCCCTATATGCACTTATACAGAAAAGACTTGTCACTGGGTACTGCCCACTAGACTCCTAAAAAATAGAAAGAGCAGAGATTTAAATGAATACAATAAAAGTTATACTGAATCTTTTCCTACAAAACTATATATCGATATGCTCAGCTCCTCCTGCTCGTAACATGCTGCCCACAAGTAGGATTGCATTTTCAATATGGCAATTTTCCTTTAGGCTGACCTTTTTACAGGAAAAATGACTGAAGTTTCAAGACTTTTGTACTGCTGTCAAGGTGGAACGTAATCCTCACAAGCAGAGAGCCACCAACCATTCTACTGAAATTTGGCTTTCTGTCTTTCCTCTTATCATAAGACCAGATATTACTGTTTGGCACATATAATATATCAACATATAAAAATGCCAGTGACATTCATTCTTTTTATTCCGTGGCCTAGTAGGCTTACCAAACAATTATATTCTTATGTACATACAATATCAGATTATACAGTTATTGCCAAAAAAAATAATACACCCAGATAGAAATGTCAGTTTACTGCAAAACTTGGCATGCAGTTATATCTCAGGCAGAAATATAAACCATCTGCTGACAACCATGAGCAGTTTCCTTGTCCACCATCCAGACACAGGTGGACCCTTACAGGCACTTAGCAGAAGGAAATTTGGTGTCAGAGAGCCCATAATGTGTCCTGCCATTGGCAGTCAGCCACCATTGCCTTTGTTTGCAGTGGTGTTGTGAATGAGAAGCCTGGACTGCTGCAAACTAGATATCTATAGTCTTTAGCAACAAATCCACATTCTGTTTGGGATCTGACAATGGTTGGGTTTAAGTATGGAGGACTAATGGTGGGTGCTTCAATCCTGTCATTGCTGAGGAGCGACACCCTGGCAACCTGCTGGTGTTATGATCTGGGGAGCCATCACATAGGACAGTCCATTACCCCTAGTAGTGATATGACTGCCATTTTTCAGCAGAGTAATGCTCACCCAAACAAAGTAAGGGTTTCCCAAATATGTCACCACTTGATTGCGACGTTTCCTTGGCCTGTGTGGTCGCCAGATTTATCACCAATCAAGCATTTAGGCAACCTACAAGTGTGTAGGATCTAAGGGCCCAGTTGTAACATCTTTGGGCAAATGTGCTGCAGGATACCATACAGAAGCTGAATACCTCCATGCCTAACCATATCTCATCTTGTATGCAGACTAGAGGCAGCCCAGCAGGGTAATAGAGGGTACTAGAACCTACTTACTATTGTACAGTTTACCCCAATAAACTTCTCCTTTCTCTCTAATATTGTAATCTCTTACATATATCATCATTACATTCACACATAGAAAGTTTCATTCCCTTGCAACAACTCCTTCTTGGTGCATTATTTTTCCGTCAAAATGAGTATATTTCAGGTGCAGATAGCGCAACGTATCATAAACACTTGGAATCAATTGAGAAAGCTGTGTTTAGGGCCTGGTTATCTAAATGCTGTTCTACATTATGTCTTTGAAGCGCCACGGTAAGGACCAGGAACTAAATATGAACATCCAATGGGACAAACTCATAACAGAGCTCATAGATGTGCACAAAACCGCTCTGAGGGCTCTGCACGAGAAGCATCGCGAGGAGGTGAAGAGCTTGGGGATGAACCCAGACACCGTCATACCTACAAGTTACTTCAATAGAGATGTTAAAGAAGCCATATTGCACCTGGCCCTGGAGATGCAGTCAGTCTATCAACAAGTATTTCATGACAGTTCCCAGGTACAATGAGAATGTATTACAGCAGACAATGGCTCCTTACAAATGTTATTAATCCTACTTTTCACTATACCAGACTCACTATGCAGTTGAATACTTACAGATGTGTCCACTCTTAACTTTTCTCAAATTTCTGCAGTCCAATTTCTTGCGATACAAATTTGACAGCCGTAAACTACGCCAGATTTATGACAATGGATGGGGCTGAATGATAGACTATGCAGTCTACAGATCAAACAAGTTTAAAGGGGTTGTCCGGCTGCAAATTGATTTTTCATACTGATGACATATCCTGAGGGTAGATCATCAGTATGTGATCTCTCGGAGTCAGACACCTGGTCCCCACACAGATCAGCTGTTCTGGCAGCCTCTGGATGCTGGAAGCTCCTATTACTTGGCTAGAAATGGTGTTACATTCACTTCCCCTCCACTAACAGCTTCCAGCACCCGGAGGCTGCCAGAGCAGCTAATCTGTGTGGGGTACGGGTATCGAACCCCAACACATGAAATACTGATGAATATCTTTTGGATAGGTTATGTGATATGAAAAATCAATTTGCGGCCAGACAACTCCTTTAGGTTTATACCACCTATTGTCTTCTCAACCGAAATTTGGCACAATTCTGGAGCATCTTAAGCCCCACCCATTTACCAATAAGCTCCATCCCATGGTATATAAGGCTAAGGCCCCATGTTTTGCACAAGGGGAAAGGTAAGAATGAATACATCTATATAAAGCTTGAACCCTATGTGATTTCTTTCCCCTTGGAGACAAACAGAAACCTCTGCTACTTGACCATCATTGGTATAAGGCCTTGTGTGAACAGGACTGTCTTGTGGCTTTTCTGCTGTGGTTTTAATGCAGTCGTCCGGTGTGAATTGCTTGCTTAAATCCTTATCATATCAGAGGAAGGTACTTTAGCTTTTCTGTAGCAAAGTGACTGATGCAGACTACTGGGTGAGAAGTAAAACTGTCTCTGCGTTTTGTAGGGGGCGTCTTCAGCAGAAACAAAATTATTACCAAATGACAAAGACTCCCAGCATCTGCTTTTCCAAACCTTAGCAGCCAAGTTTGTGAGACAGGAGCTGCAGTTACAGATCCATATGTACAATATATTGGACGCCTACAGTAAGATCCAGGTACATTTGATAAGTAAAGCTGCTTATTATACTTGTCTTATACACACAATACCTGACATATATATGATAACTACATTTTTCTTCATTGTGAACAGGCTGATAACTGTGTTCAGGAAGTGCAGGAGATACAAAGTAAGATGAACCGTAAACCATGCTATGGCAAATCAGCCGCTGAAGAGGCTGCGGACATGATGGAGAAGCGGCATGTAGAAAAGATAGTCATCTTCTTAAAGAAATCCTATAAAGAAGAAAAGAACCAGATGTCACTGAATGAGATGCAGACTCAGCTGAAGGAAGAGCATTGTGCACTAACAGAGCAGCTGGTATCTCCCGCATAGTCCGACTATGCCCCAAAAATTATTTTATGAACATGTTTTTCACTTCATACTGTATAGTTTTCTGGTAAATTCCCTACCTAGATGTTGGCCTGCGGTGTCCCCAACCCGCCCCACTCTCCGCCCTGCCCAGCTGTTCCCACCTTCACAGAAAGTAGTGATTGAGGTGCAGAATGGGGAACATGGCGTATCTTTGGCACAAGAAAGGGGGATGCACCAAAGATACGCCAAACTAGAGGGTTTAATAAATTCCCCCCATTATGTCTTGTTATGGACATTCTGGTAGTCACCAGATTCTTTCATGTTCACCTTCTTGTACATCCCAGTTATATGAGGTCACTTATACCTACAGAATAACTAACAAGACGAACAAGTATTCCCAATAGTCATATCAAGATCACTCGCACAACAAAAACTATAGCACCTATAAGAATAAACTTAGTGCCAGACCAGCAAGTATAAAAAATGGCAAGTTTATTATTTCAACTAAATGATCATCTCTCTCTTCTCTTTTCCCTCTCATTTTCTTTCATTGTGGCTGTCACTGGCCATAAGGAGAGGTTTTTTTATTGTGGCGCCAATGTGTTAAGAGACAGATCACTTTTCATATGTTACACTGGCTTTATGAGAACTTTACTGATATTATGTCCCTGGCAAAGCCTTTAACTTAGAATATAAATAGTGTTATTTTGTATATTTTGTCAGCTGCAAAACCAAGATACGTCATCATTGCAAGAGATGTCAAAGTGCTCAGAAACCAAGATTCACATGGACCATGCAGTCTGCTTTGTCCTATCTCAGAGGCACTTCCGCCAGACTGTTTCCCAACTACAAGAAGTTTTCAATGCCCAACAACAAGATTGGGAAAAAAATTTACGGAAATGGAATGAGTATGATAATAATGTTGTCACTGTAAGTGTCCCATATGTATGCAGTCATAATTGTGGTATAACTGTAAGATACGAAAGATTTCTGCTGCCCTATCTGAGAATATAAACATATGATATGGGGAGAGAAGAGAAGCTGAGCTCTGTGATATATAGGGTTATATGATAGAGGAGAGAAGCTGAGCTCTGTGATATATAGGTTTATATGAGGAGAAGTGAGCTCTGGAATAGGGTTAGAGGGAGAGAAGCTGAGCTCTGTGATATATAGGGTTATATGATAGAGAGAGAAGCTGAGCTCTGTGATATATAGGGTTATATGACAGGAGAGAAGCTGAGCTCTGTGATATATAGGGTTATATGATAGAGGAGAGAAGCTGAGCTCTGTGATATATACGGTTATATGATAGAGAGAGAAGCTGAGCTCTGTGATATATAGGGTTATATGATAGAGGAGAGAAGCTGAGCTCTGTGATATATAGGGTTATATGATAGAGGGAGAGAAGCTGAGCTCTGTGATATATACGGTTATATGGTAGAGGAGAGAAGCTGAGCTCTGTGATATATAGGGTTATATGATAGAGGAGAGAAGCTGAGCTCTGTGATATATAGGGTTATATGATAAAGGAGAGAAGCTGAGCTCTGTGATATATAGGGTTATATGATAGAGGGAGAGAAGCTGAGCTCTGTGATATATAGGGTTATATGATAGAGGAGAGAAGCTGAGCTCTGTGATATATAGGGTTATATGATAGAGGAGAGAAGCTGAGCTCTGTGATATATAGGGTTATATGACAGAGAGAGAGCTGAGCTCTGTGATATATAGGGTTATATGATAGAGGAGAGAAGCTGAGCTCTGTGATATATAGGATTATATGATAGAGGGAGAGAAGCTGAGCTCTGTGATATATACAGTTATATGGTAGAGGAGAGAAGCTGAGCTCTGTGATATATAGGGTTATATGATAGAGGGAGAGAAGCTGAGCTTTGTGATACATAGGGTTATATGACAGAGAGAAGCTGAGCTCTGTGATATATACGGTTTTTTGGTGGAGGAGAGAAGCTGAGCTCTGTGATATATAGGGTTATATGATAGAGGAGAGAAGCTGAGCTCTGTGATATATAGGGTTATATGATAGAGCAGAGAAGTTGAGCTCTGTGATATATAGGGTTATATTATAGAGGAGAGAAGCTGAGCTCTGTGATATATAGGGTTATATGATAGAGGAGAGAAGCTGAGCTCTGTGATATATAGGGTTATATGATAGAGGAGAGAAGCTGAGCTCTGTGATATATACGGTTATATGGTAGAGGAGAGAAGCTGAGCTCTGTGATATATAGGGTTATATGATAGAGGAGAGAAGCTGAGCTCTGTGATATATACGGTTATATGATAGAGAGAGAAGCTGAGCTCTGTGATATATAGGGTTATATGATAGAGGAGAGAAGCTGAGCTCTGTGATATATAGGGTTATATGATATAGGGAGAGAAGCTGAGCTCTGTGATATATACGGTTATATGGTAGAGGAGAGAAGCTGAGCTCTGTGATATATAGGGTTATATGATAGAGGAGAGAAGCTGAGCTCTGTGATATATACGGTTATATGATAGAGAGAGAAGCTGAGCTCTGTGATATATGGGTTATATGACAGAGAGAAGCTGAGCTCTGTGATATATAGAGTTATATGATATAGGAGAGAAGCTGAGCTCTGTGATATATACAGTTATATGGTAGAGGAGAGAAGCTGAGCTCTGTGATATATAGGGTTATATGATAGAGGAGAGAAGCTGAGCTCTGTGATATATAGGGTTATATGATAGAGCAGAGAAGCTGAGCTCTGTGATATATAGGGTTATATTATAGAGGAGAGAAGCTGAGCTCTGTGATATATAGGGTTATATGATAGAGAAGAGAAGCTGAGCTCTGTGATATATAGGGTTATATGACAGAGAGAAGCTGAGCTCTGTGATATATAGGGTTATATGATAGAGGAGAGAAGCTGAGCTCTGTGATACATAGGGTTATATGATAGAGGGAGAGAAGCTGAGCTCTGTGATATATAGGGTTATATGATAGAGGAGAGAAGCTGAGCTCTGTGATATATAGGGTTATATGATAGAGAGAGAAGCTGAGCTCTGTGATATATAGGGTTATATGACAGAAAGAAGCTGAGCTCTGTGATATATAGGGTTATATGATAGAGAGAGAAGCTGAGCTCTGTGATATATAGGGTTATATGACAGAGAGAAGCTGAGCTCTGTGATATATAGAGTTATATGATATAGGAGAGAAGCTGAGCTCTGTGATATATAGGGTTATATGATAGAGGGAGAGAAGCTGAGCTTTGTGATACATAGGGTTATATGACAGAGAGAAGCTGAGCTCTGTGATATATACGGTTATATGGTAGAGGAGAGAAGCTGAGCTCTGTGATATATAGGGTTATATGATAGAGGAGAGAAGCTGAGCTCTGTGATATATAGGGTTATATGATAGATGGAGAGAAGCTGAGCTCTGTGATATATAGGGTTATATGATAGAGGAGAGAAGCTGAGCTCTGTGATATATAGGGTTATATGATAGAGGAGAGAAGCTGAGCTCTGTGATATATAGGGTTATATGATAGAGCAGAGAAGCTGAGCTCTGTGATATATAGGGTTATATGATAGAGGGAGAGAAGCTGAGCTTTGTGATACATAGGGTTATATGACAGAGAGAAGCTGAGCTCTGTGATATATACGGTTATATGGTAGAGGAGAGAAGCTGAGCTCTGTGATATATAGGGTTATATGATAGAGGAGAGAAGCTGAGCTCTGTGATATATAGGGTTATATGATAGATGGAGAGAAGCTGAGCTCTGTGATATATAGGGTTATATGATAGAGGAGAGAAGCTGAGCTCTGTGATATATAGGGTTATATGATAGAGGAGAGAAGCTGAGCTCTGTGATATATAGGGTTATATGATAGAGCAGAGAAGCTGAGCTCTGTGATATATAGGGTTATATTATAGAGGAGAGAAGCTGAGCTGTGTCATATATAGGGTTATATGATAGAGGGAGATGTGATACATGTGCATCTCAATAAATTAGAATATCTTTGAAACGTTCATTCATTTCAGTAATTCAGTAATACAATCCATAATCAGCGTCTTCCATGATTGTGTGTCCTACTGAACCAGACTGAGGGACCATTTAAAGGCTTAGGAAACCTTGGCAGGTGACACTGAATTTACAATACTGAACTTTTTTACAATATTCAATTTTTCTTAGATTTGGGTTTTCATTACCTGTAATCCATAATCAACATTTACATAAATAAAACACTTGAAATAGAATACTCTGTGTGTAAAGAATCTAGAAAATATAGGAGGTCACTTTTTGAATTTAATAAATGAAAGAAATAAACATTTCAAAGATATTCTAATTTATTGAGATGCACCTGTATACCATATACACATACAGTGCAGAGCTAGAGACCTGCAGCCACCTTTACTTCAACCCAGTGAGTGAAACCACTTTAGAAATAGGAAGATTAGGCCTCCAGTTTGTATTTTTTCCATCTGGGTATCTTTTTCTGAAAGTGTGCCATCTTTTAAGACATTTTGGTAACCTTTTGTTGCTGTTTGTTGCACTATTCAGTAACTAAATCTAAAATAACAAATACGTTACATTTATACCATGGTAAAACTTACTCTTCAAGGGTCAAGAAGAAATTCTGAATCTCTTCAACGACAAAGCAGAAGCAAAATTGTTACTGATAGACTTACAGCATGTCTTAAAGAGAATACAACTAAGAGAGCACCATCTGGGAGAAATTGCAAGTGGATTGAAAGAATTCTGTTCTGACAAGGTATCTATGGGCTTATCCAAAAAAGTTCATTCTCATTCTAATGAGTTATTTTTTCAAAGTCACAATTACACAATTGTATCTGAGTTCCAAGGTCCTTCCAAATGTATTTCCTGAAAAACAAGAACAGAATTTCCTGTTGATTTTCAATTGGAAGCTTATCAAAGATGGACAAGATTACGATGCCTTCATTCTGCCACTTAAAGAGAACCTTTCACCACATCCACCAGCTGCAGACCTTTCCAGAGTTTTCATTGAATGTGGTAGAAAAAAAATCGAAAACAAGATTTTTTCCCCAAATATGTAAATTCAGGTGACTATTTTTAAAATCAGGTGCTAGCCACTTGAGAAACACACCTGAACACATATTTAGAAACTGATGCCATTTTCATGTATACCAAATGTAGGTGCATTGCTTACTTGCTTTGCCTACAGTAGAGCTTGCAATGAATGATGTGTAAACTGGCTCTTGGAAGCCAAGTTTTCCATAGCTGGTTTGCTGACACCATTCTATCATTACAGGTGATGACAAAATTACTATGTTGAACAAATTAGACCCCCACTCCTTCTTTTCTACTTACTTTTATAGTCACTGTATTTATAAGGCAAAATGTCAAATATCCAGCAAAAACAGCATAAAAGTTCTCTTTATGTGAAATATGTTGCAATAAACATCACTAAACAAGTTCTAACTGATACATCTTTACATGCAGAAAAGATACAAGTTGTTACAGGAGGTTTTCCAGCTGTTTACTATGCAGAGTTCAGGCTTCGCTGGGCATTGTAGGCAACCGTTTCTGGAGTCTCTCCTAATGCCCTGTTTGGCACAAACCCTGCACCTTTTCTAAGGATTCTGTTTATTTTCTGCTGGTGGAAGGTTCTCAGGAAAGTGTCTGCCACGCAGCGTGCTGACAGATTCTGACTCAGTGCTCACGGGAATAGTACCAGATGGATAAAGTAGAGTCACAATGATTTCTTCCTGGAACTTTAAGAAGGGAGCCTGGTTTACAGAGTGTTTGTAAATCACCAAGATATTGTACATTGCCAATTGCAGAAGATACAGGGACACTTTTTACACCAGTATCTTGATCTGTGCAAGACCAGATATGGACGAAGTATCTGTTCATTAAAGTCAACCACCTTCATAAACATGAATTCTGTGGGTAACTGTTACTGGGACTCTTGTATAAGTGTGAATTGGGCTGAACAGAAAGACATGTCTCTTGTCTCTGTAAATCGCATATCTGTGTAGTAAATTCCTAAGTATAAATGATAGCCCTGATGGGTTTATGAGATCCCACTCAATCTTCCCAATAATATCCAGCCAAGAAGGCAGTCTTTTCCCTCATAAATTCTGAAGGCATAGATGTATCCAGTGCTACTCTCAAAAAAAGTGTATAGAATTGGACTCCGTTCCTTGCCCTCTTGCTTGGTAGATATTGCTTGAAAACAACACACCCTGTGAAATGAATCAGGGATATGTCAATGGATAAATTTTTATGAGGGGTGTGTACTTCTGCAAAAATTTTGTTGAAGTGGATAATAAGAGGCCTTAATTTGTGTAGTCTATCTTTACTTCATCCATCTTGTCTGGGACAAAGGGTGTTATCAATAAAGTATAAGAATCTCATAAAAAATTCGAAGTGTGGCCGGGCCATGACAGCAGAAAATACTGGCATGTGGTGAATGTGGTTGTAGACCAGTATGACTTCAGTTTAGATTTGTTAGCAAGTCACATATATAATGTCAGGACTAGAAATTGTTTTATTTCTGACATAGTGGGTTTCCAGGATCGGGTTTTGGCATAGGAGTAGGAAGGATTGTTTGCCAGAAACTGTTCAGCATATAAGTTTCTTTGCAGTACTATATCCTCCAGCACTTGCTCTGTTATAAAAAAGTTTTAAAATGTCAATGGGGCAAAATATTCTGTTGGCACATTTACATCTGCTTGTGCCGTAAAGGGAGATATAGTAGGAGTTGTACTTGGGTTGGAGGAAGATATGTTGATCTCCCTCTCTGATAAGCTGAAGAGAGGGAGATTGGCGCTTTAGACAATAAAGTATGGTATGTCACTATGTGACAAACTTCATTATGATCACTGTGACTGGCTGTCACAATGATCACATACCCAGGAACCACACAGACTGGTCTTCACTCAAAGCTCCGAGGCCTCTGCTGTCTATAGACATTGGGACCTCGGAGCTCAGTGCCATAGGCAGGCGCAGTGGAGCGAAATTCTGAAAGATGTATAGATACATCCATGCAGAATTACAAAGAGATCACCCTGATGTATAGTCTCAATGGGTGATCCGGACCTGGTTAAAGAAAAAAAGCTATTTTCCTACAGCTGTTTTCATCCTTACTTTAGCTCAAATTTGGTTAAGAACTCTAATTTCATATGAAACCAATAAATATAATATTAGAACATGCCAGATCGCAGTTCACAACACAACCACTGGGTGACCACATATAGACATATACAGGATAGACACCTTGTGATAGAATATCACAAAATCATGCAATTTTGAAAAGCCATCTCATGACACATATACACCAGACAAGAGGAACGGTATAATAAAATGGGAGCTATAAATGTTCTATTGAATTGAGACACTTATTGCATACACATTTCACAGGTTCACATCCTTTCATGTGTAGAAGAAGCTCATTACTTGGAACATGAACTTCAAGCCTTTGTAAAACAACAACTGAAATGTCTGAAAGAAGAAATTGAAGAATTATCTGAATCCTCACCATGTGGCCAACAGGTAAATGTATAGATAGTTATTGTGCACTCACTAAACTGGTTACAGGATGGTTATAAGAACTTAGAGTCCATTCACACACTACAGACTGTCATGTATAGAAATCTTTAGTTTGCTGATAAATTTGCATTTTGACCACAGAATACCTGATAGCCCACTGGCTACTCTGTATTATTGCAATTAGCTATTTTTCCAAAAAGGAAAATTGTCACCTATTGGGCTGTAGTTACATTATAAGTCAATGTCTGACCCTGTAAATGGGCCTTCTAACATGACTTCTTGCTGAAAAACCTTACCCCCAACCCTGTTAAAGCTCTCTCACCCAGCCAACTAGTACCATGCCCTGCACTGATGAGGGGCTAGCACCCTGAAACAGCTTCCTACAGATGAGTGTCTGGTTTGGCTTGACTTACATCCTAGCTATGAGGAAATGTGTTGAACACTGACTTATAGGATAGCTATTGTACCTTCCAACAGGTGATGATATAGACAGTGCTCTACTTTCTTTCTTGGTGGAGAGTGAGTTTGCAGGAAATACTTTGCAACTCACTGACTATACAAAACACAACACTGAATCATACACTGAAACATGGCCACCATCTGGGCAGTAAAAGAGGTACAATACTCAGGGACTTGTTAATGCCACCCAAGAGTCACTGCATGGTCCCTGACATAGTGGTAATATTAGTATATACTCCAATGTCAAGGGGTCTGGTACAAGTGTTTATTCAGTTCATTTATTTATATAGGCAGAGAATGGCATCAGACTTGTGCACAGCACCACTATACCATGTTTTGAGGAACACAACCCCTCCCTCAAGCTCTTGGTGATGGGGGCATGTTCCTCATACAGAATGCCAACTGGTACTGATTTTTCATACAGTTGTGCATTAGGCCTTGTGGACATTTTAGATCTACATTTATATTTACTAGATTTGCACTGTCAAAAAAAACGCAAGGTGCCATATTTTATTATAGATTTATATAATGTGTTTTTTTTATTTTGAAGACTGTTGTAGAGGGTAGAAAATGTAAAAAAAGTTTACAGGATCAGCAAGCGGAGGTAGAACAAGCGCACAGAAAGCAGATTTCTGAAGAACATCTTAAGCTCCAGGACCAACTGGAACGTGGAGAACTCAATGGCTTGATGAAACAGGTACAGTGGTGTGTGCAGCACAATACTCATAGATAGATAGATAGATAGATAGATAGATAATGTGAATATTTCTAATTTGTCCATGTCCATATTACAGAAACTCATTAGAGAACACAATGAAACAATTGCATTCTTAGAGAAGACTCTTCAGCGAGATCTTGAGAAACTGACTGTATCATTGGAAGAAGAGCTAAAAATAAAGGATAGATTTGCAGAGGTTGCCCATGACCATCTCAACATAGATACAGATGTACCAGCTGCGAGGATCAACCTACAAAACAATGACCAGAAAATTCTGTCTTTACTGACTGATCGTATGTATATATTTTATTAAAGAGGACCTTTCACCACATCCAACTCCAGCTCTTTACATCTTACATCTCTTTAATAGCTGCAGCTCCACTGATTCCGACACAGTTGGATTTTTTTTCTCTAGCCCCCACCATTCCTGAGCAATCAGTGCTGTTAGTTTTGGTGCCTGATATGCTATTTAGGCTCTGTACTGTCAGGAGGGCGGGAGCAGCCAAGGGGTGTGATTCTGAGCTTTGAAACTGGCTGACTCTGATCGGAGCTCTGAGTCACAACCCCCTGCCTGACACCGCCCTTCTGACAATACAGAGCTTATATGGCACATCAGGCATCAAAACTAACTGTGTTTGTTGGTCAGGAATGGTGGTAAATATATATAGTATATCTATCATCCAAATGACACTAGGTTCACACTAGCGTTTGGCTTTCTGTTCTTCGAGTCCGCTGGGGAACCCGTAAAATGGAAAGCTAAACCACTTCAAAAGTGGTAACCCACAGAAACCCTTGGACCCCATAGACTATAATGGGTCCACTGGCTTTCCGCCTGGTTTCCGTGGATTTGGGGATGGAAACCCCAAACAGAAATCAAGCGCTAGTGTGAACCTAGCCTGAACGTCAATGGTCTTAAGGGGGGTTGGTCACTTTCAGATTAAATTTTACTTAGGGCTGGTTCACATCTGTGTTCGGGTCTCCGTTCGGGGAGTCTGCTTGGGGACCCCCCGAACGGAAACCTATATGCATAAAAAGCAGTTTACCTGGGAAACCACATGGACCCTATAGACTATAATGGGGTCCGTGTGGTTTCCACTCGGGTTTCCACACAAAGCAAGCAGCTCTTTCCTCTCTGCATTTGTTTCCGCATGTTTTGTGCGGAAACCGAGTGGAAACCACACGGACCCCATAGACTATAATGCACGAGTGATTCCAGCCTTATTGGTGATAGTCCTGACAACTTTGATCACCACCTTCTTCCCATTGAACCTCAACAAGACATAAAATACATAACATACTGGGCAGTGAATTTTCTTACAGTTTATCTTCTTTTTTAATATCCTAGATATAAATATATTCCATCAGACAGAACAAATTGCAGCAGCGAGAATTACACTTCTAGGCCCCTGCTTGTTTTCCTCAATGATTCCTCCAGGTACAGTATGGCGAATAAAAAGAAACATTACATAGCCATGTAAGGTTCATTTTTATTGTAAGAAATACCATTGATTTTGATACATACAATAAAAGGGAGTTTCCCACTAAACACAATTATCAAAATCCACAATGTAATCACTATAAAAGGGAGTCTGTCACCATAACCGTGCATATCAACCCAGCCCCGCAAGTAGGTAGGTTAGGATCACCTGACTCAAATGATGTTTTCCCCTTGTGAATTGCTGCCTCTGTTACCACAATATCAGACTTTTTATCAACATGAAAATGAGCTCTTTGGAGCAATGAGGGTGTTGCTGGTTACCTCTTTGGAGCAATGGCATTTGATCTCATTTGCATATTGACAAAATCAGTGATATCTTGAAAACATAGGCACCGATTCACTAAGGGAATACACCATTTCATTCAGGTGCCCCTGGGTTGATTTTATGGTTCTGGTGACAGACTCCCTTTAACACATGAGCATCAAAATAGTCTAATTAACCAATAGTTCAATTAATACTTGCATTAATGAGGGTAAAAAAGGTTAGGCCGTGTCTCATCCTGCAGGTCTTCCCATTTCATTTGGGACTTACAAAACCATTCATAACCCATTAAGAAGAGTGCCACTGATTTTGGAAGTCGGAAGCCATGTTTTTTATCCCCTGTAACACCTCATTGACCAACTATTTTTTTGTTCTTGTTTCTCTGCATTTCAGCAGCTATCATTTTCATTATCTTTATCATGAATGCACCTGTTAAGGTTATGTTCACATCTGTACTGGAGTTTCTGCTCAGTATAAAAGCGACGGACACCCAATGGACCACATTATAGGGTTCTGCGGGCTCTGTGCGTAACTGCTGTTTTAGCAGTCCGCCTCTCCATTGTTTCAGCCTCCCGACGGACCTGAACAACGGAGAGCCAGCACTAGTGTGAACCTAGCATAAGTCTACATGCACACGACCGTAGTGGTTTTTACTGTCCACAAATATGATCCGCAATTCACAAAAAAAAAAACATGTCCACATTGCATCACAGATCTGCACAAAGACTTGTACGATCTCCTAAACTTGTATCTGCAAGTCTGTGCTGCAAATACGGACAAGAATATGACCTGCTCCAAAATTTGCGGATAGTTTCTACAGCCCAGACACTGATAAGTACAAACTACGGACATGTGTATAGGGCTATAGAAATGAATGGGTCTGTATACTATCTGCAATTGTGGATCCATAGTCCACGACTAGCTGATAATACATAATAGTAATATAATACAGATGCAGTTTAGTAACCCGAATACTATACTCACTTTCCTATTCAAACAGATGGGGATGCATGCAAAATTCTGGAGTCGTCACCCATGCTAACACTGCTGAAGGAAGTGGACAGTCAACTGAGAGCCAGTGCCCAGAGTGCTCGACTACTTCAAGGCAACAATACCCTCGGTGTTAAGAAGAGTGATATGTGGTCACTTCCATTATATTGTATTCTCATGTCAGTTTTAGGCTAAGGCCCCATGTAGTGGGCTGCAGCGAAAAAGCGATGCGGAGAAAACTGGGGTGGAAAGGCACTGCAATTTTTCCAGCAGCGCTTTTCACAGAAAGTCCGCAGAAGTTTCCTCTGCGGACTTTCTGCTTCTATTATGCCTATAGAGAAACCGCTGGCATTTCCGTAGGTAAAATTAACATGCTGCGATTTTAAAAAAATGCAACGGTTTTGGAAATCGCAGCATTTCCGCTGCTCATATTTTTCTGCAACGTATGGATGGGATTCGCTAGTATCCCATCCACTTTGCAGTGAATGTAAAACGCCGTGGTTTTTGCTGTGGCGTTTCCACGGCAGACAAACCGTCAAAAAAAAAAAAAATAAACACATTTTTTAGTACACTCCATTTTTAAAAACTGCATATAGATGACCGGGTTTCAGTCCAGCAGTTCTGGAGGTTCTGTACTTCATATTGCAGCACAGCAGAGAGCTTCCTCCTTGTTCTGTGTGTCAGGGCCATGATGATGATGGCAGCTGGGTGTGACGCTCAGTTCTTCAGCTTAGCCAGCCTCCTTCTCTGACTCTGTATCAGACTTCATGTAGAAGTGACTGGCCTAGCTACAGTAATAAAGTGAGCCAGTCAACCAATGACATGAGATGAAAAGCATATGTAGGTTCTCCACACACTTCTGTTTCCGCTAATACTTAAAGTGTACCTCCAGTTATAAGCAACTTTCTATAAATGAAAAGTACAGTTGAATATAAGAAACTTTGTAATATATCCTATTAAGGAAATATTTTTTTTTCCACTTTTCAGTTACTTTTTCCATATTAGTCTACAGTCATATGAAAAAGTTTGGGCACCCCTATTAATCTTAATCATTTTTAGTTCTAAATATTTGGGTGTTTGCAACAGCCATTTCAATTTGATATATCTAATAACTGATGGACACAGTAATATTTCAGGATTGAAATGAGGTTTATTGTACTAACAGAAAATGTGCAATATGCATTAAACCAAAATTTGACTGGTGCAAAAGTATGGGCACCTCAACAGAAAAGTGACATTAATATTTAGTAGATCCTCCTTTTGCAAAAATAACAGCCTCTAGTCGCTTCCTGTAGCTTTCAATCAGTTCCTGGATCCTGGATGAAGGTATTTTTGACCATTCCTCTTTACAAAACAATTCCAGTTCAGTTAAGTTTGATGGTCGCCGAGCATGGACAGCCCGCTTCAAATTATCCCACAGATGTTCAATGATATTCAGGTCTGGGGACTGGAATGGCCATTCCAGAACATTGTAATTGTTCCTCTGCATGAATGCCTGAGTAGATTTGGAGCTGTTTTGGATCATTGTCTTGCTGAAATATCCATCCCCGGAGTAACTTCAAATTCGTCACTGATTCTTGTACATTATTCTCAAGAATCTGCTGATACTGAGTTGAATCCATGCGACCCTCAACTTTAACAAGATTCCCGGTGCCGGCATTGGCCACACAGCCCCAAAGCATGATGGAACCTCCACCAAATTTTACAGTGGGTAGCAAGTGTTTTTCTTGGAATGCTGTGTTTTTTTGACGCCATGCATAACACCTTTTTGTATGACCAAACAACTCAATCTTTGTTTCATCAGTCCACAGGACCTTCTTCCAAAATGAAGCTGGCTTGTCCAAATGTGCTTTTGCATACCTCAGGCGACTCTGTTTGTGGCGTGCTTTCAGAAACGGCTTCTTTCGCATCACTCTCCCATACAGCTTCTCCTTGTGCAAAGTGTGCTGTATTGTTGACCGATGCACAGTGACACCATCTGCAGCAAGATGATGCTGCAGCTCTTTGGAGGTGGTCTGTGGATTGTCCTTGACTGTTCTCACCATTCTTCTTCTCTGCCTTTCTGATATTTTTCTTGGCCTGCCACTTCTGGGCTTAACAAGAACTGTCCCTGTGGTTTTCCATTTCCTTACTATGTTCCTCACAGTGGAAACTGACAGGTTAAATCTCTGAGACAACTTTTTGTATCCTTCCCCTGAACAACTATGTTGAACAATCTTTGTTTTCAGATCATTTGAGAGTTGTTTTGAGGAGCCCATGATGCCACTCTTCAGAGGAGATTCAAATAGGAGAACGACTTGCAATTGTCCACCTTAAATACCTTTTCTCATGATTGGATACACCTGGCTATGAAGTTCAAAGCTCAGTGAGGTTACAAAACCAATTTTGTGCTTCAGTAAGTCAGTAAAAAGTAGTTAGGAGTATTCAAATCAATAAAATGATAAGGGTGCCCATACTTTTGCACCGGTCAAATTTTGGTTTAATGCATATTGCACATTTTCTGTTAGTACAATAAACCTCATTTCAATCCTGAAATATTACTGTGTCCATCAGTTATTAGATATATCAAATTGAAATGGCTGTTGCAAACACCCAAATATTTAGAACTAAAAATGATTAAGATTAATAGGGGTGCCCAAACTTTTTCATATGACTGTATGAAGAGGGGAGAGGGATTAGAAAAGACACTCATATAATTGCAGCTGTTAGACTCTGCTGTTCCTTGCTTTTTTTAACACTGCTAAGTTGTAGCTGAGAGGCTGTGAGAGCACAAAATGCGACAATAAATCAATTAACCAGATGGCAGGAGAATCTCCCTCTCTCCTCCCCCCTCCATACAGTTGTATGTGTGAGGCTGAAAACGGAGAAGGATACATTGTATACAGTATAAAGCAGTCAGACTGAAGATAAGGAGCAGGAGAACAGCTTAAAAAGTGGTGAAGAAAACAGATCTCCTTAATAAGATATATTATGAAGGTTCTTGTATTCACAAGCATAACTTGTAAGATGGCCTCCATGGTTTTCACTTTATGAGAGTCCAATTGATGCTCCCCCAAAAGGTTACACTCTAGGGACATTATAGGACGTGTTCCAACGGAGATACTATGAAGGGACAGGTACGGAGAGAATCTTATATGTCATAACTTCAGAAACCCAGTAAGATGTTTATTACTCCGCACTGTGTGTCCAGAAGTTTTGGGCTTTCTTCCCTTGTTTTAATGAATATATTTAAAGGTTATGTTTTCACAAACTTTAATTACCCAGACATGTGCCAAGAGTTTTCTGCTGGCAAACATTTGGCGGTATACTGAAGTAGGTCAAGCTCTGTATGCTTTTAAGATCAACTGAATATAAAAAAATATGAGAAATCTTACCAAGCCATGCTTTCATCAAATATAATCCCCAAAAATGATGTGAGCCAAGCCTAAACTGAAAACACTAAGGCTTCTGCTTGGATATAGACTTGTTTTAGTAGGCACGATCCACAGGTACTAACTTCTTTCTATATTCTGATCATTATGAACATTACACTTCACGTCAGACATCAGTCAATGGACAATTAATGAACTTGTACTTTTTTCTTCAAAGACACACTGTTATTCTTGTCTTTTTGTAGGCTTAAAAAGCACATTCAGAGACGTTCAGGATCTCCAGTCTAACTGTGAAGGTGACCTATCATTGATAGAACCCAAGGAGCTTTCTACAAGGGAACTTGTCACATATGAGTATGGGACTTACATCTTAGAGCTCCTGAAGTCACACATTAATGTACGTTCTTCCATTTTCTATATGGTCATGATAAAGTAAATGTGTCAGTAGTAGTACTTGTAGTAGTACCAGTAGTAGTACTTGTGGTACCAGTAGTAGTACCTGTAGTACCAGTAGTAGTACCAGTAGTACCTGTAGTACCAGTAGTAGCACCTGTAGTACCAGTAGTAGTACCAGTAGTAGTACTAGTAGGAGTACCAGTAGTAGTAGTAGTAGTACCAGTAGTAGTACCTGTAGTAGTACTAGTAGTAGTACCAGTAGTAGTACCTGTAGTAGTACTAGTAGTAGTACCAGTAGTAGTACTAATAGGAGTACCAGTAGTACTAGTAGTAGTACCAGTAGTACTAGTAGTAGTACCAGTAGTAGTACTAGTAGTAGTATCAGTAGTAGTACCAGTAGTAGTACCAGTAGTAGTACCAGTAGTAGTACTAGTAGTAGTATCAGTAGTAGTACCAGTAGTAGTACCAGTAGTAGTACTAGTAGTAGTACCAGTAGTAGTACCTGTAGTAGCACCAGTTGTAGTACCTATAATACCAGTAGTAGTACCAGTAGTAGTAATAGTAGTAGTACCTGTAGTACCAGTTGTAGTACCTATAGTACCAGTAGTAGTACCAGTAGTATCTGTAGTAGTACCAGTTGTAGTACCTATAGTACCAGTAGTAGTACCAGTAGCAGCACCTGTAGTACCAGTAGTAGCACCTGTAGTACCAGTAGTAGTACTAGTAGTAGCACCTGTAGTACCAGTAGTAGTACCTGTAGTACCAGTAGTAGTGCCAGTAGTATCAGTAGTAGCATCCGCTGTACCTGTAGTACCAGTAGTAGTACCAGTAGTAGTACCTGTAGTACCAGTAGTAGTGCCAGTAGTATCAGTAGTAGCACCCGCTGTACCTGTAGTACCAGTAGTAGTACCAGTAGTAGCACCTGTAGTACCAGTAGTAGTACTAGTAGTAGCACCTGTAGTACCAGCAGTAGTAGCAGTAGTACCAGTAGTAGCACCTGTAGTACCAGTAGTAGTGCCAGTAGTATCAGTAGTAGCACTAGTAGTAGTACCAGTAGTAGCACCTGT
Organism: Leptodactylus fallax; assembly: GCA_947044405.1. Taxonomy (NCBI): domain Eukaryota; kingdom Metazoa; phylum Chordata; class Amphibia; order Anura; family Leptodactylidae; genus Leptodactylus; species Leptodactylus fallax. The sequence goes on along the minus strand of CAMRHE010000280.1, from coordinate 1,719,517 downwards.
AGTACCAGTAGTAGCACTTGTAGTACCAGTAGTAGTACCAGTAGTAGCACCTGTAGTACCAGCTGTAGTACCTGTAGTAGTACCAGTTGTAGTACCTATAGTACCAGTAGTAGTATCAGAAGTAGTACTATTAGTAGTACCAGTAGTAGCACCTGTAGTACCAGTAGTAGCACCTGTAGTACCAGTAGTAGTACCAGTAGTAGCACCTGTAGTACCAGTAGTAGTACCAGTAGTAGTACTAGTAGTAGCACCTGTAGTACCAGTAGTAGTACCTGTAGTACCAGTAGTAGTGCCAGTAGTATCAGTAGTAGCATCCGCTGTACCTGTAGTACCAGTAGTAGTACCAGTAGTAGTACCTGTAGTACCAGTAGTAGTGCCAGTAGTATCAGTAGTAGCACCCGCTGTACCTGTAGTACCAGTAGTAGTACCAGTAGTAGCACCTGTAGTACCAGTAGTAGTACCAGTAGTAGCACCTGTAGTACCAGCTGTAGTACCTGTAGTAGTACCAGTTGTAGTACCTATAGTACCAGTAGTAGTATCAGAAGTAGTACTATTAGTAGTACCAGTAGTAGCACCTGTAGTACCAGTAGTAGCACCTGTAGTACCAGTAGTAGTACCAGTAGTAGCACCTGTAGTACCAGTAGTAGTAACAGTAGTAGTATCAGAAGTAGTACTAGTAGTAGTAGTACCAGTAGTATCAGTAGTAGCACCCGTTGTACCTGTAGTAGTAACAGTAGTAGTATCAGAAGTAGTACTAGTAGTAGTAGTACCAGTAGTATCAGTAGTAGCACCCGTTGTACCTGTAGTACCAGTAGTAGTACCAGTAGTAGCACCTGTAGTACCAGTAGTAGTACTAGTAGTAGCACCTGTAGTACCAGTAGTAGTACCTGTAGTAGTACCAGTTGTAGTACCTATAGTACCAGTAGTAGCACCTGTAGTACCAGTAGTAGTAACAGTAGTAGTATCAGAAGTAGTACTAGTAGTAGTAGTACCAGTAGTATCAGTAGTAGCACCCGTTGTACCTGTAGTACCAGTAGTAGTACCAGTAGTAGCACCTGTAGTACCAGTAGTAGTACTAGTAGTAGCACCTGCAGTACCAGTAGTAGTACCTGTAGTAGTACCAGTTGTAGTACCTATAGTACCAGTAGTAGTACTAGTAGTAGTACCTGTAGTACCTGTAGTAGTACCAGTTGTAGTACCTATAGTACCAGTAGTACTAGTAGTAGTACCTGTAGTAGTACCAGCTGTAGTACCTATAGTACCAGTAGTAGTACCAGTTGTAGTACCAGTAGTAGTACCTGTAGTACCAGTAGCATTGATTTTAAGTGCAACACAATATATTTTCTCTGGTGTGTTGCACAGATACAGACTAATAGTTATAGAGCCATTTTTACATTTTATCAATAGTCTTTTCCTTGTGCTCATGGTTTGATATTGAATGTGACCATCCTGCTTACTGGTTACATATTAAAGGGGTTTTCTGGCCCTAAATGGATATTTTATACTGATGACCTGTCCACTGATTAGGTTATCATTATATGTTCTGTGGAGGTCTGACATCCAGATTAGCAGTTCTGGCAGCCTCTGGGTACTGGAAGCTGGTGCAGAGGTCAGGTAACACGTGCAGGATGCTCCTGTGCAAGTGGATGGGACTGCAGCACCACTCCTGTTACATGAATAGTAGTAGCCAGCTTGTGCTTCCTGTCCACTACAGCAACTTCAGGCCCCTGGAGGCTGCCACAATAGCTCATCGGAGTGGGTCCGGGTGTCAGACCCCACAGATCACATACTGATAACCTATTCTGTGGACAAAAAAATCCATTAGGGGCCAATAACCCCTTTAAATTGCAATTGGTGTTATATAATATCATACCTTGTTTTCCTGGGCTTTGTCCTCCTTTAAGATGCATCAAAACCCAAAATGGGGAATTTGCATCCTAGGACAAACTCCCAGGTTACTGCAGATAAGATGGGGGGAGGCTCCTTCTGCAACCAGCTGGCTTGCAGCTAAAACAAAACAGTAAGTAGAAGAGGGGGATATGGTTGACCTCTTGGGACACAGAGATTTCTTTATATAATTCTCAGTTTTCCTTGTGATATGGACAGTATAGGATCAAAGTTAAAGAAGGAATTTGTCCTTTAATATGTTGTAATTTCATACTAAATTTACTTTTAAACATTGACTTTATGTCGTCCTTTTCCCTTTGTCATGTTTCCTTTTACAGACTGGAGATCTCCATTTGCACATAACATCTTGTTTACCAAGCAAAAGCTACAAAGGCAATGCCTTTTCTCAATCTTTCATTTACCAGGTAAGCAACAAGTATTTACAGAAAGATCCCCAAAAATACCTCTCAAGTGTCTGTCCCTCTTATGAAGGGACATTTGACTCAAGTTTCTCTGTCCCTCTTTTCCACTTACATGTCCCTTTTTTTGATATTGCAACCAGATGTATATTAATAATATTAAATGGCCACTAACTTTTCAGAAAACAGTCTCATTTCAAAGAGTGTGTGATTCTGCACTAAAATGTACTGCACTTTAATAAAAAATGTTACTTTCTGTCTGAAAAACCTCTCTAAAATTTCAGCCACCATGTGTTTCTCTTGTAGCTAATTTGCTGTTCACTCCCTGTTACAAGGGAAATCCCACGCATAGATACAACAGGCTTAAGATGGGTTCACAGTTAGCGGAAGTAGGAGGAACTGTTCTGTCTTCACAAAATAAATAAAGGGTAGGGGTTGGTTTTCTTCATAGCATATCTACAAACAGTTTTCGCTGTACACTGGACTGAACATTCTGTACATCTCACTACCAGCAATGTAAGAAAAGTATTCTATTGTACTTGTATCTACTTTTGACTACTTATGTGGTTACAGATGGGATAATATTCACAGACAGCAAGTAGCTTTCCTGCCTTTGCTCATAAATTGCTCCTTTCCTGTGTCAGGGATCTTTTTAGCTGCATCATTCATACATTTGCCCTGGCAGAACAGTGATGGATAGTGGAGGGGCAGACTACTCCTTATTGTACATGCCCGCAGCCCGAGAGAAAAAATGTAAAATGTTCTACAGCCATAATGTGATTATTAGCAGCAGAAAAACTGATAGGAAACCATGTATGAAGGCTTATACAAACAGACTGCCCAGCAAAACCATGCAGATATTTCAACGTTTCATGAAAACTCAGAAATCTTTTAACTATATTATTCAAGAAACTATCTATCTGGTCCCTAGCTGTATATTAGTGCCAATGTGTGTAATATGCCATCATTTTATTCATTTTAGAGCTTAAAATGTCTACATTCAGATATTGTTTGTGTTAATATTTTAATAAAACCTATTCCAGTATATAGACACTCCTGCAAATCCTAAACTTTAAACCTGTAAACTAGAAGTGTCCTCTCTGACAGTCCAAAAAGATGAGGTATGCATGCCTAAAACTTGTGTGATGCATTTACTTTGGCACTGTATAGCATATAATTTTTGAAGTGAATGGTGGTGTTCACACTATATAGCAGTGTTATTTAGGTAACTGTTTGATCTAGCGTTTACAACAAAGGCTTGATAGCAGAGTACAGGAGATTCAGGTAGTGTGGACAAGAGCAGCAGCCAAAACACAGCTCAGTGCTGGGCTTGGTTTCATACCAGTAACACTGGAATCAGCCGATATCAAGCCCATAATATGGACATAAGATTTGTGTCTCAGATTGGACTGAGCTGCTGTGACTGACATCCCTTGTTCAAAATGTTATGTTACAGAGGGCAAATACGTTATACTGTACATTCAGTCACTCAAAAACATCTGCAGAATCCGCACTTTTACTGTGGAAGCAACAAAAACCCTTATTGTTGCTCTGATTTATTCTCACTACTCACTACTAATCGGTCTTCCCCTCACTAAATCCTCCTCTTTCCAATCTATCCTGAGTGCAGTATCTTGATGACTTATCCTAAGTGTTCTCAGCAGTTGATACACAGAGAATGGAGCAGGAAGCAGACAGCTCCATTCTCGGTGGAGTGGCTGAACCAGGTCAGTGCAGTTTAGCTCCAGTTTAAGTTAATGGAAGCTGATCTGCAATAGCAGTATCTGACCACTACACAGAGAATGGAGCTGTTGGGTTCCTGCTCCATTCATTGATTCATTGGGTATCAGCTGCTGAGAACAACTGATTGACTAACCCCTTTACTTTAATATTAATATATTGTATGACGTATTCACTACACTTATTCTAAGGGAGCTATGTATGTTGTAATTGTTGTGTGTCTATAATGTCTACTAGTAACATAGATGCAACACTACATGCAGGTGAACTAATATAAGTGTATACAACATTTAACTACAGGGTACTGAGAACAAACTCTTTGTATCCCGTGACTATCTCCAGTCTGTTGGAAGCTTTATTTTGCTGCTTGTTCACTGCGTTTGTCACATCACTGCTCGTGACTTCAATGATGATTCCAACCCATTGTTCCTGAGACATTTTTATCAGGTATTTACATCGTCAAAATTATAGGGGTGGAACAGAGATTATGGTCACACCTAGGTCTTTCAGCCTGAAATGCCCAAAGGACCCTGTACTTCATATATGAAGAGACCTGTATCATAAATGATGCAATGGGACCCTGTTTCAGATTTCACATTGGTGCCCAGCTTCTTCAAGCTACCCTTCTCAGTATAAGACATACTACATGTAATATAGAAGCAGATACTTTGAAAGTGGAGTTAGCAATATCAGAAATAATCCAACCGAAATATGAAAGGCGTTATGACAAAGTACTGGACCCTCTTAGCCGCAATCTGTTTGATGGAAGCTAAACGGGGGTCCAGGAAGTCCCCTGATATTCACCTTTAATTCCTGCAAGATGGTGTGGACTTTGCTACAGGAAGATTTCAGGTTGTGGTCCCCAGAATAGTAACAGATTGGCAGGGGTGTTGGAGTGAGATGTAGTCAGAAATGAAGACAAGGGTCATCACCAGGACATGCAAGTGATGAGCCACAAGAGAAGCCAGAAGCAAGGCCGGAGTCAGGAACAACCTAAGGCAAACTAAGAAAAGTCAAGAGTCAGGACCAGGAGTAGCACTACAACTACCAGGTAGAGAGCCCAACAGGCAAGGGAGGAGCATACATAAGAAAAGAGAGGAGTTAGGACTGGGAATAGCACTACAAGTACCAGGCAGAATATCCAAAGATCAAGGCAGGAGCCTAAAAAGGAATCAAGGCCATAAACAGCAATGAATAAATACATGAATGAATGACAAGCAACTGTTCTAGAATTTCAATGTCATACATTTTCTTACGTTTTCCAGGCATTAAAGGTCTGCTTAAGTGAAGGTTTCCTTACCAGATTCCAGTTGTCCTCTCAATCACAATGTAATAAATCAGAATATGTAGATGGCAGTGATCTAACAGAAGTGAACTTGTATAGAAAGGGAAAGACAGATGTACTGTCAACCTTAATAACGCTGAAATCCGGCATCGCAACGCATTGTAATAAGGTATGGGAAAATATATGAAATATATATTGTATATTTTATACTTCTTTTTACACTTCAGAAGTTTAAGATCTATTGCATCAGTCTTCTATGTATTAAAAGAACAGGTTCACCTCGGGGCACTTTACAGTCTATGGGTTAGATTTATCAGTAGTGTTATAGAATATATGTATTTAGGAGTCAATGAAAATGACATAAATAGCTTGATAAATCTGCCACAAATTGCTGGCCATGGCACAAACTTTTTCCTCCCTTCTCTCTCTTTGTGGATTGGATATATAAATATTAATATTTTATGTCAACAATTCTGGCCCATTTTGCATAATTTTTGCATACATTTCACCCACTATGTCAGTATAAACTACATGAAATGTCAAGCAACTTCTTGAACTCAAGAGGCTCAAATACAGACACAAAGCTAATATCTAATAGCACTTGCTGCATGTTCATAGTAAGCTCTGATGATTCACATTCTGGGAACCATAAGCTATATACCCGCACAAACCCAGTGCTATGCCTTTCCATGCCTTGGGATTTGTAGTTGTACAATTGCTGTAGAGCCACAGTTTGGGGACCACTAAACCAAACAGCTCTAATGAGTCCAGCAGGACATATTGACTAACTGGGTCTTTAACGGATTTGGCTTGGGACTAAACCAGGAAGCAAAATCTAGTGGATTGTGCATACATCACTCTTAACCTCTGCAAGAGAGTACCACAAGGAATCTCCAAGTTTATTTCCCTGGTTTCCATTACCAGTGGCTGGAGCATAGCCTGCCTGAAGTCACCAAGTCATGGCTGTAGTAAAGCAGTGTGCAGGATTAGTAGTCAGACAGTGCATGGGTGGAGGTAGGCAGAGGTCAGGAAAGGCAGCAGGCAAGACAAGCAAGTTCAATATCAAATGTAACAGGAAAAAACACAGCCTTGCAGACACAGGAACCAAAAGGACCTTAATACTCAGACACAGAGCACGGTGGAAAGTGTCCTTCATAAGTCTGGGGCAGGGGCTTTTGTTGTGCTATGGCCCTTCAAGATTCTGGGAGCCAGTGCAAGTACACAATCATTGGCATAATATAGGAGAAGAACGTCTGCTGGGTACAGGACACTGGGCACCTACAGTAATCTGATGTGGAAAAATTCAATTGAGCTGTATAAAAGTGAAAAACGTGCTAAAGATCAACAAAACAGAAGCGAATCAAACTCTTTGTACAGATTATAGCTTTATACACAATAAATTAATGGCCAAAGGATAGGAAAGGGTATATCCACAGGGAGAGGAAATGCTGCAGCAGAAAACTACCACATCATCTCATGGTGACAAACAGCATTAGGCTAGGTTCACACTTGCGCCGGGCTCTCCGTCGTTCGATCCTGTCCGCTAGAACAGCGGTTACTCGCAGACCCCATAGACTATAATGGGGTCCGTTGGGTGTCTGTCAGGTTTTCATAGTTTATATACTGAAACCGGTGGAGAGAAAAATCCTCCATGCAGGACTCTTCTCTGTGCTGATTTTCAGCAGATTCTGCAGCGTAGGGAGACTCAGACACAGATGTGGACCTAGCCTTACTTGTAATTTGCAATGTGCCTGATTCTCATGTCACCTGATTTTCCTGGCACATGCGCAAAAAGCAGAAAAAGGTACTAGGATCAGTTTAGAGTGTAAATTCCTACTGACAGGTTCCCTTTAAAACGCCAATATTTATTTCATTGTGCTTTTCTTCAGTTCTCATTTCTTTTCATTTTATTTTACGCTTTAATGTTGTAGCCTCCAGAGTCTTTTGAAGACATCAGCTCTGAGAATAACATTCAGGCGATACTCAAGAACAAGATGGCTCCCTGGAAACTGCAATTCTTTACAGACTGTGAACCCCAAATCTGGTAATATAGTGTGTGGTCTACTTAATTTTGAAAGTAAAAATAGGAAGCCAAAATTATTGAAAATTTCTCATATTAAAGAGCACCTCACTTACAATACATAAATGTCTAGTAAAACAAATGACACATTTTCTTCCCTAAAATTTTAAAGATCCAGTTCATCCATTTATTGTCTTTAAATTCTGGGTAAGGCTCCATATGGCTAGCATTACAGATTAACAAGTGTTATTCAGAAATATAGCAATGGGTTGTAGAGAGGGGGCCAATAGTAAGAATCAAAATGGTCCACCATTATGATAATGGATTTTGCCACCCAAGGTAGAAGGGTCTGGTGTTTGTTTATCCCTGCAACCACTTGCAATGCCCTCCTTCTTTTAGTCAAAGGGTTTGGAGGGGTAAACAAACACTAGACCCTAGATTGAAAGTCCCCCTGCATCCTCCCTGTGAATGAAGCACCAGTGAGCTTGCGTGATCGGCGTCCCATTCATTGCTTTGCGGCTGCTGCAATTGCAATCTCTGGAATGCCCCATTGATTCACAAAGAGGCTTCAGGGAGAATTTCAGTCCCCAATTCTCCTGATCGCTGGGGGATCCTATTGGTCAAACCCCAGCAATCGAACACTTATCCTTTACCCTATGGGTAAGGGATAAGTGTCTGTAATGGCGCCTTTAACAATGCAATCCATCTGATGAAGAGAGTCTGACACAGGTTTTTGCCACTTAGTAGGGCTTAACACATTAGATGGTCGACTAGTCCCACAACATTCATCAACATTAATCTAATGTGTAAGGGCACCTTTGTGATACCTATAAATCCTTACATGTTCTTCTACGTTTCAAGGGCAATGTTTTTGTGTCTTTCGTAGTGCTCCTGAAAAAGAAGATGATAAAGAATGGATTACAGAACATCTGCAGGAAGAACTAGACCAACTCACTGCTGAACTGGCACTAATATTAAAGAAAGAAGTAGATATAAAGAGGAATATAACGGACGTGGATGGACGATCTTACCAGCTACAAATGATATTAGCCGAAAAAGACTGCTTGAAAAATAAGATAGTGAAGATAGAAGAGAAGATTCAGTTCTTGAGCAATACGGTGTAGTTTACCTACAGTTACAAATACTCAATGTATATCTATATATTGCCTACTTATTATCTGTAATCTGGCGGTTAATTTTGCATTGTCATTAAATATAACAGCCTACATAGAAAGTTAAAAAATAGGGCCCTTTCAGGTAATGCCTGACACCATCACACTGCTACCCCACCATCACACTTCACCCCATTTCCATGACTCTAGTAAACTTTCCACTACCTTGTTTGTTGACATTGCATTATAGCGTATGTCCATTAAAATTGGGACAAAAGAGTAAGGCCTCTCTCCCCAGGGGTGACATCACAGTCAGTGTAGACTGAGGTTCATTGGTCCACCAGATAAAATGATTCTAGGAAACCACCCTTCAACAAAATCTAGGAAATAGACCATAGTACACATTAAATTTGGGCATCTTCTTGGCGTCTACTCTGGTGGGTCAGTCTGACATTAATCACAGCCATATAGACAGCCTTTATGGTTAATAGATATTTGGAACAACCTCCCTGCTGAGTTCCTTTATAAATTGTGTACAAGTGTATCTAGAAGAATTGATGGAAGGCAAAGGGCGGTCACAGAATATATAGAAGTGATTTAGATTTCTATTTCCTTCATTCACTTAATTTTGATAAATGATAAAAGTAAACTATTAACACTTGTATTTTGTAAAGCATTCTTACTTTGCAGCATTTTTCCACACCTGCTTAAAACTTTTGCACAGCAATATATATATTTTTCTGAATATTTCCAAATATCTGGAATCCAATTTGGTACTTATTTCATGCAAAATGAAGAAAGAGAATTACAATGTTAGGGGGAGTTCACACTACCGTTACTAAAGTACGTTGCTGTCTTCCATCATAGGTTGATAGCAACGGACTTTACCCGTCAAAGAGAACGGTCACTGACTGATTCTGTGTCCCTTCCCATTGACACTAATGTAAACAATATGCCTGGACGCGAGCTTCCGTCATGTTTGTATACTTTTATACATGCAGGACTTTATCTTCCGTTACAAAAGTAAACAAACATGGCACATGACGGAAGCATCTGTGTGCCACCTGTGCGCCGCCTGTGCCTCCGTGGCCTCATTCATTGAGGTCAGTGACCACAGACCATAAAACGGACAGGAATAGGTCCTGTCCGGAGTTTTGCTCCTGACTCACAGACCCATACACCAGACAGTGAAAGTACATGGTCGTGTATATGGGGCCACAGAAATGAATGGGTCAGTGTGCTAGCCATGAAAAACAGAGCTAGCATACTGACTGTGCACAAGGTTGTGTACATGAGGCCTAAATTAATCCAAAAAGTAATATCATAAAAGTGTGTTCCCATGCACACAGCTGTACTGTCTCACTTGACAGGGTGATTAAATAATTGGCTAAATTAAGTAAGTTGATACATATTTAATATATGTAACGCTAGGTTCACACCTGCGTTCGGGTTTCTGTTTCTTCGCGTCCGCTTGGTGACCCAACGAACGGAAACCTATGACTATAGAATATAATGGGATCCGCCGGGTTTCCGCCAGAAAAAGGTGGAAAAATGCGGAGAGAAAAGTCCTTTTTTTTTTTTTTTTATAAATTCTTTATTCATAGCAAATAAGACAAACAAACAAACAATACAAAAATGGCCCCAAACAGAAAGGGACAGATAAACGGCTCAAACAGATGAAAACAGCAGCAAGGCAGCGCAGTATAGCTTATCAGTAATAACCACTTCAGAGTGGTAAAGGCACAGCTGAACAATAAGAAGGGAGGTAAGAGAAAAGAAAAAAGAAGTCGCAGGTATGAACCTAGCCTTAAGAATTAGAAGATAAATTTATAAAGGGGGTTAATAAATTGCTGGTAAATAACTATTAATGTCTATTAATTTCATGTCTAGCATAATGCAAACAGGATATTATGAAATAATTGTTCTTGGGATTTTTGTTAAGCAACTTGTTGTTATAAAATGATGTTTGGAAAGAATTACTATATGTGACCTTATAAACTTTTTTTCTTTATGTAAATGGCAGCTAACCGCAAGTCATTCGCAGAACCTATAGTACATATATAATTTTGATGTAATTTTATATGGCATATGTATTACACATTTTCAGATATAATAAACCTGGCCTGGAGAGACCACTCCCCAGAGGTGCTTTGAAACCTACCGAGCATGTTTCTCTCTGCTCTCAGGCCGAAAAGGTGAGGGGGACTCTAGAATTCAGTTGGGGTAAATGAAAAACCCTAAGGCTAGGTTCACATCTGCCTTTCAATCGCTGTTTGGGGATTCCGTTGCCCCATTCCGCTTGAAAAATGCAGAGAGAAAAGTCCTGCACGCAGAACTTTTTCTCTCCTCATTTTTCAGGCGAAAACCGGGCGGACCCCATTATAGTCTATGGGATTCATCGGCTAACCGCTTTTTAAGCAGATTAGGTTTCCGTTTTTTGGGTCCTTAAGCGGACCCGAAGAACGAAAACCCAAACACAGGTGTGATCCTAGCGTAACACACTATACAAATGAAAACAGCAATTTTACAATGTGTATAGATGCTATACAGTGAAGATACCGTGCATTTTATATACAGTATGTATTGCTTTTAGTCAGTATATTATATTATCTATTATATTAGTATATCTAGTTATATTTTTTAAATGTAATTTATGAATTAAATAATGTAAATGCATTAAGATTACAATTTATGTAATGGAAATAGAATGAACTACATTTGTAGCTTTTTCTGAATTTTCTTCAAATATTTAGGATTGTTTTATATGTAGGGTATGCTACTGTAGGTTTTTCTACAGTGGATCAAATACAACACCTTATGGACACAGTATTTGTTATTTAACAATGAATAAGCTAGGTATACCAAAGGATATGCTATAAATGTCTTCCTCTGGGGCTCAAACCTATTTTCTTGACTGTGGTCCCCTGCCCTGCCTGGTGAGAAAGTCACTGGCCTCAGCATTCATTTGAGTAATGGAGAGGAGCATACATACACAGCCACATGAGGGCAGTCAAACAGGCTCCAGATGTCCTATACATTTCTATAGGATGAGGATGTAATTACATTAAATGGTCACTATTAAACAGGATAGTGTGCAATATAAAAAGAGAAGGGTTCACCGTGCCTGTACGTGCGCTGTGACCCCTTCAAACAGCTTATCGGTGGAGATCCCAATTGTCATAAATCTCAAAGCAGCCTCTTATAATCTTTAAAGGGGTATTCCCATCTCAAGGATCCTATCTATACTGGTAGCTTATGTAAATTGAAGAGTTTTCCTAAATATATTGCTTTAGCAATACTACTTTGTTTTCCTGCTATGTGAAATTATATCTCCCATTGTTTACACTGCGTTTCCATAACCTGTGTGATAGGACAAGTGACGTCACTCACTGTTCTCACTGATATATACAGCTCTGCCAGCAGGACAATCAGTTCAGCTAAGTCCCCTTATATAAATTATCTCCCCCCCATTAATAATGCCCCCTAATGACCCCTTATATTTATATAATGCAGCCACTTATATTCTTTAAGCTTCCTCATATAAATGCTCCCCCCTATAGTAATATTGCCCTCTAACATACCCTTTATGCCACATATAATAAGAACTTCTTAAAGAAATAAAAACTAAAACTTATACTCACCTGTCTGCGATCCCTTGCTGCATTGTTGCCACCGTCTCTCCTCTCTGTTAGGCACGTGAGCACAGACAGGACATAGGCGTCTCACCACAGGAGACGCAATGCTATGACGTCATTGTGCCGTCCCGGGTGCAAACATCTTGTCTGTGATCCCGGTGCCCTGTAAGCCAGCAAGCCTGTAGTGGCTTGTGGCTTACAGAATTAAAGAGCAGGAAGCCGTATACTTCCTGCTCTACCATGCATTTCAAATGTATCGGTGTCCTTCAAATACCAATATACACACGTGGACAAAATTGTTGGTACCCCTCGTTTAATGAAAGAAAAACCCACAATGGTCACAGAAATAACTTGAATCTGACAAAAGTAATTTGCCAAACTACATGTTGACAAGCCACAAAGCTTCTCGGAGAATGTCCTATGGACAGATGAGACAAAAATCAAAATTTTGGGCAAGGCACATCAGCTCTATGTTCACAGACAGAAAAATGAAGCATATCTTGAAAAGAACACTGTCCCTACTGTGAAACATGGAGGAGGCTCTGTTATGTTCTGGGGCTGCTTTGCTGCATCTGGCACAGGGTGTCTTGAATCTGTGCAGGGTACAATGAAATCTCAAGACTATCAGGGGATTCTAGAGAGAAATGTGCTGCCCAGTGTCAGAAAGCTTGGTCTCAGTCGCAGGTCATGGGTCTTGCAACAGGATAATGACCCAAAACACAGCTAAAAACACCCAAGAATGGCTAAGAGGAAAACATTGGACTATTCTGAAGTGGCCTTCTATGAGCCCTGACCTAAATCCTATTGAGCATCTTTGGAAGGAGCTGAAACATGCCATCTGGAAAAGGCACCCTTCAAACCCGAGACAACTGGAGCAGTTTGCTCATGAGGAGTGGCCAAAATACCTGTTGAGAGGTGCAGAATTCTCATTGACAGTTACAGGAATCGTTTGATTGCAGTGATTGTCTCAAAAGGTTGTGCAACAAAATATTAAGTTAAGGGAACCATCATTTCTGTCCAGGCCTGTTTCATGAGTTTTCTTTTTTTTTTAAATCTGTTGAAGCATGGTTGGAAAGCAATGTCTGACTTTCATTTGTTCATTTTCATTGAATTTTTATATATTATTACTTTTGTCAGATTCAAGTTATTTCTGTGACCATTGTGGGTTTTTCTTTCATTAAACAAGGGGTACCAACAATTTTGTCCACGTGTGTAGTTGAAAAAATTACATGTGTTTATGGCGGCCCCGGGGTGGGCCCCACAGAGTCAGCTATGCCACTGGGTCAAAGGCTTGAGCAGGCAAAGGGGTTTGATTCTGGGGTCTGACACTGTCTACCTCTGTTTGGAGCTCTGAGTCACTTCCCTTGTCTGCTCCTGCCTGACACCACCCACTTGACTTTAAAGAATCTAAATGACATATCAGTCACCAAATGTAACTGCACTGATTGCTCAGGAATGATGGGGGCTAGAGAAAGAGATTCCAGTTGTGCTGGAATCAGTGAAGCGGCGACTACTAAAGGATACAAAAAGCTTGAGCTGGTGATGAAAGGTCCTCTGTAATGTGCTCTCCTCTGTATGGTTTTATGCAAGTCCACACTCGTCCTTCATTATTAAAGTGCTTCTTTTGTCCCCAGCATAGAAAATTCTCCCTCAGGTATTTATGTTGTAGTAGAAGTTTTGGAACACCATATTGAGAAGACTCTACCACCTGTCCATAGATCAGAAGACACACAATACATTATACATATAATTCTATAAAGTCATTGTGTTATACGCCTGAAGGCATTTTGTGTGTTATTCTTAGTTTTCACCAAGGGATTGTTTGTTGTAATTCCAGCTTTGTTCCTATTAATATGTCCTATGTAAGAAGAATATAGAACGAGTTTTGTCAGAGGATGCTGTTACATTTGGCCTAAGGATTTTCATGTGACCTCAGAGAAGCAAACACTGAGAATAATTATATCTGTGCAAGACTTCATGAAAGGCCAAGAAAAAGATTTGGTGCTGCTGTTATTGGGACACCTGTGGAAAACTAATAAAATGGCTATAATTATAAGTAACTATGTTCAGCTGCCATTTAGAAGACCTACAGATGTAGCCAACTTTAACTTAGATCTAATAACTTGCTGCACAGTGGTATCACACAACAAAAACCACAGTCAAGGTAAAGTTTGCTACATCTGCACTTGGATTGATAGACACTTGTCACCTTCTTCCACATAATACTACTGTCCTCTTTTGTGCTCCACAAAATAATTATATCCCTAGCATAGCAATAATTCTTCCTGTGTGCCTACCACAAAATAATTATCACCCCTAGTGTCCAACAGTAATGGTTTCCACCCCCTTTTGCTCCCTACAAAGTAATAATATTCTTTTAGTGATTCCACACACTAAAAAAATAGTTTTTCCCTACAAAGTACAAATTTCCCCTTTGTGCCCCCAATAATATCTAAGTAAGTATACCCACAAAAAGTTAAAGTGCCTCCTATGTGTCCCTCAGAATAAAAAATATTCCTTTTGTGCCACAACAAACATTTTTCTTTCATGACTTCCCTTTTGCCCTTCACACAATACTATTGGCCCACCTATTGGCATTGTAAATGGTTTACAATAATAATCATTATACTATGGACTCATGCATAAAATAACATATGCATGGCTCATTTCTTAAAGGGGTTGTCTACTTTCAGACCAATATTGAGAGACAAATGTTATTGTTTGTATAATAAAAAGTTGTACAATTTTTCAATATACTTTCTGCACCAATTCCTTACAGTTTTCTAGATCTCTGCTTGCTTTCATTCATTCTGTTTACTCTCAGTGGATAAAAATCAGTCCATGGTCATGTGATGTACAGTCCATGGTCATGTGATATACAGTCCATGGTCATGTGATGAGCACACAGGTGCACAGCTCGTTACCAGGCAGATGTCTGATTACTGTGCTGTGACTATAATGAGCTGTGCACCTGTGTGCTCATCACATGACCATGGACTGTATATCACATGACCATGGACTGTACATCACATGACCATGGACTGATTTTTATCCACTGAGAGTAAGCAAAGAATGAATGACAGCAAGCAGAGATCTAGAAAGCCAGGATGAAATGATACAGAAAGTATATTGGAAAATTGTACAAATTATTATTATACAAACAATAACATTTATCTCTCAACATTGGTCTGAAAGTGGGCAACCCCATTAAAGCTTGCCCTAAATATAATCTTTTCTTAATCTGCGCTTGATACTCCCCCATAAGAGATCATTTATATACGCTTGTCCTTATATCATAGACTCAACGTGTCTAGATTACAATAATTTCAATAAAAAATGGCAACATTTTTTGCTTTCATTTTTTTATTAATTGAAATGATTTACTTAACAAATGGACATTAGTTTGTGTAACTGATTGAAAAGCAAAAAGTGGCAAAACAGAATGAAGTCGAAGGTGAAGTCTTTCCTCCTACATAACATATGCATGTGTTGAACAGTATAGAGTATAAAATCTTATTTAGTGATGATGGAGTAAACGCTTCAGTTTTCCTACATCACAGGGATTTCCATGGGCAATGTCTACCACTTTAATTCTTCTTGGATCGTAGACACAATCTTCCTCTTGGCCACTGGGAGTTACACCACAGTGCGGTGGAACCCAGGCAGTGTCATAGCCATGATCATGCCACGTCTTCTGTAATGGGTGATTCCGACGCCCTATTTTCTTAACTCTACCAACATTCACCCTCAGCTTTAACACAACCTTTCTGGGGTCATTGTTATGCGGTTACTTCATGGCCTTATGTATATCTCGGCTTACATAGACTCCTCTCCCTAGCATGCCATCTTTGGATGGTCTAAATCCATGTTTGATGATCTCCTTGGCTGCTTTATAGGTGGTACCATGATACATAGTATAGATCTTATGTTCTGTAGGACATTGAGAGCTATGCAGGCAGATATCCTGAAATGTCGGAAAACATTCTTCATACCAAATGTCTTCAACCACCACAGGAACAGGGCATGGAGGGCATCCTGCATAAGGGGAGTACATGCTTTATCTGAAAAAAAAAAAACATATTTACAGAGGGGGAAAGTAGGAGACAAAACAGCCTATTGTTCTCTTTGTAACCTTGGGACAAGTAGGTGGGGGGAAGACATAAATTCCAAAATCAAGTGCCGGAGCCCCTTCTCACCAACTTGTTCTGATTCATAAATAATAATAATTATTCAGCACATATAAAAATCAGACGGTACATGGACAAAAAGTATTTGATATTACAATGTGACAAAAATTAACATATCAAACAAGAGGAGTGAGGGCCCTGCTCGGGAGATCTTACAATCTATATGGTAATAGGGGGACACAAGAGGTAAGAGGCCTTGTTTGTTACAATGGTCCAGCCATCTATTAATAAATAAGGTGATATAACTGAAGCTGTATAAGCCATCACCAGCCAGTATCTGTGAATATACAGATACTAAGTGCATGGAGTACAGGGTAACTTCTAGATGGAGCAGTTAGGTTCTGAGGAATAGAGTAGACAGGATAGCTTAGGAAAAGAAATGTTATTGTAATATGAAGTAGTGTAGAACGATGTGATCAGGTTACATGATAAACCTGACCATACAGATGTGATTTTAGGACAGTTTTGAAGCTGCTGTAGTTGGGGATTAATCGGATTGTCTGGGGTAAAGCATTGCAGAGCACCGGAGCAGCTCGAGAAAAGTCTTAGAGACGGGAGTGGGATGTTCGGATAACAGAGGATGCAAGTCTAAGGTCATTGGCAGAACGGAGAGGACAGTTAGGGTGGTAGACAGTGATGAGAGAGGAGATATAGGGGGGGCGCAGCGCTATGGATGGATTCGTGGGTGGGTGTGATAATTTTATATTGTATTCTGTTATGGATGGGCAACCAATACAGTGACTGACACAAGGTAGATGCGTCTGTGTACCGGTGTGACAGAAAGATGAGTCTGGCGGCCACATTCAGGACAGATTGTAGTGGGGAGAGTTTAGTAAGAGGAAGCCCAATTAGAAGAGAAGTGCAATAGTGAAGACGAGACAGAATCAGAGCGACAGTGAAGGTTTTTGATATTTTCACAGTGAGAAAAGGGCGAATTCTAGAGATGTTTTTAAGGTGCAGGTGGCAAGAGCGTGCAAGTGTCTGAATATGTGGGGTAAAGGTGTGATCTGAATCAAAGACAATCCCCAGACAGCAGGCATGCCGCCTCGGGGTAATAGTAAGGCCACAGACAGAAATGGAGATATCAGGGTTAGGTTGGTTAGTAGATGGAGGGAACACAAGAAGTTCAGTTTTTGAAAGATTCAGTTTCAGATAAAAAGAAGACATGATCATCCCACCCTTACTTTTCTTGCACTCTGTGTTATATTATGAACTTTGCTTGTGTGTGCTACATTTACATTTGCATTGAAGTCTCCATTGCAATGCCCGCCTGAAATCGCTGGATGAAAAAGTCCTGCACCCATAGATTTTTTGTCCACCACTTTCAGTTTTAAAACAACAGACCCCTGATGATCCCCATTATAGTCTGTATGTGACCACTATTTTAGTGGTCTGATGCATCAGAACAATGGACAGGCAACACTAATGTGAACCTAGCCTCAGGCTGGATTCACACCTGCGCTCGTTGCCCGTTCAGGCATGCCATCCATGATTCCACTTAAAAAATGCAAAGGGAAAAGTCCTGCAAGCAGGACTTTTCTCTCCGCAGTTTTTGGGTGGAAATCCTGCGGACCCCATTATAGTCTATGGGGTCTGCGGGTTTTTGTGGGTAACCGATTTTTTAAGCAGATTAGATTTCCGTTCATGGGGTCCCCAAGCAGAACCCACAAACGGAAACCCAAATGCAGGTGTGAACCTAGCATCAGACTGTCAGACTGTTTTTCTATGTAATTTATTCAAGCATTGTGAATGGTACGCCACCTGCACATTTTAGCTTGTGGTATCCTCGTCTTGGATGTAATTGCTGGTGGAAAGAAACACCTTGCACTGGGAAAAGATTAATTTTCCCAGACATTTTCCCAGTAGGCCAGCCAATCCACTTACTGGTTAGGGCCCCTCAACCCTCCCTTACATGAATGGGTCCTCCCAGGGACCATAAGAGAGTTGGGCAGCGGTAGTCTCCCAGGACTGCAGACATGTCAATTTAGCCTCCAACCCTGCATACATCAACATATGTGGAAACAAAGTCGCAACATACAATCATCCCCGCATACACAGAGCCTCTGATGCATAGTTGTTTCTTTGGTTGCCGGTAGTCTGCTGTGAGTATGTCTCGTGTGCAATGTACCTTAAGACTAAAGCCCAACATTGCAGAAATACAACGTTCTTCCTATTGCAGAAACGAAGCAGAAAAAAATGCTGCATTTTGCAGTACCAGCAAAGTGAATGAGATCCTGGCTAATCCTATCCAAACATTTCAGAAAAAAACGTTGTATATTTTCCTATAGAGAAAATAAGGGAAGAAAAACCGCAGATAATGCAGTATAACGCTGTGAAATAAACACGTAGCTTGTTTTTTTTTCCGTAGCATTTTTTAGCTGTGATCCACAATGTGGGAATTACCTTTAGGCTGAGGCCCCACGTTGCAGAAAAGCAGCTTTTTTTGTTGCAGATTTTGTTGCGTTTTTTTGTGCCAAAGCCAGGAGTGGATTGAGCAGAAGGGAGAAGTATAAGAGCTTCCTCTATATTTCCCATTCCATCTGTAGTCATTGTTGGCTTTGGCTCAAAAAACTGCAACAAAAAAAGCTGCGTTTCCGCAACGTGGGGCCTCAGCCTTAGACAGTAATTCAGAAGCATTTACACCACTGACCAAATAAAGAAAACACACTTACAATTCAGCAGAGATGACACAATCGTCAAAGTGATCTTCACAAATATGCAAGAGAAGGTCAGGACCGTATTTATATAGTCAGTGATGCTGTGTGGGTTGAAGCTTTTTTCCTCAGGAAAAGGAAATTGGCACAAATATTGGGAAGTGCACAGGCTTCATTTATCATTCCTGCAAACTATACACATTCACACAAAGTATTAACACATTAGTCATCTAATATTCTGAAATCATTGTATTAAAGGGGTTGTCTAAAGCTGAACCCTCTAAAGTCACAGCCTTAGAGGCCACTATTTCCTGCCCTGATCTGTGTTATCAATGTAGGGAAGTCAAAGAGGCTTCCATTGTATGAAAATGTGTGGCAAGGGCAGCAAATGGCTAAAAAAAAAAAAAAAAAAAAAAGCAAAAAGCACCTCCACCGATCCCCCACTATTCCAGTAGGATTTTCTAGCAATCCCATTCACACTGCGGAAAAATACGCACACAGTTTTAGAAATCACAGCATGTCAATTATACGTATAGAAACGCCGGCAATTTCCCTATAAGTATAATGGAAGCACAAAGTTCACAGAGGACTTTTTGCTGCAGCCCGCTACGTGGTGCCTTAGCTTAAACCCATTGAATAAACATTCATTGACCAAGCTTGGTTCATAATATATAGTATTGGTAGAATTATCTACCAATCATGTTGGTTCCACACACTTTTTCGCTCAATTTCCTGCAGATTTCCAAGGTTTGGTGGTTATTTTTGAGGGTGGGGCAGATTTATTATTTTTTTTTTTATGCCATTGTTTCCTATATTCAAAAATATCTGAAAAAACCGCCAGACCCAGACCATGTGGTATTTTGAAAAATGCCAAAGAAGCAAAAAACACAAAGGAGCAGATTTATTAATATCATCTATGAGTTAGACTAGACAGTCTTAGGCTGGGGGCCCCATGTGGCGTAAACATGAATCCCAACCACACATTGCAGAAAAATACACATAGCGGAAATGCTGCGATTTCTAAAACCGTTGCGTTTTTGGAAATCACTGCATGTCAATTATACCTACGGAAATGCTGGCGGTTTCCCTATAGGTATAATTTGAATATATAATTCTGTGAAAAGCGATGCGGGAAAAACTGCGATGCGTTGCCGCCGTGGTTTTTCCCGCAACACTGTTTCACTGCAGCCCACTACACGGGGCCTTAGCCTTAGGCGGTCTAGTCTAAGGCTAGATTCAGACGACCGAGTCCTGTATAGATTATAGTACGGGACAGATAACTATACTGTAGGAGTACCGCTCCTGACATGAAGGTCAGGCTGGCAAATCTGGCGCACACACGGTCCAAGTTTCACGGGTGAAACTTGGTCATCTGAATCTAGCCTTACTTTACATTTCCTATTAGCTGGCTTAGTTTATTCCAGGAAAAAAAAATTTGGCTCATGGTGTTGCAACTTCTTCCCACTAAGCCATTCCTCTTTTGGAAAAGCTGAGCCACTTTTTTAAAATACTTGATAAATGTGACAGAATGAATGTTAAACTGTTTTTTTTGGGGGGGGCCTATTACTCCAGAATTCTGACATTAAATGTACGCAGGGTTTTTTATGATTTCCTATTCAGTAACCAGTAACATCTGTTATGCAATGCAAAATCTTTAATGGAGCCCCTACCTACTTTGTGCCTTTTAAAATGTGACAGAGGGACCTTGGGGCCCCCACAGGGCCCAGTAGTGACTGCTACCTCTGTCCTACCTATAGCTACATCCCCGCTGCTGTGTCAATGGCATGTGCCTAACCCCTTCTACAGTCGCCATAACTGTGGGCTCTCCACTGTTTTACACAGTGAAAACACGGCAGTAATGCCCACGATCAGAGTCTTCTCTGATCACAGGCATTTAGTAGTGTTAGGCCCACTCGAACCCTCCTCCATGCCCCTCTGATCCCTGCCCCCCCTCATATACCCTTTACATGCTGGTTCCGCTCCCTTGCAGCACAACTGCGGGAGTTGTCCATTTCCTATGACAACTGGGAGCCTTGTGAAGGCTACTGAGGCTTCCCCATGGCAAATCTCATATAAGCTGAGGCCCCACATTGCGGAAATGCAGCTTTTTTTTTCTTGCATATTTTGCTACGGTTTTTTGAGCTAAAGCCAGGAGTGGATTGAACAGAAGGTAGAAGAATAAAGAACTTCCTATAT
The DNA here is from genome assembly GCA_947044405.1 of Leptodactylus fallax. Taxonomy (NCBI): domain Eukaryota; kingdom Metazoa; phylum Chordata; class Amphibia; order Anura; family Leptodactylidae; genus Leptodactylus; species Leptodactylus fallax. Next base: position 1,698,382 of record CAMRHE010000280.1, on the reverse strand, counting down.
ATTTCCCTTTCCTTTTATAGACATTCTTGGCTTTGGCTCAGAAAACCGCAGCAAAATCTACAACAAAAAAAGCTGCGTTTCCACAACATGGGGCCTCAGCCATAAGAACAAACAAAGCCAAAGTCCAAACTACAAAAACAGTGAACTCCATAATAGTAAAGAAAAATAGTCAAATCACTGTTTTTTTGCCTCCCGAATAAAATTGAATAAAGAGTTATCAAAACATCAGGTAGTAAAGTAGAAAATAGTATAAATAAAAACTGCAAGATGGCTTAGGGTGTATTCATACGGAGGAATTTGCTGCAGATTTGGGGGGCGGATTCCGCCCCCGAATCCGCCTCCCATTGTTTTCAATGGGAGGCAGAGATCGCAGCAGGACGTGGAAAAAAGAAGTGTCCTGCTCAATCTTGCCGTGGATTCCGCCTGCAGTGTCTGCGGTTCGAGACGCCCTCCTGATTAGGCCCATTCATCTGGGCCTAATCAGGCGTGGGATGCCGCGACGGAATGCTGATGCACTGCATCGGCATCCCATCGCGGCTAGACCACGGCGAAAATTCCGCCGGTGGAAAATGAATTCATTTTCCGCCGTGTGAACACAGCCTTACACAGCTACATATATGGATATGTTACAGGTGATATGGCGACTAAAATAATTTTTTGCATTTTTCAACGTTTTGGATTTTTGTACCAGTATTAAAACATGACAAAAACCATATAAATTCAGTATGGCTGTGATTGTGCCGACCCAAAGAATATAAGAAACATGTCATTTTACCACACAATTAATGCCATAAAAACCCATAAGATAATGGCACAAATACGGTTTTTCTCCAATTCCACCCCATTCTGAGTTTTTTCCCAGCTTCCCAATATATTGTACAGAATAATAAATGGTACCATTATGAATAACAATTTGTCCCGCAAGCATTAAGCCCTCATATGGCTCTGTGAGTAGAAAAATAAAAAAAGTTATGGGGTTTGGAAGGCGGGGAGTCAAAAACCAAACTCTAAAATGCCTCGGGCTGGAAGGGGTTAAAGGGGTATTCACATCTGCAGGATCATATATAAAATTGTAGCTCAGGCTACACAATATATTGCTTTATCTATCGTGCTGTTTTTCAGATACTACGGATTATGTACTTGAGGCTCTTAGCCTAGGTTTCAGACCACCTCTGCTCTCTATTAGCAGTGGCAAAGCTGGTGACAGAGACGTCAAATGGGTTTAGTGCAATTTACTTTGTACTGTCACAGGAGAGTCTGGAAATAGGATTATGTGCCCCAAGATGAATGACATCATGATGGGAGTTAGGTGCAATGACATGATACACACACGTATAAGATCAAAACCCAACTCAGCCTCATGGTGTCTCAGGCGTTTATTTAAGCACAATCTAATTACAATGAAGACAATATAGAAACATGAGAAACGTCCAAATCGCATCAACTTTATTTTGATTTGTGGCCAGCTACTTCTTGGAGTCAGCAGGGCATCTTCATCTAGGCGTAGTCTTTCTTCTTGGACATGTCGCACAATTTCATGAGTCCTGATGATTCAGCCATAATGAGCCATCTCAGATATACAGAAATTCAAACAACATATAAAAATGGAGTCCATAGTTTCAGCAATTGAGGGTCTTCCATTTCAGCACCATGTTAAAGCTTTAGTTATTTCTATGATATATATAGTGTAAGTCGATGGCTGGTAAGATACTGGAAGGGATGTACATCTCACCCAGATTGCTCAGATGGGTGAGATGAGAAATCCAGAGAGTTTTTTTCTCAGCGGATAATTATGTTTGCCGAGTATTATTTAAGTGCCGTGCACTGGGCTGGATTTTTATGGAATGGCGGGTAGGTTGGTAGTGGGACCTTCCATTCCCATCCCCTCCAATCCACACCTTGTGGACACTCCTGGAAGAAACCCAGCTGACGGGGATTGATCTCATTAGGGGGGAATAAGATGTCTTCTAGGAGAGCAGACTGTGGCAGAACTTGGCTGCAAAGCCACAAAGAGGGTTGCGATTGCTGGAGACAATCTGACTGTCTGAACTTGTTCCTATTCTAGGTGCAGTAACCCACTTCTGTTTAGTTAGAGCCCAGACGGGCAGGTGTTTATTTTATGTTTTCTGTTATGTTGCATGTACCAAGAAGTGTTTGAGTGAATAAAACCCCAATACTTGGACTATTGCCTTGGAGTCTGTGTCCATGCCAACCCCCCAGATCCTTAGTTATGTGTCATTTATTAATAAAAGATTATTAAAGGTTCAATCCATTAGGTATGAGCCAGGGATTGAATACAACAAATGAAGTATGCAAGGCTGTCTCCATACAGCTGTTTTTTTCTTCATACCAAGCTTTTTCTTTCCTTGTATCTGTATGATAAATAGAGTAATATTCGTATATGCCAGTACATTGTATACTTAGAAAATCTATTTTTAAGCATATGATTTACTGGCATATAAAGAGATCTTTATATACTAATACATTACATAGGAACAGTACAATACCATAGCTTGATATAAGAAAAAAAAACTTGTATTGAAACTAATAGAGCCTGTGGCTCAGTCAATAGGGTAACAGCCTTGAATCCTTTTTTACTGAAGAAAAAAATAATTGCTGAAGAATTTCCCACCACCTTCCTTATTAATATTCCCTGTACTAAGGAGACATCACAATGCAGTAAATACTGTTGAGCCAGGAGCCATGGGAAAGTGACTATTCATTGGGTGACCAGGTGAGAGGATCTGAAAATTGGAAGACTGTTGGGTGAGCTGACATATCTATCGTGACAGCAGTCCATGTTAATGGAATCTCTGTCAGCTCTGCAAAGTGCACTTAGCTGCTGAGCCCTGATAGGAACTAGGACAGTGCTTGTTCAGTGCCTGTTATGTCTGTATGTAAATGTAGAGAAAACAGTGGGTGGTTTAGAACAGCGCGAGCACACTGCTAACCTGAACCGTACATCATGCAGACTAAGCCTGTTCACCAACTTGTCACTGAAAGCAGGTAAACCTTTAGTAGATGAGGAATCCCCTTGAGGCTGAGGTCACATGTTGCAGAAAAGCTGCGGTTTTTTGTTTTTTTTTAGATTACGTTTTTTTTTTTAAGCCAAAGCCAAAATTGGGTTTAGTAGAAGGGATAAGTATAAGTGTTTCTTATATATTTTCCATTCCAAGTTACTCCTGGATTTGGCATTAGAAAAAAAAATGCAGCAAAATCTGCAACAAAAAAAATGCAATGTGTGGTCTTACACTCAAAGTCTATGGGAGCCATGGAAACGGTCAAGCGAGCGGTTACATGTCATGCATTTAATGATGAAAAGCTGTAAAAACCAGAAACAACTACCCCAATATTTATAAGATGAGGCTCTATTACTGCACAGGTAATTCATTGTATAGCGGTTATATGAGGAGAGGAAAGTGCTGCTTGCAGTACTTTTCTCTCCACATGTTTCGTGCGGAAACCACACGGACACCATTATAGTCTATGGGGTCTGCGGGTTTCCTTAAGTAACCATTTCTTTATGTGTATAGGTTTCCGTTCTGGGGGTCCCCAAGAGCACTCCCTGAACGCAGAAGGTAACTTACAGCAAGGGCGAAGCAAACTTCATTTCACGTTCTCAGTTCTTGGTGCGGTAACGCTCAGCATTCATTTTGCATTTTTGTTACAGCTGGAGGGGGTTAAATATTTAGACATGGTCTCTGTCAACCTCTTAAGAACATGAGTGGCCAGCTGTGTATACTGTATATAGCACTTTCTGGCTTACATGTCATGTAGATGACTATACGGTAGTTTTGGTCCAAGCGCTGTTATCATGGACCCTTTCATTTTTATGGCCGCTTACGCACATCAGTAGTTTTTACGGATCTGTATGCGGGACTTAGGATGAATCCGCAAAGTATGGCGCAGGCCCTATTCCTGTCAGTTTTGCAGCTCTGTTCTTCTATTTTATTAAAGGGGTATGTGGGAAAACAAGGAATGCAGGTAGATGTCATCTGTCCTGTTTTCCAGACCCACATGCAACTACATTTGTGTGCATAAAGCCGCAGTGGTATATATGGTGGACAATTCCTACAGTACAGCAAGAGTCTGTAATATATACCTGACTCCCTCTAACCAATAAAGGTAGCCATACATGCTGATAGGCCAGGTACTGCATTGGATTGCTGAACGTTTGGCAAAGCAATATTATAATTGTGACTTGTGATGGAAGTGCGCCACCTTCAGGTTATGACATAACCATAGTCACTATCATCAGATTAATTGCCCCAGCTTTAGAACTACAGGACCTTCGACCACCACTCATCTGGAGCTGCATATACAGATCAAGGGGCGCTGGGCACAAATTTTGAAAGTGAAAAAGATGGAGTAAAAACTATATATGATACAGGCGCAGGCAACAAGGAAGTTTCATTATGAAATGGGCATTTCCAGTTGCGAGCCTCCGATTCGCAGATTCTATTATTATGGTAATACTCAGATTACACCAGTATTGATTGAGCAGTGTTGCGGTGATAACCCCTGCCTATATGCCCTTTCAATGGGGTTGTCTTCATGAGTATATTGATATTAAAAATGTTTAGGCCCACAAACCTTCTGCCGTTTCTGGGGAAAAATGCAATCCCTATGTAGTATTAGTATACTGACAATATGGAATATCATGAATTTTAGCCTCACAAAAATATACAAACATTGGTCCTCAGTCTCTAATATTAGATTTGTCCGAACTGAACATGTTATACTGCACAACCAACAATAGTGCTTCCAATTTTCACAAAGGAATAAAGTACGAAGAAAACCCAATGCCCCACAGCAGACTCGTACCTTCCTCCCCAAACTGATGTCTAATCAGATGATTCAATCTGTGATAAGTGGGCACCGCTTCCCCTTGTGGAGACCAACAATTGGCAAAGGGAGTCTTTTAGTCTTATGCTCCTTGGTGAAATAGGGGGTATACACATTAGCAGTTATCCAGGACAATGATCTCTGCCTCATTAGTGGAGGGAACTATACTTTGTATCAATGTCCGACCCTATAATAGGCCTTGTCATCTGACAGTACATGCCAAACCAAACGGTACCCTGCTCTGCACTGGTAAGGCGCAAGAACCTTGAAACAGATGCTCGTCTTTCTTTATGGAGAGGATATAGGGGGGTTGTGCACTTTTTGGCGAAATTTAAAAAATTACATAGTTAATTAATGATGCAAGTGAATGGCACTGAACAAGAACTAATCTATAAAGGATTCCGTTTTCCAGTAACCTTTGTGGAATGGGTCAAAAAAAAAAAAAATAAAAAAAAAATAGTGAAGCTCTGCAAGCACTCATTCAATGTGACTACCTAATGGAAGGAATTGTCAAATTTGACTGAGGCATCTGAAGAGCAGCAGAGCACTGACGAAATCTGAGGGTGGCGATATATTACCATGACACAGAGCCTGTTAAAGGCTCCAAGACCTGTCATTACTGTGCTTCTACTACAGTAATAGAAGTTCATGAAGTTTACAATATACTGCATTAGTATTGCAGTATACTGTATGAGTGATCAGACCCCTAGGGTTTAAGACATGTAAAAATAAAATTTGAAAGAAAGAAAAAAAAAAACACAAACATATCAGGAATCTCCTCGCCCATGCCTGCACTATAAACACACACATACATTTTTTTCCTATGCAGTGCAAAACCATAGTGGCGAGAGGAGGGAAGGAAAAAAAAAACTATATAATAAAAATAATAAATAAAAATCTATGCTTTGCCACCCCAAAAAATTAAATAAAAAGCACTCAATGCGTCAGACAATCCTCAGCTTCATATACGAAAATATAAAACAAAAGTTATGGGTGCCTTAAGTTTTGGATAACAAAAAGAATATAAACTTGGTATCTCCATTATCATACAGATCTGTAGATTATAGCACAGGCTGGGCTGGGTTCACATCTGCGTTCGCCTCTCTGCACGAAATTAGTTTTTGAAACCGTCTCAAAAGCTGATTTTAAACGGTTCATTTTAAAACCCATTGATTTCAATGTGTTGTATATACCATCCGCAGGTGTGCGTTTGGAGCATTTGTCTGGTATCCAGTCTTTTGAACGGAGAAAAAAAGTCGGACTTGCAGTACTTTTTCTCCAATCAAAAAATGATACCAGACGGACAGCATCCAATCCATTTTTTTTTTTTTAGGTCTATGGAAACTGATTACAAACGGATAGCAATCAGTCTGTGTCCTTTTTGCAAACCGTTTTTCCCTCTGCGCATGCGCAGAATGAAGAAGGGGGAAGAAAAAAAAAATGGATTGGTCAAAAACGGACACAAACGGTCAGTTTTTTTTTTTTGAATGGACACCCATTGACTAACTGTCTAAAAAGACAGATTTGGGTATTCACTGCGAGACCATTTGTAATCCTTTTTGTACAAAGCAGTTTTCTCTTAAAACGGTTTGCAAGCGGACGGATACCAGACACAGGTGTGAACCTAGCGTCGCATAGAATTTCTGCTGCACAGTGATTACTATAAAAAAAAACAACACCTAAAGAAGAAATACAGTTTCTCTAATTCCACCCCATACTGAATTATATACCAGCTTCCTAGTACATCATACGGACTAATAAATGGTACCATTACAAAGTACAATTAGTTCCGCAAGCAATAAATCCTCATATGCCACTGTGAAAGTAAACTTTGGGACTTTGGGCTTGAGAATACAAGTAGTCCTCAAGCCTGACTCACATATCCCCATTCATGGCTTCTCTAACACTGAGCCCCTATTTAAAAAGACTGTAATGTCTATAACGATATATTATATATAACCATTCTATTCTAAACTCAAACACAAATAAGAAAATTCTGCACTAATTAAACCAATTTTTTTTTTTCTCAGCCCATTTCATATACAAATAATAAAATGGATCCAGATATAGCCTGTACGGAGGTGTGGCCTGTTTATAGTGGTAACCATGACAATCTGCGGGGTCTTCGGCAAGTCCTGAAGTTGAGTAATTAGATTCTTATGCCATTGCATAGTAGTTTATGACATTTTTGAAATTTTGCTACAAAGCAGACAAGCCCTGTTGCAGGACCTGTTAAAGGGTCGGACACAGCCTAATAGGATAGCTGCCCCCAACAGGTGGCACTAAAGAGGAGGAGAACCTTCCCTACCAGGGTGACATCCTCTTCTTCAGGCCACATGCCACATTTTCACAAGAACTGTACTGAGGAGTTTGAGAAGCACGGTCCTAGATGACCACCAGACGTCTACTATAAATCCCCTTCTCCACCTCTTTATTCACTGTATTCCTCTTTAGTACAAACAAACTATGTTACACGAGCCTTACAACTGTAATATGGACAACTTTGTCATGGCCAAGCTTCTACTTGACATTTACTCCACGGCACAATAACTTGTATTCTACAAAAAAAATTCTTAGGAGGAAAAGCTTGTAAAGTTGCATGCCAACCTAGACACCTTTGTACATTATCTTCTTCGATCTGAAATACCAACGCTTGATAGATATGGCTACAAAAAGTCATCATCATTTTACCCCTTAATAAAAAAGTCATATTGCACATATGAAATGGTGAAGAATAAGTTTTTGCTTATTTCTATTGTTTTCAATACGATAACGTGGTCTGAGGAGGAGTGGCTAGTCCTCATCAGAACTGTCTGAGCTCTCGTCTTTGGCCACTTTCCAGTTGGTCCTCCTGTTTTTCCTGGCTTCTGTTTCGGAGTCTTTTTTAGATTTTGATCTTCGATGATGTTTCCTGCTGGATTTTTCAGTCCATCGTTCCTCTGCATGGTGATCTTCAGTGCTGCTCATCTCATTGCTGGAGGTGTCGCTGTCTTGCCCGGATGATGACGGCTGCTTTTTGGAGGTCTTTTTCCGAGTCTTCTTCTTCCGCTTGGACTTCTTTGGTTTCTTTTCTGTGTGGTCTGAGCTGTCGCTTTCACTTGAGGATTCTGTACTTTCCTCCTGCTCTTTTTTCCTCTTCTTCAGCTTTTTGTGTGAACGCTTCTTCTGCTTTTTCTTGTGAGTTTTTTTGGACCGTTTGCGTTTATGGGATTCCTGCTCCTTCTGCTCTTTGCGTCTAGATTTTTCTTCTCCATTAGTTGTTCTCTTGCTTTCTCTTTCCTCTCCTTCACTGTAAAAAAAAATTCAAGGCCATTACCTTCTGGTAATTCAACAGACCTACACAATTTACATACTATGAACATGTAATAGTATACATGGAGCCTGAATGTACTTTACATGCATCAAAATAATTTAGGGGTTAGAGAAGGCAGTCCTAAGACGAGTGGGTTCCCACAGTGGGAATGCATACTACATTTACCTGCATTTTCATACTGGAAGCTGCATCTGCTTTTCTCTGCCTGAGGGAGGGTCACATTTCTTGTCTGCCTTTTTCTAACCCTAGAGAATCCCGTACAATCTGTAAGTTTAACATGAAGTGATTCTTAGAATTTACATACTGTTCTGTACTACCTCTTAGGGTATGATCACACATAGGAATCTGGAGTTAATTTAGTATTTATTATGTGGCGACACGGTGGCTCAGTGGTTAGCACTGCAGCCTTGCAGCACTGGAGTCCTGGGTTCAAATCCTGCCAAGGACGACATCTGCAAGGAGTTTGTATGTTCTCCCCATGTTTGTCTGGGTTTCCTCCCACACTCCAAAGACATAATGATAGGGAATGTAGATTGTGAGCCCTATATGGGAAAGTGACTATCAATGTCTGTAAAGCGCTGTGGAATATGATGACGCTATATAAGTAAGCATAATAAATAAGAGGACGCTGAAAAAATAAAGCATCCTACGCAATCTTGCCATGGAGCAAGACAAGCTTATCAGCCTCATTCTTCTGGGGAATGAAAGGAGCCGGAGCGCCAGAAAGTTTCGAAGTTTGCCTCAATTCCTCCCATTTTCTGCAGTCTAAACGGGCTTTTAGTCTATAAGATGTCAGAAGTAAGATTTAGTTATCCAGCAGATATGCCACTTCACTCACAAGCCACTATGATAACAACATGTCATATAAGGGGAGGGGAGCTGTAAGAATAAGAGACTGGAATTTGGAGTTGGGAAGGAATTTTACCCTTATATGGGGAAATTTTACCCTAACATGGGACATTCGGTACCTGCTTCATTTCTTGCATTCCTCTGGCTTAACATAGTAGGTTTATAGGTTGGACTTGTCAACTATGTTACTATGACATACTTAAGTATTCTTGACCTCTTCTGACTGGCAAGTCATATATCGCCACATCCAGTCTACAAAGGTCATGATGAAATTACTTTTATCAATGTATACACACGTGGACAAAATTGTTGGTACCCCTCATTTAATGAAAGAAAAACCCACAATGGTCACAGAGATAACTTGAATCTGACAAAAGTAATAATATATAAAAATTCTATGAAAATGAACAAATGAAAGTCAGACATTGCTTTCCAACCATGCTTCAACAGAATGTTTTAAAAAAGAAAACTCATCAAACAGGCCTGGACAGAAACGATGGTTCCCTTAACTTAATATTTTGTTGAACAACCTTTTGAGGCAATCACACGATTCCTGGGTGTTTTTAGCTGTGTGTTTTGGGTCATTATCTTGTTGCAAGACCCATGACCTGCGACTGAGACCAAACTTTCTGACACTGGGCAGCACATTTCTCTCTAGAATCCCTTGATAGTCTTGAGATTTCATTGTACCCTGCACAGATTCAATACACCCTGTGCCAGATGCAGCAAAGCAGCCCCAGAACATAACAGAGCCTCCTCCATGTTTCACAGTAAGGACAGTGTTCTTTTCAACATATGCTTCATTTTTCCGTCTGTGAACATAGAGCTGATGTGCCTTGCCAAAAATTTTGATTTTTGTCTCATCTGTCCATAGGACATTCTCCGAGAAGCTTTGTGGCTTGTCAACATGTAGTTTGGCAAATTCCAGTTTTGTCAGATTCAAGTTATTTCTGTGACCTTTGTGGGTTTTTCTTTCATTAAACGAGGGGTACCAACAATTTTGCCCACGTTTGTATAATCTTATTTCACCACACATACCTGTCTGTATCAAATTCGTCAGGGTATAATTCCTTATAGCCACTATGTCCCCACCTGAAAAATATAAAAATACAAATGTTTTACCAAGACAGTGACTACGCACTGTCTTAAATTTAGCCAATTTATTATAAAAGTATATTTCTTAATATCAGATGAAACACATATGAAAAAAAAAAGAAAAACTACAGATATGAAAAATTATATTCAGCACCACATATTTCAGCGTGTATACTTTACTTCTCCTTAAAGTCACATGGTCACTATATCTAGATGCGTCTCCCAACAAAAATTGCAGCCAGCAACGGGAGAGGCAGCCTCAGACATGGCAGTCTGCTTGCCAGTGCCATTGTATGATGCCAGATGGACAGGCTTTGCTTGTTGGGCAGTTGCCTGCACAGTCCAATGCTGCATCTGCTGTTGCCAATTGCAAAAGTTGCTGGTACATGAATCTAGTGTTTGTGGCAGTGCAACAGACAAGTCAGTTATATCATATATACCCATGCTGCCACCTGCAGGAGGACAGAGGAAAAACATTCACCTGTCAGGAATGCTAGACTCGCACTCAAAATACTTCTTGTTCAATGCGCGAACACTCAGTGCAGTGGGTCTCAGAGTGACTTCTGCTGAAGCTCCCTTACTCACACCTTCGTGACTTCCTTCAGCATCAAAACCATCAGATCTCATCCGGCTCCTAACAATAAATGTATGAATTTGGTACAGTTATTTCTATTATAGTCCAGTCAAACCTGTGCATTTACTATAACCAATACTAAAGATACATTTAACAAGGGTTCCACGTAGAACAATATAATTGTACAGTATTTCTGTACATGATGGACAGGACATGACATTAAAGTCCACTTGATGTACATGAAAGCAGAAAAAACCTCTGAAAGATCTACATTTGGCTCCCCTAGTCACACCGGGAGGAATAACATCATTTAAGGATTCTTGTTAAATAGTATTTTATTGTGGTAAAGGGCATTCATAACCTACCTTTTATCATTACCAAACTCTTCTGGGTACAGCTCCTTATAACCATTGTGATCCCATCTGTACAGGAAAGAGATATGTAACATACCCACACAGAGAGATATAATACACATGTTATCTTCTAATAAGCATCTATGGCATGATCACACAGAGTCTGCCTGACTGAAGCTGAAATGGCCAAATCGGAAGGCTAGGTGGTAACACAAATTGTACAGGCAAAAAGAAAATATAGAAAATCGGTACAATAATCCAGCAAGGTGTAAAATCTCAGATGAACAAATATTATTTAAAGAAAATCTGTCTTGGCTCTCAGGTATGCTAATAAGACTAAATTTGTGGTTGCAATAGCACCGACTTCATAGGGACTATCTGAATTAACCCCCAACGTTCTGTCCTATTGTCAAGTGAATAATAAATCCTATATATTTTTGTTTTGCGTCCAAATGAAAAATATTCTCCTGTACAGACCATGACCACTTTTGCAATTATTATGTATTGCTTCAAGAACCAAAAATTCAGCAATTTTTTTCAAAACAGTCTTGATTAAAAATTACGCTTTGTATCTACAGTTTCAGTACAGTCCTATGTGTCTCCACAGAGTATGAGCAAACCCTGTACAGTCTAATTCTGCTTTACCCTACCTTCTATCTGTCTTCTGCTACTTGATGATGTACTTGTATTTGTAGCCTTGGAAACACATAGGTCTGCATAGTAGCTGTATTGTATTATATATTATTATACACAAACAGTAAGATATTGTATTTTATTTTATTTGCAATGTTGTTGGATTTTTTTTTTTTTTGCACTGGAGAATTTCAAAATTGCAAAGATGCAGAAAAAAAAATGGGTTTGTGATGGGTAGCAAAAGTCGTGCCAAGCTTGCAGCTTCTCCTGTTACAATAGACAGACATCCAGCTCTATACAACTGACTTAGTAAAAGTCCCAAATATTTTTATATATGTATTGGAGGTAGTTTAAAGATTAAAAATCCAGCTTTATCTAAATTATGGAGCTCAGTCTGCTTTCAAAGTTACTTACCTTAAAGGAATTTTCCAGGATCAGCCCTAGTGATCAGTTGGTATCAGTAACCGCAGCACTGTTAAAACAGTGCACAGAGCTGGAAGCAGACAGCAACGTCCTCCATGTATTGGCAGATAGTAGTTACCAGGGCTCAGGTCCCATTCAAGTCAAGTCACTAATTGCCACTACACCGTGGACGGAGCCTGTCTGCTTCCAGCTCTGTGCACTGTGTTTTAACAGCACTGCAGTTACTGATATCAGCTGATCGGTAACACTTCAGGGCATTGGTCCCCCACCAGTCTGACATCAATGACCTATTTTAAGAATGGGTCATCAAAAATTTAGTCTGGAAAACCCCTTTAATGGAGCCATTCTGGAGGTCCCCCACTAAACTCCTATTAGAGGTAACTGAAGCCTCTGCTGGGAATGATAACTAAGAAGTGCTCCACATTTCCTAGCACTGTTTATTTAAAGGCGTTATCCTATACTTAAGACATCAATATTAGATCTGCAGGGGTCCCAGTACCGAGGCAGTCTATGTGAAATATACTGCTGTTGCACTGGATTTCCCAATAAGAGAACTCTTCTTAGAACAAGATACACCTATCGACAGAACACACAATAACTTGCTGATGAGCAGGAGGTGACTGATGTGACCTCAACCCATAAAAAGAACAGTGTCACATTTTCTCTGTATGAATGAAATAGCAGATTGTGCAGGGGCACTGCCGCTCTATTCAGCTCTATTGGGACTGCTAAAGTTAGCCAAAGCAGTCCCAATAGAGATGAATGTAGCAGCAATGTTCCTGCACCACTTGCCACTCCAATCATAAAGGGGGAATAGACTGCACTATCAGGAATGCAGTGGTCCTAGTGGTTGAACTTCTACTGATCGGACTTGGTCTTCGTTGAACTTCCATTAATTGCTATCTAGGCTGAATCCATTTCAGGCTGAAATAAGGCTGTAGCTTCCAGTATCTTTTACCAACCTGTTAAGATCTGGTGACACATGTCTCCGCTTTGTCCCACTAGCTTCTGTTTGCTTCTCCAGTTCCCGAATCTTCCACATTTCGCTTTCTTCTTGGATCTGCCCATAGTAAACATGAAGATGGATTTAGAACATGTTTTTTTTGTTATTTTCATGCAGAGAGTGCCAAGGAGGGAGGTATAGACAGGGCCATTTTAACACATTGGTGGGCCCATTGCAAAGGTTTAATAATATTAATGCTCCCTCAATGGCGCCCACATAGTATAATGCTTCACTAGTGGTCCCATAAAATATAATGCCCCTCAGTGGTTCATCACAGTCAAATGCCCCTGCACGCATCACACATTAACCTGCCCCCCATGTGGCCCCTCAGATATTATAATGTTCCCTTTCAGTTACCCCCACATTTTCATGTCCACCTTCCAGGTTGCCCCCATTATTTTAGGTCCTCTCTCCAGGTTGCCCCCACAGTTTCATGTTCATCCCCTCAGGCTGCTCCCAAAGTTTCAGGTCCCCAGAGTCTGGTTCTGCATTGCACTCCCATAGGAACTTCATGGTGTCTGTCCCTGTACCAGACTCTCCTTAAAGAAAAGACATTGCCCCTTCTGACCCACGTCTAGATCTCTCACACAGCCAGCCAGCACCCTACTTTGCACTGATGAGACAAAAACCTGGAAACAGCTGTCTGCGGATGGAAACCTCGTCCTTCTGGAGGAGTCATACTGGCTTGGCTATTATTCCCACAATTTGCCCTTAGGCTTCATTGAAAACCAGGTATTAATCTATGGGAGCTACTATCCAAAAGGTGCCATTAAGAGCAAATTCTTCTCTTTCACCAATGAAGTCTTATTTGTATTCCTTACCCAGAATCCTTAGCAGGGCATACATGGTCTAATAAGAGACATTAACCCTTCTGAGAACACTCCCATTATACATCATGCAACTAAACAGGACAATTTTTTTTTCTCACTGATTTTGTAAGACCCTTTATCTGTATAAAGTCAGAATTACATGCAGGTGTAGTATGGGTCTATAGTAGCCTATAAGCACATACTACAAGTCCATACAACACAGACCTGTAATGCTACCACGTGCAAGACCTTTATGATCTTCTACCCATTCCTGCCAACAGCAACTTTCCCGTTTCAAAGAAAAATAGCACAGGTTTGGGCATAAACAATACGCATACAGTATATAGCTATTATATTGCATTATGTCCTTCAGACAGGTTTACTGACCTTGTTGTGTGCGTCTGTGTGGCGAATAACATTTCTTAGCAGAACTTTTCCAAGCGGAACACGGGACATCTTATGTCCTATAAAAAGAGAAAACGTAATTACAGTCATTGATCCAACCGATCCGCAACCTACCATTCAATCATTTACTACTACACATTCACATCACATGAAGAAGCTACTTCTACAAGTTGTGCAAACCTATAGACTGCTTTCTGAATAGTGCCCATGGTAAAAGTCTCATTATTCATGCTATCCTAACTCCTATCAAGACTGCGGATACTAGATATAAATGAAGAGACATATACTTTTCTATTTTTGGAATGTACTTTAGAAGTGTGCTATTGTCACATGATACATCTACATTACAATGGGACCCTTACATAAGGCAAATCTGAAATAAAAGTGTGGCCCTCTCACAGATCACTGTGTTCACTTATCTATGTTAACCCATGCGCACACCAAATTGATACTGTTACCGATATATATACCAGAGGTATACCAGTAAGCCCCGTCACATACCAAAGCCACACACATATGTCCTCCGCACATACCAGACCCATACCGACATGTACAAGAGCCATACTCCCCTGTCCTGCCACATACAGCACCCATAGCCACATACCCCCTCCACATCACAGACATACCGTATGTGTGACCCCACCACATATCAGAGCAATACCGCTATAACATTGTAGGCCCATCTGGTAAACCTATACATTCCCCTGTACACCTGTCACATAGAAGAACCACAATACCATCATTCTCCATCCCCATACCAGATCTATATACGTTTGTATATCATATATATACAGTCACTGACTATATACACATACATATATACACATATATCCAGTCACTGACTACCTACTAGATGTAAACCACCTACTAGATCCACACACATAACACTGCTACATATGGCAATACGATTGTGCCCCGGCTATATTCAGCTCTCCACTACAACTCCTGCCACATACTAGGACTACAGGTCTTGGTGACTGATGAGGTGTCAGTGGGACATTATTAAAAGTACACGGTCACTTCCGCTCTGAGCTCTCGTCCTCAGTGACATGCTCTGCTAATCCTCTGCGGTACCGCACCGTCTTCTTCCTCAGCAGTACAGACTGGACATCAGTGATAAGGCCGTACAGTATTCCCACCCCAGTGCTTACAGTATCGGCGCTTCCCGTCCCTCCCGGAAATACCTCTCAGCCCCTAGGGCACAAGTCTGGGGGCGGAACGTGTGATGTAAAGGTTCTGTTGCAAGGGGGAAGCATTTGAATGATGCACTGCGTTCTGGTTTCTATAGAAACCGCTGTTTCTTCGTAGATCTTGGAAGGTGCGGGTGAGTATGACTGGCTGTAAGTGCTAGCTGTCTCCTGCTGGGTATATACCCGGGTGCTATGTTACCTATAGACAGGCTACAATGCAGCAGGGAGAAAAGTTCATTATCTCCTCCGCTGCCAGTTGTGTCACGTGACCTCACGGCTGCCAGAGGCGCTACAGTTTTAGCCGATCTAGGTCACGTGATGGTTCGATGACGTAGGAGGCAGACTAAGCAGTCAGGCGGGAGTGGTCCAGAGAACATGGCGCATTTTTTAAACGATCTTCCATCCCACAATGAGAAGAACTTTACCAAACTCCAGTCAGAATCTGGATGTAAATGCTCAGACAACCAGATGCCAATTCATGTGCCCACAGAAGAGTCCTCGTCCCAGCAGACCATAGTCACAGACCACGCACACATACTGCTGCGCTATCTCCAGGCCAAGGAGAAGGAGGCCAAGATAAGAAACCAGGACCATGCAGAAATGGAGGAAACGTCTGCACGCCCACCAAAGATCGCCCGACGTGATAGCCAAGATTTAGATGAAGACCTATAATTACCACTGATACTTATTTGTTGCCCGGAAGATGCAGAGCGCCCCCTGGTGGAGCCCATGACTATGTCTTGTGGTGCATTAATAGAAATGTCTTATGGTTGCCCTAGTTTTTATAATCGTGGTTGCCCATAGCAACTAATTATGGTTACAGTTCTCATTTCTCAAAAAAGCAGCTGAAGAATAAGAGCTGGAATTTGGCGTGGTCTCACAATGTGCAGGTAGTCACAGGTGGCTGAAAACCATGCACATGCGCTAGGAGGGGGTTTACAGATAGTTTCTTGAACGTGTATTTTTGATGGTAAACCACAGTTTTACGTAACAATAAAAAAGTGCAGAAATCAGTGTTAAAGAGATATTCCTGTCTGAATAATGGAAGTTGCCTGACCTCCATCTTGCCATCTCTGTGAGTGGAGAGGTGGCCATTCACTTTGGCAGGTCTGAGAACAGGTGGATAGAAAGCCATGTATGCTGGGCGACCTCTCTGCTTACAGCGAACATGAGATGGGGGGGACCCTTGCTCTTCATATGCTTGTAAGCATATTCCCATCTCATTCTATCTGTAAACCGCACCCACAGCATGTTGGCATGGTTTTTGCCAAAGTGAGACCTTACCCTCACTCCTCTGCTTTTCCTTTGCTATTGATTTTAATGAATTATCTCCTCCAAGTGTGAATCTAACAGCGAAAAGGCTGCCATGAAGTTGTTTTTTTGTAAGTCCAGGGGGCACTCTTATGCCAACCTCATTGCCCACTCTTACACCTCTTCGTTCACAAAAGTATTCTAAACCGTATCGCTTTGGCAGAAAAAAAAAGGCATGTGGAAATTTCCATGGGTACCCAGCAAATTCACCATTAGCAAATAGGTAACGGACTCCCTCGTTTCTGTCTGAACCCTTTCACCCCCTATCTATAGGGCGGCACAGTGGTCCGTGGCTAGCATTGTTGCCTTGCAGCGCTGGGGCCCTGGATTTGAATCTGACACAGGGCAAACTGCAATAACCACGGGCAATCTGCATGGAGTTTGTATGTTCTCCCCATCTTTGTTTGGGTTTCCTCTAGTATGCCAAAAGTATACTGATAGGTAAATTGGCTTCCTGTAAAACAACTGACCCTTGTGGGTGTTGGGGATGAGCGCCTGTAAGGCAGCCACTAACTCTGTAGTGCTCCCTGTACTTTGAGTCAATGAGAAAAGCGCATTACAAATGTTTGTCATAAAATAGAAGCCATTATTCTAAAGGACTCGGTGAAACCATGTGTTATATGGTCTGGTACGTGCTGGTAACATTGACAAAAGGTGACCGTGCTGCATGCCCCACTATATAGATCAATGAACAACTTCTGCTGCCTTTCTGTTTAAAATACTTATAGGCCGGGGCTACTTGGAAACTGTGGACATGAAAACAAGTTACACAGCTAAAAAAATGTGTGCTATTTGTCTGCAGCTTACTGTTGTATGTCTGTTTTAAAGGGAGTCTATCATTAGATTTAGGCAAATTTCCCTCACTGTAGTGCTAGTGCTGACGCAGTGAAGAGTAACAAGAGGAAGGGGCGTTCAGTAGCAAGAGGAGGAGGAATACTGGGGATGACGGTGCTGTGCTTGGAGGACAGCACTCTGTGCACAGAATTAGCATATAAGAATAAAGTGTTTAAGAAAAAATATAGAAAGGTAGGGCTAGAATAGTCTTTCTAAGGCTGGGTTCACACCTGCGCCTGGTACACGTTCAGGGTTTCCGTCCCCGAAACTGTTTAAAAAATGCGGAGAGAAAAGCGCTGCATGCACCGCTTTTCTCTCCGCATTTTTTGCCCTTTTCGTGTGGAAACCCAGCAGACCCCATTATAGTCTATGGGGTTTGTGGGTAACCGCTTTTTTGAGCGAATTAGGTTTCCGTTCGGGGGGGTTCCCCAAGCGGACCCCCCCGAACGGAAACCTGAACGCAGGTGTGAACCTAGTGTAAAGGCTATTCCAACATATTGTTAGGGAAATTTGCCTAAATCTAATCATAGACTCCCTTTAAAGTTGTGATTTGGTTGTTAAAAAAGAAAAAAAAAAATGCGAACAGGTCGCAAGAAAGTTCTATTTACATACAGTTTATAATGAAATCTATTATGGCAAAGTCATGTGTGACCTGCAACCAGATCCAGCAGGACTGGCTTTATGGTGACGACGCAACAACATTGACAGTGTAATTTGGCCATGTGTATGAGGCAGGCACCAGGTAAGGCCGAGGCATCGTCCCTGGAGTGCCGGCAGTTGTTGCTGCAGATGAGATGTAATATCACACCAGTGTAAGCAGAGAAGTGGTGGCAACTAATGTGTAAAGAATCTGTAAGACAGGAAACATGATATGTAGGGCAGTGGAGGTGGAATCTGAGTGGGAATCCGTCTCTGGTTTCAGAATAAAAGGATTAATTATATTATTCAATTTCTTTTATATTGTATAGTTTATTACATATTTACTTTCATAGGAATTCAGTCACTAGATTGTTAATGGTTTAGAGGAGCTTTATTGCTTCTGTCTGACCATGGCTGTCAGGCTGTGGAAAAGTGGACATGTCCGTGGTTTGGCCTACTGAGGAGTGTGACAGATGGCAGATACCTCATAGAAATGGATCTGCCATGTTGATTTTTTGTAGTCTTTGTTGAGGGCTGTAGACTTGAAATACTTTGATCTAACTTGGCAAACTAGGATCCTGTGGGTCCGATACCCAGCACTCCTCTGATCAGCTATTTAAAGAGACCAAGTCTTCAGACAAGCACCGCTCCATACATTGTATAGTATTGCAGCGCAGTCCCATTCACTTGAATGGGACTGAGCAGAAAACAGGCCATGTGTCAGATGAACATGGCCTCTCACTGGAATGCTGCTGCTGCTTTGGCTGATCTGTAAGGTTCAGAATAGGTCTTCAATACTGTGTCTTGGAAAACCCCTTTGTCTCCTTGTACTGATGTGGTGATCTAAGGCTATATGGTGGTCAGAAGGAGATACAGTATAGTATTCCCTCCTGCCCACACGTTCAATGTAACTGAACCTTCACGCTGAGTCTGGACAGATTGATGGAATATTTGCTCTATAGTTATTATATTGATCTGATTGTCAGTAGTGTCCTGTGTGTGTTTCTTCATATGCTATATTCTCTTGTTTCATCTTTTAGGGAATCCATACTCAGCTTTACTTCCCAGAAATCAAAATGGACATCAAGATCAGCCCAGACCAGCTGTTATCACAGGTCAACCAGTTCTGGAGCATGTTGGACGACATGGCTGAGAACAATCCACAGAGCTACCAGAAGTTCATACAGCGACATCTGGAAGAAGGGAAGGAGTTCATGGCTCCACCTGAACCGCACCTGTGTCTTCAAACTAAAATACTGGTAACATTATAGTTATTACAGTCTGTGATTATAAGGTTTAACACATGTTTCATTTAAAGGGGATCTTTCATGTCCTCTAAGATGTGGCCTGTTATATAAGATAAGATAATCCTTTAATAGTCCCACCATGGGGAAATTCAGAGTGTTACAGCAGCAAATATAATGCAAACACAAAATACAATATATACAGAAGCTCCAAGGTGGAGGCATTACAGTGACAGTAGGTACAGATAGAAAGGTGCAGGTAAAAAAGTAGTAGAAGGGATACCACAACTTAAAAATATTTCAGTTCTCTGTATGTAATGATCTCCGCTTAGGTCGGTGTTGGTTGTACAGCCTAACTGCAGCAGGGACGAAAGACTTCCGATAGCGCTCCTTCTCACACCTAGGGTGGAGCAGTCGGTCACTGACAGTACTGCCCAGCACTATCACAGTCTCATGCATGGGCTGGGAGTTATTTTCCCGCATGGAGCTCACCACGGACAGTATCCTTCTGTCACCCACCACCTGCACCGGGTCCAGTGGGCTCCCCAGGACAGAGCTGGCCCTTCTAATCAGCTTGTCAAGTTTATTACTATCCCTGGATGATATACTGCTCCCCCAGCAGGCCACTCCAAAGAAGATGGCTGATGCCACTACTGAGCTGAAAAAGGCCCTAAGAAGTGCCCCCTGGACTCCAAAGGCTCTCAGCTTCCTAAGCAGGTAGAGCCTGCTGTGTCCCTTCCTGTACAGGACCTCCAGGTGATCTGCGCAGTCCAGCTTATTATTAAAGAGCACAACCAGGTACTTATAGGTGTTGAGAATCTTGATGCCCGTCCCCAGGATGTCCACTGGTTTAGGAGGGCATCCGCATTTACGGAAGTCCACCACCATCTCCTTGGTCTTCCCCGCGTTAATCTTCAGGTGGTTCCGGTGGCACCAGTCCACAAAATCCTGGTTCAGTTCTCTGTACTCCCTGTCATCATCATCTGTGATGAGACCCACTATTGCAGAGTCGTCAGAATACTTCTGTAGGTAGCAGCTGGATGAGTTGCACCTAAAATCAGCAGTGTACAGTGTGAAGAGGAAAGGGGCGAGAACCGTACCCTGAGGTGCCCCCCGTATTACAGATCACGGTACCTGACACACAGTCTCGGGCACTCACATACTGAGGTCAGTTTGTGAGGTAGTCTAGGATCCAGTTGGAGAGGTGGTGGTCCACTCCAGCAAGGCCCAGCTTGTCCCTCAGTATCCCCGGCTGTATGGTGTTAAAAGCACTGGAGAAATCAAAGAACATTATTCTCACCGTGCTCCCTGGTTTCTCCAGGTGAGAGAGAGCTCTGTGCCAATGCCCGGCCTATAAGCAAACTGGAGAGGGTCCATAGCCGAGCTCACTATATACTGTTGTACAGCTTTTTAGTTTTGCCATGTTTTTCTTTGGTGTCAAAGTTATCAGTTCTGTTAGTGTCGGCTACCAATATCACTGCACAGTCAGAGGGGCCTGCCTCACAGCTAATTGTCATTACAGGGCAGCGAGGACTGCCCCTCTTTACAGTACAAGTCTATAGAAGAGTACCATTAGTACCGGACACTGAGCTGTGAGGCCGGCCCCTCTGACAGTGCAGTAATAACAATACATTTTATTTATATAGCGCCAACATATTCCGCAGCACTGTACAACTTGTAGGGTTCAAGTACAGACAAAAAAGATACATTACAAAGAAATAGTCAATTCACACAACGAAGGCCCAGCTCTGACATCGGTAGTTGAAAGTAACTGCACCAATATTTCTGGCACTGAGGCAGATACCAGCAACACACTGTCAGCTTTGGAACAGTATATAATGTGGTACATCTTAAAGGACATGGAAGGTCCTCTTTAACCACTAGACATCGCCAATCTGCCTATTTACGTCACTTTATCCCAGTGCTTCAGTCCTTTTTCAGTTTTTTTTTTTTTTTTTTTTTTTTTTAGCCCAGTGCTGCAGTCACGTTAATTAAAGTCAAACACCTGTGATTTACAACTGCTCCTCTACAAGTGATAAGTGCCAGCATCTCCATGCTGAAGTTACTGTCTGGGAGTTACACTGTGATAAGAGAAGCTTTTAGGACTTTTATCATCACTTTTATCTACAAAATGTAACTCTTTATAGTGATCATAGTAAAATGAAACTGCTTTTCCATTTACATTGTGCTAACAGAAATTGCTCCCTTGCCAGTCCCTCCATCACCTACTTCCTGGATGTTTGCTCTGTCTCAGCAGGGAGCCTAGCTAGAGATAACACAAGCAGTTTACAGCCCTCTACTATACTAAACTACTGGTTAATTTACACATGGACTAGTGGTCCAGAAAATAATAAACCATATAAAACCTAATTTTTGTTGAAAAACTATATAAATGCGTAGCCCCTGTGATCCGAAGAACTAGGAAAGCAAGTTATATGTTTATGTGCAATAGTATATATATAAACTATTTTGTTTAGGTAAAAGCAAAATTTACATTTTTTTTTCACATTCTTCTACTAGCAAAAAAAAAAAATAATTCAACTTATTTAAGAAATAAGGCTAGTTATTTCAAGCCTTATGTGTCCTGAAAAAGCATTGTAAAAATAGTTGAGAGATGCAAAGCCATTAAAAAGATATTGCTGTGTAAAGCAATGTATACAAAAGTGCTAAATTTGGCCTGGGCATTGGGGCATCAGTGACGCTTGGTCCTGAAAGGGTTAAAGGGGTTTTTCAGATTAGGGTCTAAGCTAATAAGGAGAAGGGTTTTCCCATGAACAATATTTAAATTAGTAGATAACTGAAAGTTTAAAATGTTTGCAAATATAAATAATTATAAATTTTACCGATTTTTATAGATTTCATCTAACCATCTTAGTGGTGAGTGTCTTTTGTCTTGCTTCATGGATATGACCGGGAACTTTCATACAGGTACTTTCTATGGTCTGGGACTTGTCAGAAATCCCCGCCCTAATTTCCTTATTGTAGACAGGTTACCAGGCAAGAGCACTGCATGTATGAGAAGATAACGCAGACACAATAAGGAAATCATGGCTGGGCTTCAGACCATAGAAAGTTCCTGCATTCATGGTTATATTCATTGGCAACTGATCAGGACAACAAACTAAGATGGTTAGAGAAAATCTTTAAAACTTTGCAAAGTTTTTAATTATTTATATTTGCAAAAAGCCTCATGGGGTTTTTTGCCTTCCTCTGGATCAACACTGTAGTGGACTGTAGGGTTATAGGTTGGACTTGATAGGCTGATGCCTTCATCCAACCTCATCTACTATGTAACTATGTAAAAATAATTGTTTTAATCATCTACAGATTTAAACCTGGTTATGTTCTTGGGAAAACCCCTTTAAATAT
This sequence comes from Leptodactylus fallax, assembly GCA_947044405.1. Lineage (NCBI taxonomy): Eukaryota > Metazoa > Chordata > Amphibia > Anura > Leptodactylidae > Leptodactylus > Leptodactylus fallax. The sequence goes on along the minus strand of CAMRHE010000280.1, from coordinate 1,675,493 downwards.
TTTTGACTATTGTTAGGATAGGACATAAATATCTGATCAGTGGGGGTCTCAGGCTCTCACAGATGAGATGATTGACGTGGTAGTGGTGCTTGATGAGCGCTGCTTCACAGGCAAGTGATGTCATGCTCAATCGTCACATACCCTGTGTGCCGTTCAGTTCCATTCAAATGAATGGGGCTGAGCTGCAATACCACACACAGAGACTATACATTGGACAGCACTGTGTTTGGTGAGCAGTGAAGATGCTGCAGCCCTCGTCCAAACTCTGCAATCACATCAGACTGTTGGGGGTCATGGGAGTCCTACTTTTCTAACGATAGGTCATCGTTATCTTAGCCTTGGAAAACCCCTTTAATGCTACTGCATATAAGACTTAAAATGTGGTCCTTTAGTACTGGGGGTTGCTAATGTGTGTTGGCTCATAAAGCTACATGGAAGCAATCTACACAGTGATCTGGGTGTATTACATTGACAAAGCGTCTTGGATATTGTATGTAAGGAAATCCTATCCCTCCCAAACATTGTGTCTGTGAAATCGAGATGAAGGGTAGCGGTTCACTCGTGCTGCTTACTTAAAGGACATGCAAATAATTTTTTGCTTCAATGTAGCTAATATAAAAAGAGGCAAATACATTCCCTTTTTTGATAACAAGTATCCTTCTGTTTTGTGTGTACAGTTTATTCACAGACCTATGTGTCTCTATGGTTGTGGACTACATAACAAAAAAAAAACCCTGTTTGTAATCTGATCTTGCTGTCATTTGTTATTCCTTGCCTTCTTTCTAATCTACTACCTCTAGAAGGTTTAGATAAAGTTTTGGGTCCAGGGATAAACCTGGCGTTTCCAGAACCGCTGTCCTCTTCTTGGCATCAACTGTATTCCTCATAGTCAAACTCTTGAAGGAGCACTGTAGATAAAATTTCACAGGATCTGAACTCAATATATTCTAAAATGTAACTGCATTTGCAGGATCCAGATGAACGCTTGTTATATATTAACATTTGTGGCTGGAGAAGGGTCCCATCTCCGGAATCTGATGGACATCCCGTGCCTCTCATGGCTGGGAAATTAAAGGACGTGTCTGATGGAGCAGGTGAGAGGGCTAAAAAGAGTCTGTCTAATCCAGGATTGGCATAGAAATATACACATATATCACACATTGTGCTGAACATCGGTGAGCCCTTATGCCCAGGACGTCATCTGATACCAGGAGCTGGGGGTGAGGTCTGACAGCACGTTTCCTCTCACTTCGTTTTGTCAACAGGACTGCTTCAGACTTATGGATTATTGGACCTTATAGAGTTATGAAATGATGATACAGGTTTTAGTAATATTCATCTGTTTACAGTATTCTAAGGCCTCATGCTTGCGACCAAGTGTGCAGCCCCGAGACCCTTCCAAGTTGTGTTCTGAAAGCATTGGAAGAGCCTTGTGCTGCTTACTCAGTCATGTGCATGAGGCCTAAGTTAAGGGCCATTCACATCAATGTCAGTTTGGGTAGATCTTTAATGGATATTCCAGCAATAAAAGGGGCTCTCGGGAATATATATTTTATTAATATTCCGCTTAGGGTGGTGACACATGGTGTACATGGATGTGGATATAGCCCCATCTAGTCCCCAGGCCACTGGTGCTTTTGTTTCTCTATAGGTAAAACACCCATTAATTTCAGCTGGCAGCCATTACTGGTCATGTGGTGTTGCTGTTACCGTGTAAAACAGTAAATAAATACAGCTGACATTATTCTCTTCACTTACAGAGAAGTGAAAGCATAGTCAGGCAGGGAGTACAGTGTAGACATCCTGATGGGTTCCTACCAGGGGAGTATTAACTGAATACCCGTGGTCACATGACTGACTCCATGCCTAGCCTTCATCACTTGCCCACAGAGCCCATGGACGCTCTACACAGGCCATACCATTTAGGTGCAGGCAGGGACAACTGCAGTGGTATAAGAAAGATATGTGAGCAGTATTTTATATAAATGTACTGTATTTTAGAAAACTGTCTAGAAGTTTATTATTTCTATAAAGAAATTAAAAAAAATGTTTGAATACCCTATTTTTGATCCTTTATTTATATATGCAATTTACATTTGCTTGTATGTAGACCTGCTGATTTGCTTCTGGTTATTAACTACATGTCATGTTGTCTTTTCGGCCAGTTATTAGCATTGCCTATAGCCCAGATGTGCTGAAGAAATCTGATAAAGACCCCGTGGAAAAGGACCAGCTTATCCGCCTAGCAATGAAGTACATAGAGCAGCAGCACAAAGTCACTCTCTGCCATTCCTACCGCACTGCTCCATTCAATCTGAGGGGCACCAGACAGCAATTGAGGAACAGCTTGGAGGGAACTGGGATAAAGCCAAAGGGTAAAACAGAGGATGGTAAGGGACAAGCCTTGTGCCTATATGTCCATCACACCTTGTATAACTTAACATAAGCTTTATTTTATGACACAGTAACATCCCTTTAACCTGTATTGCAAGATGGAATTTTTTTCTTTTGGCTTTTTTTTTTTTTTTATCAGTGAGGGTCTCTACGTCTGGGAACTTCTACAACTAATGAGCTGCAGCTCTAATTCAAGTCTAAGGGGACTGATCTACAAGTGCATCTCAATAAATTAGAACATCTTTGAAACGTTTATTTCTTTCAGTAATTAAATCAAAAAAGTGACCTCCTATATTTTCTAGATTCTTTACACACAGAGTCTTCTATTTCAAGTGTTTTATTTATGTAAATGTTGATTATGGATTACAGGTAATGAAAACCCAAATCTAAGAAAATTAGAATATTGTAAGTTGAGTTCAGTATTGTAAATTCAGTGTGCACCTGCCAAGGTTTCCTAAGCCTTTAAATGGTCCCTCAGTCTGGTTCAGTAGGACACACAATCATGGAAGACGCTGATTATGGATTGTATTACTGAATTACTGAAATGAATGAACGGTTCAAAGATATTCTGATTTATTGAGATGCACCTGTAGTTCAGCCTGATGGCCTAGAACAGGGCTGTGAAGGAGTCATTGCAGCCCATTCATTTTCATGCTCATGATTCTCACAGTCATATGGGGATGTCATATCCTGTGAGATGGGGCTGTAATAACCTATAATTATGAGCAGTTTAGTCCTTGCTGTGCACAGATGAAATATTTAGCTGGAACTTAAATATTGATGGCTTCTCATTAAGATAGATCATCAGTATCAGATTGGTGGGGTCAGATATCCACCCCCCATCAGCTGTTTGAAAGGGGAGCAGCGCTCAGCACTGCAGCTTCTTCACTGCTTACCCAGCACAGCACCATACACTATATAGTGGCTGCTATTGGTATTGCAGTCCATTCACTTGAATATGAATGAGCTGCAAATAGGCCATGTCGCTTATGAATGTCATATCGTGACCTTGGAAGCATAAGCTGCGCTCTGCTGCCACTTTGAAGAGCTAATCGGTAGGGGTGCCAGGTGTCAAATCATCCGCTCTGATATTGATAACCTATCCTACAATTTTTAAGTTCTGGAAAATCCATTTAGATAATTTTTCACCAAACGGTGTTTTTTAGGGCATCTATGAAATGCACTAGCAAAAGGGAAGATTACAGTTACCTGTGCTGAATTTAAGTGCAGACACACAGGGCTTCTGGGACTTCTTGCAGGCCCAGGGGGTTCACCAGATTTTGATCTAGTGAAGTGTGCAAAGTAATAATGTTGGTTGTGTCGCTCAGTCCCTGACAGATCATTACTGGAGCAACTAAGAAACCTCACAGCAAAAGAAGAAGGTATAGAGAAACCTAAACCACCCATAGAGATAATGACAGAGAGCAAGACCAAACCGAAAGCAGGGCTGATAGAAGTGATCTCCAGCACAGAACTGAGCGAGGAAGACTTGCCCCCTCCCCCACAGCATGAGCTGTCTGTAATAAAGGATGAGTCTCAAAACCCACTGAAAATTATTCTGACAGCACAGTTACAAGGGGTGCGCTCTGTGTCCTGCTGTGATCTTAATGTATCCAAGGTAAGAGGACAGCTGTGCATGCTGAATATATCCTGCAGTCAGTAAGTGCCAGGGACTCGCCATAAGCACTACCATTTACACTCATTGACTAAAGTATAAAATAACGCACCCAGATAGAAAAGTCAGATTGCTAAAAAACCTGGCATCCAGTTATGTCTCAGGCAGATATCAGAATGATTGTGTGTGGTCAGATTAGACCCTTTAGTCTTGCTACAAGAGGGTCTAAGGCTAAGACCCCACGTTGTGGAAATGCAGCTTTTTTTATTGCAGATTTTGCACCAGTTTTTTTTAGCCAAAGCCAGGAGTGAATTCCTCAGAAGGCAGAAGTATAAGAGCTTCCTAGATATTTCCCATTACTTCTGTAGTCACTCCTGGGTTTGGCTCAAAAAACTGCAGCAAAATCTGCAAAAATAAGTTGCTTGCTTCACAGCATAATAATGTAAATGAAGAAAAGGGAAATCTGAATCCCATCAATATTTGGTGTCCTGGAAGTGATGATCCGACCCCACAGAGCTCTGATCTCAACATCATCCAGTCTGTCTGGGATTATATGAAGAGACAGAAGAACTGGAGCAAGCCTACATCCACAGAAGATCTGTGCTTGGTTCTCCAAGATGGCGGGAACCCTCTCCCTGCCGAGATCCTTTAAAAACTGTCTGCAAGTACCGAGAATAACTGATGGAAGGCAAAGGTCACACCAAATAATGATGGGATTTAGATTTCTCTTTCATTTAGTCACTGAACAAATTGACAGTATTCTTTCTTTGCATTATTTTTATCACACATGCCTGAAATATTTGCACAGTACTGTCTCTCTTGGTGAGAGATGATTGACTGCTAGATATGTCTCTATGAAGCACTTGAAGACATGGACTGGACTTAGAGAAGTGGGATGGTCATTTCCTAGTACAGCCAACCTTATGTAATCAGATGTATAGTCATCAGAACTACAATTCCTAGATCATAGGCCCCCTTTTTTTTTTTTTTTTTTTTTTTTTCCTTAAAGGGGTATTCCCACGACCATAACCATTTTTAAATTTGAAGATAATTAAAAGTTAAACATTTTTCCAAATATAAGTAATTAAAAATTTTGCAGAGTTTTAAAGATTTTTCTCTAAATATCTTGTGGTGACAGTCTTGTCTCTAGATCGGTTTCCATTGGATACGGCCATGAATGCACGACCTTTCTAAGGTCAGAAAATCAGTCATGATGTTCCTGTTGTGGCCGGGATATCTTCTCATACATGTAGTGTCCCTGTCTGATAACCCAGCTACAATAAGGACCTCATGACTGGGTTTTTGACAAGTCCCAGACCATAGAAATTTTCTGCGTTTGTGATCGTATCCATTGGCAACCGATCTACACAGCAGACTGTCAGCACGAAGATGGTTAGAGAAAATCTTTAAAACTCTGCAGAATTTTTAACTACTTGTATTTGCAAAAATGGTTAACTTTTAATTATCTTCAAATATAGATATGGTTATGTTCATGGGAATACCCCTTTAAGGGGTTATCGAGGATTACAAGACATGGCTGCTTTCTTCTCAGGAAGTGAAATCATGTCTGTTGGTCACTTGGCAATACTATAGCTCAGTACCATTCAAATGAGTGGGATTGAGCTGTAGCATGGCCAGTGATGTCATTGATGTCTAAGAAGAAAAAAGCAGCCATGTTTTCTAATCCTAGGTAACCGCTTTAATTAAGTTTCATTATTTTCGATGTAAAGCAAACCTGACTTCAGAAAATAAGATGTAGACATGTGCTTACTTTTTAGGATGATTTGATTCTTGAAGTCCCTGGAAAATACAGACTTCACTTAGATCTGCCTGCGCTGGTCAATGAAGAATCCGTCACTGCAAAGTACAACAAAGCAAACAGCACCCTGACCGTCACCATGTGTGTACTGCAGTACAACACTATCACCACAGCTTCATAAAGTGCTGCCTGTACAGTAAGCGAGGCACAGCCAGCAAACAACTAAAATGTCAACATTTAAAGGGGTAGTTCAGGATTAGAAAAATAGGACTGCCTTTTCCCCAAAAACGATGTCCTAATTCTCTATAGTTGTATCGTGTTATAGCTTAACTCCATTGAAGTGAAAGGGGATGAATTTCAATACAAAATACAGCCATGGACAAGTGTGGCGCTGTCTTGAGGGAGAAAAGTAGCCATGTTTTTCTAGTCCTTTACCAGTTCAATAAAAGGATTCTGAGCCTGTCACCTACGCACAGTTTAAAGCTGCAGTTTTTTGGGCAGAAGCCGTACTGTGGAGGTCTGAGCCATGTAGACGCTGCATATTCACAAGTATTACTTTGGTCCACAGAATCTCCACATCATGAGCAGTATACATAACACAAACCGGGGATCAATTAGAAAGAAAAGTGAAAGCCACAAAATCCAAACTGGGCACATCCGAGGCGCACACTAGACTTGATACAAGCTGGTACAGAAGATCTCAGAGAATCAAATAAACTGTTGTTTTTTTTTTTATTGTATTATTTTAAGTCTGTCTAATAAATGTTTTTACACATTTATCTGACCAGACGTAAAGGGAAACGGTCAGCGCAATTTGGGAAACTAAACTTATAGACCGGGGGGTTTAGTATCCCAAATCACCCTGTTTATAAAGCCATCAGTGCCTGCAAGTAAATATGTCCTCTGGATAGATCCATATGAAATGCATTAGGGATAGGCTGATACTGATACTTTGTAGTGGTAGTGATTGTCAGCCGCTATTTCAGGGGGGTTTCTGCATGTTTGCTGACTTAATCACTTGTTGCTTCACTACATACAGTGGGGGAAAAAAGTATTTAGTCAGCCACCAATTGTGCAAGTTCTCCCACTTAAAAAGATGAGGCCGGCCTGTAATTGTCATCATAGGTAGACCTCAACTATGAGAGACAAAATGAGAAAACAAATCCGGAAAATTACATTGTCTGATTTTTTTAAGAATTTATTTGCAAATTATGGTGGAAAATAAGTATTTGGTCAATAACAAAAGTTCATCTCAATACTTTGTTATATATCCTTTGTTGGCAATGACAGAGGTCACACGTCTTCTGTAAGTCTTCACAAGGTTGGCACACACTGTTGCTGGTATGTTGGCCCATTCCTCCATGCAGATCTCCTCTAGAGCAGGGATGTTTTGGGGCTGTCGCTGAGCAACACGGACTTTCAACTCCCTCCAAAGGTTTTCTATGGGGTTGAGATCTGGAGACTGGCTAGGCCACTCCAGGACCTTGAAATGTTTCTTACGAAGCCACTCCTTCATTGCCCTGGCGGTGGCTTGGGATCATTGTCATGCTGAAAGACCCAGCCACGTTTCATCTTCAATGCCCTTGCTGATGGAAGGAGGTTTGTACTCAAAATCTCACGATACATGGCCCCAGTCATTCTTTCATGTACACGGATCAGTCATCCTGGTCCCTTTGCAGAGAAACAGCCCCAAAGCATGATGTTGCCCCCCCATGCTTCACAGTAGGTATGGTGTTCTTTGGATACAACTCAGCATTCACTCTCCTCCAAACACGACGAGTTGTGTTTCTACCAAACAGTTCTACTTTGGTTTCATCTGACCATATGACATTCTCCCAATACTCTTCTGGAACATCCAAATGCTCTCTAGCAAACTTCAGACGGGCCCGGATATGTACTGGCTTAAGCAGAGAGACACGTCTGGCACTGCAGGATCTGAGTCCCTGGCGGCGTAGTGTGTTACTGACGGTAGCCTTTGTTACGTTAGTCCCAGCTTTCTGCAGGTCATTCACTAGGTCCCCTCGTGTGGTTCTGGGATTTTTGCTCACCGTTCTTGTGATCATTTTGACCCCACGGGGTGAGATCTTGCGTGGAGCCCCTGATGGAGGGAGATTATCAGTGGTCTTGTATGTCTTCCATTTTCTAATTATTGCTCCCACAGTTGATTTCTTCACACCAAGCTGCTTGCCTATTGCAGATTCAGTCTTCCCAGCCTGGTGCAGGGCTACAATTTTGTTTCTGGTGTCCTTCCACAGCTCTTTGGTCTTCACCATAGTGGAGTTTGGAGTGTGACTGTTTGAGGTTGTGGACAGGTGTCTTTTATACTGATAACAATGTCAAACAGGTGCCATTACTACAGGTAATGAGTGGAGGACAGAGGAGCCTCTTAAAGAAGAAGTTACAGGTCTGTGAGAGCCAGAAATCTTGCTTGTTTGTAGGTGACCAAATACTTATTTTCCACCATAATTTCCAAATAAATTTCTTAAAAAGTCAGACAATGTGATTTTCTGGATTTTTCTCATTTTGTCTCTCATAGTTGAGGTCTACCTATGATGACAATTACAGGCCGGCCTCATCTTTTTATGTGGGAGAACTTGCACAATTGGTGGCTGACTAAATACTTTTTTTCCACACTGTATGTACATGGTTGATCGGGTTACACATCCTATGCATATAGTATCGGCCTACTTTGCATATTCATATACCTTTTGTATGTTTGCTCCAGGTGTCTTACCAGTTTTGTTTCTTCTGTGTAGTCTCAGTTTTTAACCTTTATTAAATTTATAATTTTAAGCATAAATGAATAAACTGATTACTTTTTATTGCATCCAGCATGCTTTTGTGTATGTAAGGCAAACAATACCGCTGAAGTGCTTACCACAGACAACAGTGTGAAATTTGGAACAATAAGGGAATTATTCATGTGAATCCTGCAACTAATCCTCAGCTGCAGAAATTTCTGCAACAAATCTGCTGCATGTGAACAGACCTCAAAGACCGCGAAATCCAGACTGTCTTCAATGGTTGGGTTTTAGGTCTCTGAGCGACACTCTTTCTTCATTTTTCCTATGAAAGTGAATGTAGGTTACGGAAGCAGTGTAGAACAGGGAGCTACATTGTTCCCATAACTCCCATTCATTTCTATGGAATACGGCATAGCTCTGAGCTGTGGCTGCTCAATCTGTCCAGTACCTCTGACATGGAAAGACGCTGTCCACTGAGCAGAACAATTGCCGAGGCAACAGTCAAGACACCCATCAAGTATGGTGGACAGGTCATAATCTTATCGTTAGGACTTTGTTGTAGAACGTTAAAGGGGTTGTCCAGGAATTGGATAAATCAGAGGAGGCAGGAATGGATTTAACAGAGGGGGAACATCTAAGAGCTTCCTTTTATATTTCCCATTCCTTTTTAAGCCACTCCTGACTTTGGCTCAAAAAACCGCAGTAAAATGTGCAACAAAAAATGCATTTCCGCAATGTGGGGCCTCAGCCTCAAGTGGTTTCCTCTGCAGGTGCCCTGCCCATCATGCGCTAGTATCTCTCCACATGCAATATCAGTATGGTGGGACAACTAATAATCATAACATTGTAAGCACACCACCACAGGCCAACATTGTCACATGACCACTCTTGTCATCGGGCTTTAGAGACGGGATAGATTTTCCTCAAATGGGGATGATGAATCTTAGCCACGGGCATAACTAGCAAAGACTGGGCACAATAGCGCTCCCTTTCCTGGCCTCCACACCGTATAATGCCCCATTTACCCACACTATAATGTCCCATAGCTGCTCCTCCTCACAGCATAATGCCCCATAGCGGCCCTTCCACATAGTATTATGTCCCATTGTGGCCCCTACGGTTTTCATTGCAAATATTGCAAAATTTTCGGTTCTGCAGAACCTGAAATTTTGGGGTACAACACCCACAAGCTATTATTCTGGGGGGTCTTTTTAGATCCCAGAGTATAATGATTGGAGGCCCAGGAGAGGTGAAAAATATAAAACCAGTGTTACTCACCTCTCTGGCGTGACACCCTGCTGTTTTCGGTCCTCTTCAATGACATCACAAACATGGGTTACTCCTGCGTCATTATGTGTCGAGACGCCAGCCTGACCCACATGATGTCTGTGACGTCACTACAGAGGCCAAAGACAGCAGGGAGTCGCGCCGGAGGAGTAACACGGGTTTTTATGTTCACTCACCTCCCCTGGGCCTTCAAACATTATACTCTGGGGGGCGTGGCCTGGACGCGCATGGAGTAGCACGCGCGCAGGTCCTTCTCCGCTCCTCCGCTCGCTACTGAGACCCGTGGACCCCTCAGCAGGCGCAGTATGGGCAAGCGCTTACCGAGGAAGGTGGCCCCGGGCACCCCAGCGCCCGTGGAGAGGTCTGGGGGGGCCACCCTGGACGCCTTTCTGGCCCAGCGGCCTTCTCTACCGGGCCAGGCTGCTGCGGGGCGGCCATCTTGGATTTCCTCCGCTCTCCAGGCACAGGGGTCGCAGCGCAGCTTCTCTCCTCCCGCGCTCCCCCTGTCAGCCAGCGGAGCGCCGCTTCAACAGAGATCCCTGTCGGCGCCTGGGCAACCCAGAGTTTCCCCAGCACGAGTACTCCCACAGTCTCCTCACCCTGGGATGTCCCAGCAACTACATTCTGCTTCACCAGCACTCCTGGCAGAGCGGCATGAGAGGACCCCGGATGTTTCCAGCTTCTCAAGGAGTTCTGAGGTCAGTGGCTCTGCTCCCTCCTACACCGCTGATGAGTTGCAGCCTGTGGCCACAGAGCTGGTCTCTGTGGCCCCCCATCTACTATCTTCCCCCATCGCCCCTCCCCTCCATAGCTCAGGGGGGGATGGCGCGGTGGAAGGCGCTGGCGTAGGGGCTCCTCCGCCCCACACTCCCAAGGATTATGGCTCCCCCCCTCCAGTCCTGTACCCCCAGAGCTGCATTCCAGGCCCATCTTCAGCACCATCATCCATGGCGGACCTTCTTCCTCAACTTCCTACTAAACAAGACCTTAAAAGTATGGTTGCGGAAATCACAGCATCCTTCCGATCTGAAATTGCTACCCTCCGCACTGATTTACACTCCATTGCTAACCGAATGGACACGCTGGAGAATGACCATGACACTACCAGGGACTATGTTGCCTCACTGCATGATACTACCACTGAACAGGGTTCAGCTATACGGGACATGCAACGCCACTTGGAGGATCTTGACAACAGGGGCCGGCGCAACAATATACGCATCAAGGGACTCCCAGAGGCTGACCAATCTGAGGATCTGCCTGTTCTGCTGGAGGCTGTCTTCAACACTATACTGCAGGAGCCCCCGTCCCACAAAATTAAGTTTGATAGGGCACATCGAGCCCTTCGACCCAGAGGATCTTCCGCCACACCCCGTGATGTCATCTGCTGCCTCCACGACTTCACCCTTAAAGAGGCTATAATGAGCAAAGTGCGCAAACTCAAAGACTTCGAGTTTCAGGGAGCTCCACTACAATTCTATCAGGATCTGTCGCTAATCACCCTCCAGAAACGCCGCCATCTCCGACCCCTCCTCCAGATTCTTCAGGAGCACCAAATTCCTTACCGGTGGGGATTTCCGTTTTCTCTCATTGCTCGTAGGGATGGTCGCTCCGCTACGCTTCGCTCCTTTGCGGATTTGCCTCTCTTCTGTGACCTATTGGATGTTCCCCTGCCGGATTTAACAGACTGGGAGCTATTCTCTCCACCCCCTCCCCCACCACCGGTTTGGCAACGATTGGAGCCCAGACGACGTCATGCATCCTCCGCGGTGGTGACCACTCGGAGGCCCCGGCTGGAGACTGATCCCTGAGGAGGCTGCCCCCCCTTGAGACGTTCTCCCTTTTCTCGGTGGTGCTTTGGAATCTGCATGCCTTAATGTTATGTTTGCTTCTCTTTTTTTCTTTTTTTAGGTCTACGGGTCTCATCTATTATGCTTATTATTGGATTGTTTTAGCGGAGTGGGGTGGGGTGGGGTTCCGGTGACTCCCCTTCCTTCCTTCTTTTTACTGGTGGTTGGGGATCCACCGCCTCCCCTCCGACCTCCTGTCCACGCTCTCCCCACTAAGGGGATACTTGGACTGTGCGGCCATTGATCCTGATTGGACCTCTGGCTGCCCTCATTGGTCCCAGGCGAGTGACTTAGCCTCGCCCACAAAGTATTGTTTAACTGTTTTTATTTTTACTTTGTCATTTATGATGTCTTTTGCCTCCCTCCCTCCCTCTCTTTCCCCCCCCCTCCCTGATCTAGAGACCCTGCCTCGACTTTGGGTTCCTGTTTGTGGATTGCCCTTTTGCCTCTCCGAGGGAAACTTGCCAGCGTCATGTGAGATGGGTGAGCTTATTGCAATCCGCCACTGTCCTCCAATCCTGGGTCCCAATGGTTAGGTGCGTGACAATTAATGTCAAGGGCCTGGGTTCCAACATTAAAAGGCGCCATGTCCTTAGAGAACTCCGCTCCTTACGAGCGGATGTGGCGTTTCTTCAGGAGACTCATTTTGACCGCGCTGGTACTTTTGCCTTCGCTAAGCATTATTTTCCCGTAGCTTTTTCAGCCTTCCACAATCGACGCAGAGCTGGGGTGGCTATCCTTCTTTCTCGATCCTGCCCAATTACAGTGACGACTTCCCACATAGACCCAGGTGGCCGGTTTGTTATCTTGGAGGGGCTCCTTTATGGTGCCCCGATTGTTTTATGCAGTGTCTATGCCCCCAGTTCGGCACAGATCCCGTTCTTGCGCCGGGTATTCTCCCGTCTGCGCGCTCTCCCACCATCGGCTTGGCTGGTGGGGGGGAGACTTTGGCGTGGTCTTCTCTGGACGGGCGGATCGTCTGGCGTTGCCCCGGGGCCCGGCCCCCCATGGGTTGGCCCGGCTTGCGGGGGGGTTCCGCGGGCTGGTCCGCGCCCGCTCTTTGTGTGGCCTTTGGCGGGTGGACGGTCCTGCGGCGCGCTCCTGCACCTTCTTTTCTCGCCCTCGTGGCACTCGCACCCGCGTTGGCTGCTTCTTTGGGGGGTGCTCCCGCTCTTCGTTTGCTTGGGGGCGCGGGCATTGGCCCTCTCGCCTGGTCTGATCGTGCCCCGGTCGTGGTTACCTTATCTGCGGCTCCGGTGCCTGCTCGCCAATGTCGTTGGCGTCTTGGCGGGGCACTGCTCGGTTCGCCGACCTCCCTCGAGACCCTGCGCACACGCTTGGTGGATTGTTTTGGGGGCGGCTTGGGCTCGGTGGACTCTTTTGCCGTTCTCTGGGGGGCCCATGGGGCGGTCGTGGGGGGGGTGCTGTGTCGCATTGGCTTCTGGGCTTGGGGGGGGACGGACGGCCCGGGGGCAGCTCCTCCGGGCCCGTATTCGGTCCCTTACGACGACTTTGGCAGCGCATCCATCCCTGGGGGTTCTTCGCCGTTTGGTCCTGGCCCGGGCGGACCTCCGTGATTTGGAGACCCGCCATGTGGAACGACTTCTCCTTTATACCCGTCAGCGGTTTTTTGAGCGAGGTGGTGAATCTCGTGCCCTCCTGGCGGGAACCCTCAGGGATCATCGGGCCTCTTCCACACCACACTCTGTCCGTGACCCCGCGGGTACCCTTCAACACCACCCTGATGCTGTGGCGGTGGCGTTCCACTCTTACTACTCTAAGCTGTATGACTTACCCCCCCCCACGAGCACTACTCCCTGGGGATGACTCAACACTACTGGAAGACTATTTAAAGGATTGTTGTCTCCCACGCCTTCCTCCTGAGGCCCTAACCTCCCTGAACACCCCCATCACCAGGGAGGAACTAGAAGGGGTCCTGAGGGACCTCCCCGAATGGGAGGGCCCCAGGCCCAGATGGGTTCACTTACAATTATTGTAAGGTTTTCCGGGGTGAACTCTCTGCTCATCTATTGTCCCTCTTCAGTTCCTTCCTTTCGGGTTCCCCTGTGCCCCCGGCTGTGCTCTCTTCGCTACTCACATTGGTCCCTAGACCGGGTGGGGACTTGCAGGATTGTGCTGGCTGCCGACCGATTGCTTTGCTGGGCACGGACCTGAAACTTTTCACCGGACTCTTGGCCAGCGGACTGAATGCTTGGCTCCCTCTGCTTGTCCATGGGGACCGGGTGGGGTTCGTCCCCTGTCGTCGGGGTGGTGGCAGCACCAGGGGGACTGTGGATTTGGTGGAGGTGGCCAGTCGTTGTTCTGCCCCGGCCCTTCTCTTGAGCCTGGACGCTGAAGGGGCTTTTGACCGCATGGATTGGTCGTTTATGCATACTACGCTTGGGGCGTTCGGGCTTACGGGACCGTTTCTCACGGCTATCCAGGCCCTTTGCTCCTTGCCCTCAGCGGCAATTGGGCTTCCCCGTGCATCTTCGCCCTTCTTCCCTGTTCGAGGTGGCGCTGGGCGGGGTTGCCCCCTGTCGCCCATCATATTTGCCCTCTGCATTGGGCCGCTGGCGGCCGGGATTGGGCGGGACCCTGGTGTCGGGGGCATCGTGGTCCAAGATGGGGAATTTAGGGTGTCTCTCTTTGCGGGCGGTGTGCTCCTCGCTCTCGCCTCCCCTCGTGCTGCCCTTCCGGGCTTGCTGCGCTCGCTGGAGACCTGTGGTGGTCTCTCGGGGTGTGGGGTGGGCCCCGCGGGGACTGGGGCGCTCCCGCTTGGCGTCCCGCGGGGGCCTTCTCCTTCTCCTCCGCAGTGATTGCGGTTTCCAGTGGCGGGGGTCCTCTGTCCGCTACCTGGGAGTCCATGTGTCCACTTCCTGTGCGGCCCTCTGCTCGGCAGGCTACCCGCGGTTGTTTTGTGGGCTGGGAGCCCTGTTGGACGGATGGCGGCCCTTGCCTGTCTCCCTTTTGGGGAGAATTGCTGCGGTCGGGATGGCTCTCCTCCCGAGGCTGCTGTATTTTTTCGAGGCGCTCCCGGTCGCGATGCCTCGGGGAGAGTTGCGGAGCCTACAGAGGGCTATCTTCCAGTTTATCTGGAGGGCAGGACGGCGCCGAATGCCTGGATCTGTTGTGCTGGCGGATGGGGGGTCTGGGGGTGTGGCTGTCCCGCATCTGTTGCATTGTTGCTGGGCGGCCCACTTGCGCCGTATCCCATTCTGGGCGGCTGTGCCGGCGTGCACCAGATGGGTGCAGGTGGAGAGGCTGTGGCTGGCGCCCGTGCATCCTGGCGCGCTTCTGTGGGTCGGCTCCCCCCCCGCCCCCCTGCCTCGTGCCTGTTGGGCCCCGTTCGGTTTGCTGGATCTGTCTGGTCTGCCTGTTGTGCTGGATTCTCCCTGGTGTCCCCACGCTCATCTGTGGTCTCCGTGCTGTGCGGCCCCCTTCTCCCGGAGGGCCTGACTTCTGCCATGACTGGGGTGTGGTCTGGGGCTGGCCTTTGCCGGGTTGCTGATATGGTTGACCCTGGAGCCTTGGAGCTCGGGTCCTTTGCTTGTCTTGCAGCTGATCGGAGCCTGCCAGGTGCTGAGTGGTTCCATTGCTTGCAGGTGGTTCACTTTGTCCGCTCCCTCCGTGGGTCTCTTGGGGTGTCGCTCCCCACCGCTTTTGAGGGGATTTGCCGTGCAGGCACGTCCACTGGGGGCTTTGTATCCTCTGTTTGCCAGCTTCTTGGCTCGCAGACTGCGGGCTCTCCTGTTGGTCATCGCTGTGTGCTTGGATGGGAGGAGGCGGTGGGTGGACCCGTCTCCCAGGAGCAGTGGCGGATTGTGTGGTCTCGGGCCCAGGAGTCATCTCAGTGCATTGCGTTTAGGGAGGCGCAGTATAAGCTGTTGATGCGTTGGTGTCGTACTCCGGCTCTCCTTCATACTTTAAACCCATTAGTTCCCCCATGGTGCTGGCGCTGTGGAGCTGCGGTGGGTACCCTGCACCATATCTTTTGGACGTGCCCTCTCATCCTCGGTTTTTGGAGGGAGGTCAGGACTCTGACGACTGCTCTCTTTTTGCAAGAGGTTCCTCTTGACCCTCTTCTTTATCTCCTGAACCTTCCCCCCAGACACCTGAGCAGTGAGTCATCCAGGCTTTTCTTGCGTCTTTGTGCTGCAGCTAAAACTCTCATAGCTAGAAACTGGAAGAAGGTGAGTCCCCCATCTAGTCTTGAGCTTGTGGCTAGAATGAAGGATGTGAGGAGTCTTGAATACCTGACTGCTGGCCTACATAATTCACGGGAAGCCTTTGGGGCTATTTGGGCACCCTGGGACATGTATTGTACATCACAGGGTCTCTGATCTCTAGTCCTCTCCTTCCCTCCCCCCCCCTTCCCTTTGGTCCTACCCTTGTCTTCTTAACCCCTCCATTCCCCCCTCCCTTGTTCACTGCTTAATTTAAATGCATATTGCTTAAGGGGGAGGAGGCAGATAGCCTCTATTTACCTCAATGCTTCCTGTTTGTTTGATTATTATTGTTTTTTTGTTTTTTCTTTATTCCTTGTTAATGAAAAATTTTTCAATAAAATTACAGTTATATAAAAAAAAAAACATTATACTCTGGGGTCTGAAGAAACCCCAAAGTATTATAATAGCAATATTTGTTGGGGTTCGCCCAACAAATACTTTTGCCGCAGCCTTACTTACCAATTCCCTCTACTGCTCACGGTTGCAGCCTATTTAAAAAACAAAAAAAACATCAAGAACCCACCGGGTGCCTTATGGTCATCGCCCCCTAGCAGCCGTATAGTTCTGTTACTGGGCTCTACTATACTTTGTAGGGTAACTCTACCACCATTCAGAGTGCAGCAATAAATCATATACTAGTTGGCAGCAGCCTCCTCCTCCTCCCTCCCCTCTCCATAGACTTTTGTGTGTGAGATTGGATATGGATGACGACTCTATGTGGGGAAAAAGGAAGGAAAACCTAATGGACAGATCTAATTGATATTATGGTTGAAATAAGAGAAGTATTTTGGTTCTTTCTTTCCTTATATTTTACAACATTCACTAATTATGGTACAAATGTATTTTACAGATACTTATGGATATTGGGTACTAAATATACCTTGGCCAAACTCTAACCACATAGCGATAGGCTATGCCCTGTCTCACAAACAGTCAGAAACATTGATGGAAATGATCTTTCCATTGCATGTACAGTGCCTTGAGAAAGTATTCGGCCCCCTTGAACTTTTCAACCTTTTGCCACATTTCAGGCTTCAAACATAAAGATATAAAATTTTAATTTTTTGGCGAAGAATCAACCACAAATGGGACACAATCGTGAAGTGGAACGAAATTTATTGGATATTTTAAACTTTTGTAAAAAATAAAAAACAGAAATGTGGGGCGTGCCAAATTATTCGGCCCCCTTAAGTTAATACTTTGTAGCACCACCTTTTGCTGCGATTACAGCTGCAAATCGCTTGGGGTATGTCTCTATCAGTTTTGCACATCGAGAGACTGAAATTCTTGCCCATTCTTCCTTGGAAAACAGCTGGAGCTCAGTGAGGTTGGATGGAGAGCGTTTGTGAACAGCAGTTTTCAGCTCTTTCCACAGATTCTCGATTGGATTCAGGTCTGGACTTTGACTTGGCCATTCTAACACCTGGATACGTTTATTTGTGAACCATTCCATTGTAGATTTTGCTTTATGTTTGGGATCATTGTCTTGTTGGAAGATAAATCTCCGTCCCAGTCTCAGGTCTTTTGCAGACTCCAACAGGTTTTCTTCCAGAATGGTCCTGTATTTGGCTCCATCCATCTTCCCATCAATTTTAACCATCTTCCCTGTCCCTGCTGAAGAAAAGCAGGCCCAAACCATGATGCTGCCACCACCATGTTTGACAGTGGGGATGGTGTGTTCAGGGTGATGAGCTGTGTTGCTTTTACGCCAAACATATCGTTTTGCATTGTGGCCAAAAAGTTGGATTTTGGTTTCATCTGACCAGAGCACGTTCTTCCACATGTTTGGTGTGTCTCCCAGGTGGCTTGTGGCAAACTGCAAACGAGACTTTTTATGGATATCTTTGAGAAATGGCTTTCTTCTTGCCACTCTTCCATAAAGGCCAGATTTGTGCAGTGTACGACTGATTGTTGTCCTATGGACAGACTCTCCCACCTCAGCTGTAGATCTCTGCAGTTCATCCAGAGTGATCATGGGCCTCTTTGCTGCATCTCTGATCAGTCTTCTCCTTGTTTGAGATGAAAGTTTAGAGGGACGGCCAGATCTTGGTAGATTTGCAGTGGTCTGATACTCCTTCCATTTCAATATGATCGCTTGCACAGTGCTCCTTGGGATGTTTAAAGTTTGGGAAATCTTTTTGTATCCAAATCTGGCTTTAAACTTCTCCACAACAGTATCATGGACCTGCCTGGTGTGTTCCTTGGTCTTCATGATGCTCTCTGCGCTTTAAACAGAACCCTGAGACTATCTCAGAGCAGGTGCATTTATACGGAGACTTGATTACACACAGGTGGATTATATTTATCATCATCAGTCATTTAGGACAACATTGGATCATTCAGAGATCCTCACTGAACTTCTGGAGTGAGTTTGCTGCACTGAAAGTAAAGGGGCCGAATAATATTGCACGCCCCACTTTTCAGTTTTTTATTTTTTACAAAAGTTTAAAATATCCAATAAATTTCGTTCCACTTCACGATTGTGTCCCACTTGTTGTTGATTCTTCTCCCAAAAAATTATGTTTGAAGCCTGAAATGTGGCAAAAGGTTGAAAAGTTCAAGGGGGCCGAATACTTTCGCAAGGCACTGTAAATAAAACCTAAAGTAAGAAATCTATATGAGGAAACCTGACAATTGGCGACTATCTGACAAGAGTTTGCATTTACCTTTCTCTGGATCAGCACTGCAGACTGACAGGTTGAGCTAGTTGAGGATTGCCTTACACCTTACTATATTACTTTACATAATAAAAATAAGTTTTCTATCAAACCAACATCGTCCACAAGCACCATTTGTGCATAAATACACTAAACTAATATTTTTAGGGGTTTGTTTTGTATTTGTATGATGAAATGTGCGGCATACCGTGGCAAATTTAGCCCCATCCACTTCTACTTTGACTCCGCTGTCGGCGAGAACTGAGAAGAAAGAAGACAAAGAAGGGAGTCACCGCAACGGACAAAGGGGCGGTGAGAAGCGATGACGCGATGGGTGCTCGCAGAAGAGAAGGTACGTCCTGGGTGCTCCGTGTTGCTCATTTACATACATGAAGAAACAAATTATCTTGGAATCGGCTGGGAGAACAAAACAAGAAAAGGTAGGAGAAGAATGGCCTTTAAAAAGGCCATTCTTCTCCTACCTTTCCCTGTTTCCTCCCAACGTGCCATTAGCTTAAGTGTTTTTGCGAATGATAGACTCCCTTTAAATAATAATGATTTCCAATGACTTTGACTTGCATTGTGTTCTCTATGTCAGTGTAAGATCAGATTTTATCCCCTAGCTCAATATTAGGAGGTGAGGTACAATCAACTCCTACAGTCTATAATCAGTTCTATGTCTTAGGACAGTGCCAAAGATGACATGTGAGCCATATTTCCCCAGCACGTAGTGGGATTCTGAGGTGTTGCCATGGCAGCCAGGAGGCCAATCAATGGCTTCATGGCTGCCTTGCCCTATTTACACATAGGTGGCCTATGTACAGTCCCTGACAGAAGTTCTGTCGCTTATCCATGTTGTGGAATCAAAAGCTTATAACCTGACTGTAAATTCATCCATTGGTTTTAGAAATGACTCATATGAAAGCTGAAACCCTCCTAAATGATTTTTTGGTTAAGAAAATAAATTGGCTTCACTGCTGAAATATTCATCATTTAATGAACACAGAAAGGTCAGATTTTGGCAAGACAAAAGTTTTGTCGCACACATAAAGTAATGTGAAAATCAAACCAATAATTCTGTTCAAAAACAAAGATATGTTTCACAACATTGGTGAATGAAGTTGTGGTGCTATTAGAGCCATATTTAATATTTTGTGTGACTTCCATGAGCTTGAAGGACGGCATCCATGCGTTTCATACAATGATTCATACAATTTATTGATGAAGTCATCAGGAATAGCACAGAATGCAGTCTTACATGCCTCCCAGAGTTCATCAAGATTCTTTGGTTTTGTCTGCCAAGCTTCCTCTTTCATCCTACCCCAAACATGCTCAATGATGTTCATGTCTGGTGACTGGGCTGGCCAGTCCTGGAGCACCTTGATCTTCTTTGCCTTGAGGAACTTTAATGTAGAGATGGATGGATGAGATGGAGCACCATCCTGCTGCAAAATGTGACCCCTTTTATGATTGGGAATGTAAGAGGAAGCTAATACTTCTTGATTTTTTAGGCTATTGATATTGCCTTCCACCTTGCAAATGTTTCGCACACCCCCATACTGAATGTAACCCCAGACCATGATCTTTCCCCCACCAAACTTAACTGTTTTCTGGGTGTATCTTGGATCCATACGGGCTCCAGTAGGTCTCCTGCAGTATTTGCGGCGGCTGTGGTGTAATTCAACTGAAGATTCATCTGAGAAATCCACCTTCTGCCACTTTTCCAGCGTCCATCCGTTTAGCAGGCTGTGGGCCTTGGCAAATGCCACACGTTTTTTTTAATTGCCTTTTGTTTAGTGCTGGCTTCTGGGCACTGATTCGACCATGGAGGCCATTTCGAGACAGAATCCTACAAACTGTTCTAGTTGACACAGGGACTTGAGGTGACCGGGCCTGTTGGAGCTCTGCTGCAGTGGAAGAGGGGCTGGCTTTTGATTTTCTAACCAACAAACGTTCCTCCTGAGCAGTTGTCTTGTGGGGTCTGCCGGACCTGGGCTTGTCAAAAACATCTCCAGTCTGTTTTTTTAATCTTTGTACTTGACGCAGAGACACATTACAGGTGCCAGCCACCTCTGCAGTGGATCTGGTCTTCAGCTTCTTGATAATCAAGGCTTTGGTCGCAGGGTTGATTTTTGGCATGTTGTCAGAGGTGAAGTTGCAGTTCAAGTGAAGGTCTGGGGTGCTGGAGTTCTTTTTATACACACCCACTAATTAACCGATCAATTAGTGAGCACAGGTGAGGCTTTAAACTAGGATTGGGTGCATTATATGACAAGGTGACAAAACTTTTGTCTTGCCAAAATCTGACCTTTCTGTGTTCATTAAATGATGAATATTTCAGCAGTGAAGCCAATTTATTTTCTTAACCAAAAAATCATTTAGGAGGGTTTCAGCTTTCATATGAGTCATTTCTAAAACCAATGGATGAATTTAAAGTCAGGTTATAAGCTTTTGATTCCACAACATGGATAAGCGACAGAACTTCTGTCCCGGACTGTACAATATACTGCAATACAGATCAAGCTATCCTAGCTTAAAGTCCCCTTGTGTGTCAGTTAAAAAAAAAAAAGTGAAAAAAAAAAAAAAATAAAGTAAAAACAAAACTTTACGTATCCCAAACAGTGAATGTCATAAAAGAAATACAGGCGCAAGTTAGTGTGTATATGTCACCCTGCCTCCCAAAACACTGCAATCAAGTAATCAAAAAAGGTGAACATACCAGAAAACGATACCAGTAAAAACTACAACTCGCCTCACAAAAACAGAGCCCTCACATAGTACAGTCAACAAAAAATGTTAGAACACAGTGACCCCTAGCAAATGTGTTTTATTAACTGTGGCAAAACATAATAAAACAAATAGATCTGGTATGACCATCATCTGAATGACCATTTTTAATGCAGAATAAGCGCCATAAAAATAAAGCAAAAAAAAAAAATTATATATATATATTTTTTTAAAAAGCTAATTAAAACATTATATGTGCCCCAAAATGGTGCCAACGCGTCACGCAAATAATAAGCCCTTATATGTCTATGTTGACAAAATATAAGCTATGAAATTTTGAAGCTGGAGATGGACAATATGAAGAGCGTTAACAACCAAACTACGCTGAGCCCCTTGAGGGGTTTTCACATGAACTTATTCATATTTTAATCTGCAGACAATGAAAATTAATCAATTTTGCAGATATAAATAATTAAAAATTTTGCAGGGTTTTAAATATTTTCTCTTACCATCTTAGTGGTGGCAATGTGTTATTTTGATCAGTTGCCTATGGCTACAACCAAGCTTGCAGGAACTCTCTGTGGCCTGTCATTTGTCTGGCATTGTAGCCGGGATATCTTCTCATACATGTAGTGTCCCTGCCTGATAACCTGTCCACAATAAGGAAATCATGGCTGGGTTTCTGACAAGTCCCAGACCATAGAAAGTTCCTGCATTCATGGCCATATCCAAAAAAGAAAAAATGATTGTCACCACTAAGGCTGGGTTCACATTTGCGTCAAACGTTTATCAGCTGGTTGTTTCAGTTTAAAAAAAAAAAAAAAAAATCAAAAAAATCAAATGGGGTCCGTCAGGCTCCATTCATGTCTGTCATTTGCAGGATCAGATTGTGTCTGTTTTATTTAGAACAAAAAGAACACAGTTGAGAACCTAGTGTAAGATGATTAGAGAAAATCTTTAAAACCCTGCAAATTTTTTTAATTATTTATAATTTGCAAAATGGTTTAAGGCTGGGACCCCACGTGCTGTAAATATCACAGAAAAAAACGCGTTTTACAGTCACAGAAAAGTGGTTATGGTATTCTAGCAAATCCCATGCCCACTTTGCGGTAAAATATGCGGTGCCAACACCATTGCCGTTTTGGAAATCGCAGAATGTCAATTATATCTACGGAAACGCCGGTGGTTTCCCTATAGATAAAATTGAAGCA
The DNA here is from genome assembly GCA_947044405.1 of Leptodactylus fallax. Taxonomy (NCBI): domain Eukaryota; kingdom Metazoa; phylum Chordata; class Amphibia; order Anura; family Leptodactylidae; genus Leptodactylus; species Leptodactylus fallax. The sequence goes on along the minus strand of CAMRHE010000280.1, from coordinate 1,653,020 downwards.
GAAAGTCCACAGAAGAAACCTCTGAGAACTTTCTTCGCAAAGCGCTGCGGGAAGAACTGCGGCTTGTAGCTGCCGCAGCTTTTCCCACAGCGCTTTTTAACTGCAGGATGCCACGTGGGGCCTTAGCCTAACTTTTCATTGTCTACAACTTTATATAGGGTCATGTTCCTGGGAACACCCCTTTAGGCCAGGGCCCCATGTTGCGAAAATGCAGCAAAAAACATGAAATGCTGAAATTTCAAAAACACTCATGTTTTTTGAAAATTGCAGCATGTCATTTATACCTACGGAAACACTGGCGTTTTCCGAATTGGTATAATAGGGGCAGAGTTTTCCTCTGTGGACTTTCTGTGAAAAAAACCATGATGCGTTTCCGCCACAGTCTTTTTTGGCTGTGATTTGCTATGTGGGGCCTTAGCCTTAAAGACAAAGCTCAGGGCGTCTGTGCCGTGGTAGACTTTCACTGAGTTAGGGTAGTGTCCTATTTTCACGGCCAGTTTAGCAGGACAATTCACCATACCCTAGTAGAGTGCAATGGTAACAGTGGCTTTGTGTGTAAGATACTACAGGTACTTGTATAACACTATAATATACAAACTCCAAAGCCTCAGCATTGTCTAAACAGACATTTATTCATCCATTGGCAAAATATGCAGACCTCATGTACAGTATATAGTCAGAAGACCTGTCTTGATCGCTAGGATTTCTAGGAAACATTGACCTCTGTAAGAAGACATTGAACATTGATGACCTGGACACACACAGTCCTCAGGAGATCCATTAGTGGAGTGGGGCACTGGTGGACTGTACAGTCACAGAACTAGGTTTTTTTTGTTCGTTTAAATAAAAAAGTAATGTATGTTTACTGTGAGTGTTCTGAGATAGGCGTATATAAATAGTTGTACGAGTACAGCAGATGACCCGCAGAAGATCCAGTCATCTATAGCAGCATGGTGGTCGGCTTCTCCAGGAACTTCTTGAATTCAGCCAACCACTGAGCACCCACTGCTCCATCCACCACACGGTGATCGCAGCTCAACGTGACCGACATGATATTGGCGACATCAAACCTGCAAAAGTAACAGAAGTGAGAATTTTAGAAATGAGCAAGTAGCTTGGAAAGAGAAGCCATAGTCTTTAAAAAGGGGGATCTGAAGATATTGGATACTGAGGACTTATCCACAGGTACAACACACGAACCCTGCACCGATCATCTGTTGCAGCTGCTGGACGCCATATACTAAAAATACGACAGAAAGCAGTCCTGCTCCTATTCAAAGGAGACGCCAGAAGCTCTGTATACTGTAGCCTCGCTCCCATTCACTTGAATAGGAGCAGGGCTGCTTCCAGCTGTATACTTAGTATGTGGCTTCCTGCTGCCAGATTAGCTGATCGATACAGGTGGCAGACCCCAACCGATCTGAAATGTCTTCAGATCCTGGACAAGTGCTAAGTGCAGGGTGTGAATTTAACTGTCTCACGACCATCTTTATCCTGCCCCTGCACTGTACAAATATCTACCCAGGTACTCACTCATACACAACAGGGCTGCCTTCTATCACATTACTATCTATGGTATATTAGATTGTAAACACTGAGGAGCAGAACAACTATGGTATATTCGATTAGAAATGCTCAGGAGCAGGATATCTATGGTATATTACATAATAACCCCTCAGGAGAAGAGTATCTATGGTATATTAGATTGTAAACGCTCAGGAGTGCAGTCATTATGGTATATTAGATGATGAACGCTCAGGAGCCAAGTTATCTATGGTATATTAAATTGTAATGCTCAGGAGGAGAATATCTATGGTAATATCTATGTTATATTACATGATAAACTCTCAGGAGAAGACTATCTATGGCATATTAGATGATAAACTCTAAATTCTTATCTATTGGCTGCAGAATACAAATGGAGCACAGATTTTCAGAAATATCTATAAGGAAAATGTTTAGTTCGATATATCCATATAGCACCCACAGATTCCAGTTCCCTGCTTATACATAAAGTTAAATAGGACCTTTCACTACCTCTGCCAAGTCCAGCTCTTTACAACCTTTAATAGGTGCTGCTCCACCAATTCCAGCACAGTTGGATTTTTTTTCTCTAGCCCCCACCATGCCTGAATGCAGTTAGTTTTCTGTGTCTGATATACTACTTAGCCTGTACTGTCCACCTGTTATTGGAGCTCAGAATCACACCCCTAGTCTGCTCCTACCCAACACCGCCCACCTGACAGTACAGCCTAAGTAGCATGTCAGGTACCAAGACTAACTGCACTTGTTATTCTGGAACTGTGAGAGCTAGAGAAAAAAATCCAACTGTGCTGGAAACAGTGGAGCCGTGCCTATTAACAGATGCTAAGAACTGGAGTTGGTGGAAGTGGTGAAAGATCCTCTTTAAATGATAAAATTAATTCTTCGTGATTGTCACAAATGACACATTGTACTGACTGAGGATTTGATGCCGCAGCTAACCCACTGTCATTTGCAGTAGCAGCAAGGTGGATGAAATTATAGCAAATCTCATCCAGACACAGGCAAGAAAAAAAAAAAAAATCTGCTTCGCAAACTTTTTCAAGCCACATCATGTCAATTTATGTTGCAGGTTTTCACCCTTTACAATGCAGAGCAGAATCCAGGAAAGTCAGCCAGCCACAGGTTACCCTGGCCTGTATGTGGCAGCCACTGTAACCTTCTTACCCTTTCTCATTATCTGCTGGTACTAGTCTGTTCTCGGATCCTCCCACGGCAAGGATACACGCCTGAGGTGGGTTAATGATGGCGGAGAAGTTCTTGATTCCATACATACCCAAGTTGGAGACTGTAAAAGTTCCACCCTAGAACAGATGACATTAAAGACAATTATCCAGCTGATGTTCTCACTTTACATAGATGACATTTTATTAGTTTATTTCCATGATTTTACAATGCACAAAGCTTCAGAATTATCATATATCTTTAGATTATGTATGGGGGCATCACCACTCTCTCCCAGCAATAGGTGATGGGTACAAAGGATTGGACTGTATGATTTGAGCACATCCAACCCCACTGTATTGAAGGGAAATGAACCACCACCAGAGGTGCCTGGCAGCTGCTTACCACTCTCTACTGAGAATACATGTACACTTAGCTGTGTGTGCAGGTGTATGGGGGGGTTCATACACCTGCACACAGGAGGAATACCTGTTGGCCTGACTACTGGCAGGCTAGCAGTATACACTCCCTTGAAAATAAAATTGTGATCAGGGTCAATGAACCAATCTTAAATAACATGCCCACAGGGAATAACTTCAAATGTCACAGCTATGACCCCTGACAACACCTAGAATGAATTGGTGGTGTGCTCGAAAATTGATTATAGTCAAGTCTACAGATGAACAGGAACCACAGCAATAAGACCCTCACAAATCAGACACTGATGGAGCATCAATAGATAAGTCTCATGTCTGTGGTGACAGACTGCCCCATGTCACTGAGAAGTTCTAATGCACTGATGCCCTCATATATACACATATAAGTGCCACAGCTGAGGTCGGCAAGGAACTACATATTGTTGTATGTGCAGATTTGAAACCACACAATGGCACAGCATCCAGTGTGTTGTCATCAGAATCTCTCAGTAGTGCAGCCTCAGGCTTTAGGCCTGTAACTTTAAAGGAACACTCCAGGCAAAGCTGATTCAGTGTGTTATACCTGGTGCAGGGCTTGAAGCAATGGCGCATGACGCAGAGATTCTCTATAGAGCTATTTGAATGCCTGTATCATGCTCCACCCCCTCAATCCCTGCAAAAAGTATACCAGCGTTGCCTGAAGTGTTCCTTTAAGCGATGATGACAGTATTGAAGTCTATAAAATATTCTAGTAATTCCCCTTCAAGCTCTATTGGTTTTCAGAGTATAGATAGATATAATTCTGTAAATCAAGGAACATACCTGAAATTCATGGGGCTTTAGTTTGCCCTCTCTTGCCCGTGTAGCTAAGGACCCCACATCTTTGCTGATGGATGACAAGCCCTTTATGTGCGCATTGAAGACTATAGGTGTAATGAGCCCAGCCGGCGTGCTGACTGCCACACTGACATCCACCACATGGTTTCTAGAAGGAAGGACAATGACAGATTAGACAAGTAGTAAAATTCTGACCCCACGTATCACAGGACCCCTCATACTCACTGTCTGATAACGGTGTCCATCCAGGAGGAGTTGGCCTCAGGAACCTTCAGACATGATAAAGCCGATGCCTTAATAATGAAATCATTGACCGACAGCTTAATGTTCTCAGACTTTGTAACCTGCAGAACAAGAACATACCCAAGATCATGATATGACAGACTATGATAATCTGCATTTACAGCCATGCCCTGCAAACTGTGGCCCCTGGGAAACAACAACTCCCAGCATTCTCCTGGGAGTTGTTGCAAAATGTGCAATATAGAAGACTAGATACAGTGGTTTGTGCAAACATGTGGGTTCATCACTGTGTGCACCCGGTCTGTACCCACATTGTAGGACAGCTCGGTTAGAGGCAGACATGTACAATGGCGGACAGAGACATGAGAAAAGACAGCTGGTACCTGCATTTATGTGTTTTAACTAAAATCTTAAACTGGTCTTATAAATGATGGAATATCACTAGGATACGCCATCACTTTATGATCTGTAGAGGTGTGACCCCTGGGAGTATCACTGATTCAGAGGATGAAGGGTCGCACCACTGGTGTATTACTTGTGTGTTTTCCCTTTACAGTGTTTCCGTACCATATACTGTGCAGCATGGCTCTATACAAGTGAATGGGGTTAGCTAATAGGATATATGGAAATGTCAGATTTAGTGTGTTTCATACGAAAACAGGCAGACATCCAAACATTATACCCACTAGATACCAATGACAATACGGATGTTCACAGAGAAGAAGATGGTGGTTATATACATGCGTGATGCAAGGACGTATACAGTCATGGAATTTAGTCATACCTCATTTAACTCCTTCCTTAACTTCAATATTTCTCCCATGTTGACATCGATGGATAGATAATAATGAGGTATCGTTTGTTTGGACTGCATCAGACGCTGGGCAATGACCTGGAGGCAGAGATCAGTGTGGATTTATATGATCTCATATAATACTGCAATTCTACTATCATCATTATAGTTCCACCTGACCAACATCTGCTCAATCTGATCGTCTGCGATAGTGGTCAAGAACTCAGCTGGTTGTCCATCTGTTGGCCCCTATAAACCTTATGGTCAACTTTACCATACAGACTAAGGCTAAGCCCCCATGTAGTGTATCACAGCTGAACAAATGCTGCAGAAAAAAAAACAATATTTAATATATAGAGAAAATGCTCTGCAGGTAAAACTGACATATTAAGATTTTCCGCAGCTCTTTTTTTCAGCAATGTCTGGATGAGATTACCAAGAATCTCATTTATTTTGCTGGTACTGTAAAATGCAGTGCTTTTTTTTTGCAGCAGCAGCCAAAATTACCGAGCTTCCACTATTTGGGGACTTTAGCCTAAGAGTACTTTTACACACCTAGGCTATGTTCAGTCTTGAAGCTAAAAAAATCAGTTATAAAAGGACTAAACCTATAAATGGCAGATGGTACTTCTCCTCCATTTTGAATCCACATGGTTTTGGTATAAAAACTGCATCAAAAAACCTGAACAAAATCTGCAAGTGTAAAGTGAGCGGGACTGTTTATTGAGTACATCTATATCTTCGAACTGCGTAATGAGCTCCAGAGCTGCTCTTCATACTTTAAGTACAGACAAGAAGCTGAAAGGTGCAGAATACATGGGCACAAGGACTTTAGATCTCTAATCCATCTCCATATCTCACAGTGAAACATCAATGACAATGGAGACATCAGCTTTTTAACCTTTACTGTATTATGGCAAACTAAGTAATACATTAGGATCATGTTCACAAATGATTTTTACATGTATTTTGGTGCATATTCCATGCCAAAATTTGTCCATAAACCACACAATCTGCACCATAATAATAAAAAAAAAAAAAAAAACACAACAACTCATGGAGTTTTGACCTATAGTCCTGATGTGGTTTCTGCAGAGAAATCGCAGTGGGTGGCCGCATATGGATAAGCCCGAAAGGTGCTAAATCCTAGAGCACCTCAGCAGCAGTGCACACTGCAAATCTGCACCAGTAAGCCAAGACCCAGATTTCTGCAACCGATTTCACTGTGGAGTTCCAAGACAAAAATTCATGGATCACATGGCGATCACCAAACTTACCTTTCTGATATTGCTAATAGGGATATCTGTGAAAACGCCAGTAGGGACAGCCGCCACAGCTGGAGACGGTGCCGCAGCAGCTGGAGCCTACAGGCATAAAAATAAGAAAACCTAATGATATACCAGGATTATTCAGAAAATGAATACCATACATAACTTAAAGCACATACTGAGTATTATACACTGTGTAATATGTCAGATGACATAATAACCAGGGTATTACTGGGAGCTAAGCTACTTCTATATATTTAACCAAAGAAGTCAATGTTGGTTTAGCTATAAACGTGGTCATATAGAACTTGTCATGCTGATGCTGATTTACAGCCTTATTATTTCACCGACTGTTCTGAATGTGACTATAAAATATAAGAAATTCAATAACTAAGGGATACTTACAGGAACGGCCTTAGGAGGAACAAATGACTCAATATCTTTCTTTGTAATCCTGCCATCTGGCCCAGTACCTAGAGGATGACCAGAAAACCAAAATGTAAACCTTAGGTCAGTCATAGACACAGCAGAACTGATATTAGGCCATGAAATGATGGGGCTCCGTGAGTTCCACAACATGTCTACACCCCTGGTGGTGCAATACATTTTACCAAGTCTTATGACCATAAAGGGGTAGTCTCATCATCAAAATTTATCCATAGGATATGCCATGAAGGTCTGATAGGTGCTGGTCCTGTCTCTGGTATCTTCATCCATCAAAAACAAGGGCTCTGAGCCCAGTCCTACATGGTGATGCAGCTGACACATCTAGGGATGTGGTTGAGGGACCCCTATACTGAAGACAGGTGCGGCTCCTAGAGTTGTCCTATCAAACATTTATAGGCTATAAATGCCTAAGGCAGAACTATCTTGAGTGGAATGACAACCCATAATGGCAGTACCAATGATTCCTGGAACTTACATACACACACTACTGTGTTGCTCTCCATACTGTCACACACTTACAATAAAGACTTCACCAAGCATTTTAGGAAAAAAAAAAAAAAAAAATCAAACACTTTTACTGTACGTCAGACATCATAAAGGGCTGTACAACTAACAGAGTACGACACATAACACTTACCTTTCACTTGCTTTACGTCTATGCCTCTCTCAGTTGCCAGCTTTTTAGCCAAAGGACTGACAAACACTCTCCCCTTGGATGCAGTAGGAGCCGGTGTATGAGCTGGGATGAGCTGGGGCAGGCGCAGAAGGAGGGGCAGCTGGTGGCAGCGTTGCAGCCTTCAATACAAAGTTACCAGTGAGGGTTTGGCTATGCACAGTGCTAGCACAGCAATGTGAGAAAAATATAAGGATTAAGGAGTTCACATCTTTTTATATGTAACAATCCAATTCCACCGTAAAGATCGCCAATTCAAGTTCTCAAAAACACTATTCAACCTTTCCTGGAAATGACCATTAAAGCTCCTTACTAGTTTTAACACAACATTCCCTTATCCCTGAATGGCAAATCTGCTTAGTTTTGTTGCAATGTGGGCAGCGGGCATCACTGATCACTGCGTAGGGAAGCAAATCTATCACCTGAACAGATAAACTACATATGGAGAAAATGCAAGGACTGGTATTCACTGGTGAATGTTTATTTCCAGTAAGAAGGAGTACATAGGATGAAGATGACAGTGGGAGGATTTATCAAAAACTAGTGCAAAGGCCATCTTCAATTTCTCAAAGGGGCCATTGAAAAAACTTGGAGAAGCCCCCCTGGTGCCCATATGTACCAAATGTAAAATGTAAAGAAGCCCATAGCTTCCCAAGATGGTAGCTGTGTCCTGTACAGTGCAGGTGCAGATACTGGGAAGCAATGGGCATCCTATATCTCCCATATCTGCACCTGTACAGTACAGGGCACAGCAACCATCATGGGAAGCTATGGATATTGTGGCTTGTTATCATCAGTATGGGACAGCTTTTTCATCCAGGCTATGGTAAGCCCTGTAGCGATATAGCGGCTACTCTCACCGTTATACTGACATTTATGCAAAAAGCAGACAAACCAGACAAAGTCAATAGTGCCATCCCCATGATGTTCATGAATAGCAGTGCTATACAACCTATGTGTTCTGCAATGTATACAGTCTTTGAACAGGTCTATACTACAGTACATTATGTCTTCACACTGTGCGTTTGCAGGCCCCAATCCTGGATCTATATGGGCAACTTGCAATACTGAGATCCACTGATAACAAGGAAAGTAGCCTGTGACTTACTGAGCCTGATATACCCCACTGTAAATCTACAGTGTCCATTTGTAAGAGAGACCACCACACAGATATAAACAGGGCCTTACATCTACAACTATTTGTGCCTGTATATGGATGAGCCAGTATGCATTATAAAAAGTCATATATAGAAGACGACATAATATACATCACTTACCGGAGCCGGCTGGGGCTTAATATCCACTGTGCCTGCTACTTCCTTATAATCTGCAAAGCTTCCAACATCGGACTCCTTCTCCACTATTATGCAGAGGGGTGTCCCAAGAGGTACATCCCGAGTGCCCTCAGGTATCAGGATTTTAGCCAAATACCCTTCTTCTTGCACTTCAAAACCTAGAGGAAATAAAAAAGAATGAATGTTATTAACCCTTACTATAAGGACTGTAATTCATTCACATTAATTTACTACTAAACACACAATCCTACACACAATAAGGACAATTATTTGGGATGGAAATCTACCCACAAGTATGTTTTAGTTGGGAAGCATTACAGTCAGATGTAATCCACACAAGCCCATGGCAGGTTGTATACTAGCAGAACCCAGTACTATGGTAACATGGGCAGAGGCATCCATTACTACCACAATCCTGAGCCACCTTATATAAACTAGAACAATTATTCTTGTAAGGTGTTTTTACATGTGCAGGTTTTCTGATGCAGTTTTGAAGCCAAAACAAGAACTGGACTGGACGAAAGAGAAGTCCCATCTGTCCTTTCTACATTTTTTTTTTTGCTTCAGAAACTGCACGAGAAAACCAGAATGTAGAAACACAGCCTAGCTGACTGAAGGAACCATGGATGGCCATGTGGAGTGATAAATAACTGGTTGTCCAGTTAATTTTTTTATTAGTCATCAATAAGAGATCAGTGGGGGTTCTACATCTAGGACCACTGCTGATCAGCTATGTGAAGGGGCCATGATACTTGTGCAGGGACAACGTATGATCACTAGAGGCCCCAATGCTGTGACCTACATCAATCAAAGGAAAGGAAATCCCATGCCCTCTGTTGCTCCTGAGTGCTAGACTATATGAAGAGGGAGATGAATTGGAGAGGATGCCCTGCCATTCCATTCAATGGAAACAGCAGAGTACAGTTCTCAGCTCTGTCAGTCTGACCCATTCTCCGTGAATAGAGTGGCAGGGTGTATACATACACATGACATCCACTCCATTTAATCTCCTACTCACTATGAACAGGCAGCGAAGAGGAATAGGGGTTTCGGCAACCCCATTCCAGCAGCTGAGGGGGAGCTGCTGTCTACCATACACTATGGGTTAGCGGGCAGATACCTATAGTTGCTTTGTCCGTTTCAATCTCTGCTAGCAGATCTCCCTCACTGAGCTTGTCTCCAACCTTCTTCTCCCATTTCTGGACTGTGCCCATCGTCATGGTCGGTGACAGCGCAGGTAACATGATCTGTTCAGCATAAGACATACACAATGTCATTGCATCACATATATGTAAAAATGGCAACAATATTAACAGGATTTTCATAGAGCTAGCTATAATAAAAGGTTGTCAACAGGGGATTTACCACTATAATGTCTGCCTATTTTATCACAGGTAAGCACAGTGCAAAACTCACAGCCCAAAAAAAAATGATGGAAATAAAAATCAAAATGGGTGGAACTGAAAAAAAAATCTGATTTTTTTTTTTCCTAAAATTTCTATGCATAGCCGTATTCTGGAACCGTCCAATTTCTGTTTATGGCTCTTTTTGTGGCATGAGATGTAGTTTTCAGTGATACTAATTTGAAGAATATGTGATTTTTTAATTACTTTTTATTTTATTTTTTTTTGGGGGGTGATATGAAACTTTATATCTTTGGACAGTTTTTTTTTTTTTTACATTTTTGAAAACCTTTAAAATTTAGTTTTAATTTTTAGCCCCCACAGTAGGCTTGATCCAACAATCGTCAGATTGCTTATACCACAGACTATAGTATTGGATGACTTTGGCTCAAAAAACCACAGTGTTTCCACAACGTGGGACTTCAGCCTAAAGAGGACCTTTCATGTCCTCGGAGATGGGTGGTACTATATATCACCAGAAAACTGACCGTCACCTTTGCCAGTATGCGCCCCAGTGCCGGAGATAATCGTGCCATTAGGTCCGGCACCGATATCACTGCACTGTCCAAAGGTAAGCTCTTCCATAGCCTTGTACTGTCAGTGGGAGCATTCCTCATAGCCCAGTGACAGAATGTCAGGCCTCACAGCCTAGCTTTGACAGTGGAGGGATATCGGTGCCAAAACTAACGGCACCGATCTCTCCGGCACCGAGGCGCATATCAGCAACATTGACACAGTGCACTGTCAGCTTTCTAGTGGTATATATAATACCGTCCATCTCCAAGGACATGAAAGGTCCTCTTTAAAGAGGACCTTTCACCACCTCCAACAAGTCCAGGTCTTTATATCATTTAATAGCTGCTGCTCAACTGATTCTGGCACAGTTGGAATTTTTCTGTAGCACCTACCAATCCTGAGCAATCGATGCAGCTATCTTTGGTGCCTGATATGCTATTTAGTCTCTGTACTGTCAGGAGGGCGGTGTCAGGCAGGAGCAGGCAAGGGGTGCGATTCTGAGCTCTGACACAGGCTGGTTCTGATTGGAGCTCTTTGTTCCACAGCTACATTCACAACGGGGGGGGGGGGTCATTTTCTGTATCTGCGTTTTAAGATTTTTACTTCCCGCCTTCTGAAATTTTTTTAATTTTCCCCTATGAGGGTTTATTTTTGTGGTGGGACAAACTGTAATTCAGAATGGCACCATTTAAAATTCTATACAATGTTGTGAAAAACTGGAAAAAAAAATTCAAATGGCATAAAATTAGAAAAAGATTTTCTTACAGGTTTAGTATTTACATTGTCAACCAAGTGGTAAAAACGACACATTATCTATGTTCTGTGGGTCGGTATGATCACATTGATACCAAAGTTATATAGTCTTTGTTTTAACATCTTTAAAAAAAAATTTGAGACATACAAAAATGTATTTCCATTATCATATTCTCACACCTGTAACTTTTTGATATTTTCATGTACAGTAGGGTGTACAGCGCTACTTTTTAGACACTTCGGTCAGCTCCTGAGCCCTCTCCATACCAGCTCAGCAACACCATGGCATAATAGTACATTATGTGTCGTTTAGGGTTAAATTTCACCTGCTTAACCCAGCAAGAGGTGAACCATTACCTCATAATACTATAACAGATATCACCAGGCCCAGATGACACAAATTCCTGAGTTCTGACTGAATAATGTACATCCCTTGCATCTAACATTTAAGGGTTCGGTAATGACTGGGGAAGTTCCACAGGATCGGCGAAAAACCAATATTGGCTATAAAAAGGGGTCTAAAAATGAGCCCAGAAACTATACAAACGGACTTGGGGAACCTGGAAACTTAGACAAGAAAATGGCAAATAAAGTTCAATGGAAACAATTTCTACAATTGCATATTAAATTGTAAATTACGGGGTAAGACTGCTGCTGAAAAAGACTTGGGGATATTGGTTGACACTAAACTTTAGCAACCAGTGCCAGGCAGCTGTTGCTAAGGTAAATAAAATCATGGGATGCATCAAGTGAGGGATAGAAGCTCAGGACAATGACACACACTCAGTAAGACACTCAGATACACAAGTCCATCTGTAACAACCACAATGCAATGCTGGTTCCATTGTACGATGGACACCACTGGCTCCTGAACCCCTTTAAAAACATATTCCAGTAATTTTTTTTTTTTTTTTTTTTAAAGAAGCCTGTGTGTAGTGTAATGTTGCTGAATAACTTACTGACAGCTTTATTGAGAAGTTATGTGCTCTCTCTGGAGCACTGGCCTCCTCTCTGTTTCTCTGATGCACACAGTGTTTCCTGTATGAACATGAGGTCAAAAACACAATGTAGGTCTATGGGAGTCAAATTGAGACTCTAGCATTGTGAATCTGACCTTCTGTTAATACAGGAAACACTTCTGTGCATCAAAGGAGCAGAGGGAGGAGAGTGCTCCAGAGGGGAGCACATAACTTTAATATAAAGCGGTCATTAAATTATTCAGTAATGTTACACTACGCACAGGCTCATTCTCAAGCAGAGGGGACAAAACATTTTTATTGGAGTGCTTCTTGAACTAACATTTTCCGCTGATGTGTCAGTCAAATATAATGGAAACCAAAGCAGCTCACGTAGATGTAAACATAGCCTTAGCAGTGTCTGGTTTACCTTCATGTGAGTGGGATAGGAGCTGCCGGGGGCTTGAACAGGTGCTTGGGCTTGTTGTGCTGGAGCTGGTGGTGGGGTTGCTGGGGCCGTGGGAGCAGCAGGAGCTGAAGAGTCCAAGGTGTAGTTCTTGAAGGCATCAATAAGCTCTGGCCTGCAGCACGACAAATAAAAATGTCTCACTATGTCTAATATGGACACAAAAAGAGCAGTCACTAAGTACTGGTGTGAAAGTCACAACCACTAAGAATATATTTGAGTGGACACTGACTGTCACTTACTTGTCTACTGTGATGCAGATTATGGAACCAATAGGAACATCTCTTGTCCCTTCTGCCACGAGGATTTTTGCCAGGTAACACTCCTCTATACTCTCAAAACCTACTGTGGCCTTGTCAGTCTCTATCTGCAAAAAAGATCAGATGGGAGTAACATCGCCTACAGAATACATGACCATATACATGGCACAATACAATGACTAGCTCCTGGCACTATACATGATACAGCATTGCCTGCGGCACCTGTGTCCTTCAGGGGCATTTGTAAATTTTGGGCGAAGGCTCAAACATTATAAAACTGGAGTTAAAGCTAACTGGTTTTTACCTCCGCTATGAGATCTCCTTCATTAATCTTTTCTCCTTCTTTCTTTTCCCATCTGGCAATGGTCCCCATCTGCATTGTGGGGGAAAGAGATGGCAAAGGCACCTGCAAGAGAGAAGAAGATCGTCATTCAGATGGAAGACAGAGAACAACTGAAGGTAACCCAACATTGCACAATGGGGGGGGGGGCAAAGAACATGCTTATTAATGTGGGTTACACATAGGGTTGTATAGTATAAACCCACATTAATACAGTAGATAATCAGGTCACAGAGAAAGTCCTAAAAAAAGCCTGAAATTCTAGCATACTCTGCTCACTGAGAACTGCCAAGGAACTGATGGGTGAAGAATAAGATGTGGCAGCTAAAAATGGCCGGCAAATGCCAAACAACACTGGCCTGAAGAGACGACAAAAGCAATGAATACAGGGCAAAAAGGGAGGGGGCTGCAGTCTGGTCTGATCACAGCCCCCAGCCAGCAGTGCGAACACTGGACAGCAGCGCTACTTACTGACTGACAACTGTATGTAACATATAGTTAGCCTGAACCGCTGCAATTGGTTGAACTGCTGCAGAAGACGACTATGAAAGGTCATGGTAAACAACATTATAGGTCCATAACAGGGTATGGATATGTTCAGCACGTGTGCGTATTGTGTGGCACATACACTGAATGTTATTTCAGTATGGTCTTTGATCCCTATGATAATAGTATTGTAGACACACACATCAGGAGGGCGACGTGTCTGCAGCAGTAGTATTATTTTATGCTACACCCTTCCACAAAGTAATAACTGGTTGTAGACGATGTCAGGACGTAGCGCTAGGACCGTTGTCATGTAATCCAAGGCTACACGCACACACGGCTATGTGTATGTGCCCGATCTCTGGTAAAACAGCACATGGATGAGATCCACAATCCAATTCACTTCACCTTTAGTGAGCCCAGGACACAAAACAGACATGTATAGGCCCTGTCCTGGGTTTTGCAATGGGATTACTGTCACATAAATGGGTGTGTGCATGGGGCCATAGAGATGAATGGGTCAGTGTGCTACTCGCGAATACACAGCTATCACACTGGTTGTGTGCATAGAGCCTAAATCTGCTTAATATAGTGCACCCCTTTTAGATTTTTGGTTTAATGTGAAATCCTACAAGTTACCAGACATATATATGCCAGCATATTCCACGCAGGTCCCCGCACCAGTGGGGTTCACTATCCAGTTTACACATTAACCCTTTGAAGAGGAGCTGTTGCTCCCTGGCACTTCCAGTGTATGCAATATTTCCCTCGCCCTTCATCTGACACCAGCGCTGTTTTAGCCCCCAGGCTTTCTGTAGTCACCACCATAACCCAGGCTGACTGTAACCTAACCCCTAGAACATGGCAATGCTCATCGCTGCCACATACTGCTTCCTGTCTGCTGTGGAACTACAAATACCAGGAGGACGTTCAAAGACTAAGGTGCTTATGAGTGCAATAATAGTGTGCACAGTGTTCTACCGCTACTACAGCTTAGTATTGTGCAGGCATTGCTGCTGTTTGGCTGCTATAAATGAACATATTACTTTGCCTGTTATCACCTACTGGCAAGAAAAAGGTAAAATACCGCAACTGTGAGGCTAGGGACCCACGTAGTGGGCCAAAGCAAAAAAGCCATGCGGGAAAAACAGCGGCAGAAATGCATCACGGTTTTTCCTGCGCTTTTCACAGAAAGTCTTTCTGCTTCTATTATACATACACGGAAACCGCCAGCGATTCCGTAGGTATAACTGTGTCCGTACATGACAGGAAACGCTGCCATTCACAGACCAGAGCTGTAGCTTTACTTGGGGCAAATATTTGATACCCTAACCCTGCATCTTAAAGGGGTTGTCCAACTGCTTAAAATGTATAAATAATCATTTCAAGGGGTTGGACAATGTTCACACAGCGGAATTTGGCACTGAATTTGTGGCAGATTCTGCTTCATAATCAGCTCCAAGTTCCTCCTGAAATCAGTCCTCAGTGATTTCAATGGGAGTCAGATAAAGATTTCATCACATAGTGGAAAAAATAAGCGTTACGCTCGATCTCCAGGCAGATTCCGCCAAATAACTGCCATTGAAGCGAATGGGAGGTGGAAAATTCAGCCTGGCAGGTGCAGAATTTGGTCAAGTGGAAAAATTCAGCTTCAGATTCCAGAAGCTAAGTTTTAATGCTAGGAAAAATTCCACCGTGTGAACATACCCTTATACTCACCATCAGTCCCACCAGTCCTAGCCTGGTGATTGGCTGCTACAGTCACATGTTTGTGTCAAGATGTCATTGCTGGAGCCCAAGAGACGGAGACTGGCAGGGGACCTGGAAAGTGGAGGCTTGGGGTGATGGGGGATCAGTAAGGGGAGTATACTCAGTTTGTTATTTTAGACCCTTCTGATCTTTTGGACTACAATTTTAAGGGACTGGACCACCGATTTTATAGCCAGGACATCACTACAGTTATGTCTGCACAGGCGGTCACTGACTGTTCTGCTAGTGACAGTCTCGTTCTTAGTACTCAGGACACATGGATACCTATGTATGATGATGCTCCCTACAACATCACTATCACAGACTTACAACATTTATATTTTCCCTATGGAAATGCGACTGCTCCAGGACAATATAGCGCCAAGTGGGGCGGGCAACTGTACTGGATTATACATACTGGGCACCTGAAGGTGTTCATAGTAGACTCCGGGCACCTAGTAAAGTTCTGCCACCTTAGGGGGTCATACTACATAGAAGACACAGGAGATCACAGGGTTACCATGCCAACAGCGCCCATTACCAATAACAGGAGAGTGTTATACAGGCTGCATCATGGGGCATATGCCAGTCAGGTGCCCTCTGTGCCAGACATGCCGTCAGTCTCCCCATAACCCCCTGCTCACCTTCTGATGGGGAGGCAGACTGTACCACCGCCGCCCGATCTCCGATCCCTGCAGCCCAGGCACACGGGCGGTGGGCACCCTGGCTGGGGTACCTATCAGGGCTCTGAGCCGGCTGCCAGTCCCCATGTGGTACCGCCGGAGCCGCCCCACTTGGTTCCCATTCCCCCGGGCCGGTAGAGCAGAGCGGAGAGGGCCGCGGAGCCTCAGGCACAGGCGGAGCATGTCAGCGGAGGGAGCACTCAGGGCCTCGGTCCTCTCCTTCTTCAATGACCTCCCCGGCGATACGGGAACACTTACGGCAAATGCTTTAACCTCAACCTTCCCCTAGAGGTCGCGCTTCTACCATTCCATCGAAGGACGCCATCTTGGTACACCTAAGCGAAAGGAAAATCCCGGTAGTTTCACTGGAAAAATGCTTTATTTTAAGGCTGGCCTGTAACTATTATTATCAATGTAATGTGACAGGCTAGAAAATGTCGGCAGAAGGTCTTACAACGCTGCAAAGTTAGTATTACAAGCTAGAGGACAAAGATGGCGGACATAGACTTCCGGTGACCTCAAGTCCTCTGAGGCAGTAGCGCTGAGGTGAAGTAAGATGGCGCCTTTTGACGTTTGTGTACGTACAATGTAGCGTATGTGGTGACAGCGCGGGGCGGGGGTGTGTCACTGAGTGACAGCCGCTCCTGGCAACGCTTCCGTCACGTGATCTCGTTGTATAGGAATGTGCCTGTGGTCGCTGTCCTGCCCTTGTGTTTGTTGTAAAGACGATCACTAGGCTTACAATTCACATGAGATGTACTGGACTACGGCAGAAGGACGATTTCTATTATTTTATATAAGGGAAGAGGAAGTGCAGATTCGAAGTACATACCCTCTAAATTCTTAAAGGGGTGTTACAAGATTGAAAGAAAACATGGCTGATTTGTTCCAGAGACAGCGCCACACTTGTCTATGGTTTGTCTCAGGTACTGCAGCCTAGAATCATTGAAGTGAATCGGAATGTGCTGCATCGGACACATGCATTCCAGGAAGGAAGCTTGCAATGAGCGTTGTGTACAGGTCTTACTCTAGTTAATGGTGTCCATGCATGGCTGGGGGTCAGACAGGGGTCAGAGTGCGTCTCTCCATGCAGATTCTGTCTCAACATCAGAACCAAATTCCATGTCGGATCTCCCTTCCATTGTATTCAATGGCAAGCAGAGGCTGAAACAGGATGCTGAGAAGGCAGAGAGGCTCATGGGCTGGGTGCTGGTTCTGATCAGTGACCCAGAGTCACATGATCCTGGGCTTGTCTACTAAAAGCCCGAAAGGAAGTAAGTATTCACAGGCTCCTCGTAGAACCGCTTTAAAGAGGACCTTTCATGTCCTCCTGCACATGCGGTTTTATATACCGCTAGAAAGCCAACAGTGCACTGAATTCCCATTATGTGCCCCGGCCTGGAGATATCGGTGCCATTAGTTTCGGCACCGATCTCTGCCCACTGTCAGACACTGAGTTGTGAGGAACGCCCCCCCCCCAGTATAAGGTTATGGACAAGTACTGTCGGGGGGAGGGGGCTTCCTCACAGCCCAGCTAGACTGTCAGGAACGCCCTTCCATTAGAACCAGCCTGGAAATCCGAAGTTTTGAAAAGTCAGAACATGAATAAGATGTTAGTGAATTTAAGTTCCCCTTTAATTTATTGGTTGAAAAGCAAGGGGGCCCACATACTGTATGTACTGTCCATGTGCAGTGCCCAAAAACTTAAAGGGGTTGTCCAGGGACTGTTAATTTACTTACCTGTTCCGGGTAATCACCTGTGAGATTGGTGTAGGAGGGAGCAGAGCGGCCCAGGAGGCAGAACGACCCCTGTGGCTGAAGGCCGCTTCAGATCACATGACCCAGTGGTCGTGACATGGCTGAAACGCCCGGTGTGAAAGATCCTCAGTGCGCCAACACCACTTTGGCTCACACCTGAGACTTCTTTCATAAAAAACCACACTCACCGCCAGTGAGTGCTGGGTCCACAAGATAAATGCAAGACAAGCTTTCAAAATTTTATATATTTATTGACCCCTAAATGGGTCGGTATTAACATCTAACACATGCAGTTCAGAACAGATATGTACAGTAGATATATACAAGCATTAACAGTTACTAGTTACAAGATACAGTACAATAAATAAAAAGGGATAAAATTGAAATAATTACTTTACCACACATATCCTGGATGTGGCTCTATAATCCAACCCTCACACATGGCATGTGGGGATAACCAATGGAGGCAGCAACATCAACACAACATTCCAGCCTGCATGCTCATCACAGTCTCCCAGTAGTAGTCTCATCATAGTATTCTCCTGTAGTCTGATTTTAGGATTCTCTTGTAGTCTCAGCACAATCTCCTCCCACTGACCTCTTACCTCATCTTTTATACCCTTGATTACACCACCCAGAATGAGGTCACCGGCGACGGCAAGTCTGATTGATTAATGCACTCAAGTCCAGATTCTTTGTAAGTAGATGGAACCAAGTGAAATGATACAATGTTATCAACCATGTCTCCATGTCTGATCAACAGCCCAGGCTGAACAATGCATGTTTATTTGATCACTCAGGGCTATGTAGGAATTCAATAGAGCTATACTGGGATGGATACAAAGCCCTATTGTTACAATGTTGCCACTAATGACAACATACACCTAGGATTATAGCTGCGCACATTATGAATAAATGGAAGTAAGAGGGAGATACGATACCCAGAGATCAAAATACATCTTTGAGTTATAGCCATATTTAAGTGGAATCATCACACCTCCCCCTTTAGATGGGGCTTGTAGGAAGTAGGGGCCTGTGCCCCTCTTCTGAGAGCACCTCCGCCTCCAGCTTCTCAGGCTCTGGCCCCAAGGCTTCCCCACCTCCCCCGGGGTCCCAGCAGACTCGGGCCTTGTCAGACTCCGAGGGTGGTTGAGCGGCACGCGCCTTCAATATGTCCAGACTAAGGTCATTTCTAAGGCTCAGGCCCTGAGCCACGTACACTTGGCTACCTCCTGCCTTTTCTGGGTCCGCTTTCTGAGTGCTGGCATCCTGTGGAGCCACACTCATAACCCCAGGTATTTGGGATACCAGTTCGGAGATCCCATCCCGGCGGTCTCTCAGGGTCTCTCTCACACTAGCCGCTAGTTGGGAGAGTTCTAGGGGATTCTGCACCTCCCCCTTTGCTTCTAAACCTAGGGGCACCTCTGGTTCTGGCACAGGTATGTTTGGACCCTGTCCTCCCTCCCAGACGCCTTGCCCCTTTGGGCCTACACCCTGTTCCTCCTGTACTTGGGTGGGGGATGGTGATACCTTGGGCAAATGACTGAGATCATGCTTCCCCAAACCATCCCTCCACCATACATTGACAGGTAATACATTTGACATACCCCCTTCTTGGTTCACACCTCCAGTACCCCATGCCATCTGCACTTGGGCCATGGGCACTCCTGGAATAGAACTGGAGAGAAGAGACGCGTATTTCTCATACCGGCCGGACTCCTCCGGCTTCAAGGGAGTGAGGCTAGTCATGGCGGTCTCAGCACCGACTCCAGGTGGTGTAGGCAACGGTTCAAGGGTCGGAACGCCCTCCACCCTTGTAGCACTCTGGCTGCGGGCTAACACCGCACTACCAGCAGTCCGTCCCTCACCTGGATCGGCCATGAGATCCACATAGCCTACCTGACCACCTGGCACATGGTCAGCAGTTGGGTGCTTATCGGATGCACTGGGCGAAATAGCAGAAGTCGCTTCCAGTGACTCGGAAGAGCTACCCTGTACACTTCCACAACAAGCATTGGCAATTACATTGACAGTACATTCATTAGCAATTGTTAATTCACACCGGGCCTCAAGGAGATCTGTGGTAGACATATTAACAAGCTGGGAGGGAGACGCCCCCGCAGATGTAGGTGTGTCTACAGACAAGGTCTCACTGGCTCCTAGCACTGGAGTGAAAAAGTATCAATAACATTTTTGCTGAGCTGGGTTGCAGGAAGCTAATTTGCATCTTCCCTGCTCTCAGCTGAAGGCAACTCATTAGCATTTACACTTACTGCCATGAGAAGTATCTCAGAAGGGGGGGTTACGGGCCCTCTCTGCAGATATAACAGACACATTATCAACATTAATCATAGACAGTTTATCACAGTAAATTGGGGTGCTCCCCATCCCATATTGGGACATCATAGGTCCTGAATCAGTTCCCAACCGTACATTAGCAGGCAAATCAGTTATTAGTCCCACAGTCCGCATTCCTTTTCCTGCACCCCAGTCCAGATACACAGATGGGCCACCTGCTGTGGCTTGGGAAGCAGGTAAGTTCTCAGGGCGGTTGGGGCACTCCTCCTTGAAATGTCCTGTTTGGTTACCGGCATGGCACCGCTGCACCTCCCCTTGGGGTTTGGGGAAGGTCACCCGGGCGCCCAGAGTTCTTGGGACAGGGGAGGGACCACCCGGGGCATAGTTTGTCTCACCCGACCTGACGACAGATGGCTGTGGTGACCTCCGGCCTGGCTTCTCCTTCCAACTTGAGGGTCTCTGCAGGGTTGTTGGAGTTTGCGCCTGCTGGGAGATTTCCAGCCTCTTCAGCTCAAGCTGATACTCCCTCTCGGCCTGTCGCTCAGCAGCCTTCTTCTCTCTCTTTGCTGTCGCTCAGCAGCCTTCCTCTCTCTCTCTGCCTGTCGCTCAGCAGCCTTCTTCTCTCTCTCTGCCTGTCGCTCAGCAGCCTCACGATCTGCCTGCCGTTCTGCTGCCTGCCATTCTTGTTCTACAGCTTCCTGAAAACGGTACAACACCTGCAGGTATGTGTTAGGGTCACTGGTGCCTACTTGCTGCAGGGCCGTTTGCCAGTATGAAACCATTCCCCCCACAAGGCTGGGGCTACTGGTCCCTCCTGGTGAAGTAATCCTTGGGACCGGGCTGCTTGCCACACTTCCTGGCCTAGCCCCAAAATCAGGACTCTGCTCGATTCTCTGCATGGCTGTGGCTGCCTCCATTTCAGCCATACGCTCAGGATCTCCAAAAGCCTGGTTCTGCAGTTCTGGGGCTCTGCATCTGAGCCCACTAGTCATCCACTGGTATTTGCCAAATAAAAGATAGGATAGAATACAAAGAGTAAGGGAGGGGGAACAGCACTGTATCAAACTTTCACTGTATCTTAATGCTTGCTTTAATACCCAGCTTGTCTCATAGGATTACCACAATCCCCAGCGTCTGAGTGATAAAGGTCACCAACACATGCTGTTTATCCTAAGATCCCACCACGCTGCCACCAATGTGAAAGATCCTCAGTGGGCCAACACACCTGTGACTTGGTCCACACCTGTGACTTCTTTCATATAAAACCACACTCACCGCCAGTGAGTGTTGGGTTCACAGGATAAATACAAGACAAGCTTTCTAAATTTTATATATTTATTAACCCCTAAATGGGTCGGTATTAACATCTAACACATGCAGTTCAGAACAGATATGTAGATATATGCAAGCATTAACAGTTACTAGTTACAAGATACAGTACAATAAAATAAAAGGGAGTAAAAGTGAAATAATTGCTTTACCACACATCTCCTTGATGTGGCTCTATAGTCCAACACTCACACATAGCATGTGGAGGTAACCAGTGGAGGCAGCAGCAACACAGCATTCCAGCCTGCATGCTGATCACAGTCTCAGTAGTAGTCTGTCTCAGTGACCTCTTACCTCCTCTTTTATACCCTTGATTACACCACCCAGAATGAGGTCACCGGCGACGGCAAGTCTGATTGATTAATGCACTCAAGTCCAGATTCTTTGTAAGGAGATGGAATCAAGTGAAATGATACAATGTTATCAGCCATGTCTGATCAACAGCCCAGGCTGAACAATGCATGTTTATTTGATCACTCAGGGCTATGTAGGAATTCAATAGAGCTATACTGGGATGGATACAAAGCCCTATTGTTACAATGTTGCCACTAATGACAACATACACCTAGGATTATAGCTGCGCACATTATGAATAAATGGGAGTAAGAGGGAGATACGATACCCAGAGATCAAAATACATCTTTGAGTTATAGCCATATTTAAGTGGAATCATCACACCTGGGTCCATCAGCTGCAGTAACCCAGGACAGGTAAGTAAATTATCAGTCCCTGGACAACCCCTTTAAATGAAAAATTACTGTATATCACACAATGGTTCTCCATGAAGTTTTCAGGTTGAAAATCTTTACTGATATACCCAATATGGACAAAAGTTACACATTACACCTATGAGGGCTTTTATGACACCCCATTATAAATTCATAAAAGCATTAGTATGGAGTTGGACCCCCTTTTCTGCCATTCTTCTGGGAAATCTTTCTACAAGATTTTGTATTGTATTGTGAGGGCAGACACTGATTTGGACGAGAGGACCGGCTCACGATCTCCATTCTAGTTCATGAGACTGAGGTTGGTGTTTTGTGCGACCAGTCAAGTTATTCCACACCAAACTTACCTAGCCATGTATATATGGACCTTATTTTGAGCTCTAGGTTACAATGGTGCTTCTGTCAGCAGAACTCCCCGCTGCATGTGACTGCTGAGGCCAATCAGAGGCCTTAGGAAAGAAACCGGTGACGTATGCGAGCGAAGTAACCAGTTCCTTTCCAGAGACGGCTAAGGCTACTGATCTTCACGTGTGGCGAAAACTTTCGCCAACACAGGTGAGTGTAATTTTTTTTTTTAATGTTTCACTTTTCCCGGTGTCCTCTCCAAGTACTGAGATTCCTGATCAACCCCTTTAAGGTTTCCCTTCACTGGAATTAAGGGTCCTAGGCCAACCCCTGAATAGCAGCTCTGCAGCATTATTCCTCCTCCACTAAACTTTACAGTTGGCACAATGGAGTCAGGCAGAGATTGTGCCACCCTCAAACTCAAGAACCTAGTCTAAGGGAGAGGAGAGACTGCCAGCTATGTATTTTCCAGATATGTATTTTGCGTCAGTGTGTCACGTGCTCATATTGCTCCTACACAGTGGGGTGTCCAGGTCTGCTATCAAAACCAGTTTGGCTGCAAGAATGTGGCCAGTATACTCTGTAATCAAAGACCTTTGTTGTTCTGCCCCTGGCTCAATTAGCATACCCTTGTTAATCTCATTATTCCAGCAGGAGGTTCCTGCAAACCTGTAGATGGAAGGACATTGGAATACACAAAACTTAGACTCCATGTCTCCAGGCCACAGATCAAAAGGGATATGGTTTTATGACAATATCTGCCCTTGGGAACCTCTTACAGTCACCCCTATAAATTCCTCAGGGGCACTAGGCCAAGGCGCACGTTTAAAGTCCACACAAGGTACTGTTCAAAGCAGGGGAAAGGTCCACTGTTCTCATTACCCAAATGGGATTGGGGTGTCATTCTTGGTGTCTACACAATAGGGATCTCGCTACGAACTCTATCATACCCCTTGCCCAACTCTACAGTTATCGGGCGAGGAAATATAATGAAACATGGTTATGGGGAGTTTAAGGGCGGGGCTCCTCCTCCTAGTGACATCACACAGGGAGGAGACTGGGGATAGTTATACAGTCTTACCTGGGGGGAACAAGTGAAGTTCCTATCTTGGAAAGATGTGAGAGCATGTAGGAGACACATGCTCTGTAACTTGCTTAAGGAAGTGCCCTAGGCCCAAATCCTGCTGTGGCCTAGCAAAAACAGACTATAACCTTGCTCTGGTATTTTCCTTTTATTTCCCATTTTATTTTCTGTACTGTATTTTGCTTTTACCTGTATTTGCTTGATAATTCATTGATATGTATTTCTGTATATGTTAGTGCCTAGTACCGACCCACTTGGGTTAATGAATATATAAAATTTATAAAGCTTGTTTCATATTATCCTATGAACCCAGTGACTCACAGGTTGTGAGTGGGAGGTAAGAAGGTTGATCGCAGGTGTGTCAGGTAGCATGGCAAGGCGAGATCCTTCACACCCAGGTATTCACCATCTAACCCCTATACAGGGATCTGGACTTCACTGTAGGGAATTCCTAGGTCACTACCAAGAGTAGCCTACGCTAGCGGCAGCTGAACTGAGCAGATGACATCATGATGTGGTACAAAGTTGGGAAGCACAAATCATAGTCTGGCAGAGCAGGGGTCGTGGCAGGCAGTTTATATGGGCATGCTCGGTCCAAGAGATACAGAGCAAATGTTGGCTCAAACAAGTCTGAGCTTCCCAGTCATCTGTGATGCCACTAGTTTCTGCCTCCCATGACTCTACTGTCCTGTACTAAAAACACAATTACCGTAAAGGACATTAGACCTGTGGGGAGGCAGGGTCTCCTAGCATCACAGATGACTATGATGTTGGGAGTCTTGGTTCTGCCTAAGTACTTGGTTTGAGTAATATGGCCAACATTTGATCCATATCTCACGAACCAAACCAGCCCATGTGAAACCACCAATAGAAAACTGCCAGAAGTCAGCAAGCTGCAAACCAGACAAGTTGAAATATAGTACGTGGGTCAGTAACATGGAAATCTATAATGCCACACCTAGTAAAGCACTAGAGCCTAATGCCCTTCGCTTAGGGCCACAGTTGATTGGGAGATCTCTATTAAATCCCAGGTCCTCGGGGAGATGACAATAAGGAGATTTAGCGCTAGTGGCCCTTTAAGAAGTTAGAAATCTGTCCATGTACTTTAGTCTCAATCTATAAAGGAGGTGCAGCATCAATCAGGAGGAGGTGACAAGATGGCCCTGGGGTAGAGCTTGTAGACTTATACAGTGAGAGTCTTCACCAATCGTGTCCAAAAGAGTCCAGAAGTCGCCGCCCCAATCCAGACGTCATATAGGATGTAGATATTGCAGTACGTTATGGGAAATCATGAGACGGCACACTGGTTTCATACACATCCTTTATGTACAGAAGAGGCCACAAAGTGGAATGACATATACTCATTTTATATACATGGCGGGATGTAACAATCCCTTATCTTCATAATAAAATAAAGCTAATCGTGAAATCTGCTCAGTACGAAGTTGAGGCAATAAACAGTAATAACCATACAAGTCATGTAGAGAAATGTCTGCTGGTCATGATACATATGCCAATACAAAGACGTACCAGTGTAAAAATAGACACAACTCTGGGCAAAGCAAGAATATTAAATACAATGTTATACAAAATGTATACAGTACAAGAACATGAAGACATTGACCCCGGTCTACACACAAGCAGTCTACACTCACACACAAACCATTGCACCTACACACGGATGAGGGTGACTGTGCCAGTACATGCCCTGGCATAGGCAAAGAATAAAATCCCATGTTACAGACTGGTAGCATCACATATATACAGATATGTCAGTACAATAGACTCTCTGCATTGCCCAACCCACGAACAATAATAAGTGATGGGATCCATGGTGGACATGTTATTCCTCTATTGGCTGGAAAAGATCATCTTGCTGGAAATATTCATGATGGCACTTGCAAAACTGCTAAACAAAATATACAAATAAATTAAAGTACAGCTGAATGAGGTGCTGCAGCAGCTGCATTCCTTGCCTTTTCTCTAGATAACAGTCTATGGTTGTTGCAGGAGCTGTTTTATTGAATGGTGCCCCACAACGCAGGGTCTGCCTTAGGGAAAATGGTGCCCAGTTTGGAAGATTCTTCTGGTGCCCCCCATTTACTGTGGCTCTTACAATATGAGCCTAGTTGTCTGTGACTGAGGGTCTCCCGTCACTAACTGCATGGACACAGCTCCTGTGCTATCATCTATGCAGAAATGTACGTCATGGAACCTCTAGGTATGGGAATCCAGGAGATACATATGTCGCCATGCGTATGCCCTCAGAATGCCCTTTAGGCTCACACTGACTTATTTCTTAAGCCACTGTCCAGTACTCTATGGCTCAGTCCCCTGCCCGCACAGTAAGGTGAGTCAAAGGGCATGGTGCCATGGGGCATACACTGGGGACTGATGGCAAGGGAGAAGGCCTTAGTGTTCACTGTTACCAGCCTGGATGAAGAAGTGGAGTCCCACATGGGGTGAGCGCTTGTCCATTTTTTTCTTGACAGTTTCCTCCCTATAGCTTGCTCTGTACTGATGGACTCTGTGGACACAGCAGCGCCTCCTTTTCAGTGGGCGAATGAAATGCCCTGTGAAGCTGCAGAGGTCACAAACCCCTAAAGCCGACCCTTGACCTATGTCTGCGATATATAGGAACCCTAAAGATGTTCTACTCTTAGCTCCCTTTACTGTGGGAGCGCAAACTGCACCTACACAGTGAACATAAGTAATACAAACATACAAATCTAGGCCAGAAAATCCGCTGTCAGCGAACTATAATAGCTCTAATCTCTCCTGTTCTGATCGTTTGTTACAATGTATCAGTCCAGAGTACAGGAGACAGAGGATTGTCTCCACTACAAGCAGTATTACGTATGAACAGGTTTTCAGCCTTTGGAGGATGCTTCTATTCCCTGACAACTAGCGCACATGTTGAAAATGGTAAAAAATTGAAACAAAGTAATACAGAAAGTTTTCACTTATAAAGTAAAGAAGCGTTATTTACAGAAAACCAGAATGTTCATATAATGATAGGTTTGCAGATGAGCACAGATGCCGGGACTGTACCCAGCACAATCGGCTGTTTGTCAGGATCCAGGGTGATCAACCGATAAGATAATTCTGATGACGTTGCCCCTTTAAATGAACTCCATCACTGCCGATTTTTCTGGTATTTATAAATCACCAAAACCTTAAAGTGATTCAGACATTTTAGCCAACACATCACACATCACAATTTCTACACAAATGATACAAAGATGGCTGTCAAAAGTCTATACAGCACTGAAAAAGTAGAAATATATACAGGATGTAATTCCTTATGACTTTCTATAAAGTAGCAGACTGTACAGGCACTTCATACACACGTGGCGTCTTATGTTACCATGTACATGGCCACTATATTGCTGCCAATGCCTCTTGCATAGGAGCAACCAGTCCTCAAAAACCAAAGAGCAGTACTAGGACCCTAATATAATAACATCTGTAGATATAGATTTGGCTTTGGATATCTTGGGAATGTTCTGAAACATTCTCCTTGTATTGACCAACACATCTCCAAAATCCGACCTCCTTCTCTCCTCCTTACAATGCTTTCTAGATAGCAGGTAATGGAGGTTTGTGAATAGAAATCTACTGCTGAAGAATGGAGTAATGGGGATGACTGGGGGAGTCAACTCCATCTAGAACTTTATAGGCTGCATGGTAATACAATGAGCCTTAAAGGGGTGTTACGACACTTTCTTTTAATTTTTAATACCACTGAGGGGCCATAAACATAAAACACCTTTACTCACCTCTCCCCAAGCCTCCGTTTCCAGTGGCCGCAAGTCTGATCTTCATTCTAAAACTCCCCCAGATGTTGGCGCCAAGTGACTGCTGTAGCCAATCACAAGCCTCGGTAGTGGCAGTCACGTGCCATCTGTGACGAGGTCACCACTGAGCCCTGTGATTGGCTGCAGCGGTCACTTAGCACAAGTAGGACATCACTGGGGAACCTGTATACAGAAGACTCTGGAAAGAGTCTGAGAAGAGGTGAGTAAAGGTTTTTTAGGTTTATGGCCCCCTCAGGAGCACTATGAAATAATAATGAGAAAAAAAAATAGTCAGAACAACCCTGCAAAGGAAACTTGTCATGAGGAATCGGGCCCCCAAACCACCACCTTCCTACCATCCATGAGTATAAGGTTTTATTCACACAGCCTCAAAATCCTCCATAAAAACCAGCCCTGTGGAACCTGCGCCCAAAGCCTGGGCTTTCTGCCGTGGGTTTGCACACTGATTAGGCTTATATACAAAGGGGTTAAACAAGCATGATGCCACGCACCACGATTTCAGTGGTGATTCTGGCAGAATCCACGGCAAGACTGTTTAGTACACTTTTCTTTTTTAGCATGCTGATAAAAAAACAGGCGTCTGTCCCTGCCTTCCATTGAAAACAATGGGACGCAGAATAGGGCCAGTTTTTGAAGTGGAAGGCTGCCTCAAATTCCTCTGTGTGAACATACCCAAACAGGTTCAATAAGCCAGGAGTGACCGGCCAGTGTGACTGCAGAGAGTCTCCAGAGAGTGGCTCCTCCCTGATGACTATGCAGGCATGGGAATACTGAAATCTTATATTGCACCTGGCATAAAGTAGAGGAACGTGTTACCCTCCTGGGCATCAGGTTGGTGGCATACTGTAGTCCTAAATCCTCATGACAGGGTCCCTTCAAATAAGACATAACAGTTGTTGATGCATAAAACACCATGTAAAGTATCCCCATAGAAGAGGGTAATGCTTGTAGATATGAGGTATAGCAGGTTTGTATAGCAGCAGTTTGGGGGTGAACGTATGTAATGTCCTGTGAATCTGATGATATATGTGTTCTCACCAGTGATGTCACAATGGATATAGCAGCAAACAGGGAAGAACTAGGAGGTAGTCAGGACAAGGGCTGTGGCAGGCAAGTGTCATTTATAGGAGGGAGTCAGTTTTATAACCTGGGCCACTTATAACTGTATAGTAGTACCAACTGACGCAGTACCAAATGGCTGATCCATCCGGGGGCCACCAAACAGATATTTATGGCCTATAAAAAAGCATTCCTGGACAACCCCTTTAAGCTGCTGCCAGGCACCTCTGGAGGTGGCTTATCTCCCTTGAAATTCAACTGACTGATCCTTCCTCCCCCCAATATCACACTACCACGTCACACTATCACATAAGGGTCAGCCAGTCCTGCCAAAATTGGGAGGAGGGAATATGGATTTCACATGACTTTACTTGTAAAGGCACACCAGACCAAGAAGTGACAACTAAAAGTAGAGAAGAAATACAGTAGCCCTCACTATTGTCAGTCTGAAGAATGTTCTTTGTGATCTTGACAGTCTAGAAATATAGAACAGAAATCCTGCAGAGAACAAAGGTGGAAATCTCCTGCTGACTTAGCCAAAGGGGCAGGGCTTAATGAGCCTTTGTCATACTGCAGACAGGGCACAGCAGGGAGGCTCCTGTAGCTGCCACTTGTATTACAGACAGTAACATGGCTGTGAGCAGGAGTAGCGGGACATGGCTCAGCTCCTGGGACACAGAGGAGAGGGTTTTTTTTATATATTTTTTAGTTTTATCTGTAATATGAGACAAAAGAGAACAAAGGAAAAGGAGAAGATTAATGGAGGCAGGGCTGGAAGATTTTATTACTTTTTTTGCATTTTCTTGGTGTAGTGTTCCTTTAAGTATATGGTCATCTTAAATGGCACTTGTATGCTCAGCCCTAAATGCAGATAAAGGAAAGGTGCGACTGAATAGGGGAATTACAAGGGGGTCTCACAAGAGGAGAACAGGGATCTCAGAACCAAGCACAGACTATCTCCAAAAATAGTGAAAAATTAACCTACATTACAGTAAAGGCAGTATTCAGACCAGTAACCAGTGCAGTAACCACTACAAACCAGAAGCCAGAAAAGTGAACACTACGGATACATATATAAGAGACCCGTAAAGGCCTTGAATAACATAGTACAACAACTCAGCCTTAGAGGGAACCTGTTATGTCAATTTGAGACACTAAACTGCCAACAGGTCCGTAGAGCCAGTGTTTCAATGTCCTGAATATACTATATACTGCCAGTTTATACTTATCTACAGAGGAGTCCAATAAGCTAGCGAAGTACACGTCGGGTTCACTGCGCGTCCACCGGACATCAGGAGGTGCACTGCAGACCTGCGCATGCGCCAAGAGTATAAGTACTTTATTTATCTGTGGCACAGAAAGGTATAATACAGGGATATCTGGGACTCTATACCACCATGCTGTAAGGACCTATTGGTGGTTTAGTGTCCCAAAATGTAAGTGACAGGTTCCCTTTAATATCAGTAACCTAATGTTTACTGCTGGTACTTAAGACATATCAGTGCAATCTAATATTTAATAAAGCAACTTTCAGACATCAGACAGACATGTCATGTAAGACAGAGATGAAATTCAATCCTTTCTTATAAGGGTCCTCTGTGGGTATACCGGTGTTCCACTGCTGAGTATGTGGAATGGCAATGCTTCCTTTCTCTACAGCGCCACCACAGTGGAAATTAAGTATTACAGTCTCCATTTCTAAGTAGGCTGCCCATGTAATGTATGTCTACGCCAGTTCCTCCATAGCTGGAGATACCCTATGAAACCACAGGATGCCCCTAGTAGAGGGTTTGAAAATAAGGTTCCCGAACCAGACAGTCCTTTCAGACCAAACATCTGCCTCCTGTCAGAAAACCCTTCAGCAGAGCGCTGCATTACATTTATAAGTGATATCATTACAGGACAATATACTTGTCACATCTAATATGTAAAATAAATATTAAAAAATCTAAACATCTAACAGGAATTTTTCAACAATATAATCTTATGAGATTTATATGTCATTCAAATGACTCTCCCACCATAGCAAGTTATCCCCTATCCTAACTTGTAGATTGGTGTGGGTCCGCCGCTCACACCCTCACTGATCAGAAACAAGAGGAACAAATGGGAGTGCCAGAGATAGCTGAACACTGTACTTTAGTGATCTCCCTTTAAAATGAATGGAGCGGTGCACGCGCCACTCCTGTCCATTGGTGGTCTGAACGGTCGGACCCACCAATCTGCAAGTTAGCATAGGGGATCACTTGCTTTGGTGAACAAGCACCCTTTAAGACTAACTGAAAAACCGATTAAGGTTTTTTTTTCTTCTAAAACTTACCCTCTATCCAAAGTAAAGGGGGCAATTGTCTGATCACTAGGGATCTGACCACTGGGACCCTTACCAATCAGGTCCCCAAGTGCCCCATGTGATTGGAGTAGTGGTGCACATGCTAACACACTTTGCATTCACTTCTTAGGGACTGATCAATTGGAAGTCCAACAGAAGTCAATGGAGTGAGGCCTTTGTGGATCATTTACATGGGAAACTTGGGGACCCTCATTCCCTTGATCAATGTGGGTCCTGACGTTCAGACCCCAGCGATCAGCCATCTATCCCATATCAAGTGGATAGGTAATAAATGTCATTAATGGAAAACCCTTTTAAGGCTTGGTGCACACATTTTTGCAACCTGTTTTTTGTCATTAAAACTGGATGCCACAGAACACAAAAATGATGCAGGTTCTGTTTTCTAATCTTGAAATAAAAACAGTACAGTATTTTTAAACAAGATCCAAAAACATGTGTGAACAGGGTCTAATAGAGTGCACATGAAGTTCAATGAACAGAGGTTATCAGACTATGAATCAAGGTATCCATAGCATCAGATTAGCTCCCAACACTCATCCTTCCTCCTACAGGTTAGTTTTAGCTCTATGTGACAATCTATTATGTACATCTAGTAGTACGATAGACCTAGAGCCAAGGTTTTCATTATTACCCACAAGATGGCTCTTCTCCTCTCTGAAAAGTTAATGCTATGTGAAGGCAGATGCTCATACCTGGACTCCAGCTTTACCATCTGTATCAGAACATGACGTTCTTACATACATCAGCATAGGTTTTGAACTCTTTCGTCCATTAAGGTACCTTATATATTATCAGTGAAAACACAGACGTCTTAAAAGTGTCTATTGGAAAACTAATATGTACTCTATCAAAATAGGACACTCCAAAACCTTAGATGCAACTTTTTACCCATTGTAAAAATACTGAATTTGCTCCATCAGGATATGTACAGTCAAGAAGCTTTTGATATCCATCCGTCATGGACAAGCTCGTCTGTAAACTGGAATGTCCGCAATGCTCCTCTTCAATCTGCGGGAATTCTCTATATACAATGCCAGCTATTTCCTAAAAAGCCGACTCCATTGCTCTATCGTGTATAAACAATGTTCTTTTGGTGCCCATAGGGACCTTTTTTGGCAGCTTGAAGAATCCTCACCCCGACATTGAGTCCATCACTTGTCTTCTGTACTGGTCAAGAAGGTAAGCGCGCTCCTCACACTTAGTTGCTTCCATGGTCTTCCTCTACCCATGCCACTATTTTACCCTCCCAACCAGGAATTATGTCTTCATCATGAAATACCTGAGAGAATAGAAAAGAATGGAGGCGGTCATTCTAAACAGGATTATAAACCTCATGTATGTATGGATGGATATTTGCCATCCAGTACAATTAAGGCTAGGGCTACATGGTGTCTTTGTCTTAGTCTACATGACTAAAGAGCACACAGACAGCATTGCAGCTAATAAATGTGAATATAGTTGCCCTGTGACCTGCAGGCTGCCATGTCAGAACAGCCGCCAGGAAGAGAAACCTGCTTGATTTCTGGTGACCCTGGTGCTGTGGTGGCATCAATTTGTGGGCTAAAATGTGACCACATTCACTTTCCTTAGTTGTGATGCAGGCAGCGCTACACTGCAGTCTTTTGTTGTGTCTGTGTGTTGCAGCCAAACTCACCATGTAGCCATAGCCTTATATATAAGTATATATATATATATATTTATATTTAGATAAATCCCCGGGTCCAGATGGCATACACCCCCTCTGAGGGAATTATGTACGGTGATAGACAGACCCTTATATCTAATATATAAGGATTCAGTAATGACTGGGTCTGTTCCACTTGATTGGTGCATAGCAAATGTGGTGCCAATTTTCAAAAAGGGGTCTAAAAGTGAGCCTGGAAACTATAGGCCAGTAAGTTTGACTTCTGTGGTGGGTAAGATATTTGAGGGTTTTCTTAGAGATGCTATCCTGGAGTACCTCAATGTAAATAATCTTATGACACCCAATCAAGATGGGTTTATGAGGAATCAGTCCTGTCAGACTAATCTGATCAGCTTCTATGAAGAGGCCAGTTCAAGACTGGACATGGGTAATGCAGTGGACGTGGTGTATCTGGACTTTTCAAAGGCTTTTGATACTGTACCACATAAAAGGTTGGTATGTAAAATGAGAATGTTGGGACTGGGGGAAAACATATGAATTTGG
This sequence comes from Leptodactylus fallax, assembly GCA_947044405.1. Lineage (NCBI taxonomy): Eukaryota > Metazoa > Chordata > Amphibia > Anura > Leptodactylidae > Leptodactylus > Leptodactylus fallax. Next base: position 1,619,773 of record CAMRHE010000280.1, on the reverse strand, counting down.
GTTCACAACTGGCTCACTGATAAGAAACAGAGGGGGCCTGTTAATGGTAAATATTCAGACTGGGTAAAAGTAACCGGTGGGGTGCCACAGGGGTCAGTATTGGAGGGGTCACAGTCACCAGTGGGGTGCCACAGGGGTCAGTATTGGAGGGGTCACAGTCACCAGTGGGGTGCCACAGGGGCCAGTATTGGGTCCTCTCCTGTTTAATATCTTTATTAATGACCTGGTAGAGGGGTTACAGAGCAGGGTGTCCATATTTGCAGATGATACTAAACTCTGTAAGGTAATCAAAAATGAGGAGGATAGTAGAATATTACAAGGGGATCTAAGGAAGCTGGAAGCATGGGCTGAGACTGGGCAAATGAAGTTTAATGTAGACAAATGTAAGGTTATGCATTTTGGACGATGAAATAAAATGTATGATTATGTACTTAATAGTAAATTACTGGGTAAGACTGCCAATGAAAAAGACTTGGGGATTGTGGTGGACAGTAAGCTTACCTTTAGTGACCAGTGCCAGGCAGCGGCTGCCAAGGCAAATAAAATTATGGGATGCATCAATAGAGGTATAGATTATCATGACAAGAACATAGTCATGCCTCTATAGAAATCACTGGTACGGCCACACTTACACTATTGTGCACAATTCTGGGCCCCAATATACAAGAAAGACATAATCGAACTAGAAAGAGTGCAAAGAAGGGCAACCAAAATTATTAGAGGAATGGGTGGATTGGAGTACAACGATAGCTTAACAAACCTGGGGTTATTCAGTTTAGAGAAAAAGACGTCTACGGGGAGATCTAATACCAATGTACAAATACATGAAGAGACAGCACAAAGAACTTTCTAATGATCTTTTTACCCCTAGGCCCAGTGACAGTGACAAGGGGACATCCTCTACAACTGGAGGAGAGAAAGTTTCACCAGCAACATAGAAGGGGATTCTTTACAGGAAGAACAGCGAGGCTATGGAGCTCTCTGCCCCAGGAAGTGGTGATGGTGGATTCATTGGATAAGTTCAAAGAGGGCCTGGATGCCTTTCTCGAACAGAACAACATTACGGGTTATGGGTTTTAGATTTTAAGGGCACGTTGATCCAGGGTTTTATACTGATTGCCAGATTGGAGTCCGGAAGGAATTTTTTCCCATGAAATGGGGCAATTGGCATAAGCCTCATGGGGTTTTTTGCCTTCCTCTGGATCTGTAGGGGACTGTAGGGTTATAGGTTGGACTTGATGGACTGATGTCTTCATCCAACCTCATCTACTATGTACAGTGCCTTGCGAAAGTATTCGGCCCCTTGAACTTTTCAACCTTTTGCCACATTTCAGGCTTCAAACATAAAGATATAAAATTTAAATTTTTTTGTGAAGAATCAACAAGTGGGACACAATTGTGAAGTGGAACGAAATTTATTGGATATTTTAAACTTTTGTAAAAAATAAAAAACTGAAAAGTGGGGCGTGCAATATTATTCGGCCCCCTTAAGTTAATACTTTGTAGCGCCACCTTTTGCTGCGATTACAGCTGCAAGTCGCTTGGGGTATGTCTCTATCAGTTTTGCACATCGAGAGACTGAATTTCTTGCCCATTCTTCCTTGGAAAACAGCTGGAGCTCAGTGAGGTTGGATGGAGAGCGTTTGTGAACAGCAGTTTTCAGCTCTTTCCACAGATTCTTGATTGGATTCAGGTCTGGACTTTGACTTGGCCATTCTAACACCTGGATACGTTTATTTGTGAACCATTCCATTGTAGATTTTGCTTTATGTTTGGGATCATTGTCTTGTTGGAAGATAAATCTCCGTCCCAGTCTCAGGAATTTTGCAGACTCCAACAGGTTTTCTTCCAGAATGGTCCTGTATTTGGCTCTATCCATCTTCCCATCAATTTTAACCATCTTCCCTGTCCCTACTGAAGAAAAGCAGGCCCAAACCATGATGCTGCCACCACCATGTTTGGCAGTGGGGATGGTGTGTTCAGGGTGATGAGCTGTGTTGCTTTTACACCAAACATATCGTTTTGCATTGTGGCCAAAAAGGTCGATTTTGGTTTCATCTGACCAGAGCACCTTCTTCCACATGTTTGGTGTTTCTCCCAGGTGTCTTGTGGTAAACTTTAAACAAGACTTTTTATGGATATCTTTGAGAAATGGCTTTCTTCTTGCAACTCTTCCATAAAGGCCAGATTTGTGCAGTGTACGACTGATTGTTGTCCTATGGACAGACTCTCCCACCTCAGCTGTAGATCTCTGCATTTCATCCAGAGTGATCATGGGCCTCTTGGCTGCATCTCTGATCAGTCTTCTCCTTGTTTGAGATGAAAGTTTAGAGGGACGGCCGGGTCTTGGTAGATTTGCAGTGGTTTGATACTCCTTCCATTTCAATATGATCGCTTGCACAGTGCTCCTTGGGCTTTAAACTTCTCCACAACAGTATCACGGACCTGCCTGGTGTGTTCCTTGGTCCTCATGATGCTCTCTGCGCTTTAAACAGAACCCTGAGACTATCACAGAGCAGGTGCATTTATACGGAGACTTGATTACACACAGGTGGATTATATTTATCATCATCAGTCATTTAGGACAGCATTGGATCATTCAGAGATCCTCACTGAACTTCTGGAGTGAGTTTGCTGCACTGAAAGTAAAGAGGCCGAATAATATTGCACGCCCCACTTTTCAGTTTTTTATTTTTTACAAAAGTTTAAAATAACCAATAAATTTCGTTCCACTTCACGATTGTGTCCCACTTGTTGTTGACTCTTCACCAAAAAAATAAAATTTTATATCTTTATGTTTGAAGCCTGAAATGTGGCAAAAGGTTGAAAAGTTCAAGGGGGCCGAATACTTTCGCAAGGCACTGTAACTATGATTAATGTACTCAGCACTAATGTGCTGAGAGCCCATATGGCTAGTATGAAGCCACATGACCTCTGTGCTCTGCAGTATAAGCTATGTAAGGTACTATATGTACCAATATATGCCTATAGAAGAATACTGCCATACATACAGAAATCGACAGAGTAAGTAACAATTCTCAGATGAAATCAGAGGCATATGGCGGTACAGTAAGAGCCCACACACTTTTGTGTACATGCATTAAAAGCAAAGGGAGCTGCTATAAATGTGACCACACACAAAAAAGATCTGGCACATTGCTCAGGGAATAAATGGTTCATGTAGATATTGATGGCAGATGACTAGGATGTGGTGTCAATAACCACTGAGGGTCTGATGGCTGGGACACCGCAGATCTCAAGAAATAATTTACTTACCTCTTCTTTGACGGTACCAAATTCTGGATCCAGAGCTTTGAAGTGGTATCTGTGGTTTCCTTCTCTGTCTATGGCTATCTTGAAGTCCCTCAGTGTTACCTCCCCTAACCTGTAAGACATATCATTATTAACAAGATGAACAGTAGGAAATACAATAGATACCTGTCAGTGACAGCTATTCCGCCCAACCCCATATATATATATGCACACTCAGTACATTTTGATGCGTGTGCTCTGAATGGGGTGAGGAGATTAAGAAGACACCTCTGGCAGCAGCCCATCTCCTCTGAGGATCAAGCATGCTGCAATCCCACAACCCTATCCTTCTCTCCCCCTGACATCTACCACCAGACGAAAGCTGGGACACTGCCATACACTTATACACTAACAGGTCGACTGATCCTACTGAAATCAACAGGTTCAGCTGACAAACCTCTAATGTGTATTAGTGCCGATGACTTCATTACCTGGCATTCTCTACAATTTACCATTATTTCTGCCAAATGAAATATGCAAAATATGTGAATTATGACCAGCACAATATAGGATACAGTGATCTGGTAGAGCCTGATATTAAAAATAGGGAGATGTGGTACCTGGAGCACCCTGGTAGGTACAGATAGTTAAGAACTTTTACCTCTTTGGTATGTTGACCATAAAGGGTGTAAGCGAGCGATCTGTAAAATAGAGCACTTTGGTGCAGGAATTACTACTTCCCATTACTGGGGCACTTTGAGAATGGGGCATCTCTGTAAGAAAAATAAATAATTAAGATTACTTTCATTAACCACATATATACAGTATACAGTGGGGAAAAAAGTATTATTTTTTTTTTTTTATTTGGGTGTTAGCCAGCCACCAATTGTGTGCAAGTTCTCCCACTTAAAAAGGTTTATCGAGGTGCCGCGGGGGGGGGGGGGGGGCCCCCCCCCCCCCCCAAAAAGGGGCCGCCTGTAATTGTCATCATAGGTAGACCTCAACTATGAGAGACAAAATGAGAAAACAAATTCAGAAAATCACATTGTCTGATTTTTAAAGAATTTATTTGCAAATTATGGTGGAAAATAAGTATTTGGTCAATAACAAAAGTTCATCTCAATACTTTGTTATATATCCTTTGTTGGCAATGACAGAGGTCAAACGTTTTCTGTAAGTCTTCACAAGGTTGGCACACACTGTTGCTGGTATGTTGGCCCATTCCTCCATGCAGATCTCCTCTAGAGCAGGGATGTTTTGGGGCTGTCGCTGGGCAACACGGACTTTCAACTCCCTCCAAAGGTTTTCTATGGGGTTGAGATCTGGAGACTGGCTAGGCCACTCCAGGACATTGAAATACTTCTTACGAAACCACTCCTTCATTGCCCTGACAGTGTGCTTGGGATCATTGTCATGCTGAAAGACCCAGCCACGTTTCATCTTCAATGCCCTTGCTGATGGAAGGAGGTTTGCACTCAAAATCTCACGATACATGGCCCCATTCATTCTTTCATGTACACGGATCAGTCGTCCTGGTCCCTTTGCAGAGAAACAGCCCCAAAGCATGATGTTGCCACCCCCATGCTTCACAGTAGGTATGGTGTTCTTTGGATGCAACTCAGCATTCACTCTCCTCCAAACACGACGAGTTGTGTTTCTACCAAACAGTTCTACTTTGGTTTCATCTGACCATATGACATTCTCCCAATACTCTTCTGGAACATCCAAATGCTCTCTAGCAAACTTCAGACGGGCCCGGATATGTACTGGCTTAAGCAGAGAGACACGTCTGGCACTGCAGGATCTGAGTCCCTGGCGGCGTAGTGTGTTACTGACGGTAGCCTTTGTTACATTAGTCCCAGCTTTCTGCAGGTCATTCACTAGGTCCCCCCGTGTGGTTCTGGGATTTTTGCTCACCGTTCTTGTGATCATTTTGACCCCACGGGGTGAGATCCTGCGTGGAGCCCCTGATGGAGGGAGATTATCAGTGGTCTTGTATGTCTTCCATTTTCTAATTATTGCTCCCACAGTTGATTTCTTCACACCAAGCTGCTTGCCTATTGCAGATTCAGTCTTCCCAGCCTGGTGCAGGTCTACAATTTTGTTTCTGGTGTCCTTCCACAGCTCTTTGGTCTTCACCATAGTGGAGTTTGGAGTGTGACTGTTTGAGGTTGTGGACAGGTGTCTTTTATACTGATAACAATGTCAAACAGGAGCCATTACTACAGGTAATGAGTGGAGGACAGAGGAGCCTCTTAAAGAAGAAGTTACAGGTCTGTGAGAGCCAGAAATCTTGCTTGTTTGTAGGTGACCAAATACTTATTTTCCACCATAATTTGCAAATAAATTCTTAAAAAATCAGACAATGTGATTTTCTGGATTTGTTTTCTCATTTTGTCTCTCATAGTTGAGGTCTACCTATGATGTCAATTACAGGACGGCATCATCTTTTTAAGTGGGAGAACTTGCACAATTGGTGGCTGACTAAATACTTTTTTTTCCCCACTCTATATATATATATATATATATATATATATATATATAGTATAGGGTTAGATATTATATTAGGCACAAGAAGCTCATGCAATAAAATACAAAACACTAACTACAGGGAGCTTATATGTTTACTGTATACTGTCCATGCTGTATACTGTACTCAATTACAGTATACCTTAGCTACCTCATCCTATTAAATATGACACAGAGCTGCACCACCAGGCACAACTGCACATATGGACGAGACATAGTGCTTGTATAAAACTAGGCCATCAATGTTTTACTACTGGAAAACCCCTTTAGACCGGGGCCTAACGTTGAAAAAACATTGCGTTTTACAGTACCTACAAAGTGGATGGGATTCTGGCTAATTGCAGCAGTGGAATCAGTGCAATTTCAAAAACGCGAGTGTGTTGCAACTTGCAGCATGTCAATTATACCTACAGAAATGCTGGTGTTTTCCGTATAGGTATAATAGAAGCAGAAAGTTTGCAGAGGAAAACTCAGTAGACTTCCTGCGAAAAACACTGCGGAAAAAACTGATGCGTTTCCACCAAGGTCTTTTCTGCCTGGCTAATTTTGGCAGGACTGGCCCAGCATCTACTGTGTATGGAGTTCTCCTGACAATTCCCTTACAACAGTTGTCTGGGGAGAAGGGTCAGCCATGTTCGATTTCAACATGCCTGATCCTTTGGTCCTCAGGGAGGATAAACCACCAGAGATATCTGGCAGCGGCTCTCACCTCTCTCCCCATTCAGAACACATGAATGGTCAGTCGAGCCAAGCATGCACATGTATGGGGAAGTCAGGAGAAATAGCTATCTGACCAACAGTTATTGTATTTATATGGCCAGCTTAATGGTGCCCCACTGATCTATAGTCTAAGGCAATGTATAGAATACACAGTTTGATACCTATGGGTATACTTACATAAGGAAAAGAGACCTTTTCAGGTTGACTTACTTGAGTTTGGCGGCCATGAGTCTCTGTATTCATTTAACTCTTTAGTTCCAGACAACCTTCCTCGTGCCTAAAGATGGAAGAGATGACAAATAACATTACATTAGACATTTTCCATACACAACATCACAAAAAAAAAATAGGAAGGATCACGACTAGTTCTTATATGAGAGTTTCCATTAGAGAAACACAGTAAATGTAGATAATGCGCCTCTTCTGTATATTGTAAGACCATGAGAGCTCAAAGGAGATCAGTGACTGTATACATACACACACTGTCATACTGCTCACAGAACTCTACTAATGTTTATAGGACCCTACCAAACCACTGAAGAACCTCTTGGGTAAGGAAAGGTTAATGAATCTACAGATATTCCTAAACCTTCAAGAGGTTCTGCAGAAGGCATTGTGAGTATTCAGGGTACAGGTCACTGTATATAGTACAGTGTGTGCCTAGAGAGTGCCAGGGATGTAACGTAACATACAAGGCTCACCTTCCTATCCTGTCTCCTTTGGTTCTCAATGGCGTGCAGTCTGTCCATCAGGCTGGCTATGCCCTGCTCCAGGCTGTCTATAGTGTGATGCTGAGGATCATGACCACTAAAGCTGTTTCTTAGACTGCGCAGAGCATCACGGACCAGCTGCAGATCATTGGCCTGAACAGAAAGAAAAGTGATTTATATCTCTACAAAAGCAAAAAATAGTGAACACAATTTATGCGCATATTCAATATAAGCAAAGAGTGACAAAACAGAGATTAGCTGTTACATGTGATAGATGATCTGACAGATGTATATACTATAAATGGTATAAGAATGTATCAGTACAACAGTATGAGTTGTACAGACTTCAATATAAGATAATGGGTCATTATGTACTGAACTCTGGAGAGATCTAATAGCTTATTAATGTGGAGCTACGAATCTACACCAATATTATATATTATAGGGATTCCTTATCTCTGACATTATCCTTCCTGCATGTCTGTGTCGGAGAAAGGTTGAACTTCATAATCATGTGTCTTTATCAAACTAAGTAACTATGTATGTAAGAGAGACTACTGTATAAGCCCTGTACTGATAGATTAGATAGATAGATATGAGATAGACAGACAGATAGATAGATAGATAGATATGAGAAAGATAGATAGATAGATAGATAGATATTAGATAGATAGATAGATAGATAGATAGATAGATAGATAGATAGATAGATATTGGGTAATTATTCATTATAACCACTAGGTGTCACTGTTGCTCTGCCTCCAACCTTGTTGCTGCTGCTGACAATGGCACGCTGGGAATGTTTTTGCAAGTTTTGAGACCACTATCTTATAGTACAATAATATGAGACAGAAAACTATTTAAAAAAATAATGTAAAAAGATAAAAATAAAATGATCTGATGACGTAACTATACCCTTATACTGAAGCAGACAGGACAATCTCACACTGAGAAATTCACAGCTCATTTTGAGGTTCCACCTCAAAATCAACCCCAAAAACCATCCAGAATCTGCCATAGTTTTCAATGTGAGTCAATGATGTACACTGAAAAAAGAAGCATCCTGCTTTACCTCGCTGCAGATTCTGTGGCTGATTCATCCGCAGTACAAAGCACAAAACGATTAACTCCATTGTACCTGAGGCTGATCAGCGTGCAAACCTAAGGCGGAAAGCTAAAGCACAGCAGGGATCCACAGGGTTGAGCATTTGGAGAGGAAGTTTAGGCAGAAGAATACCTTAAATTCCTCTCCAAATTCTTTTATATAAACCTGCCCCAAAAATTTAATAGAAATAGATTATGGTGGACGCACTTATTTAGTCCTGAGAGGTCCACTGTGGCAGCCAGCAAATTCACTGTCTATTAAATGTGAGGTAAGATGAAGCTTACAACCTGTCAAGAGGATACAGATCCTATAGTTCCTTACAAGATCCTGTGGAGCCAAACAATACCCATACAAGATCCTGTGGTACCCTACAATACCCATACAAGATATTGTGGTACCATACAATACCCATACAAGATCCTGTGGTACCATACAATACCCATACAAGATACAGTAGTGCCATACAATACCCCTGTACTGCACATATATAGCTTGCTACACTTTTATACAGTATACACTATACAGCTATAGTTATACATCTAGTGGACTTGCTGTACCTACCGTTCTTTGAGGTGCCGGATCTCGTGTAGGGCCTTTGCCAGATGTTTGCAAGAATCCATTAGTCTGTGGTGGATGACTTATGTAACTACTAACCTGTAGACATCAAAACTAGAGGTTACAAAAATATTCCAGGTACATATTTATTCTATACATACAGTTAAGCATGTATTGGGAACAAATGGACCTAACTTAGAAGTGCGCTAAAGACCTAATCACAGAGGTGCTATAGCGCTAGTCACAGAAGATGGTATAGAACTAGTACAGAGGGTGCTATAGAGCTAGTCACAGAGGGTGGTATAGACCTATTACAGTGGGTGGTATTGACCTAGTCACAGAAGAGTGGTATTGACCTAGTCAAAGAAAAATTTATAGACCTAGTACGAAGGGGGAGTGCTACATATCTAGTGGTTTAGGTCTAGTAAACAAGACTTTGTGACTAGGTCTATACCACCCCCTGTACTAAGTCTATACCATCCTCTGTGACTAGCTCTATACCACCCTCCGTACTAAGGATGGTATAGGCCTAGTATGGAGGGTGATATAGAGCTAGTGACAGAGGATGGTATAGGCTTAGTACAGAGGGTGGTATTGACCTAGTCACAAAAGGGTAGTATTAACCTAGTTAAAGAGCACGGAGGGTACTACATATCTAGTGGTTTAGGTCTAGTAAACAAGGGTGGTATAGATCTTGTCACAGATTGTGGTACACACCTAGACACAGATAGCAGTATAGACCTAGTCATGAAAGGTGGTATAGAACCAGTCACATGGTATAGATATGGTCACCGAGTATGGTATAGATGTAGTCATTGTGGGTGGTATAGACCTAGTCGTGGAGGGTGTCATAAACCTGGACACAGAGGGTGGTATAGATCACAGACAGCTGTATAGACGTAGTAAGGGAGGGTGATACAGACACAGTGTTGTATACACCTAGTACGTAGGGTGGTTTAGGCCTAGTAAAGGATTGTGGTATAGACCTTGTCACACATTGTTGTAACAGACCTAGACACAGAGTGGTATAGACCTAGTCATGAAGGGTCGTATAGATCTAGTCACAGAAGATTGCGTAGGCCAAGTCATGGAGATTGGTATAGACCTAGTAACAGAGGGTGTAGAACAACTCACAAAGGGTGGTATAGTCCTAATGATGGAGGTTGGTATAGACCTAGTAACAGAGGGTGTTGTAGATCTAGTCACAACGGATGGTATAGACCTAGTAACAAAGGGTGGTGTAGATCTACTCACAGAGGGTGCTATTACTATGAGAATGTACCTGCCACACAGGATAGCAGTAGTTACTATTCCTGCGCTTGTATAGTTGCTTGCGTGAAGACTGGTTCATGCAGCATAGTCAAAAAATAAAATGTCACATCATTGGTTCACTAATCTATGTTTGTGGAAACATGCCAATACTATTAAGCCTGTTATGTAACTTAAAACTTTCTTGGGGTGCAGTGGTGGTCAGCTTCATTCATTTCAATGGGAGCCCTGGACGTAGCTAAAGTGCAGCACTTGGCTATCTTCAGCAGTCCCCTTGAAATGAATGGTGGCATGTTCCCAAGAACCACTGCATTCTGAACAGGGGACAAAACTTCACGGTTCTTTGATCGGTGGGGGTCTGACTGCTCAGGCCCCTACCGATCTACAAGCTATTAATCACTACATAAAGCTGTATGCACACATATGTGCATCGTACTCATATTTCTATCAGTAAGGTCTAGCCACAACGTGGACAGGAATAGGACCTCCGGGCTCATGAAAAATACTGCTGGCACACTGACAAAGTACATGGAGCCTAAACATGTCCCAAAAGAATCTATGTATAACAAAAAGGACGTCATGTGAGTAGCGAGATACTAGTAGGAGATGATATAGATCTACCTGGTCATCCTCCCTGCTCAGGAACTGCTGCAGCAGAACCTTCCTGTTGTCTAACTCTTTCTGGAGATCATTCTACATGAAAAAGCAAATATATCTGTATCAGAAACATACTGGCACGTGCAAGTAAAAAATCTTATTTATGCTTTGCCAGTGAGTACAATGCACCATAGTGTAAAAGGTAATACGTTGTATATAAGGCGACGTCCTAACACACAATATCATGCCATTCACATGTGTCCCTTTACAAAGCAATTCAAGTCTAGTAGGGCAGCCATGTGGAAATGAAATGCCTCATGGTGTCTCCGGTGGTGCCATCAGGAGCACATGCCATTATGTCTCACTACCAATAACCACGTAATGATCTCAGGTATTAATGTAGCAGGGTTGAGTTTGTCACTTGACAGTTACTAATAAATTAAAGTGAACCTTTCATCTCTTCTGACATGTCTATATTACTAAATACTTGTATTCCTCGTAATATAACAATTCTGGAGCATCTTTTCTAATAACTCTACATTGTGCTGTTCCTCAGTTATTCCTCCTAGAATTTTATGAATAAATTGACAACTGGGATTTACCATCCCTTTGTCAAAGGGGTGTGACCATATACATTTTGGTATGGACAGCTCTGAGTTGTGTAGAGACACGCCACTAACTGGTAACACCCAAATGTCATAAACTTTTAGGGGGAATAACAGAGGAGCAGCGCAATGCAGAGTTATAAGAAAAGATGCTCTAGAATTGTTATCGCATGGTAATAGAATTATTTACTAAAACAGAGGTTTACAATGTCAGGAGAGGTGACAGAGTCTTCTTAAGATTATGACCATTGCCATATCACAAGCTGTGCCAAACGACAAACTCAGCTCTGCTATAGTTGTGACTAGTATAGTATCTTAGAAATGATTATGAGAAATATCTAGTGGTTAGAAACCTAGGGGCTGCCTATAAGAGGTGAATATTGCGCTCCTGTAGGCAGTTCTTTCTCTTTTAATGTACAATTTCATGGCCGATGGGTGGATCGTGAGGTTTGTGAAACCTACAAATAATGCTGAATAATTCATGGGTTGTTTTGCAAGGCGCCATCTGGAGAGTGTACTTTACACCCACACATATATTCTGAACATATGTATGGCTGAAGGCAACTACCAGGTATTGGAGCTGGGGACTAGTAAATGTCTCAGGATTATGGCTCTCACTGTGGATGTTATGGGGTATACTGTATATGTAAATTCGGGGAGAGCCTATGGCTTTATGTCTCTGTCTGATGCTGAATTAGTTCATCTGTGATGGAGATCACTGTCAATTCTGCAATGAAATCTGATCATTTTATGATGCCAGGCAGTTTCCCATCCCCTGGTTGAACGTGATGGACATAAGTCTAACTATGTAACTATGTGACATCAAAATGATGAGATCAATCCAGAAAATGTACTTTATAGGTCATAGCTGTGCAAGGTGGCCCTACACGTTAGATAGCTGGAGGCCGAAAGCTGCCTTTCTAAATCGCCCTACACACATACACACTCAGTATGGATGTGTTCAAAATTGAGAGAAGGGAGTTACCTGGTACCACATGTCTTTGGAAGCTTATCTCCCTGAGAACAAAAGGATTGGGCATGAATGATTCCAACAGTCCTTCATTATCTCTATGACTTCTGCCATTGGGAAGGGTCAGAAGGCCCCCATATACTTTAGATGGTTTTCTGCTCACACAGAAATCAGTGGGTTTAGAAATACACATCTAATGTACATGGCTAGCTTTATTTGGTGTGTATTTGCCAAAAGCCTAAAGCAATATATCCATAAGGGTGCCTATACACCTTACATCAGGCCAATCTCAGACATCTGTGAGTTCTGGGTAATATGGACTGCCATGTGGCGGACGCACTTCCCAGACCTATTGTGCCACAGCACCGAAGACCTGCCGTAGGGCTGGAACTCACAGCATAATAGATCACTATGACGAAGTGAATTTAGTTCAGTCAAGTAACAATACATCCGGAAAATGTGGCGGTCACATGGACCATGTTTCCTGGACCAAAAACTGCCATGTGAACGCAGCCTCAGTGTGCTGTATACATTTACCACAAATCATTTTTTTCATTGGTGAGTTTTTTTGGCTGCATGGTAATACAAGTAAAACGTCATGCAATATTAGACACAACCTGTAGACAAGTGTGGCACTGTTTGTGAAAAAAAGCAGCCAATTTCCCTTTAATAGAAAGTTACCCTATAAATTGATTTGTGTGGACTGTACTGTGATCAGCAAATGATGATAATGTTTCCTGTCCTTCATCATGCCAGGACAGCGCATAATAACACTGGATATGGGAACCAAAGGGTCAAGAAGCCTAATGACAAGGTCTTACTTCTGAAGGGTTAATACTATAGCCTGAACACTTAGTAATACTTCATTTTCTACATTCAGTAAGATGACCATACCTTTTGGTAAGTGGCTTCGGAAAATTTTCGATGTGCTTCATCCAGTTTCCCTTGCATTTGCTGTACAAGCCAATCCTTCTGTGTGATTTCTTTCTATAGGGCAGAGATGAGGATCAGAAATTTCATCTACATTTTTCAGTATAGTCTGGTCAGAAAACATTGTGTTGTGTACATGTATTCATAGACTATACATAGACAATACAGCCATACCTTGTATTCCGCAATAAACTGGTTTCTTTCTTCCAATTTTCTTTGTAAATCCACCTAATACAAATAACATATATTATAAAAAGTCTCAAGTAAATCTCAGTCTTGAATGAATTCATAAAGTTTACTTTCTTACACCTAAGACTGGGCACTTATGGTGACCAATATGCCTTCATTTGGAAGATTCACAATGCCATTATCCCATAGGCTACATGCACATGGTTGTGTGCCATGTATAGGTCTGTGACAAATGGAACGGATGATACAGGTGGCAGTCATGTACTCCATGGACCCGTACATTTGAGTGAATGAGATTGGACCACAAAAAGGACAGGAATAAGACCTACCCTAAGTTTGGCGGCCCAGGCTCATGTCCTTACACATACCCATAAAAATAGAGTCGTACACATGTGGTCATAGAAATGAATGGGTCCTGGTGCTAAACGATTTTTTGACGGATAGCACACAGACCCAGTAATTTCTATGGCCCCATGTATATGGCTGTGTCTTTCAAGAGTCCATGTGGCGGCATGAGCCTGGGCCGCAAAACAACAAAAATACGGTTGTGTGAGTGGGGCCTTATATTTTAATACCCATAAATGTCATAATGCAGGTAATGCCACCGAAAGTCATACACATTACATTGATGTAGGCCAAACCAGGCAGTGTCGACTGGACTGGGCAACTATGTGATGCATACGGTGGTTTTCTGACACTTCCCCACAGAAGAGGGGAAAGATAGCTCAGACATGATGGATTTCAACACACCAAGTCATTCCTTTGTTCTACAAGGAGAGGCCACCACACCAGTGGCTTACTCCCTTCTCCCCATTTAGCAGCTGAGCCAAGCATGCACTTATAGGAGTGGGACAGAAGGAATGGCTGTTGGCTGAACAAGGGTTAGGCCAGCTTAAGATATAGCTGGAAGAGATTTAACAAAAGTATTGTCAGGAGAGGAGATGCCCATAGCAACTGGTCAGTTTCCACTCCTTTTCTGACAAACTTTGGCACTTCCATTAGTGGACATCTCTCTGGACATCTCTTTGGCTCTTTACATCAGTTTTTGCCATTACCCAATGGTAAATTTTTGATTTTTGCTCTACTATGCTCAGTTCTATGGTGGATCACCCAGTCACTGTATAAGGTGACATTTCTGCCCATCCCTATATATACCGAGACTTGGGACGTATAGCTTACATTCTGATTGTGCAGCTCATCCTTGTCCATGCTGCTCCTCAGTAATTCTTGCTTCAGCTGAAGTACGACACTTTCTTGTTGAGCCATCCTTTGCTGCAGAGCATCCTGTGAGAAGGACGACATGTGAATATTAAGAATCACTGACATCATCAGTCACCAAGACAGCTACAAAGGTCATCTAGTGATGCTGAGTGGAGCCGCCAAATCCTCCCATCCTCAAGATCAAAAGGAACTCTATAGATACGTCCACATGGGACAGAGATGCTGAGGATTTGCCTGTAGCAGGCAAGTCCATAAGACTTTATTCAGCAGGGAAATTGACCTGCAGTGCAGATTTTTGCATATTGGTTGTGGTTCTGTTTTAATTTTTCTCCAATTACTTCAATTGGGAAGTCAAATCCAAAATGAACCTACCAATAACATGTATTTCATTGGATTGTACTGTGGATTATCTGCAGCAAATGAGGATAATCAAGTAAAATAAAAAAGAAGCATTCTCACCTCACCAGTCTTAGACTCTATTCAGATCATGCTTTTTTGCATCCATTTCATGGATGCAAACGGATGGCCATTTGTTTACATAGACATCAATGTTAAAAAAAACCGATTCATTGTTGCGGTATACTGCAGCAACAGATCTGGGGGTTTTTTGTCATTGATGTCTATGTAAACGGATGGCCCTCCGTTTGCATCCATGAAACGGATGTAAAAAAGCGTGATCTGAATAGAGCCTTACACTGCTGCAATGATGATGCTTCCCGGGTCCCCTGCCAGTCTCTTCTTACTGACTTCCAGACATGGCATACTGACATCACTAGAGCTTGGTGAACAGAGACCAGCAGAGGGACTGGGCAGCATGGGCGTGGCAGTGACAGAAGACTGGTAGAATGAGTATACTGCGTTTTTTATTTAAGACAGAGAGCCACTTGAATCCACATCATTTGTCGCGATTTGTCTTGTAGATTGTTGGCCAAATCTTCTGCAGAAACATCTACAGCAAATAAAACCTCAGTGGCTTAGTGTACCTGTACCCATGAAATCGATAACAAAAGCAGCACATAACTAGTTAATAAAACCCTTCACTTTTCTACAAGTCATCTGACTATAGAATTTGGAGTACAAAGTCAGGTCATGCTGAGCGCTTCAGCTATAAAAATGGTAACTCAGCTGTGGCACCTGAATTACAGCACTCATGGAGCTCAGATCGTGGCGCCCTGAGACGAATGAGTGACTTTCCTTTTCTATATTGTCAGCCATACCCGCTGTAATACAAGGGAACCAGTAACTAGACTGGTTATTATTGTACATATATGACTCACAGGAGTAGGAGGATAATGTGACGGTGCCAACTGCGGGGACTGCTGAGAACTGATGCCAAGCAGCATCACTGCAGAACCTAAGGCCTAGGAAAAACATTTTTCTATGACTTTTCATAGGTTTTTGTTGTCTTCTCTGATAAGATATCACACTGCAGTAGTTTGACCAATTGCAGAAGTTTGGGTTAACTCTGCTACATCTGCATGTACATATGTAATAAAACACTAAAATGACATACATCATGCATACATTTATGCTTCTCAAGTGCTAAACCTCCAGTAAACAGATAGCGGCTCTTTTCCTAATACCATTATAGTATTAGCCACATAATAGTGAGATTAATTCCACATCATAGTAACAGCAGGGACAGCTTTTTAAGATAACAGAGTGGCAGAGGAAACGTGCCAAGTCTGGATCTAGTACTGTAGGTATACTATTCCATCAACAAGACACACATGATACCTCCACACAAAAAAACACAATACCCCCCCCCTAAACACACACGATTCCCCTCCTCCTCCCACACACACACACACAATAGTCCCCCAAACACACACGATTCCCCTCCCTCCCCACACACACACAATAGCCCCCAAACACACACGATTCCCCTCCCTCCCCACACACACACAATAGCCCCCAAACAAACACAATTCCCCTCCTCCCCCCAACACACACAATAGCCCCCCAAACACACACAATTCCCCTCCTCCCCCCAACACACACAATAGCCCCCCAAACACACACGATTCCCCTCCTCCCCCCAACACACACAATAGCCCCCCAAACACACACGATTCCCTCCCTCCCCACACACATACAATAGCCCCCCAAACACACATGATTCCCCTCCCTCCCCACACACACACAATAGCCCCCAAACACACACGATTCCCCTCCTCCCCCAACACACACAATAGCCCCCCAAACACACACGATTCCCCTCCTCCCCCCAACACACACAATAGCCCCCCAAACACACACGATTCCCCTCCTCCCCCCCCACACACAATACCCCCCTAAACACACATGATTCCCCTCCCTCCCCACACACACACAATCCCCCCTAAACACACACGATTCACCTCCTCCCCACACACACAATAGCCCCCCAAACACACACGATTCCCCTCCCTCCCCACACACACACAATAGCCCCCCAAACACACACAATTCCCCTCCTCCCCCCAACACACACACAATAGCCCCCCAAACACACACGATTCCCCTCCCTCCCCACACACACACAATAGCCCCCCAAACACACACGATTCCCCTCCCTCCCCACACACACACAATAGCCCCCCAAACACACACGATTCCCCTCCTCCCCCAACACACACACACAATACCCCCCTAAACACACACGATTCCCCTCCCTCCCCACACATACACAATGCCCCCCAAACACACACGATCCCCCCCCCCCCCCACACACACACAATAGCCCCCCAAACACACACGATTCCCCTCCCTCCCCACACACACACAATAGCCCCCCCAAACACACACGATTCCCCTCCCTCCCCACACACACACAATAGCCCCCCAAACACACACGATTCCCCTCCCTCCCCACACACACACAATAGCCCCCCAAACACACACAATTCCCCTCCCTCCCCACACACACACAATAGCCCCCCCAAACACACACGATTCCCCTCCCTCCCCACACACACACAATAGCCCCCCAAACACACACGATTCCCCTCCCTCCCCCACACACACACAATAGCCCCCCAAACACACACGATTCCCCTCCCTCCCCACACACACACACGACCCCCCCCCCCCCCCACACACACATAATAGCCCCCCAAACACAAACGATTCCCCTCCCTCCCCACACACACACAATAGCCCCCCAAACAAACACGATTCCCCTCCCTCCCCACACACACACAATAGCCCCCCAAACACACACGATTCCCCTCCCTAACCACACACACACAATAGCCCCCCAAACACACACGATTCCCCTCCCTCCCCACACACACACAATAGCCCCCCAAACACACACGATTTCCCTCCCTCCCCACACACACACAATAGCCCCCCAAACACACACGATTCCCCTCCTCCCCCAACACACACACACAATACCCCCCTAAACACACACGATTCCCCTCCCTCCCCACACATACACAATAGCCCCCCAAACACACACGATTCCCCTCCCTCCCCACACACACACAATAGCCCCCCAAACACACACGATTCCCCTCCCTCCCCACACACACACAATAGCCCCCCAAACACACACGATTCCCCTCCCTAACCACACACACACAATAGTCCCCCAAACACACACGATTCACCTCCTCCCCACACACACACAATAGCCCCCCAAACACACACGATTCCCCTCCCTCCCCACACACACACAATAGCCCCCCAAACACACACGATTCCCCTCCTCCCCCAACACACACACACAAACCCCCTAAACACACACGATTCCCCTCCCTCCCCACACATACACAATAGCCCCCCAAACACACACGATTCCCCTCCTCCCCACACACACATAATAGCCCCCCAAACACACACGATTCCCCTCCTCCCCACACACACATAATACCCCCTCCTCACCTTAACTGCTTGTAAGTTCCGGTTTTCCTGCTTGCAGTTTTGAAGTTCCTTCTGCAATGACAACATGGACCATGTAACAATACAAGCAATGCTGGAGCACAAATGATGAGTAAACGCTTCCGAGTCTTCCTTAAAGGTGCTGTTTACAAGTTTAAGGAAAATGATTTAGGGTTTGCAAAATACTGACTTATAGATCCTTAAAGAGGTCCTTCCACCACCTTTTGGTGCCTGATATGCTAACTAGACTCTCTACTGTCAAGTGGGTGTTGTCAGGCAGGAGCAGGCATGAGGTGTCATGGCATCATGGGCGTGACTGAGAGCTCCAATCAGACAGGCAGTGTCAGGGAGCTCTGAATCCCACCCCTTGCCTGCCTGACACCACCCACTTGACAGTAGAAGCCTAATTATCATACCAAGTACCGAGAATAACAGAACTGATTGCTTAGGAATAGCAGAAGCTAGAGAAAAAATAGTAACTGGTGAATGGAGGGGCACCTACTAAAGGATGCAATGAACTGGAGCAGGTGGAGGTGGTGAAAGCTCAACTTTAAAGGGGTTTTACCATTAACAACACATCCCCTTTTCCACATGTGCGACCACTGTGCCATTCACTTCTATGGGACTTATGGAGCACAGTACTTGGCTATATACATCAGAAACATAGGAGTGAACACAGCAGTGGTTATGTATACACACTACGCTCCATTCATACAGGGGACTCCGCGGTCCTCATTCTCATGATCACTGGGGGCTCTTAGAGTGAGGACTTAATTCACACATCTGCATATCACGTACGCGTGACATCCACATTTTGCCTGAATGCCATATGAACTCATTAATTTCAATGAGTTTGTTCAGGCGTCCATGTTTTTTTACAAACCGTAGGTCCGCAAAAAAAACAACAAAAGCACATCCTATTTCTTCTCTGAAACTGATGCGGTCGTGTGAATGGGGCTTTGCAGAGTTTTCAATGATACAAAACAACTTTGTACTGAAAGGTAATAGTTTGCATTTGATATACTTTTGAACAATTAATGTTCACTATTTATATCGCACAGGATCTGTTTTATAGTGACCGTGCAATGTTATTACAGCCTGTACTAATATCACATGTCTGCAATAAAACAGATACTGTGTGATATAAATAGGGAAGGGGCCCCCACACAGTACAATGCGCTCCACAGTGGCCCTCAGACAGTACAGTGTGCTCCACAGTGGCCCTCAGACAGTACAGTGTACTCCACAATGGCTCCCAGAGTAATATACTCCACAGTGGCCCTCACACAGAATAATATACTGTGTACAATCCTAAAGCCTGAAGAAAAGTGGCCGAGATAAAATGGCCAGGGGTAAGGCCTCTTTAAGTTTTGCTCCTCAGCTGCAAATCACTGGATGCAGACATGGAGTCATGAAGACATGTGAGTATTCTGCAGACAACCTATATGCTGAATGCCAACTAAAACATGATGCCATGTATACAGTACATGGATTAAAGCATGGAAATCCACAGAAACACCCCCTCCCCAATATCACACCCAGTGCCAGTCAGCCTTGGAACCTGTAGGGACAAAATCTCACCTTTGACCATAGTGAAACATTATGGCACCTGTAGTACCTTGAAACAATCTTTATATATTCCTCAAGCACCTTCACAGCATCTCTGGTCACCAGTGCATACATGTAGTATTACATCAGACACACCCAAATATTCAGTCACATCTTACCTTTAGGGATTGGTTTTCACTCATACTTTGGTCAAGGCGACTTTTGATGATAACCTGCAAGGAGACGATATATTAGTGGAGGGCGGTAGAGAGGTGCTAGTGTGTATACAGACTGGTAAAGGAAGGTATGGTCTCACCAATTGTTCCTCTGGGCACGCCCCATCTTCACGCAGGCAGAACAGGCTCTCTTGTTCGTCTTCGGGAAGGGATCCATTTAGCAGCAAGGCCTGAATAGGAAACACAATACTGTAACCAAAGGGAAAGAATGGAGCTGTACCTCCTGATACTGGAGAGTATGTACACGCAGATAAAGAGCCCCATTGTGAAAATTAAAAGAAGACGACATTTACGAGAGCGATCACGGTGTCTGGAGTGGAGGAAAGATGAGAATGTATTGCTTTTATTGTCCTATTAACCAGTGAATTGTTTCCACAGTTTCTTTATGTAGAAATGTATTTTCTTAATCTTTCTCTTCAAAAACATCTGATTCCTCATATGACTCCTCTCATGCCGTTGTCTTAAGATCGATATGTAGCAGAGGTCGGGCATGCTAAGGCTATTCATGACTGGGGAAGACAGTCATGTGCTGTACTCTGCTATCTTCATCAGTCCCATAGACTTTGGATGGAGCTGCAGTGCACATGCGTGAGCACCACCCCATTGACCACCATTCCATTCAAACAGGAGGCACAGCACTCCCCAGTTTTATAATCGTGGGGTCCCAGCGGCTATCAGACACTTAGTCATCACCTATCTTGTGGATGATGTCTGGAAGTGTTGATCTCTGAACAACCCCTTTAATAGGCACAAATTGACCCCAAAAACCCTCTACTTTCCTTACTTACATGAATTGGAAACCTGGCGCAGTTCTCATACTACTACATCTTATGCCGTGATACCTCACTGCCCCTATGTTACTGCATAAATAGGTAGAATTGGTTGTCAGACCCTATGACAGAGGTAACGATAGCCATGTGTGCATGTCAATTTTGGACAAAAGAGAAAACATTGCAGATATCACGAACAAACTGCTGAATGGAATATATAATGTGTTGAGAACAACAATTGAATTTGGAGCTGAATTTGAAGTAAATTCCACCTTAAAATCAGCTCCAAAATCCACCTGAAATCTGCCTCCTATTCATTTCAATGGAGGCAGATGCTGATTTTTTATCTCTAGCCAATTTTTTCAGCTAGTGGAAAAAATAAGTGTCATGCTCTATTCTACATGGTAACTCCCACTGATGTGAATACCAGCTGGTTGGTGTGGCATTTTCAGATTCTGAAGCAGATTCCAGGGCGGAATTTGGTCAAGCAGAAAAATTCCTGAATTCTTCAGCTTGTACAAATTCAGCTGTGTGAACCTACCCTTATTTATTTATTATGCTTACTTGTATAGCACCATCATATTCCGCAGCACTTTACAGACATTGTCAGTCACTGTCCCATATAGGGCTCACAATCTACATTCCCTATCAGTATGTCTTTGGAGTGTGGGAGGAAACTGGAGTACCCTGAGGAAACCCACGCAAACACAGGGAGAACATACAAACTCCTTGCAGATGTTGTCCTTGGCAGGATCCGAACCCAAGACTCCAGCGCTGCAAGGAAACAG
Organism: Leptodactylus fallax; assembly: GCA_947044405.1. Lineage (NCBI taxonomy): Eukaryota > Metazoa > Chordata > Amphibia > Anura > Leptodactylidae > Leptodactylus > Leptodactylus fallax. The sequence goes on along the minus strand of CAMRHE010000280.1, from coordinate 1,597,912 downwards.
TGCTAACCACTGAGCCACCGTGCTGCCAAGTATATGTATTTTTTATAAATAGAAATAAAAGTTATCAATTAAGTCATGTAAAGTAAGTGCGGTCATGTGGAAACCACCCGACCGATATCTTCATTAGGTTGCGGGCACATGTTCCAGCTGCCGTGTACGTCCGAAGCTCTGCCCACCCACAATGGCGATAACAGTACAATCAAAATCATACTTGCACCATTGTGGGTGGGCGGACCTCCAGCTGCAAGCCCAGCCAGTGTCTGCACCCTCACTATTAATATTATCACCTATTATTTTATTTGATTCTGGGCATCTTTGTCCTTCAGTGTAAGGGCCAAGTTCATCATGTAACTGCTATGTGGCCCTTGGAGAAAGTGGGATGCAATCCTGGTCTGGACATACCCTAACAGAAACAGAACACTGCGCCACCCTTGCAGACTAAAACCTCAGGCAATGGTAGACCTTTGACTAAAAGTTGCCTATACACATTATATAAACGTTAGCCAAACCTGTTCCCCTTAACAGGACTGGATGGCCCTAATGTGTATGGGGGCGTCCTGACTTTCCTCACATGGCAGAAGGTGTAAGAAAAAAAAATTTACAGGTTGAATTTTAGATGCCCAATCCTTTTATTCTCCAAGGTCTGGTCTGGCAATCACTTACTTTCATTTCACCACTGAAGAAACATGCATGCTCAGTCAACTCAAGTGTGCATGTAGGTAGGGAGGTCAGGAGGAATAGCTGTCATGCAAACAAGCATTCGGCTGACTGCTAGTGAAGGAGTATGGACACCTTTAGATAACTGGAAAGCAGTCAATCTAACCCTATGGAGATAACATAACCCATCTCCACACTGTGACAGATAGGACTGATAAAGTGATGGCGCTATTCATTATAGTTTCACACCACAGATGCTGTGACCACTACTGTCCAATCTACATTATAATTAGATTGTAACAAGCCCATTATTACAGAATACTCCTTCTAATTTACAGCCTTCACAGGAATGACAATGACTTGAGGCCTGTTCACACCTCACAGGTGCTATTTCGACCACACTGTGTGAAGCTGTTACTTTGCCTTTAATTTTCACATGTCACCAAAGCTAAATCTTCAGAGGTGATCAGTATGATCCCAAACAGCAAAGTGGACTAGCAGTGTACAACCACTGGAATGAAAGGGGTTTCCCTGAATTACTGATGACCTTATTCCTAGCATTTTTTATTTATTTATTTATTTATTTATTTTTACTCTACACCTTCCAAAAGCCATAACTTTTTCTTTATTTTTCTGTCCACAGAGCTGTATGAGGACTTATATTTTGCAGAACAAATTGTACATCATAATGGCCTAAGTTGATATTCCATATATTGTATTGGGAACGTGGAAAAAAAAATCAGAATAAGAAAAAAACTGCACTTGCACCATTTTCTTATGGGTTTTGTTTTTGCATAGTTTACATGTTACCTACAGTATATTCTGTTGGTCGGTATGATCATGGTGATACCAAGTTTACATAGTTTTTGATATGTTTTAATACCTTTACAAAAATCCACATTATATCCATATTATATATATTTTATTTTATATATCCATATTTTTAGACCCAAAACTTTTTTATATTTTTGTGCATGGAGCTGTATAAGGAGTCTTTTTTGTGCGGCAAACTGTATTTTTATTCATATCTTTTTGGAGAAAATATTTTATATGTTTATAGTTCAGGCATTTTCCGACACGGGGATACCCAATGTGCTTTTATTTCTGATCTAGAGAAAGGGGGGTGATTTGGATATTACTTTTTTTTTCTACATTTTTAAAAACTTTTTTAAATATATTTCTTTTATCTATTATTTTCAAGATTTGATAACCAGTATAATATACTGCAATGCAACAGTATTGCAGTATATTGTAAAATCCGTTCACTTTTGAAGTATAGTAATGACAGGCCTGGGGAGAAGGGGTGTAGCTATAGGGGGGTAAAAGGTAGCAGTTACTACTGGGCCTTGAACCCTGAGGGGGGCCCCAAATATCCCTCTGCCATAAAAATATGGCACTATTATAAATGGGCCTGTGATGATTCCGCTTAAATATGGCTATAACTCAAAGATGTATTTTGATCTCTGGGTATCGTATCTCCCTCTTAATTCTATGTAACTTAACTGTGCGTAGCTCTAATCATAGGTGTATGTTATCAGTAGTGGCAACAATGTAACAAAAGGGCTTTGTATCCATCCCAGAATGGCTCCATTGAATTCCTACATAGCCCTGAGTGATCAAATACACATGCATTGTTCAACCTGGGCTGTTGATCAGACATGGTTGATAACATATAGAAGACATTGTATCATTCCACTTAATCCTATCTCCTTACAAAGAATCTGGACTTGAGTGCGTTAGTCAGACTTGCCGTCGCCGGTGACCTCATTCTGGGTGGTGTAATCAAGGGTATAAAAGATGAGGTAAGAGGTCAGTGAGGGAGACTGTGCTGAGAATACTATGAAGAGACTACAAAGAAGAGACTGAGGATATACTGTGCTGAGCATGCAGGAGGATAGACTGTGATGAGCATGCAAGCTGAAATGCTGTGTTGATGCTGCTGCTAGAAGCCTCCACTGGTTATCTCCACATGCTATGTGTGAGTGTTGGACTACAGAACCACATCAAGGATATGTGTGGTAAAGTAATTATTTCACTTTTATTCCCTTTTTATTTTAAGCGCTGTATATTGTAACTAGTAACTGTTAATGCTTGCATACATCTGCATATCTGTTCTGAACTGCATGTGTTAGATGTTAATACCGACCCATTTAGGGTTTAATAAATATATAAAATTTAGAAAGCTTGTCTTGTATTTATCTTGTGGACCCAGCACTCAATGGAGGTGAGTGTGGGTTTTTTATGAAAGAAGTCTCAGGTGTGGGCCAAAGCGGTGTTGGCGCACTGAGGATCTTTTACATTGCTGGCAGCGTAGTGGGATCCTTAAGATAAACAGCGTGTGTTGGTGACCTTTATCACTCAGATGCTGGGGATTGTGGTAATCCTATGAGACAAGCTGGGTATTAAAGCAAGCATTAAGATACAGTGAAAGTTTGATACAGTGCTGTTCCCCACCCTTACTCTTTGTATTCTATCCTATCTTTTATTTGGCAAATACCAGTGGATGGCTAGTGGGCTCAGAAGCAGATCTCCAGACCTGCAGAACCAGGCTTTTGGAGATCCTGAGCGTATGGCTGAAATGGAGGCAGCCACAGCCATGCAGAGAATCGAGCAGAGTCCTGATTTTGGGGCTAGGCCAGGAAGTGCAGCAAGCAGCCCGGTCCCAAGGATTACTTCACCAGGAGGAACCAGTAGCCCCAGCCTTGTGGGGGGAATGACTTCCTACTGGCAAATGGCCTTGCAGCAAATAGGCACCAGTGAACCTAACATATACCTGCAGGTGATGTGCCGTTTTCAGGAAGCTGTAGAACGAGAACAACAGGCCGAGAGGGAGTATCAGCTTGAGCTGAAGAGGCTGGAAATCTCCCAGCAGGCGCAAACTCCAACAACCCTGCAGAGACCCGCAAGTTGGAAGGAGAAGCCAGGCCGGAGGTCACCACAGCCGTCTGTCGTCAGGTCGGGTGAGACAAACTATGCCCCGGGTGGTCCTTCCCCTGTCCCAAGAACTCTGGGCACCCTAGTGATCTTTCCCAAACCCCAAGGGGAGGTGCGGCGGTGCCATGCCTGTAACCAGACAGGACATTTCAAGGAGGAGTGCCCCAACTGCCCTGAGAACTTCCCTGCTTCCCAAGCCACAGCAGGTGGCCCATCTGTATATCTGGACTGGGGTGCAAGAAAAGGAATACGGACTGTGGGACTAATGACTGATTTGCCTGCTAATGTACTGTTGGGAACTGATTTAGGACCTATGATGTCCCAATATGGGGTGGGGAGCAGCCCAATTTACTGTGATAAACTGTCTATGATTAATGTTGATAATGTGTCTGTCATATCTGCAGAGAGGGCCCGTAACCCCCCCTCTGAGATACTTCCCATGGCAGTAAGTGTAAATGCTAATGAGTTGCCTTCAGCTGAGAGCAGGGAAGATGCAAATGAGCTTCCTGCAACCCAGCTCAGCAAAAATGTTATTGATGCTTTGTTCACTCCCGTGCTAGGAGCCAGTGAGACCTTGTCTGTAGACACACCCACATCTGCGGGGGCGTCTCCCTCCCAGCTTGTTAATATGTCTACCACAGATCTCATTGAGGCCCGGTGTGAATTAACAATTGCTAATGAATGTACTGTCAATGTAATTGCCAATGCTTGTTGTGAAAGTGTACAGGGTAGCTCTTCCGAGTCACTGGAAGCGACTTCTACTATTTCGCCCAGTGCATCCGATAAGCACCCAACTGCTGACCATGTGCCAGGTGGTCAGGCAAGCTATGGGGATCTCATGGCCGATCCAGGTGAGGGACGGACTGCTGGTAGTGCGGTGTTAGCCCGCAGCCAGAGTGCTACAAGGGTGGAGGGCATTCCGACCCTTGAACCGTTGCCTACACCACCTGGAGTCGGTGCTGAGACCGCCATGACTAGCCTCACTCCCTTGAAGCCGGAGGAGTCCGGCCAGTATGAGACATACACATCTCTTCTGTCCAGTTCTATTCCAGGAGTGCCCATGGCCCAAGTGCAGATGGCATGGGGTACTGGAGGTGTGATCCAAGAAGGGGGTATGTCAAATGTATTACCTGTCAATGTATTGTGGGGGGATGGTTTGGGGAAGCATGATCTCAGTCATTTGCCCAAGGTATCACCATCACCCACCCAAGTACAGGAGGAACAGGGTGTAGGCCCAAAGGGGCAAGGCGTCTGGGAGGGAGGACAGGGTCCAAACATACCTGTGCCAGAACCAGAGGTGCCCCTAGGTGTGGAAGCAAAGGGGGAGGTGCAGAATCCCCTAGGCCTCTCCCAACTAGCGGCTAGTGGGAGAGAGACCCTGAGAGACCGCCGGGATGGGGTCTCTGAACAGGTATCCCAAAGACCTGGGGTCATGAGTGTGGCTCCATGGGATGCCAGCACTCAGAAAGCGGACCCAGAACAGGCAGGAGGTAGCCAAGTGTACGTGGCTCAGGGCCTGAGCCTTAGAAGTGTCCCTAGTCAGACTAGAGAGAAGAAGGGTATCGCGGTCAGGCCACTAAGGTGCCTGCGGAAGGTGATCACCGGATCCGCCTTCCTCCGTGCACGCTCTAAAGGGGGAGGTGTAATGATTCCGCTTAAATATGGCTATAACTCTAAGATGTATTTTGATCTCTGGGTATCGTATCTCCCTCTTAATTCTATGTAATTTAACTGTGCGTAGCTCTAATCATAGGTGTATGTTATCAGTAGTGGCAACAATGTAACAATAGGGCTTTGTATCCATCCCAGAATGGCTCCATTGAATTCCTACATAGCCCTGAGTGATCAAATACACATGCATTGTTCAGCCTGGGCTGTTGATCAGACATGGTTGATAATATATAGAAGGCATTGTATCATTCCACTTAATCCTATCTCCTTACAAAGAATCTGGACTTGAGTGCGTTAGTCAATCAGACTTGCCGTCGCCGGTGACCTCATTCTGGGTGGTGTAATCAAGGGTATATAAGATGAGGTAAGAGGTCAGTGAGGGAGACTGTGCTGAGAATACTATGAAGAGACTACAAAGAAGAGACTGAGGATATACTGTGCTGAGCATGCAGGAGGATAGACTGTGATGAGCATGCAAGCTGGAATGCTGTGTTGATGTTGCTGCTAGAAGCCTCCACTGGTTATCTCCACATGCTATGTGTGAGTGTTGGACTACAGAACCACATCAAGGATATGTGTGGTAAAGTAATTATTTCACTTTTATTCCCTTTTTATTTTAAGCGCTGTATATTGTAACTAGTAACTGTTAATGCTTGCATACATCTGCATATCTGTTCTGAACTGCATGTGTTAGATGTTAATACCGACCCATTTAGGGGTTAATAAATATATAAAATTTAGAAAGCTTGTCTTGTATTTATCTTGTGGACCCAGCACTCACTGGCGGTGAGTGTGGTTTTTAGTAAAGAAGTCTCAGGTGTGGGCCAACGCGTTGTTGGCGCACTGAGGATCTTTCACAGGGCCTATTACAGATTATGCATCAGGGACCAAGAGCTTCAAGTTATGCCTATGCTGGGAACGTTCAATAGGCTCTCAGCCATCTTGGAAACAGCTTACAACCCCCAGATCTCATACTATTACTGTGGATGTTGTAAGGAGTTAATATTAGATGACCGGGGTCCAAGCTCTTCCCTGCTGCCTCTTCAGCGTTTACTAAGTACACTGTCATACATCTTATAGTGGCTGTGCTTGGTATGGCCCCTCAGCTCTATTCACATGTATGGGACTGAGCTGCAAACAGGCCATGTGATCAATGAACGTGATGTCACATTTCTGTGCAGTGGAGTTCACCTTAGCACTGCTGACACCTCCGATAGCTGATCAGTGGGGGTGCTGGGTGTTGAACCCCCACCAGTCTAATAATATCTCCTAAAAACAGGTCAGCAATATTATAGAAACATCCTAAATATGGCAACCAATGTCTGGAAAATGTCCAGCTCATTTAGATAAATTTTTGAGGGTGTCCCTTAATGATAGTACCAAATGTACGTGTATGTCATGTACCATATATTAAAATAATATGCCAATATCACTGTATTGCACCTCATGGCCACTTTAGCCCTTCGTGCACCTCATGACCAGTTCCAGTGTAAATGTTACACATAACTGACTGTAGGGGACAGCATTTCAGCAGATCTAGTGCACTTTTTGTACACACCTGTAAACCGGATATCATTTTTTTGGCTTCCTCCATCTCCTTCTCTAAATGATCCTGTTGCTCCAGGAGATGGTCCTCCCAGGAGGTGTCCGGGGACATGGCAGGGCTGGTGGGCTGACATTCAGGTAGAGGTACGGAGGTTTCATCTGTGATCAAAAACACAAGCACCATGTATAGAGTGCAAAAATATGGGGACAACGAAATCCTGAAGCCAACTAAAACCATCCAGTATTATTTAGCTGAGTATGGTATCTTGATTTGGGAATTATACTGCAGTATTATGTGGTTACTATATGGCAGTATTATGTAGATTTTTTTTAAAGGGAGTCTACCACCTCCCTCAAGTATATTTAACTGCTGCCACCACATTACAGAGCATATTACGGTGATACAACATACCTTTGTTATGTATGTGACTTTTGTAGATTTGGAGAAAAACAACTTTAAGCTTTTATGCCAATAAGGCAGGTGGTGCACTAGGGACAGGCCTTCAGCTCCCTGGAGCACTACTCTTAGGTAGCATGGGTATATCAACACAGGAGATGGTAGGGGTCTGAGTGGTAAGAGCAGTGCTCCCAGGGATGAAGGTCCGCCCCCAGAGCACCAACTGCTTAATGTGCATAATACTTTAAAGTTTTTCTTCTCCAAATTTACAAAAGTGACAACTCGTATGTTGTTTATCACTGCAATGTGCTCTGTAACTCAGTGTACAAAATACACCACACTACCAGACATATGTGAACACACCCTGACACAATACTTCTCTAGGGTTCAGTTAATATACCCAATTTAATTTGATCTTCCTGAGTTTCTGGGATTGTGCTATCAGTACAAATGGCAATAAGGACACTCAATATACATATATATAGAGTAACTTTGTAAATTTATAAATGATCTGCTTGTAAGAGCACCCCCTGGTGGTCAAAGTCCTGTGCACATCATTCTAGTGTAGCTTTGTTAGATATGCATGCTCATTAAAATACAGTTCAGATTCTGCAGTATTCATAGTGAAAAGAGCAGGCATGCTGTATCTTTAAGGCTGAGCATACTGTAGGCTTCCTTCTGCTCACAGACTCCATGCAGTGAAGTGAGAAGCTATTAGATAACCTCCTTCTCACTAGTCTGAGCTGCCCTCCATCTTATAAGGGACAGAAATAAGAAGGGCTTCAGGAAAGTACAGGCCAGTGTGCTAATAGTGCCTCCGCTCACTGCTGGCAGTCTATAAGCAGAAGGAAGCCTACAGTATGCTCAGCCTTAAAGATACAGCATGTTTTCTATTTTCACTATGAATACAGCAGAATCTGTACTGTATTATAATGAGTATGAATATCTAACAAAGCTTCACAAAAATAACATCCACAGATTTATACATTTTGAACACCAGGGGGTGCTATTACAAGCAGATATGTGCAATATTTCAGGAGGAAAGTTTTTTTTAAAAAAAATCACAATACTATACAAAGTTACTATAACACATATGCTTGTTAGCACAACCCCTTTATGTGCCCTCTTTAACAATAAAGCCAAATCTCACAGGACACTTCTGTCCACCATGTTGTATCTGCACATGACGGTACACAAGACAAGCTCACCTTTCATAGATATGTTCTCCTCGCATTGAATGATCGTAATTTCTGCCTTCTCTTCACACTGGACTCCATTTACCTCCGACTTTGAGTTGTGAACAGGACTTGGCGATGCCAGGCTAAAAAGAAATATTGTGAAATATTAGTATAGGCAGATATAGCTGCTTTGTTGCATGCAATGATACAGCGTATTTTTCAGCATTGATATCAATGGATGTAAAAATGGGGCTTCACCATGACCAGCATGTGTGAAATGTAACCAGGTTGATTTTCCATACATAGTCCCTTAGATAATAAATATATGCCGTATAATTTTTCTTCTAAGGCTTTTACTAATTTATGGGTCCCTACTGAATTATAGAAAATTGCAGCTGTCAGACTGTCTTGAAGTCATCCCCACCGATCAGACAGTGCAATCACATTAGTCTCCATGGGGTAGTGGGCTTAGTGGTATCTAATCCTTTATGGAGAGACCCTGATCATCTGCTGGGCTGAGGCTCAACCTAGACCAGTGCTAATGATTTTACCTCTTACCAAGATGCATGCTTTAGCTAAAAGGAGCCTTGAAGACATAGCAAGAACTCAAGTAGCGCACAGGGAAGGAAATGGCTTTGCAGTTATCGATCCATCTTCCCACTTACCAATGCAATTCGGTAATAATGAGTACAATGAAAATCACAGCGGGAAACTGTTCTGCAAAAAACCTCACACTTCTCTGATTATTTCCCATAGATATTTCCTGAGGCCTGCCAGGGGCAGGAGGGGCTGAAGCCATCAAGTGGAAATGTCCCTACAATAGTTTTTTTTTTTTTTTGCAAGAGGTTCCCACTGACTTTTTATTTCTAATTGAAGTTAATGGGAAGAAAGACAAAGAAATCATCTCTGGACCGCAGAGTGTGAATGGGGTTTATAGGAATCCTGTTCACTGTCCAGTATAAGCAATGTGCAAATAAGTTTTCTTTGATGGAAAATAGAAAACTGTTTCTCCAGCATCACTTTTTGGAAAGTTACCTGCGCCCTATAGATCACTGCCTGGCATTCAGGAAGCCTAGTAACATGATCTGGGATTTCTAAAGGTCAGGCACGGATCTATAGAGAGCCATCCCCCCAAAAGGTGGTGTTGGAGGAACACTTTTCCCTTTTTCATCAAGGAAAACATTTCCATATTACTTTCCCAGGATTCTCAACATAGCGCATGGCCTATAACATAGACATGGCCTATATTGACACTCGTAATCCATGTCATCCATGTCATATGCTGACAGGTCACATAATCACTGGAAGCCTTCAGACAAGACCATGGAAATGTCAGGTTTGGAGGAGATGGGTAGGTGAATATATATATATATATATATATATATATATATATATATCTGGGGTAAATACATTCATATATCTGTGTCAATGTGTGGCTTAAAAAACAGCAGGAATGTTCATCACTTTTCTACAGCACCTATGGAAGATAGAAGGTGATGTGTGTCCCTATTCCATGTCTTACTATGGAGTCCAATTGGTATCTCTTTTATTCTTTTTCTGTGACATCACTGTATTTATTATGACAGTAATGTGACATCACTGTGTCTATCATTCCTATATTGTAATATCACAGTGTTTATTATCCCTATCAGTGACATCACTTTGCCTATTATTCCTGTACTGTGATATCATTATAGTTATAATCCATGCACTGTGACATCACTGTTTTTATGATTGTTGTATTGTGACATCACTGTGTTTATTATCCCTATATTGTAACATCACTGTTTACTATCCCTGTACTGTGACATCACTGTTTTTAAGATTGATGTACTGTGACATCACTATGTTTATTATTCCTATATTGTAACATCACTGTGTTTACTATCCCTGTACTGTGTCACCACTGTTGTTATTATGGCTATACTGTGACATCACTTTGCCTATTATTCCTGTACTGTGATATTATTATACTTATTATCCATGCACTGTGACATCACTGTTTTTAAGACTGCTGTACTGTGACATCACTGTCTATTATCCCTATATAGTAACATCATTGTGTTTACTATCCCTGTACTGTGATATCACTGCGTTTACTATCCCCATACTGTGACATCACTTTGGTTATTACTCCTTATTGTGACATCACTGTGTGCCTTATTCCTCCAATGTGACAAAGAAATCATCAATCTCCTAATACAATGCAGAACATAATTCTAATGCAATCCTTGCAGTAGGGAGGTACGAAAACATTTCTACATGTGGAATAGATTATAAATCCAGATATAAAGTGACAGCTCGCCAGGTGGCAGCTTTTGATCACGCAGTAAAACGCTCTTATCTTGATCAGACTGCTCCTCTTTTTCAACAGCTTAAAAGGCCAAACAACTCATTAATTCTAGCAGGCAGCTGGGGCCCCTGATGAAAATTAATTTCAAGAAAAATTGCCATTAACTCTTTAGAAGCCAAAAAGTAATAGAAGTAAACCACACAACATTGTGTTACAATTGTTGGCTTAAAAGGAAGCAGAACGAATAATGACCCCTTTTATCAGTGATATTTGCCATTCATGTGGAACCAGCTTCCTACCCAACAACTTGCAAACCCATAGATATTCTTTACAGAATAAATTGGCCATTACCATGATTTAAAAGCTGAAACCTCCCAATCTTCTGCTATAATATTCTATTATACCTGGAGATCATGTAACATTAAATCCAGAAGCCTAATATATAGGTCCTCCTTGTGCTGTCAAAATAGCTCTGACCCATCAAGGAATGGTTTCCACAAGATCTGTGAAGGCGTCCTATGGCACAGTATCTGTCACCAAGGTGGGTGGTGGGACCTCCATGCATCAGACTTGTTTTTCCAGCACATCCTTCAGATACTTTGATTGAAATCTGAGAAATATGGAGACCTAGTCAACACCTCGAACTCTGTCATGTTCCTCAACCATTCCTGAAGATTTGTGTCAGGATCCTTGCTCATTTCCCTGCTTTCAAATTATCAACTTCAAGAACTGTCCATCTACTTCCTCTCTAATGTATATATATATATTAGGTTAGGCTATAAATATGTGATTGGTGGGGGGCTGACAGCCGGCCCCTGCACCGATCAGCTGTAAAGGACCTCTTCTTGCACCCGTACTATATACAACATAGGACCAGAAGCAGTTGGCTCTGTGCCCTATATAGTGGCAGGAGGCCGGTACTGTGGCTCAGCTCCAATGAGGTCAATGGGAGCTGGAAGCAGCCCCATACAGCTGATAGGTGCAGGAGCCAACTGTTGGCCCCCAACCGATCAGACATTTATAGTCTATCCTAAGGATAGGCCTTAATGTTTGATATCCTGGATAAGACCTTAACCAATGTAATGGCAGATGGGTGTGCATAGGCATATTATAATGCATCCTAGGCCCCATTTACATCTATTGGTGTCCTTGCTGTGTATATCAGTCTGATAAGCTGGAGTAGCAAGTTTCAGAGTATGGGGGATGCACAGAAGAAATCTTGGAGACAATTGTGTGAAGAGCAGATAAGAGCAGTGCGGAGTAGGAGGTCTTTGGAGGATCGGAGGTTACGTGTGGGTAGGTAACGGAAGATTAGGTCGGAGATATATGGAGGGGACAGGTTGTGGATGGCGTGCATAGGCATATTATAAGGCATCCTAAGCCTCATTTACATCTATTGGTGCCCTTGCGGTGTGTATCAGTCTGATAAGCTGGAGTAGCAAGTTTCAGAGTATGGAAGATGCACAGAAGAAATCTTGGAAAAAGTTGTGGAAAGGACAAGAGAAGATCTTGTGAGGCCCAGATATTACGTGTGGGGATGTATCAAAAAGTTAGGTCAGAGATTTATGGCTTTTTTTTTTTCTCAATGATTATAATCTGAAATGAATTCAGTAGGCAATAGGCAACCAGTGAATAGAATGACAGAGACAAAGGTGGAACGATGGGACATTTAGTCAGAACTGCGAGTGGATAGGCGGGGTGCAAGAGTGTTATATGGGAGGCTACAGAGAAAAATATTGCAGTAGTCAAGTGCGGCAGGGTCACTACACAGTGTATGGAGCCAGCTACATCCAGCTCCTAACACTGTGCTGAAGAAATCTTATTGGTAGAGGTGCCAAGTGTCAGACCCCCACCAATCTTTGCTTGGCCATCAGTATAAAGTCTTAGAGGACCCCTACCTTTGTAGAGGGTCTGAGTCTGAGTGAAATGAGGGAAAAGATCAGAAACTCAGACATATATGCCCTTGTCAAGTAGATATATAATACAAGTACCTGGTCAGCACTGCCACCTTAAAAGACCCAATGCAAGCCTATGGGATGCAATATCATGTAGCTTCAACTTCCGTCTAGAACAGGACTCAATATAAAGTCTCTAAATAAACCCCTGATATTGATTTTTTTCCATGAATGCGTCCCCTGCAAATTCTGTAACCAAAAGTAATTCACCCTCACCCCTAGTTATCGCAAGCTGACACCTATAGTTCTCATTTAGATCTTCATCAGCCGCCATGAAACACTTATATATTATGTATGGGATTTTATATGAGATCAGACAATGCCAGAAAACAATCCTCTGGAGATTTCTTCACATGCAATGTCTTTGCACTAAACGGTCTCAGCCCAGGCTTAATAACTGATCTAATGTATTAGACTACCAATTTGCAGTAACAAATTGCCAGGGACAAGCCTGAAATTGAGGTCACGTGCTTCATGTATAAGTCATGGTGTAGACCGATGATCAATATGACACAAATCGAATACTACAGAGCTGTGATTTATCAGAATCAGCGAGGAACTAAAATCAATGTATAAATGTGCATGTGACATATATATCACCATTAACCTATATTCACTGTACTTCAGGGGAAAACTCTTCAATTCTGCACAGCATAACAATAACCAATGACAGCGCTTACCACTGCAGACACTTGTAATCTGCCCATACACATTAGATGTACCTGAGGATTTCTGCAGCAAAGGACGACCATCTAATGTGTTTAGGGGCTCCTGACTCTCCCGACAGCAGAGGTCAAGAGAGAGAAGGGTTGGGCATGTTGGATTTCAACCCATCTGATCCTTTTGTTCTCAGTGCTGTCCGTGGTCCTAGAGCATGCCCTATTTTCTCTCAGATTGGATTAACGGGTCCACCATTGAGGTGAATGGGTCCATGAAAAAGAGGGATCTCACACAGATCCATATATACACAACCGGCACTCAACTTGGTTGTGTGAGTAGAGCGTCAGAGAGATGAGCGGCCACTAGAGGAGTACAGCAATGACTTTCTCTCCTCCCCCAATGGAGAACACATCATGAGCCAAGCATGTATGGGGGAATATAAATGGAGGAATAACAAGTGTACAATATACAGTCATGTGTAGTCCCATACTACATATATAAGTTCCATACTACAAAGCTGCAGGCACTCCATGTGCTGCCATATGATGCCTGATGCCTCCAAACAGCACCATATTACAGTCAAAGTCCATATTTTTAGAGACAAATATCGTATGACATCTGATTTTTTTTCTCCTAAATTACATACGAGCCTGTGAAATAAACCTCTGTATGCTGCCCCATGAAATGGCATGAGAGGCATACTGGGTACAGTATTAACCCACAGGGTTCAAAGGGTACCAAAGTATCACTTTGTACTACTTGGAACTTGTACAGAGACGTAATCCAGTTGTGTGCATGAGGCCTTAAAGGGGATGTCCACCTTATATTTTTATTATTTATAGTGCTGCTACTGGGGCCACAAAGATAACACACGAGTACTCACCTCCCCCCGGGGCCCGTCTCCAGTGGCAGCAGCTCCATTTCTCTGTATATAGGTCAATGGCTAATGTCAGCAGCAATGTCCTGTTTGTGTGTGGGAACTGCAGCAGCCAATCACAATCCTCAGAGGTGACCTCTTCACAAACGGCACGTGACTACGGTGATGTGGTGACGACTGAGGCCTGTGATTGGCTACAACGGTCAAATGGCACAAAGAGCTGAGCAACTGTATAGAGACGAATGGAGCTGCCATTGCTGGAGATGGGAGCCAGGGGATAGGTGAGTACTACTAGCGGCACTAATAAAGAATAAAAATAAGAGGTGGACAACTCCTTTAAGCCAAGTTTGCTATATATTTAGATTCGTAGGAATTCAATCACTAGATTTTTAATGAATTAGAAGATCTTTACTGCTTTGGACTGACCAGAACTGTCAGCCATTATACAATCAGAGTCGGAGTCGTGCTGAGGAAAAATAGATGAGTCAGTCGGTAGTTTGGCCTACTGACTCCACAGCCCTGGTGAAAACATAATAGTTCATCAGCTTCAGATAGTAATGGGCCAATGCTGTAAAACTCAAGTTGGCTAAAGATACCAGGGTGGGTGGAGTGAGGGTACGGTACATGGAGGGCTTATGGCAGAAATGCTCAATAATCCTTAAAAACCCAAAGGTATATGTGACCACCTTTAGACTAGGGCTACATGGCGACTTTGGCAAGTGATTTTGCTGCAACACTGACCTCCATTTCTGGGACTTGTCTCATTGATAGTCATGAAGTTGGAGACCACCTGCAATCTTCTTCTTGGACCCTATCAAATATGTATTTTTCTGCCGCCATATATTGTCAGTATGAATAAATCCTAGAGATGGCAGATGCTTTTCTAGCGTCCTCCTGCAGTTCAAGCTATTCTAATGAACATCAAAGGGTAAATGTGCGACTATAGCCAGGCTTTCCTGAATTATCAAGGGCCTACTCAGGCTTTTATGACCTAAAATATATTTGCTTTTTACACATCCTCTGAGAAATCAGTAGTCTTGTTCCCCTTCTGCGCTGATCACAAGATCCATCTCCCGATGTCTTCTGTTGGCTTACACCATCCATGGCAAATCTTATTAGCAAGACAAATGAGACACGGGATAGTAATGTAGGAAATAGTGCTTTAATGTCCATCCTATAGGATTTTTATATGATTACATACTTGGTTTTATAACATTATAGTGTTTTTTTAAGTTCTTTTTACTATCTTTTCTGTTCATATAAATGTGTTGTCTAATGTTCCTACTGCTGGCAAGTAAATACATATAGAAAAAAACTGACCTGGCCTATAGTTGTAGTGAGCAATGTATTAAACCTAAACCTACAAATAAATGATAAGTAAACAGTAGTGGAGACCCGCTGTGGCCAGTGATTGGCCGAAGTCTCATATCCATGTAGTGATGTCATCGCTGGAGCGGTACAGAGACTTATGGGGGACGCCAGAACGGGAGTGGCGGTAGGGTATGACTTCTTTTATCATTTTATAATATTAATATATTATATATTAATATATAAGAAATTTTTAAATGTTTGGACAACCCCTTGCTGATATACAGCTGCTGGAATGAGCCTTGGTATGGCCCCAAAACATATCTTTCTGATATGTTAAACTAAGGGCGACCAAACCTACCGATTTCAGTCAAACCAGTCCATCATCTAATGTGAAAGGGGATGTCCGACTCTACCCTAACAGTAGAGTTTGGGTGCAAGGAAGGTTGGGCAAGTGTAAATTCAACATGCCTGATCCCTTTGTTCTTGAGAGACATGCTGCCGCCAGAGATGTCTGACACATGTATATGTAGAGAGAGAGGTTGGAGGGGATGTGGCAGCTCCCAGCTTTTAATCCTGATATATGCAAGATCTATAATCCTTAGGAAATTGACAATGATGTCACCCTAAGTGGAAAGTGCTGTACATACTGACAGCTAAGAAAGTACTACGTGTAGGGTCAAGATTCATTCTTAGAGAAATGCAAAAGTTGGGTGAAGAGGACAAAGGGCTAAAATAATTCTCTTAAATCATACAATGTAGCTAATATGATATTTTACAAGCTCATCCAAGTCACTAACTTCACATTGAATTCGAGGAAATCTGCAACTTTCACCTAAAAGTCTCCTAGCTAATAATTGTGGCAAAAACTCTAAAAACAGCACGCTAATAAATATCTAATGCTACCTGATCTAATATCTAGTGCTCATTGATTATATACAGGACCAATAAAATATAAAGCACCCATCCCAATTACGGGGCCGGGAAAACACCTGTGACCCCTGGATGACGGGTAAGGACCTGGTGCTTGATCTGCTCCCTTGTGACCGTCGCCCTGGTTATACTTAGAGGATCCATATGGCACATCTGTCACTTATTGACCTAAAACATGAGTCAGTGTCTTCAACATGGGTCGCCAATAACAGAAGAACAAAGCGTGAAATCACAGAAAATCTATAAATAATCACTGCCGGTTACATGAGAATATTGTATGAAGATGCCATTCACACCCCCTGGGGCTAAAGGACCACTGAGATCCAGATATGACTTGTCCTACCATACAACACCCTCCACTCCAAGGCCTCAAGTTTCTCATGGTGATCTGTTATCTGTACTCCATACCCTGGGTATCAGAGATATCGAAAGTGTAGATTATGCATTGTGTAAGCCCAACCCTAGCTGTCACAGAAGACATGGTCTGGGCTAAGTGGATGACATATCTACAAGGTTAATAATTATGGTGAGCTCCGTTTTGGCACTACAAAGCATGGACATTAGAGAGTCAGCCCAATGCTCATTTATCTGACAGCTATCTCTTCTGACTTGGCCGAGCTTGCATGAGTTTACAGGGGGATAATGGGAATAGACCACCACCAGGCACCTCTAAGGGTTCTTTATCTAACTGAGGAACAAGAACTGGGCATATTTCATACCGGATCCATCCCAATCAAGTCAGGGGTTAGTTGGGGGGCCAACATGCACACCTGGCCCTGCCAGTCCCTTATGTGTATGGGTACCTTCATCTTACTGGACCTGTAATGGTCAGACCAGCAATCCCTTCACTAGTATCTTGTCTATTCACCCCTAATCTCTTTTTTGATCATTTTTGCACTGTTGATCAACATGGTATCCCCTTTATTTCACATGCTTATGGGTATATATTTAGTATATAGCTCAGAAAGTATGATATTAGTGTTAGCTGACAGTATACATTAGGTTAATGTCACCTGAGCCTGCTGATTTCAGCAGGACCAACCAACCATCTAAGGCTACATGCACACATCCATGTGCAGTGTACGGGTCAGTAAAAACAGCACAGATGTCATCCATGATTTAACTGACCCATAGATTAAAAGGACCAAGCCACAAATACGGACTGGTATAGGACCTGCTCCATATTTTGCAGATCTTCAATAAAACTATGCACAAACTACGGCTGTGTGAATGGGCCCATAGAAATGAATGTCCTGTACTTTGACCTGCAATTGTACAGTCTTGTGCAATAGGCCTAATGTGAATGATAACTTACCAATACGTGGAAACCCAACTGATCTGTTTTAACGTGCCCAATCCTTTGCTCTCACAGGAGAAAATCCACCACTAGAGGTAACTGGCAGCGTCTTTCTCCCCTCTCCCTATTCTGAAGACATGCACACTCAACTAAGCTGAGTGTACGTGTCTATGGGAAGTCCACTAGCATAGCTGCTGGATAAATAAGATATCTTCAATGAATGGTTCGCTTAAAGGGGTTTTCTACTTCCTAATATTGATGGCTTATCCTCATCTGTACTGGAACAACATGGCTCCTGGTAATGTTTATATGCTGCTCACTCGCCATACAAACAAGTCTATGGGGCAGCGCTGCAGTACATAAAGCCGGCGCTAGACATCATACGCTGTGTGAGAAGTGTGGCTCTGGGCATGTAAACATTATCGGGAGCCCCGCAGTCCCCAAACAACTGATCTGCAGGTCCCTAGGATAGGCCATCAATACTAGGAATTGGATAACCCCTTTAAGGCTAAGGCTAAATGGCAACATTGGCTGTAACTTCCATCGTACAACCAAAAATTACCATGTAACCCTGCGATTCCTTCATTAATGTAGGGTGCTATGACTCCAACAAAAAAAAATACAGCAATGCTTGATCCTTTTGCAACTAGAAGTCACAGCACCCTCGGGGTTGCAATGTAAATCCATACACTTACATTAGTGAAGGAACTGCAGGTGATACAGTGAATTTTGGCAGCCAAATTTGTCATGTAGTCCTAGCCATACAGCTCTAAAACATTGTGCAAGAGTAATTTGCAGACAAGTCACACAACTGTATAACTCTTACCAACCCCAAAAATGCAAAAATTATGCAATTTATAGACGGAATACAAAACAGTTCTGAAATAGATTTCCCTAGAAACTGCACATCTGGTTTTTATATCGATGTCAAAAGTAAAAAAAAAAAAGGGAACAAATGTCAAAATGATACAGAAGCACATATGCTTCTAAAAACTGATGTAAAATGTCAGCATAAAAACTGCAGTGTGTGAACAGGAATAAATAACAGTTTACTAACCACGTACCTATCCTATATGCAACAAGTAAACAGATCAAAAAGGATTCTTAGTATCCAAGGAAGTGGAGTGAGTAAATGAAATCTAGCGGGGGCGATGGGAATTAATAAGTTCACATGTAATTAATCAGGATGGCTCCCTTGGCATCAGGGCTTTACCATGGCATTAGATAGGACAGGATTTAAGGATATGGCCAATTAGACACAGATGAGATAGCCGTAAAAACAAGACGGGCCCATCTGTGCTCTAGACGGGTCATCAATTACACCATGGCATATCCTGTACCAAAAGTAGGCCCTAATTTTGTCAGAGCGGTGGCACAATAAATATCTAAACAATGCCTATAGCTCTGTGTGCCCGTCACATGACATCTGCCAGGATGAAACTTGTATGATCCAATACCACTTGTGCTGCATAGAAGTCAATGGAAACTGACACAGGCACACAATAATTCACCCGACTTCCATAGCGGGAAGGTTGAACATCTGGAGCGCCTTGTGCCAGCCATGACATGGAACAAGTATCTCTAGTGCTCAATGGCAGCTTGTGAACACAGTTTGGTAAAACTAAGCATGGTGTATGGAGATGACAGCTACAAGCCATATACGTAGCATGCATCTCCACGTCTCGCCTGCTCCTACATGGGGGAAAGTTATGTTCACACCTCACAATGTGGTACAGCCCAAAAGCTGCAGACGCAGAACCACAGCAAAACCACATGTCACGGACGATGTCACAACCTACTAGCCACACCACCTGCCAAAATTCGTAATTGGCGGGGGAGAGATGCAGCATCAAACAGGGCAAATTGGTTGCCATAGCAACTGTGTGACGCCAGAAGGTGCTCCGGCAGGGGGGAGAGAAAATGTGTTTACAAAAAATGTAAAGTAAACCGGATGCCAAATCTATAACCACACGATGGAACCTAATGACAACTCAATAGCAATAATACTGATGTATAAAGCCGCTAAATACATGTCAAACAGCGCAATACGTGAGACACACGACACCGGTTTTCATAAACATGTTACATATTACAACAACTTTCACCAAGATCGTGACTGATGACCTAATAACGTTATTCTGCGCCCTATGTACCGGTACATGAAGTAAAAGCATCCTGCCTATATATGAGAATGGCAGCGCTGTGACATATTCCTCACCATTTCACCAGCTTGCCTCCCATGGTTGTGATTCAAGCTCTTGGCATCCCAAACTCTGTAGCCATGCAGCGGTGCCAGCCACGCGTAGTTTATTAGCCCCGTCCTCTCCAGATGCTTACTGGCCACCCCTGCTGCTGCGACCTGTTTACCGAGCCCGGCAATGCTGCGATTCCTCCATCATCTGTAGTTTGGTGCTCCTCAGCAACAGGACTGATTTATCCCATGCATCCCTGTCTCCTGTACATGCACATCAGACCTTCCTGGGCGGGTTTCATTGCAAGCCCCTAGCTCCATAGCACAGTACATTTTCCCAGAACCCTTCAGCTTGTTTTGCTTCCTCTGGGTAGCATTCTAGGTGCAGGCAGGCGCTGTCTTCATTGCAGGCGTGGAAGAAATTAAGGGCATCTTCATTACAATGCAGCCATCCTTGCAGTAATCGCTGCCATTCAGTGATCCCTTTCACGGGCTCTTCTTGCTTATTTGGTGAGCTGTCGGCTTTCCTCGTTCTCTTACCCTGAGCCTTGTAGAATATTCTTCCCACCCAGCGTCACGAGAAGATGAATACAGGCTTAGGATGAGGGGGGAGGGAGGTCCTCATTATCCAATAGGCATAGGGGATGTCTTGGTACCCTGGGAATAAGTGTGATTTTTTTTTTTTTTTTTTTTTTGCTTTTTTGGCATCTCTTATCTGAATTATTTATATACACAGCACCTCAGGATGGAACAATGTTAATGGAATAAACGACAGGGGGACAAGTAGAAAGAGTCTGAATTTGGATGAAAAAAGAAGCATAAAAAGTAACAATAAATGACAAATAAAAGTACCTAATAGTATCTAAGATACATACATGCATATACTGTATATATACAGTGAAACCTCTCCAAAAGACCACCTCTTTAAGACCTCCCTACCCACACCATATTTTCTGTGATGGATTTAGAGTTTTCCATATTAACCATCTTCTTTGAGAAGACCATCTCTCTAGAAGACCACAATTTTGGCTGGTTGTCTAAGGCCGGGGCCCCACGTGGCATAAAAGTCCCATCCACACATTGTGAAAAAATACGCATTTTGAAAATCGCAGCATGTCAATTATACCTACGGAAACACCGGCGGTTTCCGTATAGGTATAATTGAAGAGATATACTCTGCGGACTTTCTGTGTAAAGCGCGGCGGGAAAAACCATGATGCGTTGCACAGAGTGCAACACAGGTATAATTCGCTAGACACATTGCTACCTGGGGAGAATAAATTCTTACACACGTTGGTCGATGGAGCACTCATGGTTGCAAGATTTTATTTTGCCATTCATATGGAACCTGCCTTAATATAAAATCATAACTGAGCTGCAATACCAGGCACAACCACTACACAGAGTGTGGCGCTGTGCCTTATTCAGCATTTTAAATAGCTGATCAGCCTGGGTGACAGAAGTGAGTCCCCCACTGATCTAGTATTGAATATACTATCATATAGATATGTTATAGAACCCCTTTAATGGAGTATGTGTGTCATGGGGCATTTTGTGTTTAAAGGGAACCAGTCACCAGGATTTTCACCACTAAACCTACAGCGCTGTCATGTAGGGTATGAAATACTGAAATATCCTTTTTAGCTTTCCCTCTAAGTTAAAAACCGCCTGTTTAGGTATAAAAATCACCTAAGAAATCTGTATGCAAATTATCTAAGAAGTCACGGGGGCTGTTTTCTGAGAAGATGAGCCAGGCTGAGAGGCTGGACGGGGATAACTTACAACCATGGATGTGGTGTTTTTATTTTTTTATTAATTTTAAGTGGAGAATCTCAACTTTAGGCCTCGATCAACCTGGCAGAATTTGCTACAGATTTTGGGGCACCATTTTGACTGAGGAGCCATTTTCCTGGCCTTGCACGGGCGCCACAATTTTGAGGTGATCACCGACCCTGAGAGTGAGATCTGGGGCAATCCATTACAATGAGAGCTGGGAGCCTAGTGCTACTTTACAATACATTGCAATGCATTAGCATTGCAGTGCACTGTATTAGTGATCAGACACCCTGGGGTTCAAGACTCCTAGGGGGTCTAAAAAATACAATAAAAAAAAATATATAAAAATATTTTTCCCGTACAGTAAACGCCATAGTGGGAAAAAAAAAATCAAAAGAACCAAACCGCCGTTTTTTGACTGTTTCGCTTCTCATAAATATTAAAATAAAACGCGATCAAAGCAATAGACATTCCCCAAAACAGTAAAACTAAAAAGTACATCTAGCCCCGCAAAAAAAAGGCACCGTACGCATTCCCTTACACAGAAATCTAAAAAAAGTATAGGGGTGTCAGAATATGGTGACTCTAAGAAATTTTTCTTTCTGCAAAGATTTTTTTAAAGGGTTAACATAAAAAAAAACTATATCACTTTGTTATCCTTGGAATCATATTGATGCATAGAATACAGGTGACGTGTCATTTTGGCTGTACGTGGAATGCAATAAAAAGGAAGCCCATAAGAAAGTCGTACAAACGCAGTTTTTCTCCAATTTCACCCCATTCTGAATTTTTTTTTTACAGCATCCCAGTACTTCATCCGGAATATTAACTGGTACCATTACAAAGTACAATTTGTCTCACAAAAATTAAGCGGCTCTAGGAACAGAAAAATAAAAAAAGTTACGACTTTTGGAGTCAAAACTGAAAATTGAAAAATGGGTGCGGCGGGAAGAGGTTAAAATTTAGATCTTGACATGAAAAAAAATCAACAAAAATGTAAAAAAAAAATACAATAATGACTTGATTTAAACCATGTAATTTTCTGACCATACGTTTAGTGCTTCCTTATATGAGCTGACCATATCTCTGTAGTTAAAATGGCTGAATGAAGAAGATGAGCAGTGGGTAGACACCACCACACTATCGATCCAATGTAATGAGGGGATCCTCCCTTTAAGGGGTTGTCTGCTTTGGACATTTGGTTTGAAGTTTTGTCAATGATAAGCAGATCTGTTAGCTGCGACTTCCAGTGATTCAGATGTAATGTGTGGGAGAGTATGGGGCATCTGGTCAATTTCCCTACAGCTCCGCCACAGGTGAAATGAAGAATTACAAAGTTCTCCATAGAAAATGTGTTCTTTGTAGTCAATACTCTGGATAATAATTGAGGATCTTAAACACAGGACCCCACCCTAAAGCTAAAGCACCACGTTGCGGAAACGCAGCTTTTTTTTGTTGCAGACTTTGCTGCGGTTTTTTGAGCCAAAGCCAGGAGAGGATTGAGCAGAAGGAAAAGTATTTTCTATATATTTTCCATTCCTTTTGTAGCTATTCTTGACTTTGACTCAAAAAACGTAGCAAAATCTGTGAAAAAAAGCGGTGTTCCATAATGTGGGACCTCAGCCTAAACCAGACAAATCCCATACAAAAAAAAAAATCCATTTCTGTTGATTTCAGTTCACACAGTCAGGAAATGCATCTGTTTATATTGGTGGAATCAGGACGGACTCACTACAGGGAGTTAGTGAATCAGCATGGTGTGTCTAATCCATAATCCGTTTTATGGGTGACGCTATATTTGTTTAGCCTTATGATATGTCCAATGTAATTAATTGGAAGCAGTCAGCCTTACAGACACCAATTAAATCCTAATTAAATAGGAAAAGGTATCCCCGCCATAATTAAGATAATTATCAGTTACGGGCAGCTTGGTAGACAAAGTACAGTTCTCTAAGGGATTTCATTATGTTCTTCCCTAACACATATTTATACAATAACAGTGAATTTATGCAAATGTATGCAAATATTTTATAGAATTTATGTTTTAAACTTCAACTTTTTCAAGACCTTTGCTTGCTGCTAATGAGTAGAAACATTTCTGTTTATATTAGAAGGCTGAAAACCCATTAACACAGGTAAGATTAGACCGGTCAGCTTGGTGTCCAGGACAGTCAAGACATGAGTGTAGCCCGTACTAATACATGATGATGATAAGCTGTCGTGTGTGTGTATATGAGGAATATCACTATCACTAGTCGTTACGTATATTGTGCATTTTTAGCACATCTCCTCTAGAGACTCTAATTCTCAGTTCTCCCTGAGCTGGTGGGTAGAGACTTTGATATCTCAAATAGAAAGTCTATAGAGATTCTGCTCCATAACTCTCTCTTACTCACTCAGAAGCAGCAGCACTATACAGGTCATTACAGAAGAGTACTCACTGCTACTGACATGAATACAGCACTTGGAGAGAGATGGAAATCTTACTACTAACTAAAGAAAACATCTTAGTGTCTGTGTCTCTGCTTCTCTCTCGCATGGCCCTACCGGCCTCCTCCCCTATCCCTTGTCCATAAACTTCTAGAGGCACATGAAATGGGATACCTCCGTGAGTTAGAAGAGTGTCTTGGAAGATCAAGATGGATTAAGCAAAAATTTTGTGAGTGTGTGAAGATTTTACAAGGGAGGAGGAAAAACAGAAAAATGGAGAAAGAAGCATTTTTCTCTGATAAGTAGTTTCTTATATTTGCTTGTATTATTGACTATTATGCACAGTTTGTAAATGACCATTTAAAACACACAGTCATATGGCATTTCCATATATATACGAAATACATTCATTGACAAAAAAAATAACTAAATAACGCACCCAGATAGAAATGTCAGATTTCTGCAAAACCCGACATGCAGTTAAGTCTCAGGCAGAAGCATTAATAATTACAGGTGTGGTCTCATTAGACACTGGGTCTCACCACAAAAGGGCACAAAAGTGCTTCCCCTGCTGTTATATAAAAAGGCTCTCAGAGGCTACTTTTGGGTACTGCACCTCTGAGTGAGAGATCACTGACTGATAGACCTGCCTTTGAGAGAGGGCACATCATTAGACTTAGAGGAGCGAGATAATCCTTTCAACAAATTGCCTGACATCTAGGCCATTATGATCTAGCTGTTAGGAGGTGTTGGCAAACAGGCTCCAGACAGACCACCAGTAGAGAGCTTGTTTGTTCCCACAGTTTCCTTGACCACCATCCAGATACATGTGGCACCTTTATTACACATCCCTGTTAAAGACCATTTCCAAGTGCTTAGCAGAAGGAA
Organism: Leptodactylus fallax; assembly: GCA_947044405.1. Taxonomy (NCBI): domain Eukaryota; kingdom Metazoa; phylum Chordata; class Amphibia; order Anura; family Leptodactylidae; genus Leptodactylus; species Leptodactylus fallax. The sequence goes on along the minus strand of CAMRHE010000280.1, from coordinate 1,572,922 downwards.
ATTTGGTGTCACAGCACCCATTACGTGCCCTGCCTTTGACTGACAGCCACCATTGCCTTTGGGGAGCTATCACATACGAGAGTCAGTCACCCCTAATAGTGATACTAGGGACACTATCAACTCAGCGATATGTGCCGGACATCCTACAGCCACATGTGTTGCCGATCAATGCACAGTTTCCAAATGGCATTTTTTCAGCAGGATAATGCTCGCCCACACACAGTGAGGGTTTTCCAGAAATGTCTCTACTCAACTGCAACATTTCCCTGGCCTGCCAGGTTGCCAGATTTATCACCAACCAGGAATTTCTAGGACCAGCTTGAACACCAGTTTCAACAACCAGTACAGGATCTACAGGCCCAAATGTGCACCAAGATACTGTACAGAACCTGAATGCGTCCATGTCCAGCTGTAGCTCATCTTGTATACAGGCTAGAAGATGTCCAACAGGGTCCTAGAGCCTCCTTTCAATTTTATATTTTTCCCAATAAACTTCGCTCTAATATTGTAATGACTTACATATATCATCATTACGACAACTCCTTCTCGATGCATTATTCATATTGTCAATAAGTATATTTAATTAAGTGATTTTTCCCAATAAAATCAATGGGGAGAGATACTATTGCAAATCCATAAATCCTGCGAACACTCCACGCTCAGCTCCACCCAACCTCTGTCAGCCTGCTGTGTTTGTGTGCCTTCTCTGGAGATATATGCAGACATTCATCATAAGAAAACCGAGTGCTCACAAGTGTACGGCACTGTCTACACGTGCCAGAAGGAATGTAGGACACCACCAGAATGGGTGAGGTACTAGATGGAGGTAATTCATCTATCCCTAAGAAATATCTATTTGCTGTTCTAGCTTCAGTATATAGTGAACTGAATGGGAAAAAGTAATAGTAAGAAATGGCTAAGAATCTGAAAAGATACTTTACAATCCTATAGTACAGTATCCTATAGTAGAGGTATGACATCACAAGTATGACATCAGCCCTTTAACTATGCTAAATTTTATAACATGCATGTTCTGTGTCAGATGTAAGATTGCTGTACACAAAAACAGGGTCTTACCTAGATGACTCTGATGGAGAACGACTACTCTGGTGTCCTTCATATTGTTGCACCATTGCCCGCACACTCCAGTAAGGGTTTCCTATCTCTTCATCCACACTGTTCTTCCTGAAGATGTGAATACATTGTTAGTTACTCAGATACAGGGATCGAAGCAGGTTATACAATTTTAATAGCTGTGCATCAAACATTCATTCAGCCAACAGCTATTCCTCCGATCTCCTACATTCCGATGCCATGTACATGCACACTAAGTATTACCAAGTGTGCATGTGTCCTGAATGAGAAGAGTGGAGTAAGCTGCTGCTGACATCTTATCTCCCTTGAATTTCAACATGCTGATCCATATTTCCTCGACATACTGTAAGGCAAACGAACATTGGCAAATGTAAAATAACCAGTAGATGTTAGGCTGGGAGTGCCAAAGTCATCTGGTTTGACTACCCTAGCCTAGTCCTAACATGTTTGGCCAGCCTTCATGAATAAGACTTATCCCCTATCTACAGGACAGGGGATAACTGTCTGATCACTGGGTGTCCAACAGATAAAGCCAACACCATGATCATCATCATCATGAGAACAGGGGCTACCGAGTTCCTTGATGGAATACAACTATGGTCATACATATACACTATCATTCCATTCACAAGAGATTTGGGAAACCCTGTTTTCGACACTTCTGGGTTCCCAGCATTAGGACCCCAGCGATCAGATACTTATCTATATGTTTTACTGCATGTATGTATGCAATTGTATGAGGGTGAAGTGTTGTAATCTGAGTCAGGACCCTTGATAAAAATCATGGTATAAGCCACATAAATATATGAAAAAGAAGAAAAGTTTGGTGGTTATTTGCTAGGGAAAATGGGTGTGACAAGATTGCTGCATAAGGTTAAAGCCCCACGTTGCGGAAACACAGCTTTTCTTGTTGCAGATTTTGTTGCGGTTTTTTGAGTCAAAGTCAGGAGTGGATTTAGCAGAAGGGAGAAGTATAAGAGCTTCCTATATATATATCCCATTCCTTTTGTAGCCATTCTTGGCTTTAGTTCCAAAAACCGCAACAAAATCTGCAACATAAAAAGCTGCGTTTCTGCAACGTGGGATCTCAGCCTAAAAGGGGTTTTGTTAGATTTTTTTTATTGATGAACTATCTTTAGGATAGGTCATCAAAATCAGATTGATGGGGGTCCAACACCCAACTGACCAGCTTTTTGACAGACCCATGGTGCTTAGATTAGTGCTGCTCCCCCTTTACTATATACCATGGCACAGTGCTGTATATTGTATCATACAGCTTAAAGGGATTATCTACCTTTGTAATACTGATGGCCTAGGCAATACAGGGCTGTCTCACAGACTTCAATGGTGCAGCATCGCAGTACCTAAAGATGCTGCTACACTTGAACAGCGACTGAGCAGCGTGGCTCCCGGCATGTATACAATGCCAGGAGATGCACTGTCCTGGAACAGAGGATCTGTCAGAGATATGGATAGGCCATCAATATTACAAGGTGGATAATCCTACTTTCTGAAGAACTGGTGGATATGCCTTCACAGTTACTGAGGACAGACCTGAGCACCACAGCCCTATCGATCAGCTGATCGGTGGGTGTGCTGGGAGTCAGAGCTCCACAAATCTAATATAGACTACCTATCCTAAGGTTAGGTCATCAGTATATATAACTTAGAGGAACCCCTTAAGAAACCCTAAAAGACCAGATGTCTAAACACAGTTCTCCATCTTCCACGATACCGGACAGTGTTTGCAGCTTTAACTCTCAGTTGTGACCAGTGAAATAAAGTGGCGAGTTTAGGCCACATCACAGGACAGCCGAGCATCATTCAGTGATATACATAGAGGGGCCTGTGAAGCGGTGATCCCCCTATCCTCCTTACAGGCCTTTCAAACCCAACATACAGAAGGTTTCATATTAAATCTGTGGTTTTGTGCTTGGCTTTCACACAACCATCCTGCCTGTGGATTACAGGCGTGATTTATACCTCTGTCACCGCGTCGGCATAACCATAAATAGACAATAAAGTCGCCACCTCGCCGTGATAATGCCTTCTAGCTCTCAGCTGCTTAGCATCTCACAGAGAACAAAGTGTCACTGCCGTCAGATAGCAGAGCATGATTCATCCGATCAGGTGGATCGGGCCGCCTGTTGCTATAGGAAACAAACTGCAGACCGCTCCTATCACGCCACTTATGTCAATGTAAATTACAGCACTGATGTCAGAGGAGAAGCAAACAACAGGCAAAGGCTAAGCAGCCGCTCTGCATCTCATCTTTTCTAGAGATGACTTTATTTTTAGGCACCGGCTAATGATCGAGAGAACACTCAGTACCGAATATTAACCGGTCGGGGAAGTCACAGTCAGTTAGTGCAGATATAGCAGAGCTAAATTTGTTACTTGACACCGAAATTTTCACATATAACTGTGCAAATCCCCAGACACAACATCATAATGTCATTTGCTACGTTTTTATAATGAAATAAACCCGGTATACAGTAGGAATATACAAATGAGCTTTCCCTATAAACATACACACCTGGATCAGTGTGTGTACTGCCGCAGGGACAGTCTGTGGCCTTATTCCCACGACTGATTTTTACGTATCTGTTCAGACTGTATTTATTAAGGAAGGAATATAGACACATTGATTTCAATGTAACCATTCGAGTGTCCATAATTCTTTTAGGGATTGTGAGCCCATAACAATAAAAATGGACTTTTGCTCTATTTCGATCCATTTTACTGATCACAGATGCCCATTAAAGTCTATGGGTCAGCCAAAAAATGTACGGCATACAGAGGACATCTGTTTTCTATTTTACACTGATCAAACGCTGACTAGAATGAATAGCGCTACATGCTGCACTACTGGTCACAGAACTAAAGCTAGCCATACACTTTCAATAGCTGGTCAATGGTTATATGCGGTTCCCCTACTGGCTGAGTGGGCATTTCCAGTGTCTCGGGATGTGTCCAGGATGAAGCAATGGGAACCCAGTAAGTGTTGGAACAAAAGCGTTGGGGGATTGATGAGAAATACTGCTGAATTTTAGTTTTTACCCATTCTGAGCTTGTAGCCCCTTCCCTGGACCCTATCTGGAGTGCGAAAAACAAGTACTATAATACACAGATATGTACCGCAAACATGTACATTTCATGGTGTCACTGAACACAGTTACCTTTGCCGATAGCGGTAGACATCCCGTCCTGAGCGAGACATGTCCTGGCGAACATCCGCTAGAGCAGCGGCGGCGCCCTGTGCCATTGCCGTGGCAGAGTTAGGTCTGTGATTGGCAGAAGAAGCAGACTGGCTCTTTCCTGACACACCCAAAGCACCATGGTTGATGGATCGTCCGGAAACTGGCTTGAAATGAGCTGCTAAGGTAAGTATTAGCCTCATAATAGACTTCAGGTTGCCGTCGACTATATCTGTAGTAAAACAATAAAATAACAAGTGGTTAATGATCTATAAAACAGAAAACCCAACTATCTGCCAAGATGCTTATGTTCAGTAAGTCCCGCAGTCTTTCTGTGATTTCTCCTTTCCGCAGCCATCATCGTAATTAGGTCTCATGAGAAATCCTGTCTCCGGGTGACCCCAGAGGACTCTCTGTCTCCTATTATCGGGTCTCTAAATGTTTCCTCCCCCACACACTGCAGCATCATAGTGAATGTGTTGCACTTACACATGCCATAGATGTCTAATAAGTGAGGTTCAACCTGAGACCCCAGCCTTTTGGAAGAAGTGTGGTACTAAGACCCCTGTTATGCAAAGGAAGCTGAGTGGTGGGATGTGGAGGGGGGCAGGCTGAACACAATAATAACAATTTTCATTATGGTTTATGGGGAAATAGCCAAGTGCGCTTAGGATTTAAAGTGTAATTGCCGATTTCTTTTCTTTCTATTGTGTTGGGGTTGTTTGGTGGACAGTTTTGTACTTTACTTATAACCTATCTAACTTCCTCTTAATAGAAAACAGGCTAGCAATACTCTAACTAAGAGTCTGTCCCATGCTCAATGCAGTATGTACAGTTGTAGCATTTGCCAAAGAGTGAGGGTCACTTCATGAACTTCTGCATATAAAGCTCAAATTCCCAAAAGTATTTTTAACTAGTGACATCTGTTTTCATATGATATGAATCTCAGCTTTCAAGTGATACCAGAACAGAACTTTTGTAGGTGGCATAAAACCAGAGATACAGCCATTTAAAGTGACCATCCCCCCTTTGGCAAATGCTACAGCTCTACATACTGGAAGTACAAATATGTTCAGATTTCCCCTGGCAACAGCTCAGTAAGATGGTTGCAAGGGAGAATTTTAGAGCCTGTTTTCTATTAAAAGATATATCAGTTAAAGGCGAGTTCCACTTCTTTTTTTAAACCCTTGGGAGACTTAAAATAATAAATACTTACATATCCATTCGTCTGGGGATCCAGCAGAGAGCGTCCGTTTGGGTCCCTGGTCTTCCTGACCTTTGGCCCGAACAGAGACTTTCCACTGGATCCCTGGCAGAACGGACAGGTGAGTATATAGTGTTTGATACTTTAAGCTAAGGAATAAAAAATGAAGTGAAACACCCCTTTAATTTATATTAGGCCCGGTTCACATCTGCGTTCGGGCTTTGCAGCACTTTCCTCTCCGCTTGCTTCATGTGGAAACCGAGTGGAAACCACACGGACCCCATTATAGTCCTTGGGCTACGTGGGTTTCCTGGGTAAACCGCTTTTTTATGTGTATAGGTTTCCGAACGCAGATGTGAACCGGGCCTTACAAAAATGTTCACTAAAAAACCCTGACACAATGGCGAAAAAACCCCCCAAAAAACAAACAAACAAAAACAGCACTTACACTTTAAAGTGCTTGCAATCTTCAAAGTGAAATGTGCGTGTAAAGTATACACAGGGGTTCTAATTCTTACAACAATCAACTCATTTAAAGGGGTTGTCCAGGCAAAAATTTAATTTTTTAAGTAGGCTGGGGGAGGGGAAAAAAATCATACTCACCTTTCCCAATACCCTGGTGCCTCACCGCGCGTTCCAGTCCGGCAGGTCCATTGTTGTTTTCCGGTGGAAGTCCCCACCGCACATGAGCGCTGAGGCCAATCTACCTGTGACGTCCTGGGTCCCTTCCTGAGGCTGCTGACTGGCCTCCAGGGTCATGTGACCACTGAGACCAATCAGCGGCTTCAGCGGAAGGGATCCGGAACATCACAGCTAGCGAGGAATTTCACTTCGAGAAGACACCAGAGACAAGTGAGTATGATTTTTATAAAAAATTTTTCATCTCTCCCGGCCAATTTAAAAAAATACATTTTTTGATGCCTACTGAAGGTATATGGGTATCCTGAATACTAACTACAATTCACCAGTGATATTCACCTTTGGCTGATGTTTGATGCATCCGGATCTTTTTTGAAGCCACAAACTGCAAAACTTTCTCTACGTTGTCCTTCATCTCTTGTGTGCTGCTCGGATCCCAGTGAATTCCATTCAATTCCTCACCAGCTGCAGAACAGAGAAACAAAAAATGTTATATATACCTGAAAAATCCAATTTATTCAAGTAATGACCTACACACTGAATGGACTAATCTTATTTAAAGGGGTTCTCTGCTCTGAAAAAGCCTTACCTAATGCCAATAACCAGATCACCTCTGGGGTCTCCCAGTGATCTGTGTTTATTATCTGTGGAGAAACCTGACAATAAGCGTTCAGTTTCCCTGCAGCACCACCACAGGATAAACAAAGTATTGCACAATGCAAATCAATGGATCTCTGTAAGACAGGACAGCTCAGGACCTCCAGAGTAAGAGACGCTTTCCAATCTGGCCAAGAAATGAGGATTCTGAAGCGAGGACCCCCTTCTATTAAAGGCATTGTCCAGGAATTTGGAAGTTATAATCATAAATATATCTCATCACCTGTAAAGTGGTTGTGTGCAGGTACTGAAGATCAGATCCCATTGACACAGGGCATAGGACCAACTGTCCTGTGTTGTGTATAGTACAGGTGTTGGAAGCCCAGAATTCACTAATATGGTGTTTAATAGTGGGTTTTCTAAATGTCAGGCTTTGTTCACATGTGTCAGGTGTATGTCCAGTTTAACAGAAGAAAAAATGTAATGAATGAAATGTTCATCAACCTCAAGCAGATGGTTCATGGGGTGGCTGGTGACATTCAGACAGGTGACCTGATACAATGCCCACATGTGCCATCAAGCAAATCCCACAGTCCTCATTACTGCCTGGGTAATGCCATCTCCAAACAAGTGATGTAGGTGTCTGATGGACGGCAAATTTAGGCTTTATTTTCTACCGCATTCTGTATGACCACAACACAATCCTGGAAACAGACTGCTTTAGGGTAACATGTAATTTAACCCAATTTAGGTAACATGGATGGCGGACCCCCAGAACAGTCTGTAATGAATCCTTCCCTTGGTTATACTATAATGATAGCCTATGTATACTCAAAGAGGAGATCTTCAGCCAGATGTTTGCTCATAATAGCTCCTTAGGGACCAGGCTTGTACATGTCCCAGGAACCAGACAATCTGTGCACCTAAACATTGCCTACCGTCTATAAACCTGTCTGACTTATGTTATATGGGTGTATGAAAGTTCTTACACCGGGGTCAATGATATAACCTAACCAGCTCCTGCAGAGGTCTTGTAAAGTCTACAGTAATATTAATGTCTGTAGCTGGAAAATATCCCGTACGCTTGTTTTTTTATAGTCATTCTGATATTTTTTTCTTCCTATTTAGTCACATGCAGGAATCACCTTCTATGACAGAATCTACCTAAGTATACGATTATAATGTCTAGTCAGTGACCAGCCTATCCTCCTTCCTCATAGTACAAGAGACCAGTAGGGGGGTCGGTAGTTTTGAGGAATATTTGATGGACTAGAACATGGAAATAAAGGCTAATAGATGGAAAGACTGAATCACAGAAATCATGTAAAACTCTAGATCTCTACAGTAGTAGCAGCAAATCTATCAATGTAACGTCATACATAAGACTACCAATGAGATAGTTTTGCATAACTGATCCCTAAACATCCAAATGCTTAGGGATTCATCTCTGAATGACGTCAGAGACCGCTGAGGCCTGTGATTGGGCCTCGATGGTCACATTGGCGTCTAAACAAAAAAAGGCAGCGGCCTAACCTATGTGACATTACACCACTGTCATTGTGCGTCATAACGCCGACGTGACCGCTGAGGCCCAATCACAGACGGTGTTATGATGCAAAATGACATTTTGTGTTAGGGCCCCAACATAACTGCTGAGGCACAATCACAGGCCTCAGTGGTCTCGGACGTCATTCAGAGACATCTCTGTGAGGCCAGAAGATCAGCACCGGAGCCCAGGTAAGTTACACTGATAATTTTGTTAAAACACATCCCCGAGGAAAGACCCCAGAGTATAATAAGGGTTCGTGGATGGCGATCATGCAATAGTGCCAGCTAGATTTTCGGCACCTTAGCTTTATAAGATGCACTGACTTTTCCCCCCACTTTGGATGGAAAAAAAAGTGCGTCTTATAAAGCAAAAAATATCGTATGTTCCCATACAGTGTATACGTTACAAATTCTCCATTCAGATTTGTGGTAGGAAAATACGCAGTGTAACACAGTAGCAGCAAACTACAACAAATCTCATACACATGCTGTGGGTAATAACCTGACCCGCAGCATGGCAATTTATGTTGATGATTTCAACACAAATTCTTCGTTGAAGCTGCAACAAATTTTTGCTATGTGCATTTCATATGGATGTACACTTTATGCTCCAAATAGGACACAGTAAACCTTGACAGATCATCTAGAAATCCCTTTCCCCCAAATACAATACAAAATAACCAGAAGACCCCTGTTTAACCCTCGTCTGGCTGAGTAGGTACAATTGTACCTATTCCTTGGCAGCCTGTAATGTTGTAAAATTATGCAGCCTGACGAGGGTTAAGAGAATCAAGGAGTCCGTTTTGCCAAAAATAAGGCCGGTTTAGCAAGTACATTTCAGTGAACCTCCTCCTATACAGACTAGTACTTGGTACTTTGTACTCACCAACTATTTCGATCAAATGAGCTAACACCACCCCATCTCGAAGGTCCAGCCGAAGGTCTTGTACGGGATTAACCCCTGCCTTCTTTTTGAGTTGTGAATTCACCCAGGCCACATAAGCCTGAAGCTGCTGCTGTAAAATAAGGAAATCAACAGTATAATCAATCTGTAGAATAAACATACATAAAATAAGACAAAAAACCGAAAGTGTGCATAATAGTGTAAGCACCACGCACTATAACATCAGGAATGAGACAAATCCGCGGCAGTGCAGTACAATATATGGGGGGTTCAAAACTCCACAGCGTAAAAAAATCTGTCTATGAAAATCAGACCATGTTACGCATTTTCAGAATGTTCATTCTTGTTCAGAATTGTTGCGGATTCCCATTTAATGTATATGAGAGTCTCCCATATGGTAGATGTTGAGGAAGAGTAGGATGGGGCAGTTGCATTTCAATATGCCTAATCCTTATGTTTTCAGGAGATAAGCCTCTGCCTAAGATGTCAGCCAAAGTGCATGGCCATCTTTAGCCTTGAAGAGTCTGTTACGTGACACAAACACTAAAGGGTAAATCCAGTCAACATGATGGTCACGTCATAAACACATGAGAGAAGATCACACTGGGATCACAACCTCCCCTGATGTCTAGAACAGAAGACCAAGTCATAGAAATCTACAAGAGTCTTCATTCTTAGGTTTATGTAACTTTTATTCATTTCAATCACCCGTGTCCACTCCTTCCAGTGTCCTCTCTCCACTAATGCCAGGGGCCATATTGGCACCAGAAAACATTGTTGGGATTTGTGGGGTTTGACCCCTGCTAATAAAAAAAAAGTATTTTATAGCACAATGTCCTAAGGACATTCTCGTTTTACCATCACGGATACTTATATTTATAAGATGGTTCTTGTGGATCTGACATCTTAAGGGGAGTTCACACAGAGCTTTTTGCAGGAGGATTTTGAGGCGAAATCCGCCTCAGAAAACATCCCCTATTCATTTCTATGGGAATCAGTAGCAGTTTTTTTTTTCCTCTAGCTGATATTTTTCAGCCAGGGGACAAAAAAAAAAGTGACATGACCTATCTTCAGGCAGATTCCGCCTTGACAAGTCCATTGAAAGCAATGGGAGGTGGAAAAAATATGACCCGTTTTTGGAGGAAAAAACACATTGAAAACCATTAGCTTTTTTTAAAGTGAATTTTCTAGGTCCATATAGTGTGCTGGAGTAAAAAATAAAAAAAACATAGTAAAAAACTGTGACAAAAATGAATCAAAAACCGCATCATGTAAAAAATCGTGTCACAAAAATGTTTCCTGTAGCAGATTTTTTCAGCCTGCAAAAAAAACTCTGTGTGAACATACCCTTAGACTGCCAATAATAAAGAAACGGGAGTGCCCGGTAATCAGTTTTGTCGGAACATGTGGTCACTGAAGATATGGACCCCCATTCTCAGGTTCAGGGTCCCAGGTACAGACCCCACTGATCACATGTTTAAGGCACATTTTATCAATATGCCATAAAGGTTTTTAGATTTGGTGGCCATATATAATAGACATAAGTGGTCTGAATGTGATGAATCAGAAGCGGCTGTACAGTAACCGCATATGGCCAAAACTCTGCCCGCTCAGGTCACCACACAATGCTGTAGGTAAACCAGGTATCACCTGTAAACGTGCACTTATGACGGGACTCTATGTGATCCGTCACCCTGATGGTTGACCAACTGCTGAAAGTCTAACCATCTGGTCATATATATTTTAGCCCGTATTGGCCCATACAGTCCTTTAAACTGGCCATACATGGTCAAGGACACCGGCTGAAGGATGAACAATCTACTGGGAAATGTTCTGGGACTTTCTATCATGGATAATGATGGTCACCAGCCAGCTATAACAATTGTGAAATCATCCGTTAGCATCAGCTTTATGTATATGGGCACCTAAAGGTCTGAAGTGTACATGACTTAACATCGGGAATTACCACATGCCTCGAGGTCACTGATCAAAGACGTGCAGAGATTGTTCTGGCAGGGTAAATCCCAGGTCTATGCAAGGTCAGATGCACTGTGTAAATGAGCCCGTATAATCGTAGCTGCTGAGTCAGTCGGATATCCAACATCCACATGACAATGAACCTTAACAGAATAACAGGAAACCACAGACAAGCCGAAAGAAATTCATTGTACAGCTATCCCACACTGAAACACCACATGGTAAAAATGACCACGAGTCTGCCGATGTCAGAGGGTGATATACTGATCTAGGGGTGGTATAATATTACTCTTACATTACCAAAAAGAGAGGAAAAGAAGAAGAAAAAAAACATGAAAACACAAGTTTTATCTCTTTGACTGCATTATTCTGCAGATGTATGCTATAGATGTAGCAGAGCTGAGTTTGCAGCCTAACAAGTCATTCTGATATCACAAAGTGTGTCACGTCTGTGACTGTCCCGCTATTCATTAACAATCTAGTGACCGAATTCCTATAAAAGTAAATATGCCATAAACTATGCATCTAATTAATGATACAATATTAAGAATTATAGAATATAATGAATCATTTTATTTTGAAGCCAGAGTCGGTAACTTTTTTCTGACTCCGACTGCACAACTAAAAAATCAAAATTTGATCCCGACTCCGACTCCACGATTCTGACTACATAGCCCTGCTAGATACAGAGGAAGCAAATCTCATTCTGTGTGAACCTGCGCTTAGGATATTCCTGTCCTTACAATATGCCATAACATCGTGATCAGAAATAGATCCTACCTTTGGAAACCTCTCCAGATCCCAAGTGAACTGAGTCATGTTGTAGTTCAGATGACAGGGGACGGCGGAGTGAAGAAAACACTGTAAGGCCAAGGCACACGTAGCGAAAATCACCTAAAAAACACGCTATGCGTTTCCACTGCATTGTTTCCTCAGTGTTTTTCATTGCGTTTTTTAGTTTTTCTCAACATATTTTCCTCCTTATTAAGCCTATAGGGAAAACGCCAGAGTTTCCGCTGGTATAATTGACATGCTGCCATTTTCTGCAGCAGATTTTTTTCTGCAATGTGTGGATGGGATTAGCCAGAACCTCATTCACTTTGCAGGTACTGTGCAACACAGCGTTTTTGCCGCGGCATTTCCGAGGTGGCAAAAACACTGCGTTTTTGCAACATGGGGCTTCAGCCTAAAAGACTCACGGTGTTACAGGTATCCGCCATAAATCGGCAGAGGAAGAAGTCCTACATGGACGACTTTTCCCTCCACCAGTTTCGGTTTAAAAATGACAGACACCTGACGGACCCCATTATAGTCAATCGGGTCCTCCAGACTCCATGTGTAACTCTGTCAGACACAAACAACATAGATGCTACGCTGGTGTGACTCTAGTATAAGATAGGGCTGCAGCCTCTTGATATTGGTGAGAGTCAGACACCCATGATAAGTGATGGCCTATCCTAGTGATACGTCATAGCATATTATGGTGGGAAAACCATTTTGTAATAGTCATCCTAATCATATTTCTAAACCAAATATGTACAAAAGAAATTGCTAAAGTCTTCCAGGTTTTATTACAAAGAGGATATCTACAAATACTTCTTAGAAAGGGGCGTAAAAGTTGTGTCGTCCAAAGTAGCCATATATTTGCCTTGCAAATGACAGCAGCCATGGCATGACTGAAGTGACAGCCGTCAAGCATATGCTAACACTGACAAACAGGCTCTGCTGTCACTACAGCCGAACATTTGTTTACATGGGACAAGAAGGTCGGTGGCTCTGCTCCTGGGGAAGAAAAGCCCATCTGTGTCTGTCACACTGTAGACATTGTTTACAAGCCTCTCATTACCCGGGGCTGCTCTCCAGGCTTTGGCTCCATGTCAGGTATCGAGCTGCCATGCAACAATTACTCAAGATAACATTTATACAGCAAAGGAAAAATCAATACGTGCAGGATGCCGACCTTCCGAGTAACCGCTCTGTATCTTAGCAATTGCAGGATACCAGTCTTTTACATCAGCAAAAATAGTAGGAGTCTCAGAGAGATTAGGAACATTGAATGGCACGGAGAGGCCACCTGAATACACCAATGAATCCATGGGTCACCTTGACGCAGCACGGCTTAGAATTCAAGACTAGACGGGTAGTAACTGTGTAGGATCTATACAAAGCATCCATCATTACTATAGGAATATATACTTACTATACGTGATCATGAAGGACTGCCTGTAAACCACGGGATAGCTTGTTTAGTTGTTCAAAAAATGTCTCTTTTCCCAGTAGTTACAGCAGTGTCTTCCCATTCCTCACCCCCAATAGATAAAGGATACCTAATCTTTCTACAGACATTGCATAAATCAATAGTACAGTGTGTGTACATGAGGAGTAAAACTATTTCTGGCCATTATATGGCTAGCATTCTGTCATTTTTACCCAACTTTTATTTTCTGTTCTCCCTGAGCTTGTAGGTTATAGTCTTTACCATAGAGTGCACACATGAAGTAGAGGAGAACCTGTCCTCACAGTCAGAAGCATCAGTAGGACAGTAGAGTGAAGTAGTGATCTGTTTTGGTGTGAGTAAAGCACTTGAGATGAGACAGAAACTTCCTATTTAGCGGCTTTCCATCATTTTCCATGTCTCTGCCATTCCTCTCTTATTCAGCTCCTGCTCAAACCCCCCCCAGACTTTTTATTTATTTATTTATTTATTTTATGCTTACTTGTATAGCGCCATCATATTCTGCAGTGCTTTACAGACATTGTCAGTCACTGTCCCATATAGGGCTCACAATCTACATTCCCTATCATTATGTCTCTGGAGTGTGTGAGGAAACCAGAGGAAACCCACTCAAACACAGGGAGAACATACAAACTCCTTGCAGATGTTGTCCTTGGCAGGATCTGAACTCTGGGCCAAGGCTGCAGTGCTAACCACTGAGTCACTGTGCCGCCCTACTTTTATGGTGAGCTGTAATCTGACACCTCTGTGACATTGTGTCTGTCTTTCTCTAGCAAGACAGAATTCAGTAGACCTTTTCAGAGTGAAAGTCAGTTTAGGAGGAAGAGGAAAAGAGCCAGATAAGTGGAGAAAGAAGCATTTTTCTCTTATATTCACTTGTACTGCTGACTTATGCAATGCTTGTTGAAAAGTTAGCAATGAAAGCAAAGGCTTTTCTCTGCAGCACCTCCTACTCAGCTACTAGTCACAGCACTGCCTCCATTTTGTAGACTTTGTAGGACACATGAAAAAGACAAACAGCATTTGGACAAGAGCATGGTGGCTTCTTTACGTGGTAACTGTTAGATTTCCGAGGGTCCCAGTGTTGGAAACCCACTGATCCCCTCGGTCTTAATGAAGCAATGGCCTTGCATTTTTGTCTATGTGTCTATGGGACTGCCGGAGATACCCCGGCCTCATACACCAATCTGTACTGAAGAGAAATTAGACTTTCTGCCTCTATTTGGATGTATATTGCCAGGCGTGAGTCTTAGATTAGTCACAGAGCGCTCAGTTCTGAATATGCCCTTCACCTCAGATGGCATGCATCAAAGAAAACCAAACATAACGTCTTGCCATTCTTGTTCTTACGGACAAACTTGTTGACATTCCCAAGAGAACTGCTTGTCGACTACAAAGAAAATTCTCCACTAAAAACTTCCCTGCAGTGTCTTACCATGGGAAACTGGCATGGATTCAGCCAACAAACCACGTAACTCAATTAGGTTGAAGCAATGAGATTTAGAGACATTCTGGGGGTAATGATGATATTCAATAGCCTTGTCTACTCGTATTCATTAGCTATTCGGAGACGCCAAGCGTTGTGAGCTGTGTTTATAAAAGAAAATAACAACATGTATAACAAAAATAATCTTTGTCCTGCAAGTAGTTTTTGTATTTTTGCTGAATTTCTGTATATTTTGCCTCAGTAAGATAAAAGATATTAGCAAACATCTCCAAGCTCCAAAGGCATAAAAAGAAACAACAGACAAAGCCAATTCAACCAAGCAGAATGACACAACTCTACACGAACCCTACCACAAAAACACGCAAAATGGGGCAGATTTAGGAACACTGGGGCAGATAAACTAAAACTGTCTAACTTTTAGACAATGCAAAGACGCAAAGACTGTCTATTCTAACTTTACACCACTTATTAGTTGGCTTAGCTTACGACAGAATTTTGGTGCAAAAATTTGGCACAATGGCTGAAATTTTGGAGCAACTTCTGAAATTGGTGGCGCAATTTTTGCATATGGTTTAGCATATTAACCACACCCATTTTTCCAAAAGCCCCACCCACATGGTGTACAAGCACAAACTGTGTCTACAACACAAAGAAAATTCTGGGGCATATTTATTAGTTTATCTGCTCCACTATCTTACAGAAAAGTCCATAGCAAAAAAACACAACACAGCTTTTATTATTAAAAAACACTATAAGAAATTAAACCTGTGTTGTGACTGGTTGTTATGCTATGCTTTGATAAATCTGCTCAATATGGTCATATATTTTACTTTGTGGTTTTTTGAGCCTTACAACACCTTCACACATAGAGGGGAACTTAGCGTAACAAAATGATATTGAGGCACACAATCAGTGCAAAGCCCTTTCTTGTGCTAAAGCATGCACCTCAAGCCCCGATCCACCTCTTGGTGGCGTGAGTTACAATGGAAATCTACGTCAGTTCCTCCCTGAGCCCACATTGACGGTTGCGCCACCTATGCACCCCTACAACTAGCTAATGGTAGTTCCGAGCAAGAGAATTTTCCCATAAGCACCTCATAAAATTGTCTTGTTTGGAACTGGTCCATGGGGCAAGAAAGGTTGGGGACCGCTGCTTTAATAGAATAGGAAAACACCTGAAAAAAAAAAGTGGCAAAAAACACATGTAAGGTTAATGATAATTTCTTATTAAACAACCTGTAACATCTGGCTACAGCATTTTTTCATGGTAAAAATAAATGTTAAGATGGCAGAAAACAAAAACACTTGTGTGAAATCAGCCTTAAATGGTCACTAACTTTTCTAATTTCTCATTTATCAAAGCATGTGATTCTTGACAAAAATATAATGCACTTTAATTAAAAATATTGCTGTGTTCTGCCTGAAAAAGTTCCTGCCACAAGGTGTCTCCCTGTCACAAGGGAACTTCTGTCATTAGTTATTACTGTGAAACAAGACAGGTTCACAGTAAGTGTAGGGAGAGGTTCTGTTCTCTCTTCACAGAGTGAATGTAGAGGGGAGGGACTGGTTCTCCTTTCAGCCTCCACACCCCTCTGAAACAGTTTTCCCAGCTTGCACACTGGACTGAGAACATCTCACAAGTTACAAATGTAAGAAAAGTCTACTTATGTATTGTATCTACTGGCAGTTTGTGTTATTGCTGATGGGATGTGAGAGATAGCAGCTTTCCTGACTGTGCTCATAGATTTCTCTTTCTTTGTCAGGGATCTGCATCATGATCTGTAGTACAGTGTCCCTGGATCTCCTATATCATGGTCACTTAGGCTTTTTTCAGCTATTTGTTTGATATTTTACAGTTACCCCTGGAAAATTACAAGTAGAATCAGTAGTAGTAGTAATGGAAGGAAACGTGGGGCAGACTGCTCTTTATTGTACATGCCCCCCCGCCTGAGAGAGAAATGTAAAATGTTTTGCAGCCATAATGGGGCTATTAGCAGCAGAAAAAGAGATGAAATCTTATATAGTCAAAGAACAAACTGCCCCAGCAAGACCCTGCAGATAAGGCCTAATAGGGCCCTATTAGACCAAGCAATTTTTCATGCAATTATTAGGTATGAACCGATATTCCCGATAATCACACTGTGTTATAGAGCCGCCGATCACCTGATGAATGAGCCTTTGTTCATAAAGTGATCGCTTACTTTCAGAGGCACATAAAATTGCTGTTCACCAGCAGCATATCACCCAGTGTAATAAAGGCTGTGCTGCTGGCAAACAATCAACATACATGCCTGGAGAACAATCCCTTTAATAATAATTCCTCCGGTATTCGTGTGTGTAACAGTATGTGTATAGGAGATTCATGAACACTGAACTGCAAATACATGGTACATGCAGACAAGCAGCTAAAACACAGTAAAAAAACAAAAACAATCTATGAGCACAGTCAGGAAAGCTGCTTGCTGTCTGTGAATAATATCCCATCTGTAATCACAAAAGTAGCCAGAAGTAGATACAAGTACATAGAAGACTTTACTTACATTGCAAGCTGTGAGACGTGCAGAATTTTCAAACCAGTGCACAGGTCAAGCAGATTGCATTCATACGTGTGAAGAAGAGCCTCCTCCTCCACTCATTGTGAAGAAGTCTTGCTTTTGGATGCTATCTATGGATGGACCTTCCCTAGCAACAGGGAGTGAACTGCAAATTAGGTAGAAGGGAGGCATCTAGTGGCAGTAACTTTAGAGAGGTATTTCAGGCATGACGCAGTAACATTTTGCATTACATTTTGGTCCAAAATCAAATCCTCTATGTAATGAGACTAAATTGTTTGAAAAGTTAGTGACTATTTAAGTCAGAGATGTATGAAGGGGACAGGTGGTTAGCCAGTGAAGAGATTGATAGAGGGAAGAGGCAGAGTACAAATGAGATGAGAGGTGGATTGTGAGCAGCAGAGTTAAAGCTGGATTGAAGGAGAGCAAGAGCATTTGCCAGCAGGATGGATGATGCAGCAATCTAAGAGGGAAATGATGAGGTGTGGAATAACATTTCTATTTTATGGGCTCACGGTTGAGGAAAGAGAAGTTACAATAAACGTTAGACACAGCGTGCACTTAGCCTTAAAGGGGGTTTTCCCATGAAGAGAAGACTGCAAATCCTTTCTCCCGTTCCACATTCAACCTGAACACAGCCAGCCTGAATATGGTTGAGACTGGTGGTGATCGGCGCTCCCATTCACTTCAATGGGAGTGGTGGAGATAGCTGAAGAACAGAATTCTGTGCTCAGGTTGAATTTGGAGCAGGAGAAAGGCCCTATAGTCTTATCTTTGGAGGAAACCCCTTTAAGAAGTCACCATGCCACAGCACCCATTTTCAGAAAGAAAGTCACTGGGAAAATTGACTAGGACTGGTGTTTCCTTCGCCAGTATTAATAAAGTCCCTGAGGCTTGCAAACTGGTAATATTTCAGGTGCACTCGCATATGTTAGAATTGGAATCTATGCCAGTCAGGAATTGGCATAGATTTTATGTATAACGGACACCAATTTTCTGATGTGATTTACAATAAATTCACTATGTTCTCCATCCTGCTCTGCCCACTGTCTCAAAAATGGGGACCGAGAGACAGAACAAATTATGTGGCAAATCTTTGTCACAAGAAAGGGCCCTATGCCAGAAATGAGCCACGATTACACCCATCTATGCCAGTAGCTAGTATACACTAGCTCTCTGCACTGGCTAATAGAGTGGTGTCTCGAGTAGTGTACCCCTATAAGAACTAATATACTTGGCAGTGCCAGATTGTGCAGGGACACATCGCTTTGACAAGAGGAATGGTAACACCCACTTGTCAAATTATTCAGAGTAACAGAATAACAAAATAAAAGCACAACCCATAGTTATGAGAGCACATGCTCCAGACCTGTTATTTCTTACCAGGCGTGAAGACAGGACGTTTTTAAGGTTGATAAAACATTGCAGCTTTATAGACACAGGCTTCCTCCTCCCAAGTGGTGGACATTGACATACACCCATATCATACATGTTAGCTTTAGCAGAAAGAGCGGCACATTGTGTAATATTGTTTAAAAATTAATTAAATTAATTAATAACACAATGCAAATTGTGTTAGGAAAAAAGAGTTAATAGGGTGACTAGGATGTGTCCACTATTAGAGGTTGAGAGTTGGTGGGTGAAGATGGGTGAAGATGGAATGTGGGTCCAAGTGGTGGACATTGACATACACCCATATCATACATGTTAGCTTGAACAATCACAATCTAACCAACACGTGGAGCAGAACGGCATACATCACTGTTAGCCACACTTGTCATTGGGTTCAATGATGCTGCTATTACATGAGCTACACAATAAAGCTACAGCAAGTGAACCGCAGGAAAACAATTCATCAATCCAATAGTGTAAGTTGTCAGTCCACACTACAGCGCTCATGCCGGCAGCAGCACCTCTTAGACATGGACATCTTCATCTGACCATACATGTTTCATTACAGTGTAACACCTATCTGATCGTAACCTGATGATAAGCGGCACCAGAGATGGCTGGCAGCAGCCTGTCTCCCTCTATGCTATTGAGATACCATGAATGTTCGGTTCCAGTTGGGACCGTTAACTACTGACTGAAGGAAGGATATAAGGACATAGCTGCAGCTATCATAAGTGCATAGCCGCTACACATTATTAAAATAAAGTGACATCATCACCAGATATAAATTGTACAGTGGTGCGGAATATGTTGGCGCTATATAAATAAAATTTATTATTATTATTATTATTATATCCCTATATACCTTATTACTGACTAATATATCACACACAACTCACATCTTACTAGTATCATCAGCAATGTGGTAATACTAAAACCCAAACCTGTCAAGTCATTTCTGCTGCCATATCTGAGAGCTGGATATTACTGATAGACAGAGAGAAGCTAAGCTCTGTGATATATAGGGTTATATGATAGAGGAGGGAAGCTGGGCTCTGTGATATATAGGGTTATATGATAGAGTAGAGAAGCTGAGCTCTGTGATATATAGGGTTATATGATAGAGGAGAGAAGCTGAGCTCTGTGATATATAGGGTTATATGATAGAGGAGAGAAGCTGAGCTCTGTGATATATAGGGTTATATGATAGTAGGAGAGAAGCTGAGCTCTGTGATATATAGGGTTATATGATAGAGGAGAGAAGCTGAGCTCTGTGATATATAGGGTTATATGATAGAGGAGAGAAGCTGGGCTCTGTGATATATAGGGTTATATGATAGAGTAGAGAAGCTGAGCTCTGTGATATATAGGGTTATATGATAGAGGAGAGAAGCTGAGCTGTGTGATATATAGGGTTATATGATAGAGGAGAGAAGCTGAGCTCTGTGATATATAGGGTTATATGATAGAGGATAGAAGCTGAGCTCTGTGATATATACGGTTATATGATAGAGGAGAGAAGCTGAGCTCTGTGATATATAGGGTTACATGATAGAGGAGAGAAGCTGAGCTCTGTGATATATAGGTTATATGATAGAGGAGAGAAGCTGAGCTGTGTGATATATAGGGTTATATGATAGAGAAGAGAAGCTGAGCTCTGTGATATATAGGGTTATATGATAGAGGAGAGAAGCTGAGCTCTGTGATATATAGGTGTATATGACAGAGGAGAGAAGCTGAGCTCTGTGATATATAGGGTTATATGATAGAGGAGAGAAGCTGAGCTCTGTGATATATAAGGTTATATGATAGAGGAGAGAAGCTGAGCTCTGTGATATATAGGTGTATATGACAGAGGAGAGAAGCTGAGCTCTGTGATATATAGGGTTATATGATAGAGGAGAGAAGCTGAGCTCTGTGATATATAGGGTTATATGATAGAGGAGAGAAGCTGAGCTGTGTGATATATAGGGTTATATGCTAGAGGTGGATAATCTGTAATCAGTAAATCCTGACAGGACTCCTAGGAGAGACAATAAGAGTCCTGATGACCCCGCCCACACAGAATGATTGACAGCCCTCTGTGTACACCAGTGATATACATACTGTAATTACTACTATAAGAGACTATAAATAGTCACAGACTGACTGTAACACAAGAAGTAAGAAAATGTGGCAATGTTTGGGTCAGAGATGATGCTGACATTCCCATACATGCTGGGATAGGAACGTCCTGCTCAGTTCCCTCGTTCTGGATAAAAATAGCTCTTGTATTTGTCGTCCCAGACGTGGCCTGTTTTCACAGTGGAATAAGTAGATTCAGGCATGGAGCAATGCAGTCATCCAGAAGACAAGTCTTGTTAAAGTCACAGTATACGCTACAGAGGAGCCACAAAGTACGGCACATAAATGATTGAACAGTCGGCTGTACACGCCACACGTCCCCCATCTGCTCACCCACGGCGGCAAGGGAAATCAGATGCACAGACCAGGGTCATATGGGTTCAGGTAGTCTGTAAAACACATAACTACCAGCCCAGACAAAGCCATCACTCCCTGTATAGGCCTGTGAATACACTTTGGGATTTCCGATTTTAGGAATATTTGGGCTGTGGTGCACAATAGCTGAACGGATGCAAAACAAAGCAAAGCAATTGTATGCGTGAGATCAAACATAAGAGATCCTTATCATGTGTAATGTGACGAGAGACTTGTGGTGCATCTGGAAATTTGCCAGAAAAAGTAACAGGTGTCAACATAGCCACCTACAACACAACTAAAAATATCTAGCCAGCACCCAGGCCGGTTATATGAAGAACCTATTCTGATTGTAATAGCTATGTGGGTGGGGGCAGACCTCTTGTCAATATATATCACAATTAATGGAACAAGAAGAAGCGGCCATTACCTTACATAGCACCAACATATTCTGCAGCGCTGTACAGAGCTTGTCATCACTCACAATCCGAACTCACAATCCGAATTCCCTATTAGTGACCCTGATTTACTATTGTGGATACGACTAAGCATTGGCGTACATATGGTGCATATTTGGCGCATCTCTAGCGCAATGTGGAGTATCTCATTTGGGATAGAATTCTTCAACAAGCTCGACATGTGGGTGTGGTTTGTCAGAATAGGGCGGTTTGGCTTAAATGTGGCAAAATAGCTTAAAAAAAAATTCTGGCACAAAGTAAGCCAAGTAAAGGGTGGTATAAATGCAGATTAGACCATCTATAGATATGCCAGATTGATCATTCAGTATAAGTCACTGTGATAAATCTGGGGTATTTTCAGACTGCCTGTCTAAGTCTACCTTATAGTAAATCTGGGCCAGTATGTCTTTGGAGTGTGGAGGAAACTGAAGTACCCAGAGGAAACCCACACAAACACAGGGAGAACATACAGACTCCAAGTAGATGTTTTCCTTGACTGGATTCAAACCCAGGACTGCAGCAAAGCAAGGTGAGCCACGTCACGGTAAGCCACGTCAAATACAGCTGTATTCAATGCCGACACAATCTTCTAGTGAAATGGTTGTAAATAGTCACAATGCACATGACAACAACAATCAAAGTACTGCCTGTACATGACAAACAAGTGGCCACTGTACAGGCGCCAACACCCACAAGGGTCAGTTGTTTTACAGGAAGCCAATTTACCTATCAGTATATCTGTGGCATGTAGGAGGAAACCCACACAAACACGGGGAGAACATACAAACTCCATGCAGATAGTGCCCTTGGTCAGGCTCAAACCCAAGACCCCAGAATTGCAAAGCAACAGGGCTAACCACTGAGCCACTATGCAGCCTAAAATCGTACTGGACAGACAGACAAACTTCTCAGTTCTGCAGAGTATGAAAGTGTTTTCAATGGGGAGAGGGGAATAAGGGGCAGCGTCTTATCTCTTCTGAGAACAAAAGAATGAGGTGTTGAAACAGAACATGCCCGATCGCTCTCTCCCCGCCATTATCATCAGGGGGGGAGTCAGGAGGCCCCAATACATATAAGATGGTCAGCTCTGCCAAGATCGGTTCAGCTGACATTAATGTGTGGCCAGCTTTAATGTAACCGGCTTCATGGAGAACGGCACATCACAGGTTGTCATAGTCAGCCTGGTTATATCTGTATAGTAGGATTTCTGTAGGATATATTGTAGAATAATTTGCTTTACTGTATAGGTTTGTGCTGTCCTATGTTGAACAGTTTTACCTTCTTCTATGGTCCTGTCACCATCAATCCATGTTTTAGGCTCTCGGTAGGTCTGGGTATTTACCATGCTGATCTATCCTTTTAGCTTTTTCTAGCACATTTTCATCCGACGTCAGATAAATCATCTCGGCAGATCCCGTCATCGACTGCTGAGCCTGCAAACCTGATTAATGTCAGCGGAAAGCAGCCATTTATCATCGCCGCATCTGACCGCAGGCGTCATACCCCGAGATCTGAAATAAGTGACTACAGCTATATGAGTGCGAGTGAAGGAGGTCACATCAATAAGCCTAGTCTTACAGCATTAATAAAGAAATCTTTAATAGAATTGTTGTCATCTGTAATACTGTAAAGGCAAACCTTCTGTGAAACCAGATACAGGCCTTAGACCCTAACCAGATGTGACCTAAAAGAGCATCTGTCCTTGAACAGATGTGTCTAAAGTACAGATACTTAAAGGACATCTTAAAGTGAATGTGAACCTTTAAATAGCAATATGTTTTTTATTATCTAAGTGTTCTGTGTGTTTCTCTAAAAAATATGCATGGATTGTTCTTAATATAGCTTTACAGCAGCCAGAGATTCCAAATACCCTACCGAGATAGCTGCCTTTAGCCTCCACTAGAGGGAGCTTATGAGCTATGAGTTATACATAGAATAAATAGTTTGCAGTAAGCTCACAAGCTCCCCCTAGTGGCGTCTGAAGACAGCTCATCATCATTTAAAGGTATTTTCTGGGAGTTACAATATATGATTGGTGGGGTTTGATATCTATGACCCCCACAGATTAGCTGCACAAGGCAGCAGTGGAGCTTACACTTTACAGGCCAGTGAGCCACATTCAGTGATCACATGGTCTGTGTGCAGCTCAGTCCCCTTAAATGAATGGGGCTGAGCTGCAATACCAAGCACAGCCCTTACGCACTGTATGGCACTGTGTTTGGTATTCAGTGAAGAGGCTGCAGCGTTCTCACCCGCAGTCTCTGCAAACAGTTGGGGATCCCAGGTGTCAGACCCTATTCTAAGGATCACCTGACTCCTGGAAAAATCCCTTTAAATCTATATCTAGACAGGGTATTTAAAAGTTAGACAATGACTTTAAAAGGGGGTTTCCAGGTTCAAAATATTGATATAGGTCATCAATATCAGGTGGGTGGTCGTCTGAATTTGGCACACGCGCCAGTTAGCAGATAGGAGAGGCATGAGGCTTGTGCACATGCACGCCATCCATATAGTAATGGTAGAGCTGGACATTGCAGCTCCATCCCATTTCTGATCACAGAATTCAGTATGTCTGACACCGTCCTCTCGCGCCGAGCTCTCCATGTGTGTTCTGTTGCTTCTTGTCTTGTGTGTAATATGGCATATGTACAAGGCTTAGCTCCATATTTATCAGAGTTTGCCAATAGCCTGGGGGGGGGGGGGTTCTCAAGATATTAGTTCTTTGGATAAAATGATTAGGAAACCATGAAGGGCTCAGATAAGGCATCCATTATACATAACTGGCAGCTAAATTAATTTGCTTAATTTTAATTACGCCAAGAAATAATCTTATCATTGCCAAGGAGAGCTGCCAAGTAGCGGAAAGATAGATAAGGGGGACACTACAAATGAAGTCATCAATCGTACATACATCACAGCTGCTATATGCCAGAACTGCTACTTACGCAAACTCATTACATATACACAAGTGCTGAACATTAACCCATTCAGGATCAAACACACATATACATGCAACAACTACATGGGCGTAACAGTCACACCCACCCCAGTATTATAAATGTGACAAAGTAGGTGGAACACTGTTACGGGTTTTACATTGGGGATACTAGTTACCTCTCTTGCACGCTACTCTCACAGATATATGCCTTCAGAAGAAAAGCAGAACATCTCCCAGCTCATGGTCTCTGGACTAACCATCGTAATATTCTGCACTAGAATTGTTGCTGCCCACTTATGCCCCTTTAGATGAATAGCACTCTATTAGCGGGGCAGGGTAAATGCTTCATACATGATTGTCATGTATGGACTGTCCTAGGATGTGACATGGGTGCAGTCATCAGGGGTCAATTCACGCCACTCTTCAATCTTGCACTCACCCGTCACTCAGGAAACAAATTGAGCGTAAATCACCCCAACACAGTCCACGCGCCCCCAGTACACACTGCCAGCACAGTCACAGTAAGCATACAGGAATCAACATTAAATTGAATGCTTTAATACCAAGAGGTTCAGTGCTTATATAAAACAAAGACAAACAAAGGTGACATAGACAAGCAAAACAGTTGTAAAATATAAGGGAGAAAAAACAGAAAAAAATTGTAATTTGCAGTCGTTTTCATTCCATGAAGCTTGGTAGGATCTCAGATGGGGTGACCAGCACCTAGAGGTTGCTGCTCCAGTAAAGTGTAACAATTTCCTTGGTATTAACAGTTTTTGTAGTGATAGAGGGAGCACCATTCACAGACTTACGGTCAGAGGTCACAAAACCAGATAACCATTCCTGAGCATAGCATCACATATTTACTCACATACACAATATAATTCACTGATAGTATATACAAGTGAGGATTTCCATTACAATGATACAGTAACCACCACCACCATTTCACAAACATAACACACTAACATGCAATGGCATAAGAAGCTGTAAACTGTTTCAGCACTGCTCAGCTGTATCTGTAAGTTCTGGCCATAGGGGTCAGGACAGGGAGCATTTATGCCCATCTCAGTAGCGATTTGCCAAGATAGGAACAACCTTTTAAGCAACTTCCTATAAACTCAAGAGGTTCTGTTTATTGGGGACCATGTGGTAAGAACCCCAAATATCTCTTGAACAATAAGAAACTTCCAAGTGTTCTTAAAGCCAGGAATCCTATGATGACATCTTCTCCATGAAGAATCTGTGTAAATGATGTGGCTGTGACATCACAACTGTGTTTCTGTCAAGAACGGTAAGAGGACTTTAGTCAGGTAAGTTTCTGACACGTCAGAAATACGTTTCTATGAGGTACCCTATTGTGACATCATAAGTGCATTTCCATATTGTGACAACATACGCAAGTTCGATCAGGAAAATGGCTGTCAGCTTCTGTGAAATCATAAGTAAAATACAATTCTGTAAGATAGTGCTCTGCAAGATAAAATTGTGATGATCACAACCTGTTTTAGTCAGGTACTATCTGTGATATCACAACTCTCTTGAGGCTGTTGTGGTACCGAAGACCGGTATTGACATTTGTAATGAATCCTCCATTCACATTAATGAGGGAAAACCACAGTAAAACCTCTGTGGGTAGGGGGTGCGCAGGACTACACAGAAGAGCACATTACTGCCAGACAGCACATGATTCACTGCTGGGAAGAGATGAGACCGCACAAGGAAATTATTAGTCTAGACTCAAGTTCTTGCTGATATATCCATCAGATTTCTCAAGGTTCATTTACAGCGGATGCTACAGAGAATATTCCTGGCAGGCTTCGGCTTTCCTCAGCTATATTTGTGGGGGGTGTCAGGTGTGGCTTCATTTTGGAATGGGTTTCTGGAATCAGCTTCTTGTCTTCTCGATATGCAGGACACCTACAGACTTGGCCGAACCTGGCGAAAATGCGTATGCGGCAATCCAATGTGTATGGCTAGCCTTAGGTTATTAGTTTTAGTATGAAGGAGTTAAATATATGCTATCTATTCTATGACTGTATCTACTATTTCTATTCTAGTCTTAGGCTGGGTTCAGGATTTCTGATTTTCGTTATGGCGGACCCTATTGACTATAATATAGCTGTTATATTGTCCCTCATTTTGCTATATGATAAGTCCTGCATGTGTGACTTCTCCACCCATGATTTTTGACAGTATCTGTGACAGGGGCTCCTCACAAACCCTCTTTGATACCTGTAAGACATTACTAAGGATCTGAAGCTTCACTGTGGCCTTAGGTGATCTTCCGGTTTACATGAGAACTAGTAATGGGTAAACCTAATCCGCATTTAGTGTAATTAGATTACCGTGACTATGGCCGGGCAGAGCCTGACCTGGCGATGCCTGGTTATATAATGTACAAGTAAATAGGGACCACAGCAACAAGTGCCTATGTATCACAGAGGCAGAGCATGCGGCTGCTATGTGACCCTTGGGGAGAGGGGGCCAAGCCATGGTACTATCCCCTTAGCTACTGGTTGATAAGAATCTGTGCAGGACTCCCCTCCCCAGAGGAGTATTAAAAAAACGAAAAAGGTGAAAATCAGCCCAAGGGTCATGAAAATGGTGCTGAGGAGATAAAAACAACAGGTTCTTCTGTCATGGGTGACAAAACCCAGTAACAAAGTGGTGTTCCCATTTGGATCTTTACTATGGGGACCACTTTTAATTCAGGTTTTAAAGCTACCTGTGACCAAGATGCATATGCGGATTTATAATGGTGCTTTTTTATACTGTATGTATTAGTCCAGTGATATGTTAGATAATATTAGGTGCATACTATCACTGCCCAGACCCATTATTTCCAGCAACATTAAAATGAGTCTGAACTTTGGTTTCTAGGTGACAATATGTTGAAGGGGTTTTCCAGGCTAAAATATTGGTGAACTATCCTAAAGAAAGGTCATTAATATAGGATACCAACATGCCTAAAGATCAGCTGTTCTCAGGAGAAAGGAGCAGGCTGCAGGCAGTGCTGTTCTCTGTGTAGTGGCTCAACTGAGTTATTGCAGCATACTGTAAGTCCCATTAAAATCACTGGAGCTGATCTGCAGTACCTGGTCTAACCACTACCCAGAGAACAGCGCTGTCTGCTTCCTGTTTCATTCTCTGTATATCTGCTGCTAAAAAGAGATGATCGATAGGGGTACCGGGTGTTGCACCCCCACAAATCTGATATTGATGACCAATCCTTAGGATAGGTCATCAATATTTTAAGCCTGGAAAACATGCTCTAAGTCAGGAAAAAAAGCAGTGACTGAATTCCTATGAATGTAAATATGCAATGGGCTACATAACTCATTCATTATACAATATCGATAACTGTATAATATATAATAATCACTGAGTCCAACTCCACAGCCCTGGTGTGAAACTACCGCCACCACCAGAGAAGGGGAGAGGGGCCCTGAAATAAACAATCCTCACCACAGACCCCAAAAATTCTGTGAAGCATCCACAGGCTGGCAGCTGAGAAAGCAAGTAGTACATTAGTGTTGTCACCCACTTAGTGTTGTCACTAACTTCGTCTTACTTCTAATGCTAGTAAACATATCCAAATATTAAAGGGGTTGTCCAGGCAAAAATGGACAACCCTTGTAAAGTTTAAATAATCTGGAGGCAGTGAAAAAAATAAAAAAAAAAGCATACTCACCTGTTCCCGTTGCTGCGGTGTCCTCCCATGTCATCTGCTCCCTGCGTTGTGCTGAAGCCGCTGACCGCTGAGGCCAATCAGTGAAGGGCCTGAATGTCACTACCTGTGACATCACGGGTCCTCTTCCTGAGGCCTGCTGAGGCCACTGGTTGGCCTCAGTGGTCACATGACCGCTGAGGCCAATAAGCAGCTTTGGCACAACGCCGGAAGAGACCCAGGACAGCAAACGAACCGGGAGGCACAGGACGACAACGGAGCAACTGGAGCCGGTGAGTATGTATATTTTTTTATTTTTTTCACTGTCCCCAACGTATTTAAACTTTAAAAATTTAGCCTGGACAACCCCTTTAAGTAGTCTTCAAAGAAATTAAAGGAGTTTTCCAAGATCTGGCCATTTATGATGTTTGCTGAGTACAGGCAAATTCCGTGATCTGCTGGGGTAGAGAGAGTCAGACCCGAGTCGATCTGATAGTGTTGGCCTATCCTAAGAAGAAGTCATCAATATGGGTCTCATTTGCCATAACTGTTCTTGTCCATAATAACCAATCAGAGCTCTGCTTTTACTTCTTTAAAATGCTCTGGTAAAATGAAAGCTGTGCTGTGATTGGTCACTACGGACAACAATAACAGTTTATCTTTTAGACCCTTTTGATAAATCTGTCCATATACGCGGCCCCACAGCCGTATCTGACAGCTTGATATTTGCTGTAGTGTTTACATGCCTTGCTGTGTAAAGATAAGCTTTTAGCTGCTATTTCTACCATACGTCTAGAGTAGGATTAAAGGTTTTAACCAGCTTTATTGACAGTGCAGGAAGTGGTTGCTTATTCTGTATGTACATCCTGTAGTCTAATGTGAGGCAGGATGTTCCCTATACCATAAACTCTAAGCTTAGTCGCGCTTCAGGGCGGTATTAAACACCACCACAAACCTCAAGATTAGAAAAGCGGCTTCCGAGTTCCCTGAATATCCTGTCACTCAGGAGAGATGAACTACAACTTTCACAACTTGGGAGCAATTGCCAAAAATGTTACCAACAAAATCTGAACCTGTATATAATTCTGCCAATAAACCTACAAGGAAATTCCTTGCCCCTATCCAGTCAGCAGAACATAAACCAAATTTACTGCAGCCTGTACTCTGTGAATAGACTGACTACAGAGGCTAGTGGTGTCCATTCAGTCTCAGGGCTGTATACACAGTGGCTGGATTTTGCAGACTCCTGTAATACTAGCCTATAATCTATCATGGACATATCTACTATCACTGCTCAGGATAGCAGATTTCCAGTCAGATGTGAGGTCAGTTGGTGATGACGATGAAAATCGGCATAGAAAATGCGCCCCATTCTAATTTTCTTAACTATAGTCAACCATGCTATGTGCATTATCCGATCTCTACACCATTACTTCATCAATGCTGTGTGATAACATCAATGCATCATATCTGTACTGTGACATCACTTTGTGCCTTATTCCAGTACTGTGACATCACTGTGTACATTACCTCTGTACTGTGACATCACTTTGTGCCTTATTCCAGTACTGTGACATCACTGTGTGTATTATCCCTGTACTGTGACATCTATGTGTACATTACCCCTGTACTGTGACATCACTGTGTACATTACCCCTGTACTGTGACATCACTGTGTACATTACCCCTGTACTGTGACATCACTGTGTACATTACCCCTGTACTGTGAAATCACTGTGTACATTACCCCTGTACTGTGACATCACTGTGTACATTACCCCTGTACTGTGACATCACTGTGTACATTATCCCTGTACTGTGACATCACTGTTTGTATTATTTCTGTACTGTAACACTGTTGTGAACATTATCTTAGTACTTTAACATCAATATGTGCATTATACCTGTAATGTGACAACACTGTGTGCATAATTCCTACACATTGACAGCGCTGTATACTTGTACTGAGACATCATTGTGCACAAGATTCTTGTAATGAGACATCACTGTGTACATGATCCCTGTACTGTGATAGCACTGTGTAAATTATGCCTGGATTGTGACATTACTGAGATCCCTGTGACATAACTGTGTACAGCACATTATCCCTGTACTGTGACATCGCCGTGTTTATTATCCCTGTACTGTGACATCGCCGTGTTTATTATCCCTGTACTGTGACATTGCCATGTACATTATTCCTGTACTGTGACATCACTGTGTACATCATATCTGTACTGTGACATCACTGTGTGTATTATCCATGTACTGTGACATTGGGGTGCCATGTTACATTATTCCTGTACTGTGACATCACTGTGTACATCATCTCTGTACTGTGACATCACTGTGTACATCAGCTCTGTACTGTGACATTACTGTGTATTATCCCTGTACTGTGACATCACTGTGTGTATTATCCCTGTACTGTGACATCACTGTGTACATTATCTCTGTACTGTGACATTACTGTGTACATTATCCCTGTACTGTGATATCACTGTGTGTATTATCCCTGTACTGTGACATCACTGTGTGTATTATCCCTGTACTGTGACATCACTGTGTACATTATCTCTGTACTGTGACATTACTGTGTACATTATCCCTGTACTGTGACATTGCCATGTACATTATCCCTGTACTGTGACATCACTGTGTACATCATCTCTGTACTGTGACATCACTGCGAGCTTTATTCCCATGTATTATAAAGACCAAAATAATAAAACATTAAGACTTGATGGTGTGACCATAGGTGCAACATCAATTCACTTTAATGGGCTTTAGCTTATGTGCAGCCCCTAGACGACACTACCCATGATGTGTTTTTAGTGCCAGCGTTACCATTTTTACCAATAGTGGATGTATCTGACAGGCTATGCAGAGTGGCACACATCTCTGCTCAGGATAGCGGATTTTATGGTAATTTGCTTTCAATAGAGCTAGAGCAATGAAGGCTGGGTCATGGGAGAGGTTTGGGGGGGGTTCTCTAATTTGAGGGCTGAGAGTAAAATTGCTGTACTAATTAATCTCATGGCGATGACATCATCACTCTAGCGGAGTAAGAATAGGGCTTGACTGCCGTATTTAGGAGTGTTACAGCCCGCATTGTGTCTACAATGCCTCCAGGCCATTACTGACTATTATGCTGTGAAGATGAATATCACATGAATGCACATGGTAATAATGCAGAGAAATTAGTATTATAAGATCTACAATGTTACAGATCTCCCCTTGCTATAGTGGCGTGCCGGCCATGTACCCTTTCTTTTCCGAACACATTTTAATTATGTATGTTTATCAGTAATGTTACGTATTAACTGTGACTAATCCGGCTGGAATATCCCCTACCTACCGCATCTGTGTCTGGCCCTCTGTTCTTATCATACTGGGAGATTATCCATCCTCAGTGATCATTGTGCAGGGCTCTGCTACTTATATACCCAATGCATCTGCTCAGTTATATCCTATAAAGGACTGCCATATGAGCACTTGTTCGGGCAGCCGGCCATACACCAGACCCTTTAATGAACATGTGCCATTAGGAGAAGGATGTTATAGTTTACAATATCAGTGCATACAACACAACTTTAGTACAATAAATCACAATATACAGTAATGGTGAACTGGTCACATACTAATTCTGGAATTACAAAATTACAAGAGATTATATGAACTATAGACTATATCCTGTAAATTATTGACTGCTGGTTCTCCTTGAAGGGATCCTGTCACTTTGTAGATCATGTCGTGTCCTCGAGCAGCATGTTATAGAGCAGGAGGAGCTGAGCAGACTGATACGTAGCATGTGGGAAGACATTCATTAGAAATATTTCATGTTAATTCCTGTTGGGAATTGGGAGTCCAGTGGGCGGTGTTATTAGTGACAGACAGCCCTCCTTGTATGAGGGTACATATGGAGATAGCTGTCACTCACTTAGTAGAACCATCCACTGAACTTCCATGCCGAAAGTGATCAAGACTTAAATTGCAAAAAATATAAATTATACTGAATATATTTCCACTTACAGAGCCTGAAATACAGGCCCAATGGAATCTAATGACCGATCCACAGGATTGGTCATCAGACTCAGAGCGGTGGGGGTCCGACACTCAGATCCCACACTGATCAGCTGATTCAGCTGCTAGAAGCCATATACAAGGTATATGGAGAGAGAAGCAGCTCTGTTCCTATTCAAGTGAGTGGGAGCAGAGCTCAAGTTCTCCAGCACTAACACTACAGTGTGTGGCTCCGGCTCTCTACACTGTAGTGGTGGTGACGGGGAACTGCAGTACAGACCTCCACCGATCTGATACTGATGACCTATCCTGTGGATAGCTCATTATTATCCATTATGCCTGGTTCTAGAACAACCAGTAAAGTTGTAAAAGTTGTTCTTCTCAAAGAGGTGGTCTTTTGTGGAGATTTCACTGTATATCAATCCACTCTATAATACAGGTCTGACTACATACACAATGTGACAGGTTCTCTTTAACCCTCATTCTCCCCAATTATTGTATCCCCGAGTAATAACATATATCTGTACATGAACTTCTACAATTTAAGACTTTGTGCATTTACAGGACCAGCCAAACCAAGCGATGTGTATGGGAGACTTCTTACTCCACCTGAAGGATCAGGCATGTTAGGTTTTGATATGCCTGATCCTTTGTTCCTGTGAGAGATAAGACACTTCCAGTAATGTTTACAGCAGCTTATTCCACTCTTTCCATTAAGAATGTATGCATGCTCAGCCTTGCATGTGTGCAAGTGTTCTGGAGGAGTAGCAGTGAGCTGAACCAACAGCTATGTAAAATATATAGACACCTCACAACTGCTTTCTCTATTGTGCCCTAGTAAGCCACTAAGACAGAACAGATGTCTACTGTGCCCAGAAACCACCAACAATGTACAACCCCTTTAACCAGTAGATCTCACTAACTGGTGCTGTTTGCTGACAGCTTTTTGTCACAGGTTTTGTACATGTTCCATGTTCACAGAAAGCGATGATTCTACAAAGGTTTCCTACACTTTATGACTTAGATCCAGGTCTGCGCAAATAGTCATACCCAATAGCAGAAAACATGACGAAGAGGTAATAAAAGTGACCCTTACCTGGTAGATACATATGATACATGTCTCTGCACCAATTGTACTCCAAAGCATTTTCTGCACCATTTTAGGAAGGGTCCGCAATGTATTAGAAGATGCTGACTAGTATGAGTCAGGATGCATTTACATCCAGCGCCAAGTTTAGCACCCGTCAATGCGCTATAATAAGAGAAGTTTGGCTAATTCCCCTGATGCTCTCTACCTCTCTGCCGGGAGAACATCACACGACTGCACACAGAGGGGTCTGCATGCTGCTGGCTTTATCTGCGCTGGCACGTGTGCTTAGTGGTGTTAGGCTTATTTAGCTAACCTTACTAGTCTCTAAACCTATCCACACGTGTACAGACCACTACAAACAATGTGATACGTGGGTATAGTCTGCCTGGCATAGACTACAAGGGAATATACAGACAAGGATTACCTGGGCTTCTCTAGCTATAGGAAACTGTAACTCTCCAGTAACCGGGCTCTGAATATCATGTCAGTGTCATGGCATCCATTTATAAGAAAGCCATGGCAGCTATACCGATTCCCAACAGACTTTGCTGACTTTAATGGTGTCCACTGGGGTTCCAGTATTTTTGACAGCAAGAGAAGCAACGTAGTCTTTGCTTTCCTAACCATCAAAATACTGATACAGAGACAGAAAACTGGATGGTACTCCTGAATACAAGTCTGAACAGAGCCTTAGGCTGAGGCCCCACGTTGCGAAAACGCAGCTGTTTTGTTGCAGATTTTGCTGCGGTGTTTTGAGCCAAAGCCAAGAATGTCTACAAAAGGAATGGGAAATATATAGGAAGTTCTTATACTTCTACCTTCTGCTCAATCCACTCCTGGCTTTGGCTCAATAAAAAGCGTCAAAATCTGCAACAAAAAAAGCTGCATTTCCGCAACGTGGGGCCTCAGCCTCAAAGTGGTTTTCCAGGACTTTAATACTGAAAATGTATCCATAGGCTAAGTTATCAGTATCAGACCTTGGGGGTCCAACTCCTGCCACCCCCACTGATCAGAAGGGTGAAGGAGCTGCGGGGCTAGGTCAGGCTGCTGCAGCCCTCTCATTGGTTACCAGGTATAGCACCACATATTACTAGTGGCTGAGTCTGGTATTGTTGCTCAGTGGCTGCAGCATAAGGCACAGCTGCTATAAAATGTACAGAGCTGTACCTGGTAACCTAAGCACCACAGGCCCTTCAATCAGGTGTTCAGTAGGAGAACTGGGAGTCAAACTCCTCAATCTGACATCAATAGGCTATCCTAAGGATAGATCATCAATATTAAAGTCCTTCAAATTTCCCTTGGGCTAAGGCCCCACGTAGCAGGCCACAGCCAAAAAGCGCTGAGGAAAAGACCGCAGCGGAAATGTATCCCGTTGTTTTCCGCCGTGCTTTTCACAAAAAGTCAGCAGAGTTTTCCTCTGCGGACTTTCTGTCTCTATTATATTATATTGATATGAAAAAGGTCAGTGTTTCTGTAGGTATAATTGACAAGCTGCGTTTTTCAGGCTGTGGCCCCACATTGCGGAAACGCAGCTTCTTTTGTTGCAGATTTTGCTGCGTTTTTTTGAGCCAAAGCCAAGAATGGCTACAGAGGGAATGGGAAATATTTAGGAAGTTCTTATACTTCTCCCTTCTGCTCAATCCACTCCTGGCTTTGGCTCAAAAAACTGCAACAAAAGAAGCTCAAAGTGTTTTTGAAATCGCAGCATTTCCGCTGTGTGGATAGATTAGCCAGAATCCCATCCACTTTGCAGGTATTGTAAAATGCTGCAGTTTTTGCCGTGGCGATTCCGCCACAGCCAAATCGTGACGTTTTCACAATGTGAGACCCCGGCCTTAAAAAGAATCTAACATAAAAACCCAGCATATCAACCCACAGAAAGATAGGTTTAAGTCACCTGAATGAGATGGTGTTCCCCTTGTGAATCAGTGCTTTCACTGCTGAGAAATTGCTGTTTTAGCCAAAATGCAAATGGAATCTTTGGAGCAATGAGGGCATGCCTGTTTACCCTTTTGGACAATGGTAATGCCCTCATTGCTCCAAAGAGCTAATCTGCAATTTGCAGAGCTGGGCTGATATGCTGTGTTCTGATGACAGTCTCCCTTTAAGCTGTCCATTTTCTCTATGACATGGTTCATATGTGAAGGTTGTCTTCTTACATTACAACAAAAGTTCTGATAATTCAGATAAAGGGGCAGACGACTGATCATTGGCATGGCCTGGGCTTCATCTGATGAGACCCACTCTGATCTTCAGCATGGATGACTTTTTACTTGCAGTACCCAGCAATGGCAGAAAAAAGCAAGCACGTCATATTAACTTTCCGACAGGTATCCAACATCTGTCCTGTCTATTTGCGTCACGAAAAGACACCAATTTTTGGTAAATCTCTACTGTATGGCCAGCTTTAGTGGTAAATTGTGGTAAATAGTTAAACATATAGTGAATATTATTAAGGCCACATTCAGACAGCCATAATATGTCCACGTAATACTCTCCATATTACAGCTATAAATCCCATACTGACCGCAGGTCTAATGACCTAAACTAGCAGCATCATAGGGACCAATGACACTGTGAGTTTAGATCAGTAGACCCGTGGTCGTGACAGGGTTTGTGGCAGTAATACCGACCCTATAACATGGATGTATTGTGCCTGTCTGAATGTAGCCTAAAGGATACACAGGAGCAGCTGCAGCCCCGCTCCATAATGCTTGGAGCTCCATTCTAGCTGCAAGGACCAGATGTAACAACCAGAATGTAGGGCCGCAGCTGAGTTGTCTGGCTGGAGAATGACTATAATCTAGGACTATAGTATGGGGTCACCTGCCCTAGGCAGAGAAAGTACATCATCTTGGTAAAGCATTCTTTCAATTCCCCCCCAAGAGACCGCTCTGTATACACAGCTGTGACTTGCTTACATTTCTGTACCATAATCCTATGGAGAAGCTATATACACTGAGTTCTACGTATGAGTATATGGATACGTGTGTATAAACCAATACTCATACTCCTATACAGCGCACTGCTCAAGATCTGGTCCTTAAAAAGTTTAAGCACTCCTTAAGTTGACAGCAATTTGCCTCTTTGATTCAGTTTAGATATTCTCAAGACACTCTGTAAATCCTCCTGTAAATTTAATGTAAAGCAAACAGAGCTGGAGTCTTCTGTATCCATGTATTACGTACATACTGCTGATACTTTCTACTGTCACGTATGGTTTTTGACACTGTAGTTACTCATGAGAAGCCTTCGGCCTCCCTACAGAATCCTTCTCACCCATGCTGCTTGTATGTGTCACATATGTTTGGGATGTCGCTTAGCAACAAGTGTCAAAGTACACAGAAGACAACAGTGGATATGGTGGTGTCACTGTCTGTTCTGAACTGATGTTCGGCACTTGTGCACCACACCACACATACTGCCCACATGGCTGTGTTCACACATGGTTGTAGTACGCCAAGCAGCCAAAAGACCCACAGCCGAGCTGCACAGTTTTACCGAGAACTGCCACGGTCTTGCAGTGAGGTTATTCCCGGCACATTCTATACAGGGGAAAAACACATTTCAAGCTGGATTCACACTTTCATTGGAGTCTCTGTAGAAGACTCCGCTGCAGAATCCGCTTAAGGCTAAGGCCCCACGTAGCGAGCCGCAGCAGAAAAAGGGCTGTGGGGAAAAATGCGGCGGAAATGCATTGAGGTTTTTCCCGCAGCGCTTTTCACAGAAAGTTCGCAGAGGTTTCCTCTGTGGACTCTCTGCATCAATTCTACCTATAGAGAAACGCATTTCTGTAGATATAATTGACATAATGCGATTTCCATAATGCGGTTTTGGAAATCGCAGCATTTCCTCTGCGCGTATTTCTCTGCAATGTGTGTATGGGATTCATTTTGCAGGGACTGTAAAAGGTTTACGCTATGTGAGGCCCCAGCCTAAAATCTGCGGAGAGAGGAGTCCTGCAAGGAGGACTTTTCTCTCCATCGGTTTCAGTATAAAACCGGCGGAAACTGATCGTCTGGCGGACCTCATTATTTAAGTGGGCAGGGTCTCCATCTTTTGGGTCCGCATGGATGCGTAGGACTGAAACCCGAACACCAGTGTGAACCTAGCGTCACCTGTATAACTGGACTGCTAATAATCGCACTGCAAAACCGAGGCAATTCACAGTAAAAATGTGTATGGATTTTGGTTGTATGTCCCACTACTGCAATGTGTGAACACAGCCTAAAAAAACCTTTCTAATTCTGATGCTGCTATATTCTTCTGTCCCTAAAAAGCAACTTAAACCAGCATAGGTGTGAACAGAACCTGAGTTCTGAGTTTCTGAAAAAGAAATCTGAAGGCTTTTACTTTGGAGTCTGCGCCATACATGTAATGATACATAATCTATAATCAATATGTCACATGTATGTCCAGCTTTAGCAGTTATCACATGGTATCCGCTATCTCTATACCACACACTAGGTCTATGTACTGGTATTGTGTTTGTTTGTATATAGTACCCTCATGCAGTTGTGCATTTTCTAAACTATGTAAGGCTCTGTTCACATTTGTACTTATCATTTAACATCAGAATAAGAGAATTTACACATGACGGACACCTAAAAGATACCCAACAGATTCCATTAACTACAATGAGGTATGTCAGGTTTTCGCCATAGTGGTCTTCATTCTACCGCAGGCCACGTTATATTTTTCAGCATTTTTGACAGAATCTGCAACTGAGGCTCCTAACGCAAATGTGAACATAGCCCAAGCTTTACTACTGAAGCACATGAAATGTAATACACAAAGCAAACACTCTTCTTCCTGTACAAGATCCCTTCATCCATAATTCACATTCGGACACAATGTATATGCAGAAACGCATTACAATACAACATAACACATAGCCATGGACTACCAAACAAACTTGCCATTAACTTTCCAAAACTGCAGCATTCATCCATCCTGTAATGCAGTAAGTCTGCCTGCAGACCTATATAAAAGCACATATTTTACATCACGAATGACCTAGACCAAATGACAAAGTCAGCTCTGTTACCTCTAAACTATATGATACTTTTACTTTCTCTCCATATCCTGTTTGGCTTCAGCCCTTAGGTAGAGGACGTGCTAGACATAGAAATGACATTGACCCTGCTGCAAAGCCGATCACACCCACCCAACTTCAGCAGAACTCCCAAACTTCTGCTCACATCAATGTCAAACCTTGCTGCCTCCATATACATATATACATTAATAAAGTATGCAGATACCTCTGGGAAGCCTTCATGTAAAATTTCCTGCAGATTGCCCCTGGCCAGATAGGCGATCATCATCCACAGCAGCAATGGCCTGTCTCTCCCACTTAATCCCACTGGAGTTTACGGTGTGTCCAGGCTATTTCCAAGCACAAAGCATTAGTAGCCATCGGGGATAATGCTGGTCCTCTCCGCCTGTTAATGTGAGACTACAAGCAAAGCTGCAGGGAAGGAGGGGGTGAAGGGGAGATGCAAAGCGGCACTGAGCATGCTCGTAATGGGATCTCCTACCAGCGTGTGTGGTGTCAGCCCTTACATCACTAAGACAACCAGCAGTTTATAGGATGGAGACACAGGAAGAAGTAACAGAAAACAGATGCAAATGTCTGTAAAAGCAGCTGCTGCGCCTGCTAGGACCCAGAAGACTAACTTCAAAGCAGCAGTATATGGGGCAAGTCCAGCCCACGCAGGATATGCTCCACATCAGACGACAGTCTTCCCGATGGTCATATATACTTCATAAACTGGCACACTTATGGGCACATTAACTTGCCAACGGTGAAGCGAGAAAGATGCAATTAAACCAAAACCACAAGGCTTCAGGACTGGGGTCCCACCATGATGCCGTATGCCCATTTTATGGTTCAGTTCAGTAATACCACAAGAGAGGTCTAGCAGCCTCCATTATACACATTATACACACACCCTAAGGGTATATACACATGTAGCTGCAGATTTCCTCTTAGATTTGTTGCAATTTTGTTGCTAATTTCACCCCCTCAATGAAATGGTTGAAATCTGCATTGAAAATACGCCCAAAAAATTGACATGGTGCAGATTTTAAAATCCGCACCATATGTCAATTTCTGCTCTGAAAAAATCTGCATCGTGTACATGAAGTTAATAAAGTCTCCTTGAGTTAAATGCTACTGAATTACGATGTGGATTGTTCATGCACACGTGAAAGTGGAAAAACCTTCACCAAAGCATTAGTAACGCTAGGTTCACAATAGCATTCGGGTTTCCGTCCTTTGGGTCCACTTGCGGACCAGAAAAACGGAGACCCTGCCAGCTTAGAAAGCGGTTACACGTGGAAACCTGCAGACCTCATAGACTATAATGGGGTCCGTGGGTCGCTCGGTCCTCCTTGTAGGACTTTTCTCGATTTTAGGCCGGGGCCCCACGTGGTTTTTACAGCCCCTGAAAAGTGGATGGGAAGGCGGTTACCTGCCTATTTTATACTGAAATGCTTGTAGGACTTTTCTCTCTGCCTATTTTAAGTGTAATTGGGGACGTAGTCCCTGAATGCTAGTGTGAACCTAGCATTACATTTAAGAGATTCTCTGAGACTCTGTTGCAGTGTCCGCCCAAAAATTGGATGAGGAAAAAGTCCTGTGGAAAAATTCCTGCATTATAATCAATGGGGTCCGTTGGACTCTGTGTGTTACCAATATTTTAGCAGTCTGCCTCTACATTGTTCTGGTCGTTCGA
This sequence comes from Leptodactylus fallax, assembly GCA_947044405.1. Taxonomy (NCBI): domain Eukaryota; kingdom Metazoa; phylum Chordata; class Amphibia; order Anura; family Leptodactylidae; genus Leptodactylus; species Leptodactylus fallax. Next base: position 1,532,740 of record CAMRHE010000280.1, on the reverse strand, counting down.
CAGGCTAGAACAACGGAGATGCAACAATAGCGTGAACCTAGCATTCATGTGTGTAGTCTGCACCATGTGCATGTATCCTAACGCTGAATGCACACAGTCGTGCGCATGTACAGGTATATGAGAAAAGGGCACGGACCTATACTCTCCATTTAATGAGTCTGGACAGCAAAACAGACAGGAATAGGAGCTGTCCTGAGTTTTGCCTCTGGACTCACAGCCCCCCACACAGCCCCATAACACATGGTGTTGTATATGCGGCTATAAGAAAATAATGTGTCAGTGTGATATCCGTTAAAAACACGTCTAGCACACTGACTCAGCACACGTGTGCATATAGCCTCACATATGCGTAAAAAGGTTTTCTTGAGCCACAGCCAGGAATGGATTTAGAAAGGAGAAATATAAGGCCTTATTCACACATCCACATCTGCAGTCTGCGCTTTTCACGGATGGTGTGCTGTCCATGGTTAATACGCTTTTTGTGTCTGTAAAAAGCAGATCAGTATTCTTTTTGTTTCTAATATTTTGTATGTCTCTGGGTCCATGAAAAACGGATGACACAAGGATGTCATCCCTTATTATTTTCACAGACATTTTTTCTCACGACCTGCATGCATGTAATGCGTGCGGGTGGTGTGAATTGTGTCATAGCCATGAAGCCGTATCTGCCTAAACACACAGCAATACGAGCCGCTGGTTATATATAGTATGGTTCTCAGAGCTGGAGATTTGTGAGATAAACTATAGTAGTAGTGATGGTACAGGCAGATTATTTCTTGACTTCCTTTCAGTAACTCCTCTGAACACCACTCCCCCCAGCCAGAAACAGCTGATAACTGAGGACAATAGACTGCATGTGGTTTGAGGTGGTCACAGACATTATTCTTTTCCTCGATTCCCTCAGTAAACGGCCCATTGGACTCGGTGGGTTATTTCTAGAGGGAAGGAGATGACTTGTAGGCACATCTGGGTTACTCTTATCCAGGATGTCTATCCCCTTTACCTCACAAAGAAACCGGAGAGCCAGGTGCACTATATGTACATAAGAAGCAGGAGGAACGCACAACCAGTCATGTCAGTCTTCATGTGGCAGAACTTTCCCATAGTTGGCAAACAAGAGAGATCAGTCCTGACGTCTTCTGCTGACAAGTTGTTAACATTGACAGAGGTGGTATAACAAACAGGCTGGCTCCCTGGCGGCTATCACCCAGCTTTCCTATAGTCCTGACCTGAAAGTCTGCTATTTAACAATCATACATGTGGTACAGAACACGGCAGGTTTGTATTCAGGAATCCCTGAGTATAACTATGAGGATAGTAGGTATAGTCACTGGGGCCCACAACTAAGGGGTCCATAAACCAATGTGCATTATATCTTTTCTCATGATGTAACAATACTTAACCCTGTGATGTTACTGCGGACATTACAAAGTACTTTGTGTTATCGCTGTGATGTGATGTCATTGTCAGCATTATCCCTGCAGTATAACATCACTGTGAAATATTATTGTGCTCTGACATCACTCTATACATTATCCTGGTACTGCAACACCGGTCAAATTTCGGTGCTGTAACTTTACAAATAATTTACTTGTGCCTTATGACATCACTATATAGTTTGTCTTTGCACTGTGATATCACTGAGTAGATTATCCCTGCATGATGACATCACTGGGTTTGGATCCCTGCACTGTGATATCACTAAGTAGGTTACCCTTGCACTGTGACATCACTGGGTAGGTTATCTTTGCACTGTAACATCACTGAGTAGATTATCTCTGTACTTTGATATTAGCAAGTAGGGTAGCCTTGTAATATGACAGCACTAAATAAATTACGTTTACACAGTGACACCACTAAATAGGCTATCACTGCAGTGTGACATTACTGACTAGTTTAACCCTGCACTGTGACATCACTGACTAGTTTAACCCTGCACTGTGACATCTCTGAGTAGTTCGGCACTGTGACATCACAGACAAATTTATCCCTGCACTGTGACATCATTGAGTAGGTTATCCTGGCACTGTGACAACAATGGGTAGTTTATCCCTGCGCTGTGACATCACTGGGTTTGGATCCCTGCACTGTGACATCTCTGACTAGTTTAACCCTGCACTGTGACATTTCTGAGTAGTTCGGCACTGTGACATCACTGACTAATTTATCCCTGCACTGTGGCATCACTGAGTAGGTTATCCTGGCACTGTGACACTAAAGGGTAGTTTATTTTAGTTTAGTTTGACTCTCACTGTCAATCACTGTGTGGGTGGGGTAATCAGGACTCTCACTGTCAATCACTGTGTGTGAGTGGGGTAATCAGGACTATCACTGTCAATCACTGTGTGTGGGCGGGGTAATCAGGACTATCATTGTCAATCACTGTGTGGGCGGGGTAATCAGGACTATCACTGTCAATCACTGTGTGTGGGCGGGGTAATCAGGACTATCACTGTCAATCACTGTGTGTGGGCGGGGTAATCAGGACTCTCACTGTCAATCACTGCGTGGGCGGGGTAATCGGGACTCTCACTGTCAATCACTGTGAGTGAGCGGGGTAATCATGACTATCACTGTCAATCACTGTGTGTGGGCGGGGTAATCAGGACTATCATTGTCAATCACTGTATGTGGGCGGGGTAATCAGGACTATCACTGTCAATCACTGTGTGTGGGCGGGGTAATCAGGATTCTCACTGTCAATCACTGTGTGGGTGGGGTAATCAGGACTCTCACTGTCAATCACTGTGTGTGAGTGGGGTAATCAGGACTATCACTGTCAATCACTGTGTGTGGGCGGGGTAATCAGGACTATCATTGTCAATCATTGTGTGGGCGGGGTAATCAGGACTATCACTGTCAATCACTGTGTGTGGGCGGGGTAATCAGGACTATCACTGTCAATCACTGTGTGTGGGCGGGGTAATCAGGACTCTCACTGTCAATCACTGCGTGGGCGGGGTAATCGGGACTCTCACTGTCAATCACTGTGAGTGAGCGGGGTAATCAGGACTATCACTGTCAATCACTGTGTGTGGGCGGGGTAATCAGGACTATCATTGTCAATCACTGTGTGTGGGCGGGGTAATCAGGACTATCACTGTCAATCACTGTGTGTGGGCGGGGTAATCAGGATTCTCACTGTCAATCACTGTGTGGGTGGGGTAATGGGACTCTCACTGTCAATCAATGTGTGTGAGCGGGGTAATCAGGACTCTCACTGTCAATCACTGTTTGGGCGGGGTAATCGGGACTCTCACTGTCAATCACTGTGTGTGAGCGGGGTAATCAGGACTATCACTGTCAATCACTGTGTGTGGGCGGGGTAATCAGGACTATCATTGTCAATCACTGTGTGGGCGGGGTAATCAGGACTATCACTGTCAATCACTGTGTGTGGGCGGGGTAATCAGGACTCTCACTGTCAATCACTGTGTGGGCGGGGTAATCGGGACTCTCACTGTCAATCACTGTGTGTGAGCGGGGTAATCAGGACTATCACTGTCAATCACTGTGTGTGGGCGGGGTAATCAGGACAATCACTGTGGGGGGGGGTATAGGACAATCACTGTCAATCACTGTGTGTGGGCGGGGTAATCAGGACTATCATTGTCAATCACTGTGTGTGGGCGGGGTAATCAGGACTCTCACTGTCAATCACTGTGTGTGGGCGGGGTAATCAGAACTCTCACTGTCAATCACTGTGTGGGTGGGGTAATGGGACTCTCACTGTCAATCACTGTGTGTGAGCGGGGTAATCAGGACTATCACTGTCAATCACTGTGTGGGGGGGGTGGGGCGGGGTAATCAGGACTATCATTGTCAATCACTGTGTGGGGCGGGGTAATCAGGACTATCATTGTCAATCACTGTGTGGGCGGGGTAATCAGGACTATCACTGTCAATCACTGTGTGGGCGGGGTAATCAGGACTATCATTGTCAATCACTGTGTGTGGGCGGGGTAATCAGGACTATCATTGTCAATCACTGTGTGGGCGGGGTAATCAGTACTATCACTGTCAATCACTGTGTGTGGGCAGGGTAATTGGGACTCTCACTGTCAATCACGTGTATGGGCAGGGTATCAGGCAGGACCTATACACACACTATATATACTATATAAATAAATATATATATATATATATATATATATATATATATAGCTCAGCTGTTACAACCCATATTAACAGACTGCTCAGAATACATATTTATAAACTCTATGGAATACTGACAGCTTTCAGCTCTGAAGTCAGCAGAATTCTTGATATATCTCTTGACTTAACACGTGTAACATAAAATTAATACAAGATAAACAAGGCATTGTATCTGAAAAGTTTGGCTTTTTACTGAATATCTTGGTGCAGCATGCTACACCATTCTGGACATGTTACAGAGCCTAACAAAACTTGTTATGTGCAGTACACAAAAACTATGCATAACTATGAATAACACAAAGCTATCCATATGCCTGGAAACTGATCTATGGGCAGCAAATTATAGAGCAGGCGGAGGGAGCTGAGCAGATTGATATATGGGAATTGTAGGAAAGGATTTAATATAACTTGTCTCATTGTAACTGGTGATTATTCTCAACTTAGGAGTCCAGTAGGCGGTCCTTCTCATTACCTCTGCATGCACAGTAAAACTGTCCATCACTGGGTAGGACCACCCACTGGACTGCTGAGCAAATAAATGAATAAAATATTTTAAAAGTTATACTGAAGCTTTTCACACAAAACTATATACCAGTCTGCTCAGCTCCTCCTGCTCTATAACATCCTGCCTGCTGACAGGCTGGCAGTTTTAACGTGGCAGGTTCCCTTTAAGCATGAGAATGATGTTACCACACTGACATAGAAGGCACACTCCTATGTTACTGTGCATGTACTGAGCTCCACATAACTCCAAGAAAGATCAAAGGATCAGAGAAAACACATCCACTTAGTAAAAGCCTGAATCTTCAACTCACGTTGCTCTGCCTGCTGCTCCTCTCATTACAGTCTATTATCTAGGAACCCCCAACTCCATGCAAAATGCTCAATAGACAATAATGATGATACTTTTATATAGAATATGCCATATCCTTTCATTTATCCTATAATATATGCTATAATAGTCAAAGAACAAACATCATATACAAACTTGGATAGTTGCACCATTTTTTGCTAGACATACAGTACAGACCAAAAGTTTGGACACACCTTCTCATTCCAAGAGTTTTCTGTATTTTCATGACTATAAAAATTGTAGATTCACACTGAAGGCATCAAAACTATGAATTAACACATGTGGAATTATATACTTAACAAAAAAGTGTGAAACAACTGAACATATGTCTTATATTCTAGGTTCTTCAAAGTAGCCACCTTTTGCTTTGATTATTGCTTTGCACACTCTTGGCATTCTCTTGAGGAGCTTCAAGAGGTAGTCACCTGAAATGGTTTTCACTTCACAGGTGGGCCCTGTCAGATTTAATAAGTGGGATTTCTTGCTTTATAAATGGGGTTGGGACCATCAGTTGTGTTGTTCAGAAGTCAGGTGGATACACAGCTGATAGTCCTACTGAATGGAGTGTTAGAATTTGTATTATGGCAAGAAAAAAGCAGCTAAGTAAAGAAAAACGAGTGGCCATCATTACTTTAAGAAATGAAGGTCAGTCAGTCCGAAAAATTGGGAAAACTTTGAAAATGTCCCCAAGTGCAGTGGCCAAAACCATCAAGCACTACAAAGAAACTGGCTCACATGAGGACCGCCCCAGGAAAGGAAGGCCAAGAGTCACCTCTGCTGCGGAGTATAAGTTCATCCGAGTCACCAGCCCTCAGAAATCGCAGGTTAACAGGTGTGTTTGGGGTCATTGTCCTGTTGAAAAATAAATGATGGTCCAACTAAATGCAAACCGGATGGAATAGCATGCCGCTGCAAGATGCTGTGGTAACCATGCTGGTTCAGTATTCCTTCAATTTTGAATAAATCCCCAACAATATCACCAGCAAAGCACCCCCACACCATCACACCTCCTCCTCCATGCTTCACGGTGGGAACCAGGCATGTAGAGTCCATTCGTTCACCTTTTCTGCGTCGCACAAAGACACGGTGGTTGGAACCAAAGATCTCAAATTTGGACTCATCAGACCAAAGCACAGATTTCCACAGGTCTAATGTCCATTCCTTGTGTTCTCTTGTACTTGTTGCCTGTCCTTAGCAGTGGTTTCCTAGCAGCTATTTTACCATGAAGGCCTGCTGCACACAGTCTCCTCTTAACAGTTGTTGTAGAGATGTGTCTGCTGCTAGAACTCTGTGTGGCATTGACCTGGTCTCTAATCTGAGCTGCTGTTAACCTGCGATTTCTGAGGCTGGTGACTCGGATGAACTTATCCTCCGCAGCAGAGGTGACTCTTGGTCTTCCTTTCCTGGGGCGGTCCTCATGTGAGCCAGTTTCTTTGTAGCGCTTGATGGTTTTGGCCACTGCACTTGGGGACACTTTCAAAGTTTTCCCAATTTTTCGGACTGACTGACCTTCATTTCTTAAAGTAATGATGGCCACTCGTTTTTCTTTACTTAGCTGCTTTTTTCTTGCCATAATACAAATTCTAACACTCCATTCAGTAGGACTATCAGCTGTGTATCCACCTGACTTCTGAACAACACAACTGATGGTCCCAACCCCATTTATAAGGCAAGAAATCCCACTTATTAAACCTGACAGGGCACACCTGTGAAGTGAAAACCATTTCAGGTGACTACCTCGTGAAGTTCATCAAGAGAATGCCAAGATTGTGCAAAGCAGTAATCAAAGCAAAAGGTGGCTACTTTGAAGAACCTAGAATATAAGACATCTTTTCAGTTGTTTCACACTTTTTTGTTAAGTATATAATTCCACATGTGTTAATTCATAGTTTTGATGCCTTCAGTGTGAATCTACAATTTTTATAGTCATGAAAATACAGAAAACTCTTGGAATGAGAAGGTGTGTCCAAACTTTTGGTCTGTACTGTATATAAATAATATGTAATAGCATACTCATAACAACAGGGCCAGAGCTGAGAAGTGGGTAGACCAAACCACCGACTCTGACTCCTGACAGCCATGGTCAGACGGAAGCAGTAAAGATCCTCTAATTTATAAAAAATCCAGTGATTTATTCCTATCAAAGTAAATATGTAACAAGCGATTCATCTAATTAATTATGTTATATTAATAATTATATAATACAATTAAAAAACATAGTTTTATTTTGAAGTTGGTAACTTTTTTCTGACTTTGACTCCAGCCAAAATTGGTTCCGACTCTGACTCCAAAGACTTGAGCAGGGCTGTGGAGTCAAAGTCATGAAATCGGAGTTTGAACCAGTTTTGGGTGGAGTCAGGGTTGAAATTGGAAAAAAGTTACTGACTCTGACTATTACATATTTACTGTCGTATGAATATAATCACTAGCTCTTTAATGAATTAGAAGATCTTTACTGCTTCTGACTGTGGCTGTCAGCCATTTATGAAGGAGTCGGATTTGGGCTGTGGAAAAATGGGGCAGTCAGCGTCAGTGGTTTGGCCTACCGACTTCACAGCCCTGCATAGTAACTCTTCCCCCAACACTAAACCATCCCAAGCTTTATCTGCCCAAAATATGATGGACAAAGACAGGAGATGGACAGGAAAAAACACATGACCATTCAGGGAAATCTGTTCTGTATCTTGTATAACAAATGCATTACTTATCTTTTTCCAAGATGGTAGATCTGTTGAGAAGCAACCATTAGCCATCTCCTATCTGGCCACATATAACAAGTACCCTAAGGCTGACGCCCCACGTTGCAGAAATGCAGCTTTTTTTGTTGCAGATTTTGTTGCGATTTTTTGAGCCAAAGCCAAGAATGGCTACAAAAGGAATGGGAAATATATAGGAGGCTCTTAGGCTGTGTTCACACTTTGTTTTTTGCAGGCAGAATGGGAGTTAGTAGCAGTTTTTTTTTCCTCTAGCTAATTTTTTCCGCTAGCGGAAAAAAAAAGCAACATGACCTATCTTCAGGCGGATTCCGCCTTGAAAAACCCATTGAAATCAATGGGAGGCGGAAAAACTGCTAACGTTTTGCAAAAACCCATATATACCCATATACTTTTACCTTCTACTCTATCCATTCGTGGCTTTGGCTCAATAAAACACAACAAAATCTGCAACAAAAAAAGCTGCATTTCTGGAACATGGGGCCTTAGGCCCAGTTCACATCTGTGTTCGGGTTTCCCAAGCGGACTCCCCAAACGGAAACCTATATGCATAAAAAAGCGGTTTACCTGGGAAACCCGCGGACCCCATAAACTATAATGGGGTCTGTGTGGTTTCCGCTCGAAACATGCAGAAACATGCGGAGAGAAAACCCGAACGCAGATGTGAACTGGGCCTTAGCCTAAAAGAGTATTCCATGTGTTTAAAGTCTATCAAAAATATACTTTTTAAGTACAAAAAACTGAACACTGGCTGTCCTGCTCCTGGAAACTCCGAATATCTGAGGACACCAGGAAACCAGCGTCTAATTCTCCTGCAGCACCACATGTTGTCCACTGAAATGAATAAGTTGTCTATGTATTGTGATCGGTACAGCTCTCCCGTGCTGCTTTGGTGATCTGCAGGGGTCTCAGGTGTCAGACCCCCACAGATATAATATTCATGGCCTATCCTAAGGATAGGCCATCAATCTTAAACACCGGATAACCCCTTCAACATTGAACAACATTCATCTCTTAATTTTCCAAGTATCTGGGGTAGTCAAACATTTCTTAGAAGGTTCATAGCTGTTCATGTGTTTGGAACAGTTGGTCGTACGACGAACCAACCACAGTTCTTTTCAGAGGAGCGATGGTAATCTAAAACTGAATGTGTATGGCCAGCTTTAGGCTCTGTACACCCACAAAGGCACTCTTCACAAGGTGATATAGTACTCCTCCTGACCTATGTAATATACAGAATTGCTGGGTTTTCCAGAGACTCTCTTCATAAGTGCTCTACAATCTGACAGACAGATCATACTCTAGGGGAATAGCAAAGCATGAGAAGGGGCTCTTGTCTTGGAGTACTTACATGCGCTGTAGGAGGAAGGTTCTGAGCTGGAGTCCCCATAATTTTCTATACAGAGCCAGGCTGCGACTTCCCAACTACTCCTGAAACATACAAAAACATATCCCATAGGTTATACACAAGGCACAGAAACATCAGCTACACCTAGTGCTTGTTATTGTGGGTGGGAACAGTTACTAAACCTCTATAAACTACATTAGACATGAGTGTTTAAAGGAACAATAGTGTCACACACCATGTACACACCATATAAGAACACAGTATACATAATACAGACCACTCTAATTTTACATGAAAATTAGAAAGGATTGCTCAGGAATGGTGGGGGCTGGAGAAAGAATTCCAACTGTGCCAGAATCAGTGGAGCAGCACCTATTAAAGGATGCAAAGGCTTGGAGTTGGCGCATATCTAAGTGCCTGCCACCAATGTGTTGTGATAAACAATATATCTTCGTTATGTTTGTCACTTTTGCAGATTTGGAGAAAATCAACTTTGAAGTCTTATGCAAATGAGGCAGCTGGTGCAATGGGGGCGGACCTTCAGCCCTGGGAGCACTGCTCTTGCTTCTTAGGTAGATGAGTGATGTCATAGCAATGGGTGGATCAACTGTCACTGAACAGGATGGCACTGGCATGAAATGGTAGGGGTCTGAGTGACAAGAACTGAAGGCCCGCCCCCGGTGCACCAACTACCTCATTTGCATAAGACTTCAAAGTTGTTTTTCTCCATTTTGCAGCATTTTTTTTGAGCCAAAGCCAAAAATGGCTACAAATGGAATGGGAAATATATAGGAAGTTCTTATACTTCTCCCTTTCTGCTCAATCCTTTCCTGGATTTGGCTCAAAAAACCGCAGCAAAATCTGCAACAAAAAAAAGCTGTGTTTCTGCAATGTGGGGCCTCAACCTTACAGTAACAAAAGCATTTTTTAATTTCATGCAGTTTTTGAAGCCATATCGAGGTGTGGATCATAAAGCGGGAGAACCTATAAATGGGAATTCTCTCTTTTACAATCCACTTCATGTTTTTGGTTGGCATCAAAAAACCTGAATGTGTGTCCTTACCCTGGGGGTGGAATCAATGTAGTGCTTATTAATGGTGTCAGCCCTTGATCCAGCAGCTCCAAGAAACTGAATGACATAAAAAACACCTTACCTTTTAATTGGCCACCTTGCATTAATGGGCCCAAATCTGGGGAAAGGCAATTTAGACACGGTATATAATAAAGAGGGTAAGTACAAGACTCAAGAACAAAGTCCTCATTACTATCGTCTTTTGTAGCCCAGCAGTCTATTAAGTGGACATGGGTCCAGCAGCCCCTCCCCCAACACATGAATCGCCATTCAGTCTTTGTGAATAGAGGCCATGGCTCAAACTATGGGGTCATGAGACAATAAGAATAAATGGTCCGCAGAAGACTGACAGGGGGTGTTAGTGGGGGGATGGACAGCTTTAGGATTTCACCCTGTCACTTGACTTCTTCATAAAGGTCTCTGCCGTGTTTAATCTTCAAGATCAATTCCTTTCAGTCAGACCAGGGCAGCAAGTTCAGCGCATCATTCAGGGGTCAAATCATGATCTATACAAGCAACTTCATTATGAACTAGATGACAAATTTTAAGAGGAACTGAGGCGCAAGATTTTTGGATCCAGATGAAATCACTAGGATCGATGAACAGAAAAATAATGGCAAAAGTCATGAGACAGAAGCCCTTTAAGGCCGGGGCCCCGCGTAGCAGAGATGCCGTGGCAAAAATTGCGGTGTTTTACAGTCACTGCAAAGTGGATGGGATTCTGGCTAATCCCATCCACACATTGCAGAAAAATATCTGCAGCAGACATGCTACGATGTCAAAAACTGTTGCGTTTTTGTCAATCGCAGCACGTCAATTATACTTACGGAAATGCTGGCATTTTCTGTATAGGTATAATGGAAACAGAAAGTCTGAAGACGAAAACTCTGCTGACTTTCTGTGAAAAGCGCTGCGGGAAAAAACGCAATGTGCTTCAGTCGTGGTTTTTCCCGCAGTGCTTTTTCGCTGTTGACTGCTACATGGGCCCTTAGTCTTATATGTAGCATATAACAAACCAAACTCCCCCATGGAAGTGCTGCTGTATTAGACTGGAATAAAATACATATCAAGCACAAACACATATGTTAGGCAGGGGCAGATTAAGGGTACCATGGGCTCCCCCTTTACACAAAAGATCCCTAAAACAGAATAATGCCCTCCATGCAATATAATTTCCCATAGCGGCCCCATAAAGTATAATGTCCCATAGTGGCCCCTCCACACAGTATAATGTCCCATAGTGGCCCCTCCACACAATATAATGTCCCACAGTGGCCCCTCCACACAGTATAATGTCCCATAGTGGCCTCTCCACACAGTATAATGTCCCATAGTGGCACCTCCACACAATATAATGTCCCATAGTGGCCCCTCCACACAATATAATGTCCCACAGTGGCCCCTCCACACAGTATAATGTCCCATAGTGGCCCCTCCACACAGTATAATGTCCCATAGTGGCCCCTCCACACAGTATAATGTCCCATAGTGGCCCCTCCACACAGCAAAATGTCTCATAGTGGGCCCTCCACACAGTATAATGTGTCACAGTGACCCCTCCACACAGTATAATGTGTCACAGTGACCCCTCCACACAGTATAATGTGTCACAGTGACCCCTCCACACAGTATAATGTGTCACAATGGAACATAAGGTTAACCAAATGGGTTCTTGTTACGAATTTTCCAAAAATATCAGGTTTTTAGAGTTTGCCACCCACAAACTAGTGTTATGCTCTGAAATCTCTTGATGATGCACAGACACAAGCATTATTATGCTGGGTGGCTCATGTGACTGCTGAGGCCCAACCATAGGTCCCTGACCTCATTCAGGAGGACGGAAGAGGCCAAGCCCAGGGAAGGTGACTAACACTGTTTGTTATGTTTGCTCACCTCCTCCAGGCCTCCGAGTATAATAATGGCAGTTCTGGCACTTGGATGTGTTCAGTCCAAAAGAAACTGCCAGACAAATCTCACAAACATTTGAGAGATGAATCTCACGAGGGTTGCCCAACACATACTCCAGTAGGTCTCGCCACGTTCACCGATACAGTTGATTACAAAGTCGGATTATAATGGGGCAAATGTGCTGTTACTTGCCCCTGGCCCCCTTACAGCCTTGGGCTCTGAACAAACACCCATTTCACACATATAATCTACCCCTGATGTCATATGGAGCAAACATGGTGTAAAGCCTAATACCCATCATGTAAGGTTATGTTCACATGTTGGATTGAAATCCGGTATGTATTTCTGCTAAAGAAATCCAAAGCTGTACCCCCTGATTTCTGCTGAGGACATACTGCAGATGTGCTTTGGGTATGCAGCAGATTTGCACAAGGATTATCCTTAATTTGTGTTTTTGCAACCTTGTTCACATGCATCAGGCTGAACGGTGCTAAAAAATGTGCATGTCACCTATTATAGAGACTTTCCGGGCTGGGGGGGGGGGGGGTATTTCTGACAAACAGAGCAGATGGTGTCATTCAATATACAGTATGGTGCCGTACATATGTATATATGTACTACAGCTCTGCTCCTTGACAGCGGAGACAGTCTGAAACACTTGATCTGCACAGGTCCGGGTCTCAGACTACCACTGATCTGATAGCCATGACCTAGCCTCGGGATAGGACATCAGCATCAAAAATTACCCCGTCTGGAAAACCCTTTAATAGGTGACATGTAGCGTATTTTTGCGGATTTGTTGCACCACTCAGCCTGTTAGGGTGGCTCAGTGGTTAGCACTAGTGCCAGGGACAACATCTGCATGGTGTTTGTATGGTCTCCCCATATTTGTGTGGGTTTTCTCATACATGACCAAAGACATACTGATAGGGAATGTAGATTGTGAGCCCTATATGGACAGTGACTGACAATGTCTGTAAAGCGCTGCGGAATATTATGGCGCTGTATAAGTAATATAAAATAATAGGTGTGAATAAGGTTGCAAAAACCTCACTAACTCACTCAGATTTTTAGCAGATTTCATGTGGCTGCATAACTGCATCAGAATCGGCTTGTGTGTTCACAGCCTTATGATGACATATGTGACACCCATAGATTCCTGAAGCTCTGTCACCTCAGTTACTCTACATACACAAATAGCCAATAACAGGCTGCAGCCATATACTTACCATACAGATCATCTCATGCCTGCAGGGGTCACACACATACGAGGCAGAAGCTGGCTGATAACTGCGACAACTCCGGAAAAGTCTCGCAAGAGGCGCATCCCTCCACACGGCTGCAGCGTGCTGCAGTTACTATAGCAACCTATACACTCGACGGAGAAGGGGCGTGGCCATCACTCTGCGTCCAGTCAATGGGAATCCTCATTGGCCAGCATTGGCCTCTACCTCCCCCCATCAGCATCCGATTGGTAGTGAGGAGCGGGGCGGGACTAAAGCGCGCTGTGTGATTGGTAGACGGATGCATTAGTAGAGATGATTGTCAGCGGATGGCGACTTGTTTATTTGACCTTATAGTACTTGTGTCCGGGTATGGGGCAGCCTAGCCCAGGCGGACACAGGCTTAGTGAAGTGTATTGTTACTTCAAGGAACACTCCATAAACGTCTGTCATTCTTAAAGGGCGCTCTGTATTTGGTAGTCATTGTACTGCACATTGTTGAGGCACAATTCAGATTTTTTTTTTTTTATAAATAAAGCTTTTAGTAAAAAGTTCTGCAACTTTTTAATAAACTTTGTTGACATAAATCCCTCTGCTACTTGCTATGTAATAGTATGGGATGATGTGCTGTCCATAGAGATGACAAGTCATGTGACTGGGGGAGGAGGGCTGGTCAGCTATTAGATATAGCATTTATATCACATAGTTATAAAGAGTACAGAGTCAGCTGGGTCCTATTGTCTGGGGGGGGGGGGGGTCCAATGGCCTCTTCAGTCCGTAACAAGACCCCAGTATTATAAATGGCACATGATAGGTGGGGCCTGTTACAAATTCTGGCCCAGGAACTTACCCCTCTGATGTAACAAGTTCACATACACATGACCATGTTAAAGGGGTTTTCTCATCAGTAATATCCCTTTTAAAGAAAAAAAATCCCCAGCAGATAGTGGCAGCTCCGCTCCTCGCTCCCATCACAAATAGATGATTTTACATGGATGCTCCAATCCAACAGGCTGTTTTGCTTCATAGAGGGAGGTCCCAAGTGGATGGTTTGTCTTAAAGAAACAACCATTTTACAGGGGTTATCCAGGATCTGAAGGTAATTGATACTGATGACCTATCCACAGGATCAGATCGGTTGGGGTCTGAGACTTGTATCCTGTCCCGATCACCTGTATTGGTCGCTGGAAGCTGTATACTAGCTATATAGCTGGAAGCAACCCTGATCCTATTCAAGCGAATGGGGCAGAGCTGCAGTTGCAGATGCCACCGCTATACTGTACAGACTAAACGCTCCATACAGTATTATTTTTCTTAGACTTGCATTGGCCCACAGTAGAGCAAGTGAATCCTTGGTGGACCACTGAACTAGGCTGGACCACTGACAGCGAGGGACATGTCAATCACACCGCACAGGTCATTACTTGATGCTACACATGTTGGGGCCAGTTTATGTTTAATCAAGTTTATTAAGTTTTGCAATAAGAACAGAAGAGAAAAAAAGGGGAGAGGGGTACAATGCCATAACAACAGTATCAATTAAGACAGAGGAGTCACTCAAGCCACCCTGCTCATAGACAAGATACAGTAATAAAGAATAAGGCGAGGGGCTGGCGAGGCCCACAATTAGGAAATCGGCAAGGAATAACACAGTTGAAACTAAAATAACTGTAACAATAGGTGGGTGATGGCTGAAAGAACAAAAATCCAACTATAGAGAGCCACCACAGGACCCCCCACCTAACAGTAGGTTAAGACAAACGTTGAAGGGGAGGGGGGGGTCATAGGAAGTACACAGTGTATGGGACACACAAGACCACAGACACGACAAGGACAGAGGGGACACATTGGGGCGGGGGGGGAGGAGTGGAAAAGAAAATTTGGTTATGGAGAGAAGCCGGACACTGCACCAGTAGAGGAGCAAAGCAACCCCACATCAAGAAAAGAAAGAGGAGAACTCCGAGGACTCCTGAAACATCACCCACGGCCGCCAGAGGGACTCAAATTTAGAGGGGTCGGGGCGAGTCCTCGGCCACCAGGGCTTCCATTCTCCTGATAAG
This sequence comes from Leptodactylus fallax, assembly GCA_947044405.1. Taxonomy (NCBI): domain Eukaryota; kingdom Metazoa; phylum Chordata; class Amphibia; order Anura; family Leptodactylidae; genus Leptodactylus; species Leptodactylus fallax. The sequence continues at coordinate 1,517,407 of CAMRHE010000280.1, read as the reverse complement.
GAGAAGCTCCTGAAGAAACTCCACCAGGGTAGGCGCAGCAGTACTGCGCCAATGCCTGGGAATGACTGTTCTGGCGGCCACGAGGAAATGTTGCAAGAGGTCCTTCTTAACAGCTGAGACCCTCCCTGGTATAATGGAAAGAAGTGCAAGCTGGGGCGAGGGTGTGACAGATCTGCCGCTCACTTTAGCATAAAGCGTAAAGACGGCATCCCAAAAGGGCTTGAGGGCCGCGCATTCCCACCAAATATGATACAAGGTGCCTCTTTCGGAACCACAGCGCCAACACCGGTCAGAAACACCAGGGTAGATCCTATGCAGGAGGTCAGGACAGCGGTACCAGCGGGTTAGTATTTTGTAGTTCTTTTCCTGCGCACCGCAGGGTAACGGGAGTTTATGCGTGTACAGGAAGGACTTATCCCAGTCGGCAGTGGAGAGGCAGGTACCAAGGTCAGATTCCCAGGGGCCAATGTAGGAGGGGGGCCCGGGTGTAGTGTCCTGGAGGAGGATACCATAAAGAACCGAAAGGGCACGCGGAGTGGTTCTTTCGGAACCACAGCGCCAACACCGGTCAGAAACACCAGCGTAGATCCTATGCAGGAGGTCAGGACAGCGGTACCAGCGGGTTAGTATTTTGTAGTTCTTTTCCTGCGCACCGCAGGGTAACGGGAGTTTATGCGTGTACAGGAAGGACTTATCCCAGTCGGCAGTGGAGAGGCAGGTTCCAAGGTCAGATTCCCAGGGGCCAATGTAGGAGGGGGGCCCGGTTGTAGTGTCCTGGAGGAGGATACCATAAAGAACCGAAAGGGCACGCGGAGTGGTGTCGGTCCGGGAAAGGGCAGACTCCAGGTCGGTCAGAGAAGATGAGAACATGGGAAGCAGGGAGAACTTACGGATGAAGGCAGTGAGCTGGCCATATTCTAACCAAGACAAACGAAGGTTGGGATGGGAAGCTTGCAATTGTGCCAGAGAGGGAAGAGAAGGAGAAGAACTGTCTGTGACCTGATGTAGGCGAACGTCATCCCTGGCCAGCCAGCAAAGGAATTTGTCAGCGGAGCAACCCGGCGGGAACATTGGATTTCGGAACAGAGGGCTGAGGGGGCCCGGGACCCTGGCTATGCGGCCGCCCGCACATATGGAGTCCCAGGTTTTGAGAAAGTGGGAGGATAAAATGGAGTGTCTGATAGCGCTGGGGCGAAAATGAGATGGAACCCAGGGTAGGGAAGGGAGGTGGGCCGAAAGCATGTCGGCCTCTATAGAAACCCACTGCTTGTCTGCCCCGCGATAATGCCAGTCAAAAAGGCGCAACAGTACTGTCGTGCGGTAGTATAGTCGAGGATCAGGCAGGCCCGCACCGCCACGGAGTTTATGGCGTGTCAGCGTCCGGAAGCACAACCTGCTCCGTGCTGCTCCCCACACAAACCTCCCAAACTGAGTCTGAGCACGAGCGAAGAAAGAACGTGGTATTGGAATGGGCAGAGCTTGGAACATATATAATAAACGAGGCATGACATCCATTTTCAGCACGTTGATGCGACCGAACCAGGAGAGCATGAGGGAACCATATTTCCGCAGGTCCGTCAAAAGGGATTCAAGGATTGGTAAGTAATTAAGGCGGAAGAGAAGGGTGGGGTCTGAAGGGACGTGGATCCCAAGATATTTAATGGAGGTAGGGCGCCATTTGAAGGGGAAATCGTTCGCTAGGAGGGCTGCCTCTGCTGGGGGCAAGGTGATATTGAGGGCCTCACTCTTGGAGAGGTTCACCTTGAAATTGCTCACATGGCCACAGCGACGGAACTCACGCAGAATGGATGGAAAGGAAACGCACGGCTGAGAGACGTACAAGAGGAGATCGTCAGCGTATAAGGCCGTTTTGACCTGCCGGTTGCCCAGCTGCAAACCATGAACGCTAGGACAGTTCCGTAGGGCTGTCGCTAAGTGTTCCATGACCAGTGCGTATAGAAGAGGGGACAAGGGGCAACCCTGCCGCGTGCCATTCCGAACCGGAAAAGAGTTGGAGAGAAGCCCATTGATCCGCACCTTTGCCGACGCGTCGCCGTAAAGAGAAAGCACCTTACCCAGGAACCCTGGGCCGAATTCAACTTGTTGAAGTGTGGCCTGCAGGAAGCCCCAGTGGACACGGTCGAACGCTTTTTCAGCGTCCACAGAGAGCAAGCACATAAGGACATTGGTGGTGCGGGCTGCAGAGATCGCCATGAGCGTCTTGCAAACATTGTCCCTGGCCTCGCGGCCTGTAATAAAGCCAACCTGATCAGTATGGATCAGGCCCTACATTAAAGGGGACAGACGATTAGTCAGCAATTTGGCAAATAGTTTGATGTCGATGTTGAGCAGGGAAATCGGGCGATAACTGGCACAACAGGACGGGTCTTTTCCAGGTTTGGGGAGAACCGTAATGAGGGCCGATAGGGATTGGGGGGCAAACGGAGTGGTGGCATCAATACTATTAAAGACACGGGCCATCATTGGAGAGAGAAGGTCTCGGAAGGACTTTTAAAATCTGGGGGTAAACCCATCGGGGCCAGGGGATTTGCCCGAGGGGGAAGAATGAATGGCGAGGGAGACCTCCTCTTCGGAAAAAGGGTCCTCAAGAAGCACTCTATCCAAGGGAGCGATAGTGGGAAGCGAGGTCTCGACAACATACTCCCAAATTTTCTCACTAAGATTGTCCGGGGCAAGATCGACATATTGTCCACGAATGTTATAAAGGTCGTGGTAAAAGGAACGAAACGCCTCCGCTATGTCCGCTGGGTTATGGACCGATCGGCCAGGGCCTTTACTTATCCCGGGAATGTACGTGGGGGAATTGCGAGGATGTAGGCGACGCGCGAGGGAACGGCTACACTTATCCGCAAACTCGTAATAATGTTTCCGGACATGGTCCCGGAAGAGCATGGACATCTCGTCCAGGTGGGCTCGGAGCTCCTCTCTAGCATTGAGGAGCTCCGTGAAGTCCGCCCGAGAGCAGGAACGTTTATGTTGCATTTCAAGGGAATGAATCTTAGCTAGCTGCGAGGAGACCCACGCCGCCCGCTCTTTTTTAAGACGTGCACCATGTTTAATCAGGACGCCCCGGACCACGCATTTTAGCGCCTCCCACTTTAGAGGAAGTGATGTCGAGTCCTAAGCGTGATCAAGACCAAAGTTCCTGATCGCAGCGCCGACGTCCGCCCGGCAAGTGTCATCTTTTAAAAGGCTGTCGTTCAGACGCCAGGTGAGGGGACGGCGCACGAGTCCCGGAACCTCTATTGATAGAAATACGGGCGAATGGTCAGACCAAAGAGCGGAACCGATCTGTCCTGTAGGGGCCCAAGAGAGGGCATGGTGGCTGATCAAGAAAAAGTCGATGCGGCTATAAGAATTGTGCGCGGGGGAGTGATACGTGTAGTCTCGCTCATTGGGATGTAGGATGCACCACACGTCGACCAGCTGGGAGTTATGAAGAGCAGTCTTCAGGCTACGCAGGTGGGACTGGGAGTGGGAAGGGCGGGGAGGGGTAGAGTCAGTCATGGGGTACAAAACGAAATTAAAGTCACCCCCGAGGATCATGACCCCCTCGCCAAAGTCAGAAAGTTTGCCGACTAGGTCCCTACAGTACCGCAGTTGTCTCTGATTAGGGAGGTAACAACCTGCTATGGTGAGGACCGTACCCGCGATGCGCAGTTTGAGAAAGACAAATCTACCCTCAGGGTCAATCAGAGTGTCCATTACCTCGTGCTGCAGAGATCTATGCAGAGCAATAGATACTCCCTTGGACTTGGCAACCGGGTTGACGCTGTGGAACCAAACGGGGAAATGGTGGTTGCGGATATCTGGAACATGACCTTCCTTAAAATGAGTCTCCTGTAAAATAAGGATATGAGAACGTTTTTTGTGAAGTTGGTACAAGATCTGGCTGCGTTTCTGTGGGACGTTAAGTCCTCTTGTGTTCAAGGTGCAAATATTCAAAGTAGACATAGCTAGAAAAGGGGAGGGAAAGGGGGACACAAAAGGGACAAACACTTAGGAGAGGGAAAAACTAACGCAATCCAACACGATCTAACACAGAAACAGAATTCAATTGACTGTGCAGTGAGGTGGTGGAATGAGCCACCGCCAAAACAAGTGGGGAAAAGGCAAACAATACCTAAACACGTGCTATACAATAGCACGGAGACCCCGGTGGGGAACGAGCTTTCCAGGAAGGAGCCGCTCCCTCCCCGGGTCCCCGGGCCACACCGCTACGAAGATAACTGTAACAACAAAAACTTGCTGACCAAAATAAACAATGTAAAGAGGCTAGATAGACCAAGGCGTAGGAGATAGGGGAACAAGACCGAGTAAGGGAGAAAGAAAAAGAAAGCGGGCAAGTAGAAAGCGAAGAGGAGAAGAGGGGGGGGGGGGAGGGGGGGGAAAGAAATAGTGGGAAGGATAGAGAGATAGGGAAAATAACAGCACTTCATGGCCCCGCAGGGGGCGGACGAAAACCCCTAGGGGTTATAGAAAGGCAGTCTCGCTGGTGTGCAAGAGAGGCAGTTCAGCATTCAAGTCGGGGAGGCTTGATGGTCCCGTTGCTGAGCCGCAGTCGTGGAGGCTCGATCGCGTCGGCGGCGTCTGAAGTGGCACTGGGGCCGCGCGGGTTGGGCTGGTTCTGGGGTGCCAGATAACGATGGCCACTCTGGAATCCTCACCAGGGGGAGTCCAAGGGCGGCAGTGAAGGCAGGAACATCGTCCGGACGGGTTAGGGAAATAGAACGGCCCTCCTGCCGGACCTGCAGTCGGAAAGGAAACCCCCAGGAGTACGGGATCTGGTGTTGAATCAGAAGGTCCAGGAGAGGCTTCAGAGCACGCCGCCTGGCAAGGGTGAGTCTGGACAGATCCGGGAGTAAGTTGATAGGAGCACCCTGGAACTCGACTTGGCGGGTATCCCTGGCCTTCCGCATGATAGCCTCTTTGAGCTGGTACCTATGTACCCGGCAAATGACGTCACTAGGATTGCCCGAGTCCAGAGGGCGTGGGCCCAGAGCACGATGCGCTCGGTCCAACTCGAGCGGAGAGTCGGGAGGGGCCCCCAGGAGGGAGTTGAAAATAGTGTGCAGGGTAGCGTCCAGCTGCTGGGGTTCAATGACTTCAGGAAGGCCCCGCACCCTGATATTGTTCCGTCTGTTCCTGTTCTCGAGGTCATCCAAGAGATCGGTCAGGTGGTGCAATTGGTGGGAGTGAGACAGCAGTACAGAGTCTTGGGTAGTTAACTGGATAGAAAGTGAGGTAGAGGAAGCTTCCAGGGTGTCCACTCTCCCCTCCAATGATTGTACAGTAGAACGAACAACGGCCAGCTCAGATTTGTATGACTGCTCCAGGCGTGCCACATATTCCTCCATGTCAGACTTTGTGGGGATGGCACGGAGATAGGCGTTCAATTGGCGTAGTTCGGCCAGGGTGTCGGAGGAGGTGGTAGGAGAGGATGGAGAGCAGAATAAAGGAGGAACAGTCCCAGTGGGGTCCCCCCGCACTCTGGCCAGCAGAGGCGGAGTTCATGACAGGAGGAGGTATCAGAGGGACATGGGATGCCCGAGGTAAGTATGGAGTCGCCGTGGCAGATAGCAAGCTCAGCGGTACTATGGCAGGTGCAGCGCAAAGACTACCGGTAGAGGAAGTGCCAGGAGGGTATGAGTCCAGCTGTAACCCGTTGCCAGGAGGAGCAAACAGAGGGGCCTTCATTGTAGAGCACAGGGCCGTGGAAGGGGTAGAGGAAGCCACAGGCCAGGGCAGGGTGGGGACCTTCTTACCTCCTGGAGACCCCTGGGAAGAAGGCTGCTTCATGCTGGTCGCCTCTGGGGAGGATCGCTGCGACGTGGAGGGCACAGGAGACGGCGGCAGGGACAGCCAGTCCCACTCAGAGGCCGACGCTGGCGAAGCAGAGGCTGAGCGGAGCCCAGGATCCCTCGTTATCCAAGTCCCCGGTGGGCTAAGGGAACAAGCCCCGATCTCTGGAGGAGGCAGGGCCGCCTCGGCGGCTAACACAGCTGAGAGCGCCGGCTGTGTGCGTGCGGGAGAGCCGCATGAAGAAGCGGCGGTGTCGGCCGCCATTTTGGAAGGTGCCGGCTGTGATCCAGGAGTGTCCGGGCCCCGGAGGAACCTATCAATGGTAGGCCCCGTGGGGACCCCTTGGAGGGGTAGATGTGGACCTCGGAGGGACCCGCCGGGATTTGCCCATGGTCCACAGTGCAGGGGAAGCGCTGGTCAGCAGATTCGGCGTCGGCCCAGGTAAGCCAGGGAAGGAGCTGAGGAACGCACAACCTCACTCCTCCATAGCCAGGCCACGCCCCCCGTTGGGGCCAGTTTAGGGTGGAAAAAACCACTTGACAGGTTCCCTTTAAGGCTCTGTTCACATCTGTGTTGAGGTTCCATGAGTAGCACCCTTCTCAAATTCCATCATATTTCAAGGAAGAATAGCACAGCATAGAGCCATTACGAACCCCCGACAGATCCCACAAAAAGTCAAAGTGGTCCATTGGGTGCTGTTGATATCAATCATGTGGTCCTATGATGCGGCAGAAAACCAGAAATGACAACACATGTGTGAACTCAGCTTAAAAGGTCAATCTTTAGTCTTTCACAACAACAACCTATTAAAAAAAATGCAGGTTACCCTTTGGGCTCAGTTCACACTTGTGTCACACTTCTGTTTTTTTAATGGCTAGAAACACACAGCTTAATGAATGCTTCCCTTTTTTATCCATTTCCATGAGGCCTTAGGTAAACAGCACAGACCATCAGGTTACCATCTGTTTCTGCTTCTGTTACTGTATAGTCTGTACTGTTCAGAAGCTAACTAATGCCATTTGAGAATGGGAAAAACCCAGCGGAAGTTAATATGGTCAGTAATTGAAATGCTTCTCTAAATGTTTTTGTAAAAGCAAAAGAGCAGAATAATTCAGAGAAAAGTCAGTGTGAACAGTGTCTAACATATTGTGCCTATACAGCAGCACACAACACCCCTATGGCTCTGTATAATATAAGCAGTGGTGTACAAGTATGTGGTGTCTCAATACAACACTGTATTATTGTAATATATGACATCTGATGAAACATACAATTTATTTCATTTTTTGGACGATGGAGAAAAACTTCATAGGAAATCATAGGCATACAGAAGTACCGTAAGGCCCCATAGACTTTTAAGGGTCTCAAATGGAGGACTGTTTGTATAAAACCGAGGCTCACCCAACTTTCTATCCACATTTGTTTTGTTTTTTTTACTGTATTTCTCATTTTTATTTAGCGTTGTTTCAGGGGAAGGGGTTGCTTAATTCTGACTTTTGGTCATTCCATGTGGCGTCTGTTCTTTTGTGGATCCAAAAAAACGGATGCTGTCTCCTTTATTTCTCAGCATCACCTAGCAATGTCTCTGTAACAAATGTACAGCAGGTATGCACAGTCTGTTTGTTGTCAGTTTTTTCACGGACACATAGACCCAAAACAAGTAGAGAAAAATAGTGGATGCCATATTTTTTTTTCCTTTGCCTCTCCTTCCATGAAAAACATCAAACTTGTGAATGGCCCCATTGACTATAATGGATCGGTGTGCTGTCCAATTTTATCAGATAGCACATGGACAGAAAAGTAGTTTGTTTGAACAAGATCAGACACGTCGGTGACATTGATGTGTTTCAAAACATACAATGACAAAAGACAATTTAGGAAAGAGATATTTAATGAACATCTTTATAACATTTCATAACAAATATTCGTACTCCTATTCCCTTTCACAAGAGCTAATATTCTGGTTATGTCCGTACCTTGTAAGTCAAGTTATAGAGATTTATATTTCCATTAGACATTTACATGGTCAATTCATACAGCTTCTAAAATGTGATGCAAAAGGGGGATTATCCAACCAATATGACTCATCTCAGAGTACCAAGTCAGTGTATCCTACCGACAGCAATCTAATGTATATGGAGGCCTTTATTTAAGTGCGGTTTACATTGAGATTAATACACAAAGAAAGATTATTAGAAAAGTTCTTTAAAAAAAAAAAATCACAAAATACATCAAAACCTTGAATTAATAGATACACAACTGGACAGATAATATACCGCACTAATGCTCGCATTGACCTAATAAAGATTTGGCAGATCTAAAACTGATCCTATAAAATCCAGAATTAGATCCAGTCAGATTTCACAGTGGACTGACTTGTTCTTTTACGCAAATTATCAACATTTTTAACAACCCCGCAAGGTTACAACCCATCGAGTATGTCGCTGCCATTAGCTGCTGATTCAGTCTGATGCTAAGTTTACACCAGCGGTCGGGTCTCCGTCGTTCAAGTCCGAAAGACAAAGACTCTGTCCGCTTAAAAAACGGTTACCTGCGGACCCCATATACTTTCCTCTCTGCCAATTTTAAACAGAATCTGCGGCGGAGTCTCGTACGGAGACTCCAACGCAGATGTGAACCTAGCCTGATGGGGTTATTTCACTTTTCCATACTCGGCTGCTGACCAGTAAGGATAGGTTCACATCTGGGTTGGAGTCCCTGTAAGAGACTCCGCAGCAAATTCCACTTAAAATCAGCAAAGAGAAAAGTCCTGCAAGAAGGACTTTTCTCTCCACCGGTTTCAGTATAAAATCGTTGAAAACCGGGTGGAAACCCAGAGGGCCCCATTATAGTCTATGGGGTCCGCGAGTTTTTGCGTGTAACCACTTTTTAAGCGGATAGGGTTTCCGTCTTTCGGGTCCCCATGCGGACCCGAAGGACAGAAATCCGAACGCTAGTGTGAACCTAGCATAAGATCTAAAGCAGCATAATAGTCTCCACAAACCCAATGACGGTAGAAAAGCAAGAAAAGTTACCATGACCTGTACACTATAAACCAGGTTGACGTACTATACTGGCAACAGACTTTCTATTATTTGTTGCGCACTTGACATAGATACAAAAAGTATAAAGCGTTCCCTTGTGCTTTTTGTTGCAGCTAAAATCGGTTTGGGCAAAAATACAATAGTACAAAAAATACATGCCATAAAACGCTGCTACTCTGCAGTCAATATAGGGCAAAATGTTTAGATATTGAACTGAACAGGACTGAAATAATAGAGCACAGATGCACTGTAGTTTTAGGGACTGTGGCACTAGTCAAGAGCAGCATGAACAGTTTTGATCATATCTGTAGTCTGGATTTGTTAATGGTGTGCCGGATCTATCATGGTGCCCATTGGATCCCAGTGACTTCTAATAGGGTTTGTGATTGTTCCTTCCAGTTTTCCTTCACTTTGCCTGCATTTTGTACTATTCTTGCCTGGAGGGGGTCACTAAACAAAGATGAAAAATGCCAGAATTGTTCTTTATTGACGATGGTGTACATTTGATGCATTCCCCATGGCACAATATGCAAGAAATCTCATCTCCACTCTCTCAAAAACTTAAGCCGGCTGTGCACATGAAGCAAATGCCAGATGAACCTGCCAATTTTGGCAGAACCAGCCAACTATCCAGTTGTCAGGGGACAGAAGGATCAGGCAGTTGGATTTCGGGATGTTCGATCCTTCTACTCTCAGGGAGGTAAGTCAACACTAGCTAAATGTGCATGGGGGCATTGGTAGGAATAGCTGCCTCGTTCAGCAGACAGCTCTCTAATGTATGCAGCTAGCCTTAGGCTATATTCAGGCAACTGTGATGCAAATTGGCCATGAAAAAACACCATTTTTCATGGATAATTTGCATCCATCTGGCATCTGTTTTTCACATGATCCATAAAAAAAATTGAAATAAACGGACAAAGACTGCCGGGTGAATAATGCCTAAGGGATTTTTAGGTTGTCATTTCTACTACAAATCCAGAAACATGGGTTTACTCTCTCCAATCCTTCCATGTCTTATACCTCTCACACGGCCAGCCAGTACCCTGCTCTGCACTGATGAGGGACAATAACCTTGAAACATCTGTCTGCAGATAGGACCCTCTTTCTTTTGTAGGAGTTATACTGGCTTGGCTATATTCCTAGATTATGTCACTAGGTTTCTTTGAAAATCAGGTATTAATCTATAGGGATCTACCATCCAAAAGATGGCGCTAGGAGTAAGTTCCTCTTTTTCACCAATGAGGTCTTATTGACATATTCTTTACCTGGTATTCAAAAATGAGGAATAAATCCCTTTTCTTTGGGATTTGTAGTGAAAAAGATTTTGTTTCCAAATGGTGATGTGCACTTTGGAGTACTTCAATGAAGGTCTTCTTGGTTCCTTACATCCCAGCACACAATAACCCTATAAGGGTAAGGACACATGTTGCAGCTACACAAATTTGAGGGTTATCGGCCATTAGCTGTGATGTGTGTCTATAACCTAACACAAACAAAAAAAGCAGTACCTATGACGCGGTGTAGGACACCATCACAGTAATTTCCAGGTTGTGAATCCTAAATCTAGTCTCTCTACATACACCTACTTATACAGCAAGTAGGGCAAACAGCTGCATCTGTGCACTTTTGTACCTTTTGTACTTTCAGAGCTCTAACCATGCTACTAAAATTATAAGTGGTCTATAAGATATGGAAAACAAATGCTTAAGTGTCGTTACTATCTTCAAGGAAGACCAGACGTACATTGTAGTTTACCTTACAGTGGCTGATAACAGCAGGTAATAGCAGGTAGCAGTAGAATACACATCATTACAGTGTAAATGTTACGGTGATTATTGTTCGTCACACTCATCGATACACACTTGTAAAAGTTACAGTTTGATCGCTGTGTATTTTAGGTTAGTGTCTATAAATGTAGGGGTGTCGTATAGCGGTATACAGCCTGCAGATATCAACAGTTTATACTGGAGTTGAAACAATGTTAGACTCTAGTCACACTGCCAAGCAGATTTTTGGCTGTGTGTTTAATAGATCTGTGTGGGATCCAAAGTTTTCACGGGCCTATTCACCTCAATTCACCCTCTGACTTGTAAACTGCTGCGGAATATGTTGGCGCTATAGAAATAACGTTGTTATTATTACGATGATGGGTAAATTGGGTCCATGATAACGATATGGAAAATCCGATTCATGAAAAAAATAAAGCATGTCTGATTTTATTCACAGATCAGGGAAATCACATGGCCGAAAAACTTATGTGAATAGGATCTTAGGCCGACTTATTCTGTTATTTTTTTTTCTTTAAAGACTTGTCCCCTAATATCTGCGTTATAAGTTATTTATATTCTAGATAAAATGACAGTTGTGGAGCATCTTTTTGCAGAACTTTGGCATTCCTCTGTTAATCCTCCTGAAAATCTATGAACAACTTGCCAAAAGGGTGTGTTCATATTCGGTTACTATATGGAGGTATCAACCAATCTAACAAATGGATAAACAGTTTCAGTACGAAGCTCATCATTGGAGTGTTAGGCTGTGTTCACACTTTGCTTATTTAATTAAGACCTACATCCTTTTTTTAATGCTGTAACGCCTAGAATATTTTACTAAGCATTACAGCTGTAAGCTATTGGCCATTACATAAGAGCACGTGTTTATTTTCAGCAAAAACGCACTGTATGAACCCAGCCTTACAACTCAATTAAATTACTGCAATTAAAAAGCATGCAACCTTTAATTAAAAAAAAAAAAAGCACAATGTGAACACAGACTTAAACGATTGTGCTGTATGCTGCATAGGTACCAAGGCCTGTTGTTTTAATAAATGTCTTCTAACAGAATAAGATGGCAATGAAAATCTACCCTATTCACCTGCACACATTGTGCAAATTTATCAAGGTTAGGAAATAAAGTGGAACAACCAACGTAGTAGTCTAAGGCTAGGTTCACATTTCAGCTGCTTTTTCACCACTGATGGTTCCACCATATGACAAAAACCAATGGTGCCTGGTGGGCCCCTCATTAACCCCGCCTGTTCCGATATAGTATCTACCATTTCACCGGATGATATGGCGCAGCTTGTTATGCTATTTCATCAGTGATTTTTGATGGAATCTACAACGGTGGCTACTAATGCAGTCTCAGATGCAGGTGTGAACATAGCCTAACCAGAGTGTTATTGTTGATGAAAGGACAACATAACTGTGAATCTTGACGTGATCTATAAAGGGTAATACAAAAGAATACATCCAAAGGTCACCATGTCTACAGCGGATAATGCCCAAAAATGCATTGATATTTAACCATTAAAAACAGAAAGCTCTGAGTCCTTCAGCTCCATTATCTGCAATTCAGTCCAGTGGACTCTTCTACACCAAGGTACCGCCGACAGAATTGTATCTCCGACCAGGTTTGCTCTGACCAGCAGAACGGCTGTGGTGGGCAGAACTATTCTGATTCACCAGGGCATTTTTGCCTGTATGGTTCTCCTGCGGGTTAAAGTTTATGGTAGCATATTCTGTGGTTTCTGGCTGCTGCTGCCAGCCGGGGGGCTTCTTCTGAGATTTGTTCTGTGGTGGTGGTCGCCGCACCACCTCTATTTCCGCATACTGCACGTTGTCTTCAGGTCTAATATTCTTTTTCCGACTCTTATCCACAACTGAATAGAGGGGCACCTCAGCTACAGTGTCGTACATTGGGGCTACTGGAGGAGCGCTCTACGAGACAAAAACACATTGACATTAGAGCTGTGAAGCTGAAACCTGTGGCCCAGAGGTGTCCTTCAAGACAGACATTACTACATGGTCCTCAAGATTCCTGAAATCTCTGTGGTAGGAAATCTTTTCTGGATCTATTTATGAGGTTCCTTAAGGCAAAATACTGGTGGTCCTTATGACATATACCAAGTTAACGGGCAGATTTATCAATGTATTAACTGTATATACTGATAATCTGGGTCAAACACCATAGTTTTGAAGCCTCTACATTACCTCCTTTAAGCAACTATGTCCAAAAAGTGGGTGGCCCTTCACTGCGCACGCTGGCCAACTCATTTATCTAGATTTTACCCCCCGTTTCTGGCGTCCAGTAAACCTCTGTGCTGGCTTTGCCATAGTTCTTGATAACTCCAGAAGTCTATGTTACACTGATTTACTTACATTTACTCTTCTAGGTTTCGACTTCTTCTTTTTTGAATCTACAAAAAATAAAAAACAAAACTTAAGGCAGTTTTCAGGACTTTAATAATGATAACCTATCCTTGGCAATGCTCCATCCACTATGACATGCTCTGAATGGTACTGCATTTCCCTCTCATTAAAGGGGTTTTCCAAAGGATAGGCCATCAGTATCTGATCAATGGGCAGCAGATGTAGCGATGAACTGAGCCGGACACAGCTCTGCTCCTAGACAAAGAATAGTTGAAGAACTAAAGTATTCCGGCACAACTGCTATACAGTGGACTGAGCCTTCTTCCTGAAGAAGAGCAGATCTGCTTCTGGCTTCGTTCATTGCTGTAGCTTCCAGCACCTGAAGGCAGTTGCATCGGGTGTTTGGTGCAGTATCTGGGTGATGGCCCACCACCAATCATTATTATTGGTATTATTATTATTGTTTATTTATATAGCACCAATAATTCCATGGTGCTGTACATTATTATATTAATTCCATGGTCTGTACATTATTATATTAATTCCATGGTGCTGTACATTATTATATTAATTCATGGTGCTGTACATTGTTATATTAATTCCATGGTGCTTTACATTATTATATTAATTCCATGGTGCTGTATATTATTATAGTAATTCCATGGTGCTGTACATTATTATATTAATTCCATGATGCTGTACATTATTATATTAATCCCATGGTGCTGTACATTATTATATTAATTCCATGGTGCTGTATATTATTATATTAATTCCATGGTGCTGGACATTATTATATTAATTCCCTGGTGCTGTACATTATTATAGTAATTCCATGGTGCTGTACATTATTATATTAATCCCATGGTGCTGTACATTATTATATTAATTCCATGGTGCTGTATATTATTATATTAATTCCATGGTGCTGGACATTATTATATTAATTCCCTGGTGCTGTACATTATTATATTAATTCCATGGTGCTTTACATTTGAGGGTTTATATACAGTACACAAAATATACAAAACAAATACAATATTAACAGTGATCACTGGCACAGTGGGATAGAGGGCCCTGCCCGCAGGGGCTTACAATCTATGAGGGAAGAAGGATAGAGACAGAAGGTGGGGGGAGAGGCTGTACAGGTGGTGGTGTGGTGACAGTAGTGTTATTGGAGGTTGTAGGCCTTCCTGAATAGGTGAGTCTTCAAGGCCGTCTTGAAGCTTGTGATTGTGGGGGTCAGTCTTATGTGTCTTGGTAATAAGTTCCAGAGTATGGGGTATGCACACATATACTTTACATTTATGAAAAAACCCTTCTTAGGCTAAGGCCCCATGTAGCGGACCGCAGCGAAAAAAGCGCTGTGGGAAACACTGCAGCAGAAACGCATCGTGGTTTATATATCTATCTATGGAAACATCTATATGCATACATACTTACTTTTATGTTTGCTCTGCCTTTTAAATAGTTTACTGTAAAGAAAAAAAAAATAAAAATAAGCAAAAATTGGAATAAACCACATTATCCTGTATTGTTATTATATACTAATCGATATCACAGCACTCAAGACATGACAATTTTCCCTTCACAAAAGGGAAAATTTTTATTCTTCATTCATTTATTTTCTTGAAAAGGTACAGAAATGTTCAACCAGAATCCAAACATATACAGTTCACTTTCCTTTGCCGCTTACAACTTTTTATGTATATAGAACCAACATATTCCACAGCCCTGTCATTGGTCTCTGTCCCTAGAAGACCTCACAATCATTCACACAGACCATTGGTCCAATACTTTTAGAAAACCATAGCAGAACTTTCATGTAGTGAGGAGGATATTGCTACAGCATAGAACTACTCGCCCTCTAGTGGCAAAAGTGCTAAATTATTTTTTGTTATATACCTCTATTATATTTATAGTATTATACGCCACTAATATATTCACCAAAACTACAGGGGAAACATTAATTTCACAGTAAATTCCCTCGTCAGATTGACATATCCACACCAGAAACTTTCAATGCCATATAATCAATTATAAATAATCCTTAAAGGGATTGTCCATTTTCTAAAATTGCAGGGGTCCGATGCCTGGGACTCCCACAGATAACCGGTACCAAAGCAGCGTGGCTTTTCAATAGACTTCAATGGGATAGCACTGCAGTACCTATACTTGCTGCTATGGTACTGGAGATCTGTGGGGGTCCTCTAATACTGATGGCCTATCAATTGTAGATTGTATAGATAAGTGGATAATACCTTTAAGAATTATTAATAATTGATTATATGGAACTGAAAGTTTCTGGTGATCAATTGTAGCCAAGAAGCACATCACGGTTTTTCCCGCAGCGCTTTTCACAGAAAGTCTGCAGGGTTTTCCTCTGTGGACTTTCTCCTTCAATTATACCTATAAGGAAACCGCCAGAATTTCCGTATGTATAATTGACATGCTGCGATTTCCAAAAATGTGATGTTTTTGGAAATCGCAGAATTTCTGTTGCAGGTATTTTTCTGCAATGTGTGGATGGGATTCGCCACGTGGGGCTTCAGCCTAAGGCTGGATTCACATCTGCGTTGATTCTGCTTAAAATCAGCAGAGAGAAAAGTCCTGCAAGGAGAA
The DNA here is from genome assembly GCA_947044405.1 of Leptodactylus fallax. Taxonomy (NCBI): domain Eukaryota; kingdom Metazoa; phylum Chordata; class Amphibia; order Anura; family Leptodactylidae; genus Leptodactylus; species Leptodactylus fallax. Next base: position 1,501,770 of record CAMRHE010000280.1, on the reverse strand, counting down.
CTTTTCTCTCCACCAGTTTCAGTATAAAACCGGCAGAAACCCAGCAGACCCCAATATAGGCTATGGGTTCTGCAGGTTCCCGCGGTTAACTGCTTTTTAAGTGGATAGGGTCTCCATCTTTCGGGTCCCCATGCAGACCCGAATGACGGAGACCCGAACGCTAGTGTGAACCTAGCAGTACACTGTCGCATTATGGATCCTTGTGCCCACAGTTTGGTAAGGGGCTATACTGTTCCATTGCAGGCTACTGATTTTACATGGAGGCAAATTTATGGAAGAATCTGTGCAGAAAGAAAATAGATAGAATATGGTGCTTCACAGATTTTTTAAAAAACCAAAAGCAACAATGAAGCCTGAGAAGGATTTTTAAACTTTGTATTTATTATTTATTTATTTTTGGCTAAAAACAAAAAAAATAGCAAAATGCAAAAGTATGAACTAAAGCCAGCAGCTAAAAAGCAGTGGACAAGAGAGCTTTGTTGCCCTCTACTGTCTAAACGGGGGACTGAAGATGTCAGTGTTTAAGTAATCAGCAGAGTGCTTTGAAATGTTAAAAGTTTTTTTTTCCCGATTCTGTAAAATTAGTGTTTTAGCCATAGAAATGGTTAAAATGGTATAAAATAACAGAAAACCAGTGCTATGGAGCGCCTCGAATTAACCACAGCCCAACTCCGACTCCTTCATAATGGCTGATATCATAGATATAATGTCATAGCATGACAGAAGCAGTAAAAATCCTCTAATTCATTAAAGAGCTAGTGGCTGAATTCCTATGAAAGTAAATATGTAACAAACTATTCATTTAATTATACAATATTAACAAATACATGATGTAATTAAAAAATATTTTTGGAGTCAGAGTCAGTAACTTTTTCCCAACTTTAACTCCACAGCCTTGAATAAAAGAAGTAATACTCAACTTACCAATTCCCTGCTGCTCTTGTGCTGACACCTTCCTATTCTCCTGCCAGTCTCTGTTCTTCCAGTGTCAAAAATAAACTGAAATGCCATGTGATCAGTACGGCCAATCATTGACCAGCAGCGACTTACTGGTGTTGACCGCAGTAGCGACTTACTGGTGTTGATACATCAGGGCATAATGTTGTACCGTGTTAGCCATTGAAAGTAGTGGAAGAGTGAAGAAATCAGGCGATACCTTTTAGAGGCTGAGTATATTTGATAAGTAAGCTTTCAAGAGTCTAGCTCTCTTTAACACCATGTCTGAAGTAGAGAGCTAGACTTTTGAAAGCTTACTTATCAAATATACTCAGTTAGCCTCTAAAAGGTATTGCCTGATTTCTTCACTCTTCCGATACATCAGGGCTACAGCCATTGGTTGTCTGCAGTCGTCATATGTCATGTCAACACAACTTTGCTAAAACCTATTGAACAGAGAATGGCGTGGACCAGGGAAGCATTGGCACAAGAGCAGCAGAGGATAGACAGGATGAGTATTACCACTTTTCCTATTTTACAGCTGTAGAAAACCTAACCAGATAACCTCTCTCAGATAATATTTAAAGGGGCTGTCCATTTTGGACATCCCCATTTTACAAGAAGGTCCCCTGACAATAAGCTGATTCCAGGATGACCGGCTGCTGGGACCCACCATGGGTCACAAAGCATCTAGTATTGATTTCCCTTTGGCACCAATGAGGTATTCACAATGCCAATTGAATTCAGTGGACTGTCCAAGTAAGGTATGGCAATGCAGGGCCCTCCATAGTGAGAGGGGCCCTTTTTAGCTGCACTCTGCTGTAATGGAAGCTACATACAGTAGCTGTACCACAACCAATATACACCGAGACATCCATCAGAAGTACAGTGTTGGAGACTTCTAGTTATGGAAATCTCAAAAAGGAGCCAAAAGATTTTTATAAATGGGCCACAATGTATTCCCATGTACACCCCTTGACTGAGGATACTACCGTTGTGCTTTGTAATGCTGCTTTACTGGTTTACTTTTGCTGGTTTTACTGTATGTAAGGCTATAAAAAGAATGAGGAACTTCACTGTGGATTAAGTCACCTATGACACACAAACTGGTCTGACTAACAGCTATATAAATATCCAAGGAATTATGGGAAAGTCTTTTAGTGTCACATTTCCCTAGGATTTTTTTTGCCTTTTTGTCTACTCCATATTGTATTATTATTTGTACTTAGAAGACTTTTTGTGGACAAAAATATGCACAATAAGCAGCTATTTAGTTGCATTAGCTCAATGTCCATTGTCTTTCGACAGTGACGCTGCAGAAACTCTCCTGTAATGTGGCTGGGTCAGGTCAGAGACAGCCGGACATCCTGAAGAGAAAATAGAACAGGTTCTTAGCAGACCTAGATCAGCTCTGCCAGTGACTACTATTACTATAGGGGACTGTTACACCTGTAAACGGGGGGCTCCTATGTAAGCGCCAGTCACAATGGAAAACGGCAAAATACAAAAAAATAGAGTGAAGTATGAATGTTCCCCAGAGGTCTTTTATGACCTTATCCAGTCATATGCAACAAAAATGCATTCATATACAACTAAAAAAAAAATAAATATATATGTAGCAGTGTTAACCCCAACTTCTGCAATTGTTTTTTACTCACACTGCAGCAATGTAACCAATTGCAGAAGTTCGGCTTAACTCTGCTAATCTATATATATAGATATATATCTATAATTAGATATATATCTATATATAGATATATATATTCAAAATTTGACTTTTACACTCATGACGCATCTTTATTGGAGTCTGTCAGGTCCAATAATAGTTCCATGTAGGGGCCTTTAATAGGATCAGAAATAAACCTCTCTGGCCAAAAACTGATGAAGCAATGCAGAGAAAATCATCTTTTTGCAAATAAGCAAATCCGTCTGCAAGTGTCATGGGGGTGGAGCCTGTTTTGCCAGATTTACCTACAGACAACCATGATGCAGATAGAGGCCTGAAAAATGTCAACCATAATGGGGAGACAAAACTCCCTTGTTTTAAAGTTCAGTGGGGGCCCGAGCAGTCAGACTCCCACCGATCTACAAGTTATACCCTATCCTAGAAATAGGACATAACTTGGCCATATAAGAAGCTCCCTTTGGATCTGTTGATGATCTTGATCACTACTTTTACTCCATGAACACTACAAAATACATGCTGGAAAACATACATGTACTTCTAGGGTGAGGTTCAGGGACATGAGTGTCAGGTCACTTTTACAACGATTGAAACAAATTTCTATCTGTAAGACCTCATGTACACAAACATATTTTTCGTCAGTGTGCTATCCATTATTTTTAACATATACAGTGCCTTGTGATAGTATTCGGCCCCCTTGAACTTTTCAACCTTTTGCCACATTTCCGTCTTCAAACAAAGATATAAAATTTAAATTTTTTGGTGAAGAATCAACAAGTGGGACACAATCGTGAAGTGGAACAAAATTTATTGGTTATTTTAAACTTTTGTAAAAAATAAAAAACTGAAAAGTGGGGCGTGCAATATTATTCGGCCCCTTTACTTTCAGTGCAGCAAACTCACTCCAGAAGTTCAGTGAGGATCTCTGACTGATCCAATGTTGTCCTAAATGACTGATGATGATAAATATAATCCACCTGTGTGTAATCAAGTCTCCGTATAAATGCACCTGCTCTGTGATAGTCTCAGGGTTCTGTTTAAAGCGCAGAGAGCATCATGAGGACCAAGGAACACACCAGGCAGATCCGTGATACTGTTGTGGAGAAGTTTAAAGCCGGATTTGGATACAAAAAGATTTCCCAAACTTTAAACATCCCAAGGAGCACTGTGCAAGCGATCATATTGAAATGGAAGGAGTATCAGACCACTGCAAATCTACCAAGACCCGGCCGTCCCTCTAAACTTTCATCTCAAACAAGGAGAAGACTGATCAGAGATGCAGCCAGGAGGCCCATGATCACTCTGGATGAACTGCAGAGATCTACAGCTGAGGTGGGAGAGTCTGTCCATAGGACAACAATCAGTCGTAAACTGCACAAATCTGGCCTTTATGGAAGAGTGGCAAGAAGAAAGCCATTTCTCAAAGATATCCATAAAAAGTCTCGTTTAAAGTTTGCCACAAGCCACCTGGGAGACACACCAAACATGAGTGAGGAAGAAGGTGCTCTGGTCAGATGAAACCAAAATCGAACTTTTTGGCCACAATGCAAAACGATATGTTTGGCGTAAAAGCAACACAGCTCATCACCCTGAACACACCATCCCCACTGTCAAACATGGTGGTGGCAGCATCATGGTTTGGGCCTGCTTTTCTTCAGCAGGGACAGGGAAGATGGTTAAAATTGATGGGAAGATGGATGGAGCCAAATACAGGACCATTCTGGAAGAAAACCTGTTGGAGTCTGCAAAAGACTGAGACTGGGACGGAGATTTATCTTCCAACAAGACAATGATCCCAAACATAAAGCAAAATCTACAATGGAATGGTTCACAAATAAACGTATCCAGGTGTTAGAATGGCCAAGTCAAAGTCCAGACCTGAATCCAATCGAGAATCTGTGGAAAGAGCTGAAAACTGCTGTTCACAAACGCTCTCCATCCAACCTCACTGAGCTCCAGCTGTTTTCCAAGGAAGAATGGGCAAGAATTTCAGTCTCTCGATGTACAAAACTGATAGAGACATACCCCAAGCGACTTGCAGCTGTAATCGCAGCAAAAGGTGGCGCTACAAAGTATTAACTTAAGGGGGCCGAATTATTTGGCACTCCCCACTTTTCAGTTTTTTATTTTTTACAAAAGTTTAAAATATCCAATAAATTTCGTTCCACTTCACGATTGTGTCCCACTTTTTGTTGATTCTTCACCAAAAAATTTAAATTTTATATCCTTATGTTTGAAGCCTGAAATGTGGCAAAAGGTTGAAAAGTTCAAGGGGGCCGAATACTTTCTCAAGGCACTGTAGCACACTGACCCATTCATTTGTTTGGCCCCACGGACATGATTTTGACAGGTCCATGTGGGAGCCGAATGACTGAACTGCAAAACTCAGTGCAGGTGATATAGTCCATGAAAAACACGCACAGTATACAGATACCATCCATATGCTGTCCATTCCATTATTCACAGACCCATATGTGACAATAGTTGTGCGGATCTACCTTTAAAATTATCCAAAACTTTGCAAGTAATCGTTCTTTTGTTTAGCAGATGTCACATACTAAAGGGACGCTCTTAACTATGCTGAAAGTATGTCTCATATGTTAAGCTTGCTTTAGTCCATACAATGGAATTCTTTGAGCAGAGCCACTCCTCCTGTCACACATCCAGGGTCAGTGTCTCCTGACAGCTCAGCGAGGAAGTTTCGATTGAAAGAAAGCAAACAACTTCACTTCCAAACATTCACTAACCAACATCTACTGGCGGAGAGCCTGAGGATGTCAGATCTGAAGTGTTCACCACAACATGGCAGTGAACCATAGCATGCTGTGTGCGGGAGGGTGTACAGAGGAACATGGAGTCCATGCCATGCTGTACTATGGAGCCATTGGTACTCCTAGTGCAATGTATAGAATTGCACTCCCTATAAACTAAGCTCAGAATCATGTAATGCAGTACTTCAAGGAGCCTAAAGATCCAGCAGACGTCCCTGGAAATAGTTGAGGCGTCTTAATTGTCCCGGCATAAGTCACAAGTCATCCTTTGTGGTATCTATGGTTAATATGCTATTGCTCTTCCACTGGCGGGCAGCAGAGCAGTTTCCAAGTGACAGGTTTCTACTCAACATAAGAGCAAACATATGTAATATAAGTACACAACTACGGTAGATATTTACAGATACAGGAAACAGCTTTATGCAAACGTCAATTGTTACATCGATGAGCAAAAAATGCACAGACCGGTTGTGGTCAGAACACAAGCTATACATATAAAAATAACATGCTAATGGCACTAGCAATGTGTATACATATGGAGCAACTAACATTGCTGCAGCTTTAAAGGGTAATCCTTACGGTGTCCATGGGTGCAAATGAACCAAATGTAGAACCCTCCAAATTTAGGCTATGTTCACACTACCGTTATAGGATGACAGCAACGGACATTAACTACAGCAGAGCCCCCTCCATCTGTGTCCATTCCCACAGACTCTAATGTAAACAATATGATGGGCATTGTCTTCCATCGTGTTTACTTTCGGAATGAAAGAAAACGTTCTGCATGCTGGACTTTGTCTTCCGGCAGAAAAGTAAAAAACATGACATGACTTCATGTTGGTGAATGCAGTCAGACACCCAAAGGAGCGGCTCCGACTGCATCTGTCATTTAACGTCTGTTATTCTCATCCTGTGAATGAATAACAGTAGTGTGAACCCACCCTCAGGCTAAGGCGCCTCGCTGCGGAAACGCAGCATTTTGTGTTGCAGATTTTGCTGCGTTTATTTGAGCCAAAGACAGGAGTGGCTATAAAAGGAATGGGAAATATAAAGGAATCTCTTAGACGTTTTGTTAAATCCACTCCTGACTTTGGCTCATTTTTCGCTGTGTTTCCACAATGTGGGAATTTGCTCCTAACACCACCCATTGGAAGGTAGCTCCCTATAGATTATTACCTGCTTTTCAAATGATCTGTATTCATTACCCAGAATTCTTAGCAGGGCATACATGGTCTAATATGTCCCTGTACCATTCTCTCCCTAATAAGAGACATTACCCCTGTTTATAAGGACAGCTTTAGACTTAGTGCTAAGGTTACATAACCCACTGCACAGGAATGTCTCACCTCCTCTCCAAGCTTGCCCTACCACTGTCACAACCTCATTGCATAACACATTATCAAATTTACCGACTAACAGAGCAGAAGAAGAAAGAAGATTGACGTAAAAAAAATACCACACCGTCCCAAAAGTTTACAGATAGGTCATTGATGCTGAAAAACCCTTTACATACTTGGCAATATCGGAAGAAATTCTGCAGCAGGCTGTCAGATCTATGCAGATTTTTTATTTTTTTTTTTGCAGTGTGCGGTGGGAGATTTGCAAAAGCCCATTCATATGTTCCATGGCCTACTTGTATGAGGCTTTCGGAAGGACATGGGCACAACTGGCACTTCTAATTTGCATATTTATTAATGTTTTCTAATTTAAACACTCAGCGACAATGTATTTTTTTTTTTTTTTGTTGAAGTCACAGGTTTTGTTAGGTTGTACTTAGGATTCTTCATTGAATGAAGAAATAATGCACAAAAGGGGCACAGGGAGGAAACCAGAAAAAGTACAGACACTAGACAAAGACTGGCCCGAATCTTCGCCATGGGCAGCAGTTCCAAACACTCAGTTATTTTGGCACTCACTGCAACTTGAACTTGTCACCCAGATTCAAGGAGAAAAGCATGACCGTAACGCTGCGGCTCCTGCCAACTTACACAATCCAGCTTCCAAATGGCATTCGTAGGCTAGGCAACCAGCCTGGCAGCTAACCCATAAGGCCTCATCTCTCAGTAAGTGTGGTAATCTGGGAGGTGGGGGCAGAATGTCTGCAAGAAGATAACTCCTAGTATCAGACGCTCATGGTTTGGGAAGTTTGGCGTTTATTGGGGATTTTGAGTGATAACCTCACCAAATAACCTGGGTTGCAAAAAGCATAATCTGTTCTCAGGTGAGACAAGCGTGTCACTTATAAAAATCAACATGGAAAACACACACATACACTACCGTTCAAAAGTATGGGGTCACCCAGACAATTTTGTGTTTTCCATGAAAACTCACACTTTTATTTATCAAATGAGTTGCAAAATGAATAAGAAATATAGTCAAGACATTGACAATGTTAGAAATAATGATTTTTATTTGAAATAATAATTTTCTCCTTCAAACTTTGCTTTCGTCAAAGAATGCTCCATTTGCAATTCCAGCATTGCAGACCTTTGGCATTCTAGCGGTTAATTTGCTGAGGTAATCTGGAGACATTTCCCCCCATGCTTCCAGAAGCCCCTTCCACAAGTTGGATTGGCTTGATGGGCACTTTTTGCGTACCATACGGTCAAGCTCCTCCCACAACAGCTCAATGGGGCTGAGATCTGGTGACTGCGCTGGCCACTCCATTACAGATAGAATACCAGCTGCCTGCTTCTTCCCTAAATAGTTCTTGCATAATTTGGAGGTGTGCTTTGGGTCATTGTCCTGTTGTAGGATGAAACTGGCTCCAATCAAGCGCTGTCCACAGGGTATGGCATGGCATTGCAAAATGGAGTGATAGCCTTCCTTATTCAAAATCCCTTTTACCTTGTACAAATCTCCCACTTTACCAGCACCAAAGCAACCCCAGACCATCACATTACCTCCCCCATGCTTGACAGATGGCGTCAGGCGTCTTCCAGCATCTTTTCAGTTGTTCTGCGTCTCACAAATGTTCTTCTGTGTGATCCAAACACCTCAAACGTCGATTCGTCTGTCCATAACACTTTTTTCCAATCTTCCTCTGTCCAACGTCTGTGTTCTTTTGCCCATATTAATCTTTTCCTTTTATTAGCCAGTTTCAGATATGGCTTTTTCTTGGCCACTCTGCCCTGAAGGCCAGCATCCCTGAGTCGCCTCTTCACTGTAGACGTTGACACTGGCGTTTTGCTGGTATTATTTAATAAAGCTGCCAGTTGAGGACCTGTGAGGTGTCGATTTCTCAAACTAGAGACTCTAATGTACTTGTCTTGTTGCTCAGTTGTGCAGCGGGGCCTCCCACTTCTCTTTCTACTCTGGTTAGAGCCTGTTTGTGCTGTCCTTTGAAGGGAGTAGTACACACCGTTGTAGGAAATCTTCAGTTTCTTGGCAATTTCTCACATGGAATAGCCTTCATTTCTAAGAACAAGAATAGGCTGTCGAGTTTCACATGAAAGTTCTCTTTTTCTGGCCAATCGAACCAACAAATGTAATGCTCCAGATTCTCAACTAGCTCAAAGGAAGGTCAGTTTTATAGCTTCTCTAACCAGTAAAACTGTTTTCAGCTGTGCTAACATACTTGCACAAGGGTTTTCTAAACATCCATTAGCCTTCTTACACAGTTAGCAAACACAATGTACCATTAGAACACTGGAGTGATGGTTGCTGGAAATGGGCCTCTATACACCTATGTAGATATTGCATTAAAAACCAGACGTTTGCAGCTAGAATAGTCATTTACCACATTAACAATGTATAGAGTGTATTTCTGATTCATTTAATGTTATCTTCAATGAAAAAAACTGTGCTTTTCTTTGAAAAATAAGGACATTTCTAAGTGACCCTAAACTTTTGAACGGTAGTGTATGTCCTTCCTACATTTGCCTCCAAGGGGCATTTCGTGTATGGGCTACAAGGAAAAAATAAACTTACGCAAATGTATATGTTTTGTTTTTTTTGGGGCGGGTTAAGTATAAATTAAGTGAGGTGCTACTCACCAAATGATCATTAGCAAGTGTAACTACCTCTATAAATGCAGACGTTTTGCCAGTTTACTGGTCTGGAGCAGTCAGGCATGTGTTAACACAATGCAAGGAGGAAAGACATCAGCAATGATCTTAGAGAAGCATCTGTTGCTATTAATACGCATGAGGCTTTTGCCGGATTTCAACACCTAAGCTTTTTCTCTGATCGTGAGCATTTAGTGCATCTGAGGCCCTGATCCCTTGTGAAGGCTCCCCGGCCTGTCATAAGAATATAAGTATTGAGGCTTGTCTGTGGCTGGCCTCAATAGTTATATAGTGATACTTCCCTTGACTGCAATATAGTAGTATCACAGTCTGTGCGGCAAGCAATCTAATTATCGCAGGTTCAAAAAAAAAAATAAATAAATAAAAAGATTTTTTAAAACAGGCTTTTTTTTTTAAAAAAAAAAAACAACCTTTCCCTAGATTACAAATAAAAACAAAAACAAATTATCTATCCGTGTCCGAAAATGCTCGAACTATAAAGATATAAAAATATTTAGCCAATATGGCAAACAGCATAGTAGTAGACAAGATCAGAATAGCCGAATCATCATTTTGCTGCGACAAAAATTTAAATAAAAAGTGATCAAAACGTGACATATTCCCAAAATGCCATAAATAAATATATCTTGTGCTGAAAAAAAAAGTCGTCTTACACAGCTCTGTACGGGAAAAGATTATTAAGTTAAGGGTTTCAGAATATATTAACTAAAATAATGTAGATGGGGATGCAGATGAGTTGGACCATGACGGCCTGGACCCACTGCTCAGAACAGAGGGACAGCACTCTAAATGGTGGACAGAAGCCTGGCTAAAAGTATCCTCCCCCCACTGCTTGAATGGCATCTCCCACTCTCCCAAATCTTCAGCATTTTTGCATAAGAATAAAACACAGATTTTCATGAAAATCGAGATGCAATGCAGAATAAGAAAGACATCTTTGGAAAGTGTAGAACCAGCTCTACAAGGCACTGTCGTTAGTTTGATAGCGATTTTCCTGCTGACAGGCTCCCTTTAAGCACAGGGGCTAGAGCTGGGCCCCTAAGGCATTTTCAGAAAAAAAAAAAATCTAAAAGTTTTTTTTCCTCTTGTTTATGAAAAAAACTAAAATACTCACAATTGTTATCACCATATTCGTAACAACCCCTAAAAAGTCTTGTAAAGCTACACTGAAATAAAATGTACAAAGTTATGACAACTGGGTGTTACCATTCCCCTTATCAAAGGGATGTGTCTCTGCAGTCTGATTGGGTAGACACCCAGTTGCCAATTTATACATAAATTTCTATGAGGAATAACAAAAGAACGGCACAACACAAAGTTATACGAAAAGATGCTCCAGAATTAATGTTTCATGGGCAATACAACTATTCAGTAGACGGTGATGGGTCCCCTTTACTGAAATAATGTCACCCTTTAATGATGGAGGCAACACAGGCACACCCTGACAAATCTCACTCATATACCATGGCTATGTTGAAAAAGAGAGTGGTGGTCACAGTTGTCAATATCTAATAACAGGAAATGAAAGGATAAGTGAGGAAAGTAATGGGAGATTAGAACGCTTAACCTGTTAGGAATTCATTAATGATCTACATGGACATTGCTCAATAGCAGAACAGAACCAGGCACGACTATTACCAGATATACGGAAAGATTAAAATTATTAAAAATATTACACTCATCAGACCAGTTTATCAGGGTATACAAGTAAAGTGATGTCATCACCTTCCCTCTCCATGTCAATTATATTATGTATGTAACTAATGTATATTCATAGTACATGGTCATAAACCAGGCAGACTGCATGGACATTCAATAAAGGGTCACTTCCCTTTTTAGATAAGGAAGTGGTGATCTATGGAACTTCCCCCAAAAGGTCTTAACAATGAATCTATCAACAATTGTATTTATTCTTAAAACCACATAGTGAAATGTATCATTTTTTCATTTTTTTTTTTCATATTGTTGATTTTTTTACTCTATTTTCTGTGCATGATTATGACGGCTGCCATCTTGTCTAAGCTTCTCTTCTTCTCTGTTAACAACATTTAGTGAAATGCTTTACGGCAGTCTTGGGACCACAGGCAGCAATTGACTGGAGCCAACCCAAGGTCTGTGGGTGGGATGTACTGCCGACAATCATTGAAACCTAATGGGAAGGAATCATTGCAGTAGTGACTGCTCCTCTACCATGTATGCATCAAAAGGCCAATGTAAACAAGTGCCGATAAATGGGGGAATTCATCATTCCCTCTATGCCAGTTTTCTGGCACAGAAGGATGATATTTAGGAGCACTTTTGGCACAAGGCACTTTCTTGCAGCAAATGTGCGCCTCAGGATCAACAACTTGCTTGCCACATTCAGGCCAAGGCAGGGCCCAGTTGATTTACTGAAACTCATGTCAGTTTCCTAGCATGAATTAGAATGGAAATCTATGCCAGTTCTTACCTAGCATAGATTTCCATTCAGACACAGGGACCTTCCACAGATTTATGAAGAGGCTGCAGGCTCTACATAAATCCCTCAGTCCCTGAGCCAGTTGGGCCGTTTATTAAGACTGGCATAAGATACGTCAATCTTAATAAATTTGCCTCCACGCGTTACGTCATCGATCAGCACCATTCTGCACAAGCATCAGGTAGTGTTGATGGACCCCTAGATATTCACCAGTGAATGACTGGGACTTAGTGATCATTATGTCACATCCAGAATGAGAATATGTTTTCTAGCTTTTCTGTTAGTTCAGAAGCTTCAGAATTCACAGTATATAACACAACTAGCCGCAACAAACAAGATAATTCAGAGTTTAGAACACAATAGATCAACTTATATATACAGTGGGGAAAAAAGTATTTAGTCAGCCACCAATTGTGCCAGTTCTCCCACTTAAAAAGATGAGGCCGGCCTGTAATTGTCATCATAGGTAGACCTCAACTATGAGAGACAAAATGAGAAAACAAATCCAGAAAATCACATTGTCTGATTTTTAAAGAATTTATTTGCAAATTATGGTGGAAAATAAGTATTTGGTCACCTACAAACAAGCAAGATTTCTGGCTTTCACAGACCTGTAACTTCTTCTTTAAGAGGCTCCTCTGTCCTCCACTCATTACCTGTAGTAATGGCTCCTGTTTGACATTATCAGTATAAAAGACACCTGTCCACAACCTCAAACAGTCACACTCCAAACTCCACTATGGTGAAGACCAAAGAGCTGTGGAAGGACACCAGAAACAAAATTGTAAACCTGCACCAGACTGGGAAGACTGAATCTGCAATAAGCAAGCAGCTTGGTGTGACGAAATCAACTGTGGGAGCAATAATTAGAAAATGGAAGACATACAAGACCACTGATAATCTCCCTCCATCAGGGGCTCCACGCAAGATCTCACCCCGTGGGGTCAAAATGGTCACAAGAACGGTGAGATCTGCATGGAGGAATGGGCCAACATACCAGCAACAGTGTGTGCCAACCTTGTGAAGACTTACAGAAGACGTTTGACCTCTGTCATTGCCAACAAAGGATATAGAACAAAGTATTGAGATGAACTTTTGTTATTGACCAAATACTGATTTTCCACCATAATTTGCAAATAAATTCTTTAAGAATCAGACAATGTGATTTTCTGGATTTGTTTTCTCATTTTGTCTCTCATAGTTGAGGTCTACCTATGATGACAATTACAGGCCGCTCATCTTTTTAAGTGGGAGAACTTGTACAATTGGCGGCTGACTAAATACTTTTTTTCACCACTGTATAGATGTCACCACTTTATGATTGGTGAGGGTCCAACCTCTGAAACCCCTACAATCCTAAAAATGAGAGGGATGCAGTGCTTGCTTAGTGCTGAAGTTCCCTGGCCATCTACTGTATAGGGCACTACAGTAGGGCCCCATTCAAGTGCATGGCGTTGTTTGCAGCTCTTTGCACAGCTGGGTGGAGAGAAATCCTACTGTGCCAAGAACTCTTAGAAGACAGTGCTAAATCAGGTCTGCACGACTTTATTCTTAGGATCAGTGAGGATTCCATAGGTAAGACCCCCTCCTTAATGGGAGTCTACCAATTCACCCAAGCATTTTCAACTGCTATAGCCGCATTACAGAGCACATTACAGTGATAACCAAATTACCTCTGTTATGTATGTCACTTTTAGTATAGATTTGGAGAAAAACAACTTTGAAGTGACATGCAAATGAGGCAGTTGGTGCAATGGGGGCGGGTTCTCAACTCATGAAGTAACTTGAATGTCAAAGACATCAGGGCACATAATTGAGGGGACTCCTGCACTGCTCATGACAAGGTATGATTTTTGAAAACTACTGTAAGAAACCAAGTAAGTAAATCTGGGCCACTAATTCTAGCACTGTCCCTAACAGTAACACAGTGTTAACTGAGACAGGCAGTCTGAAAATACGCCAGATTTATCACAGTGACTGATGCTGGATTATAAATCTGGGGTACCTTTCTACTGTCTAGTCTAAGTTTACGCCACCTGTTTGTTGGCTTACTTTTACAACAGAATCCACACCCACATGTGTTGCCAAAAAATTGATCCACATGTGTAATCAAAAATTTTTACCCTAAGGCTGGAATGAAATCAGTTTTTGAAACCGCCTCAAAATCCTCAAAAACTGATTTTGAACGGTTCGTTTTAAAACCTATTGATTTCAATGGTGTAAAAACCATCCGCAGGTGTACGTTTGGAGCATTTCCATCTGGTATCCGCTCTTTTGGGCAGAGAAAAAAGTCGGACTTTCAGGACCTTTTCACTGTACAAACAATAAGGATATCAACTAATCCGTTTCTTTCGACATTAAGGACTATGGAAGGCGGACACAAAAAGCATTATCAACGGGGGGTTTCAAATGGTTTGGCAGCAAACGGGTACCAGATGCAAGTGTGAACCTAACGTAAACTAGATGTGCCACATTTACGTCAGTGTCTAATCACACACACTCTTCCACCAGTGTAAATCCAGATCACAAGTAGACCTACATCTAAATTTTCTTACTTAGCCCTCTCACCTAGCATCCTTCTCAGTCTTAACAAGGGGAAGAACACTGAAACAGCTGCTCGCAGGTGCTTTTTGTTTATGAACAAGACTATGGTTTGCTTTACATCCTAAATCCTATTTCAAGGCCTATTGAAGGGTCAGACATTAAATGATAGGGTATCTATCCAGTACGTGGCACTAGACAGTCAGCTCTTGTTCTCATTGTTGAGAGCTAATATACCCTACCCTTTTTCTCACAGAGCAATGTCTGGCCTATAAGGCTACCTGCACCAGCCCCCTAAACCTATCAGCTATAGCAGACATCACATAAAAGAGTTACGACAATCGACTTGTACCAAACATTTGCATAATCCGGTCATATTAGGGGCCAATTACCCTTTGCACTGCTAGCAACCACGTACCTGACCCAAAACAAGTATCGCTTAGATTCCTGATTGTATTTTGAGCACTGGAAATGCTGCAGACCTGAAATATTACAGAAGATTTAGTAACACTGTCTAATGGTTATACAGTATAAGGCTGCATTGGAGTCTCCATATGAGATTCACTGCAAATTACGCCCAAAATCGGCAGAGAGAAAAGTCTTGCACGGCGGATTTTTCTCTGCTGATTTTAGTATGAAACTGGCGGAAACCCGACAAACACCCAGGGTCCGCGGGTGTCCGCAGTTAACCTGAGCGATAGAGAAACGAACGTGAACCTAGCATAAAATGTGTAGACTAGACAGTCTAAAAATACACCAAATTTATCACAGTGACTGAAGCATCTCTAGACTGTCTGGTCTAGCTTTACATCACCTATTTGTTGGCTTAGTATAAAAAATTCACCCAATGTTGTATCTTAAGCCAAGCCCATTTCTAAATAGCCCGCACCCTCCCTTCAAGCCACAACCCTTTTGTTGAGGCTTAACAATGATTCATAATTGCAGCGCCGGTCATGTATGTTCTTTTTTTGTTACATATTGTAACAAAATTTAGGCACACTCTTTATATTGCTGCAGAGCTTATTTTCATCTCATGGCTAAATATCTAGATTTACAAAAGCCTCCGCCCTCCTCTCCTGTTTTTTACAACTGTTGGGGCTAGCAGACTACAGTAAAGACAGCCCCCATAGCACAAGTCAATAGTGTTGAAAGCAGGAGGAGGAGAAGGAGGAGCAACCCGAGGGTTGGGTGCTGGCTTCGATTATGTGACCCAGGGTGAGAACCATCCAGGAACCCCTAGATACAGCATCTCAAAACCTTTTAAGTAAGTAACTAAAATAAAACTCTCTGAAGAACCTCTTTAAGGTCGCACTGTATTGGTCAGAGCAGAAAGCTACTAGAAAACAGTGGCCTTCAAACTGGGTCCTATTAATGAATTACATGGTTGGCCGTTCAATAATTTCATCTGAATGGCCGGTGTGTAAGACTGTATGGCTGTATGGGAAAGATATGGCTGGCCTCGGCTTTGTCCTGCAAGAACAGCTGACTGCCAGAAAACCCACGCTGAGCCGGCTGCATTTTATCTTCTCACACAGACTGAGCTAAGTGAAAACACTCAAAAATGCACAAAAACAAACCCGAACACATGAAAACAATTACAGGAATCTTTTTCTCAAAATTATAACAGTGAACTATAAAAAAAAAAAAATCATCTTCACACATTTTACCTGGAAACATTTTTTTTTTTTTTTTTCGTTCCATGTACAGACAGAAGGGGAGATATTCTGGAAGACTAAAAATATCACAGCACATGTGACTGGAAGCCACGGAGGCAACAACACCATTCTAAGGAACAAAAACATAGCTGCCAACATAATTGGGACATTTAAGCCTCACACCCGGGACTGCCCCTAAAATGCCTAGGAAATTACCCCCCCCCCCCCACAAATTAGACCCCTTTGAAGCAAGTTTGCACAGACTCCGCCCTCTTTTCAATGACCATGTTCCTTGTTCTCCATAACCTTGGACTGTTGGCAACTACATAACTAAACATCAAATGCATAACATACCACGACCAGAAGAAACACAATCAAACAAATCAATGGAGGTAACTGAGCGGGAAGTAAAAGTCTTCACTCCCACACAGAGGAAGCCTCCCGAAAAATCAACAAAGCAAGGTGTGGTATTCAGGTGTTACTATAACTGTGCCTGCCGAAACCACACAAGTATTGTACAACCAATTCTGCTACCTTTAAAGGGATTCACCCATGTCTCATGAAGACAACTCCAATCCGCATGGCCAATTATGTTATATGGACATAATAGCTAGCCCCTGTTTTGGCAAATTCAAGACGTTCTTGTATTACAAGGATGGCCAAATATATAAATGGCTGTCACGTGATATTTTCCCGCAGTGTCCCGTTAGAGGCCCACAGCGCAGCTGATCACCCAGAGAGCTGTATTTCCTTTGACAGGACAACCCCTTTAAACAGGCCATGAATGTGTGCACAGTGAAGGTCCAGACAACTGGGATCTCCACTGATCCAGAAAGCAGAGGAGTACCATCCACTGACAAAGTTTCAATCTCTATGGCGTCTCTGACAGGTCATTAGATTACTTTTTGGCAACTTTTAGTTAAATTTTAAAATAAATGAGATAAAATTTTCTAGGGACTTCACTACAAAGGATTATTCCCATCTTGGCAAATCATGGAGCGTTGTTCCATGCAGTTTCCCATAGAGGTGAATAGAAGCCTTGGGAATAGTATAGCACATGTTAGCTACACTGTATCTACAGTTCCAAAATTAAGGAGGTCGGGACTGGCGGCCAGTTATTCCCCTAAATAATTAGCTGTGATAAGAATAACAATGAATGATATATCCATCCCTGACGGGTGCTAGTTCCCTCCAGATGACATATATCCATTGCTGGAATCTAATGGGTACTGCCCCTACAAGATTTCAGTAGTACCAAGGCAGTAAGGACACATTCACACAGAGGAATGTCGAAAGGAATTTGAGGCAGTCTTCTGCTTCAGATACCTCTCCAACAGTGGCAAACACAGACTGTCGAGGGCCCCTGTGCAGTAACAGTATACGGGCCCCTTGTTATTCCATATTTTGTCATAAAACACCACCCTAATGTCTTTCTAACCATGTATCAGTAACTGTTAGCTATGGAATTCAATACTCCAGGCATTTATATGCAATCTAGTAGACAATAGGAAGCTGATTTAAGGTGACAGTGCGCCCCCATACCTACTAGGCCTCTGTGTGGTTGCACCAATGGTCTGTACGCCCCTGCTCTACAAATACCCCCCCCCCCTCGTGGAACCCATGCTAAAGCTGAGCCTTGTTTTTTTCCTTCCTCTATCTTAAAAAAATATATAAATAAAAGTTATCTAGAAATACTTTATATGTACTTCAAAATAGTTCCGTTCTAAAATATTACTCATCCTGAAAGAAACAAGCCCACATATGGCTACACTGATGGGAAAATACAAAAGTTAAGTTGAACTGCAGTGACATCAAAAACGATTTTTTTTTCCAATGAAACAAGCTATTATTATTCAAAAGTAGTAAAACAAAAAAAAAGGGGGGAACTTAAATAGGAAGGACATCTCATATGCTGGCCTTAGTACACAGTATGCTGGAGTGAAATGTGCCAAATTTATAAATTTGCCAGATCTGTGTGTGCCAGAATTTCAGATCTACCCCAGCTATGAGTTGCCAAAGATTAGTAAAGATTGCTCTTTATTCACATGTTCACATTTTGCGGACAGAACTCCACATTGCTCATTTGCGGGTTGTGTGCTGTCTATGATCGATCTGTTTTTCATGTCTATGAATTCGCATCAGTGTAAAAAACAACCCGCATCTGTGTTTTTAACCTGTTTAACCATTTCAGTACCGGGCCAATTTATGGTTCCAAACCAGACACATTTTCGGGTTTATTTGTATGTGCGGTTTTGAGGGCTGTAACATTTTTATCATTTGCGTTATATATAGGGCGTTACATAGGGCTTTATTTTTATGTTGTTGCTTTTATTTTTACATGTATTTTAATTTTTTTTATATCCAGAAAAATCTAAACAAAAGAGGAGGGAAAATGTGTCTGTTTTTCACTTTGAATTTTTTTTTTTTTTTTATTTAATAACACAAAGTGCTACTAAAAAACTTTTGAAAATAGTTTTTCCTCTCAGTTACGGCAATTTTTATTTTGTATGGTGCCGTCGGGGGTGGGGCTGGAACCTGTAATAAGGGTGTGTTATTGACTTATTATTTATTTATTTATTTAATTATTTTATTTTAATTTTTTTTTTTTTTTTTTTTTTTTTTTTACTTTTCCATTCATTTTATTTATTTTTACATTGTGTCCCCATAAGGTTATAGAGCTTTGGGGATATCTGAACTCTATTGTTTTGATGGGGGAGGCTGATGCCCAGCAAATACAGAATATAGCCTTCTGCCCAATACTGCTGAGCTGATCTGGGTCCTGTAGGAACCAGATGCTCTTACAGCCTCTGATTCTGGCGGATCACGAGACTGCCGGGTCAGAGGGGAGCCGCATCATGGCGGCTCCCATAGCTGTGTATACAGCACTCATTGAGCACATCGATCGGGAAGACAGGGACGGTAATAAACCTTCCCTGCCTTCTCCAGGGGAGCTCCGACTGTAGTTACAGCCGGATCCCTGTTTCTGCAGCTGCTCAATTTCATGCAGCTAATGAAAGCTGCAAGGATGTACCGGTACGTCCTTGCAGAACAACACAACCATTTCCAGATGTATATAGTCTATGGGCGGTTAAAAAAAAAAAATGTGTGAATTAATACATTATGTTACTCACCTCCCCTGGGCTCCGGCGTGACTCTCTGCTGTCATCATGTCTTCTGACTGACATCAGGGACCTCTGAGGCCTGTGATTTGGTCACATAATGTCGTGATGCTTGCATCTATGTGTCACTATGCCACCTAACCCGCTAATGCCCTATCATAGGCTTCAGCAGTCCCTGACATCAGTCAGAAGACCTGAAGAGAGCAGAGAGCCACGCCAGAGCCCAGGGGAGGTGAGTAACATAATGTATTAATTCACACATTTTTTTTTTTTAACCGCCCATAGGCTGGGTTCACATCTGTGATTTCAGCTCGGGGATTCCGTCCCCCATTCCATGCGGAGAAAAAAGTCCTACAAGCAGGACCTGAAGAACGGAAACCCGAGCCTAGGTGTGAACCTAGTGTAACACTGTTTTTTTTTGTTTAATGTTTGATCACCTCCCCTAGGCCTCGCTCTCTGGGATCTGAAGAGACCCCTGAGTATAATAATAAAAGTTTTGGTTCGGACATGAAACTGCAGGTGGAACCTCGTGAATAATAACCTAATCAAAATAACCAATGTGAACAAAATCATGTTGGTTATTCTGGTTGATGTTCTGTTATGGTTATTTTTCGATGAATCGCCTAGTCATAGGACAAGTGTATAAGGCCTTACCCCAGGAGGCCGTGCCCCCTCCCACTTTTTAAAAAAATCTGTCAAGTGTAATGTAACATTTCAGAACATCACAAAAGATTGGTGGGCACAAAAGTTGCAACTATTTATGCCAGATAGTAATAAATCCCCCAGATGTATATTTGGTATTGACATACACATAATGACCCATGAAATAAAGATAACATGTTATTACGCAGCACAGTAAACGATGCAATTTTATAACAAAAAAAAAACAGTAGTGGAATTGCTGTTTTTTTCCTATTAACCCTGAGATAAAAAGTTAATACTCAACACGTTATATGTGCCCTTGAAAAATACAAATAATCCCACAAAAAACAAGCCTCAGTACGGCCACATCTAAGGCAGGGTTCACACTACCGTTGGAGTCCGTTATGAAGGTGTCCGTTAAAAAAAAAAAATAAAAAATGGACACCTATCATAACGGACACTAACTGATGTTAATGTGTCCATTTTTTTAACTGATCCAATTAATGGTTCAGTTAAAAAAACGGACACATTAGCATCAGTTAGTGTTCGTTTTTTAACACTGTCCGTTTTTTTGTGTCTGCTTTCTGAGCATGTGCAAGAAAAAAACGGACATAAAATAACGGACAGTAACTGATGGCTGTCAGTTACTGTCCGTTATAAGTCCGTTACCCATAGACTTCAATGTTAAAAAAATAACGGACACTTGCTGTCTGTCGAGAATCTGTTTTTTTCAAACGGACAAAAAGTCCTGCACGTAGGATTTTTTGTCCGCGAAAAAAAACGGACTTCTGACGGATTTGGTGTAAACGGACACAAACGGACACAATATAAAAACCCATTGAAATGAATGGAAATTTTAACAGATTTCTGACGGTTCAGCTAGTGTCCGATGCTAAAATCTTGTAACGGACAATAGCAACGGACACTACTGACGGACACCAACGGTAGTGTGAACGCCCCCTAAGGAAAAGTTAAAAAAAAAAGGTACAAAACAACACAAAAAATAAAATAGATGAGTATACTCAGTCTTTAAGTAGTTTTATATTATTATTACCTCTGTAAGGTGCCACTCAATACTCAGTATAAACTTTTCTACACATAAATTACTCAAAACCCATAAAAAATCGCAATATCTGCAATGTGTACTGCAACATATTCACTCATATGAGCCAGTAGCTCAGGCCTCCACACTGTGACAACTCCTCAGCTCTGCCCTCACATTCCCCCATTGTAAGAAACTTTCCGGGAAGGACAACAGGTGCAGAAGTAGAACAAGTGACCAGCCCGGAGCTGCTGCAGCTGCCACCCTGCTGACAGTCTCCAGCACTCACACCATGTACACATATATACTCCATGCTCAGGCTGCTGTGACTTACGAGGGTGACCAGAAGCTTTTACTGCCGCCGCTGCTGCTGCTATTCCCCATCTCGTCCCGGCACCTCCATGGAGCGCCCGCAGCTTCCTGGTCTGTGCTGTGCTTGGCACGGGAGGAGACGGGGGCGGGGCCTGTCAGGTGGGGACGGATAGATCTCACACTGTGCCGCTAAGTGATTGTGCTGAGGGGCGTGGTTATGGGCGGGGATACGCAAAAACGATACCTAGTGCTGTTAGGCGAGGGGCGGGACTTGTCAGGTAAACGGAGGAGGGGATAGGAGGATATTACATCCTGTGCCGCTATGTTATTGTGAGGAGGGGCGGAGCCCATCAGGTGGTTAGGGCGGGGATATGTAGATAACCCACAGGGTTCGTATGAAGCAATACTGCAAAGTGGAGAAGGAAAAAGTGGATAAAAAATAAGAGAGTAGGAAGAAGCGGCTGTGTGTGCACAGGGACAGACGAAAACGTGCCCTGTAAAGAGCAGACAAACTGCACATAGCGCTATACAGCACATAGCAGCAGAATGAAGCGGTGTAATAAAATAAGAACAGCCGGGTATACAAATTTTAATAATACTCATCTGTAATTATATAGCATAGTCTGCAGCACTTTACAGGCCAGAGGGTACAGGTATACAGAAATGGCACATCACACAGTAAGCGTATGTTCACACCAGGTGCAGAGCCAACATAAATTGCCCGAAGAAAAAGCTGATGGACTCCATTATAGTCAGTGGGATCCCTCAGGCTCCATTTCCATTCTTGTAGTCCTCCATGGGATCATAAGCATAGACAAAATGGTATACGTGTATAGTGTACCCCTCCAGCTACCCCCAGAGTATAATGTCCATCTCCAGCTTCCCCTTCCAGGTACCCCCCAGTTTAATGTCTCCATCCAGCTATCCTCAAAGTATAATGTCCCCCTCTAGCTACCCCCATAGTTTAATGTCCCCCTCTATCTGCCCTCACAGTATAATGTCCCCTTACAGCTACCCCCACAATATATGTCTCACTCCAGCTACCCCCACAGTTTAATGACTCCCTCCATTATCCCCACAGTTTAATCCCCCCTCCAGTTGCCCTCACAGTATAAAGTCCCCCTCCAGTTGCCCCCAGTTTAATGTCCCCTTGCCTCCAAAATATTATGTCCCTCTCCTGGTACCAAACAAGCATAAAAAAAACACTAATCCTCACCTGGCTTTGTTCCCTTCCTGTTCTGTCAGCTGTCTGTGGTACTGGAGGCTTGAGGGAACTGCAGGTGCAACATAAGTGACGACACTACATCGCGCCTGCTACTCCCACAGCAGAAACGGGAAAAATGGTGAAGCAGAAAGCGGACATCTCCCTGCATCACCATTGTAGTCAACTCATCTGTGTCCTCCGTTGAAACTGAGACATACCTTCCACCGACCATGACTGTGGGACAGGACCCGGAATCCAGGACTGTCCCTCTGAATCCGGGACGGTTGGAAGGTATGTAATGGGGTGCATTGGGTTTTCATAATGGTGTCTGTCACTTTAGCAGACAAACTAGTGCAGCATGCTCTGCTATTCTGTCGATCATTCTTGATCGAATCTGTGACAACGGCTCCTGACATGTGTGAAAAAAGCATAAAGGGGTTTTACCACCACAAACATTTATGTGTCAGATCACCTAGAATCTGACCCCTGGGACTTTCAGCAATCAGGAGAAGGGGGAACAAAAGTCTATCTAAATCCTCCTTGTGAATGAAGTGCCAGTGCGCTTGTGTGACCAATGTTTCATTCACTTTTATAGGGACTCAATCTCTTGCAGCCCCCATAGAACAGAATGAAGCATCGGCTAAATGGTGCATCACAGGGAAGATTTCGAGGACTGCTCTGTAGGTGAGAAATAAGTGCTTTGTGTTGACCTTTATAGGAGTATTCCTGTAATCACTAGTTATCCCCTATCCACTTGTGATCGGTGCGGTTCATGTCCACTAGGACCCCCAACAATCAAAGCAATATTAGTCCTGTTCTCCTGTCTGAATGAACTGAAGATGGGCACTGCTGCTCCATTCACTCCCTATTGGTCTGCTGGAGACAGTAAGCAATGTTCTCAGCTATCTCCGCAGAAGTGAATGGAGTGGCCACAAAAAGACTTAGTCATACCTGCCAACCTTTACATGTGGCCTCTGGGAGACCCAACATGCAAAGAGAACATTTTAATCTGGTAACGCCCCTTTTGGAAAAATCAAACCCTCTTTTAGGACATGACACCCCCCTTTTTCGTGATGTGGACACAAAATTTGCCAGTCACACCCCTCTTTCATGGCGTGTTACATAAATTGTCCATGTCATATATAATATGACCAGGAGTGGTGGATGCAGGAGCATTCCTCTGGATCCATGAGATTTGCCCACTCTTCAGGACCCTGGAAGGTCCCCCCTTTTGCAGGAGTCTCCTGGACATTTTGACAAAACTGGATTTAGTGCAGATTTTTATAAACTGCTTGCTATTTCCATCCTCTCCATTACTCCTCTTCAGATATTGAAAAGTCCTATGACTCAAAAAGTCACATCAATCCTTTTTATAAAAAAAAAGTCTCAAATGAAGATCACAAATTAACTGACCAATGAGTGCTATACTAGGACTACAGAGGTCCAGCATCAGTGGCGTAACAATCGCAGTCGCAGGGGGTGCGGCCGCGACTTAGCCTGGAGGGATACCGGAACACCATGATAGCAGTCGGCAAAAGCCTGGTTCCCCGACCGCTATACATGTTGTTAATGGAAAGGGGCATGGCTATCACCGGGCCCCTTTCCAATAGATGCCAGCTCAGGGAATATGACTAAAAAAAAAAAAAAAAAAAAATACTTTTACTCACTTCCCTTGGGCTCAGCATCCTCTCCGGGGCACTTCGACCTGTGACTGAGGTCACACAGGGTGTGGCGGCGTAATGATGTCATCACGCCCCATGTGACCGCTGAGGCCTAATCACAGGCCCCAGAAGTGACCTCAGTCACCAGGCAGAAGAGGACCAAGGAAGATTCTGAAGACGGCCAGATGGAGTGAGGATGCCCAGGAAATATGAGACCAGGTGAGTATAAGTGTTTGTTATTTTTAATCACTTCCCCTGAGCTTTTACTTATTATACTCTGGGGTCTGAGGCGATCCCAGAGTATAATAAAAGCACCAGCTCTAGGGGGAGCTATTGGGAGAATATTATACTGTATGGGGGCTCTTGGGAGCATATAATACTGTGTGGGGGCCACTATGGAGCATATAATACTGTGTAGGGACCACTGCGGAACATATAATGTAGTGTGGCGTCACTGTGGAGCATTATGATACTGTGTGGGGGCCACTGTGGAGAATATAATACTGTGTGAGGTCACTTTTCAGCATATAATACTGTGTGGGGGCCACTGTGGAGCATATTATACTGTGTGGGGGCCCGCTGAGGAGCACATAATGCTGTCTCAGTATTGTTTACATACCGGGCGCTGTGCTGCTCACTCAACATATTCTTGATAACAGCAGTTGTGGGTACTAAAGCTGTATCGCTTTCAAGTATCTGAGATATCGCTGCAGCACCCGTAACCATCACTATCAAGAATTCGCTCTGACGGGGGGTCCCGGGCAAAAGTTTGCACCGGAGCCTACAAGACTTTAGTTACGCCACTGTTCAGCATCATCCATATTGTAGCCTAGTCAGTGACAACTAGTAGTTTAACGCAACAACAAACATTATAGAGGATAACAGTATATTCTTACCAGGTATACGGAACAGTATTCACAGAGAAAAAAATATATTATCATTATTATTCTTTTTTTTTAGAGCACCATTAATTCCATGGTAAATTACATTTGAAGAGGGGTTTACATATAAAAACACAAAAACAAGTACAATAGACTAACATCATGACCAACTGGTACAGTAAAATAGAGGGCCCTGCCTGCAAGGGCTTACAATCTATGAGGGAAGGCAGACAGAAACAGAATGTGAGGGCAGAGACTATTCAGATGGTGGTGAGTTGTCAATAGGGTTATTGAAGGTTGTAGGCTCTCCTGAAGAGTTGAGTCTTCAGGGTCCTCTTGAAGGTTGTGATTGTGGGAGACAGTCTTATGTGTATCATTATCCATTCCAGAGTATGGGGGGTGCACGGGAGAACTCTTGGAGGTGGTTGTGTGAAGAGTGGATAAAAGCAAGGCAAAGAAGGAGGTCTTGAGAGGTTCAGAGATTACGTGTGGGAAACATAACGTACAGATATGGATCTGTTTTGTTATTTTTTTAACATTGATCTCTACTGTATATATGTCTCTATTTTCCTCTGTTTTTTGCATCTATTAAGTGTGTTGCTTCAAAAAACACTTTCAGAAAAACGTAATGATGGAAATTCGGCAGCATGTCCACTTCTGAAAACCTCACAGCCTAAGGCTAAGGCCCCACATTGCGGGAAAGCTACTTTTTCTGTTGCAGATTTTGCTGCGTTTTTTTTAGCCAAAGCCAAGAATGTCTACAAAAGGAGTGGGAAATATATAGGAAGCTCTTATACTTCTACCTTCTGCTCAATCCACTCCTGGCTTTGGCTCAAAAACAGCAGCAAAATCTGCAACAAAAAAAGCAACTTTTCTGCAATGAGGGAGTCTTAGCCTAAGAGTGCAATACACTCTCACAGCAGCCACACAACTTTACTGGTTTACTGGAAATTTGGTATTCTGAGCTGATCATTGTTACACGTTGATGCAAGAAACATCTATAGATGCAAGTGGTTACTGATCTGTCCAAGATTTCAGCCTTTGTCACTGTATAAACCCCATAATAAATTGAGATAAATATCTGCATATTCTGCAGGTTACACCACACAATTTGCATTAAAAGAAAACTATAAAGTACCTTAAAAAGTCATAAATTTCCATGGCAGCCTGTGACCATTAGCATGGACATCCACAGATATATAACGCTATGTTCACATTTCTGTTCTGCAAATCCATCCCGAAATTCCATCATAAATGGTGAAAGAAACAGTGCTGCATGCTGCTCCATTATTCCCTTTGAAATGACAGATACCAGGTGCCAGATTATGGGTATTAGGACATTTTATACAATGTAGATTTGTGTATATATTACTGACATCGTATCAGTGGCGTAGCTAGCGAAGGGCCGGGGCCTTAGAGCCTTAGAGCCTTCAGTGTGTGGAGCATAAATCAGATAACAGACTGAAGACAATAGCCCGCAAATAATACGATTATTTTCTATCAGGTGGCTGCAGTGAATCGTGCCGGATTTATTACAAGCTGCATGCAGTCAGGCTCTTGTCCATGATACCTTTATGGAGTATCCTTCTGCCGTAAAACCAGTTTAGTGAGGCAGTTGTTGTTTCATTTGGCAGATATAGTTGAGGATAATGTCCACATACTGTAAATGCAATGTCTTATCTGTTTATGCAGATTGTTAACTACTCAGTGTGACAAATATAATATGATAATAAACTCCAATACATATCATTGCCCAGCGTTTGATAACTTATCTTTGCAGGTTATAGGCAATTATGTTATTATTTGCTTAGAAATATCAGTGTTTTATAGTCAAGAGCTCAAACTCCTTTACTGTACAGTACACATGAATGGGTCACCTAATAGTACTGTACACAGAGCTAGCAGTGGGTAGATAACAAGGGAGTTACGTGACCTCTAGTGGCCACAAATCAGTATGGCACAAAATTCAGCAGTAAACAAAGTACACCGTCCTACTAAGTCACTTTATAGGTTACTTTGGTTTCTTTCCTAAACCACCACCATCACTATAGCTTTATAATGTTGTTAAATTGTAACTGGCACTTTGCTTTTTTATGGGATGTGTTTTCAAACATATTTGTAAAATAATTTATTAGAGAATTTTGTCAATTTTAAATGGTCACTGACATTTTCGACAACTTACTTTCATTTTATAGAGCATGTGATTCTGGACCAAAATGTAATGCACTTTCATTAAAAATGTGAACCTTTCTAAAGTTCTTGCCACTAGGTGTCTCCCTTCTAGCTAATTTGGAGTTGACTCCTTTGGAACTACCTCCCTAGAAGCAAGACAGAAAGAGTGAGTGGAGGTTCTTTTGCCTCTTCACACAGTGTGCAGGTGGGAGGGGTTGATTCTCCTCACAGACATGTCTGCAAACTGCTCAGTGCAAAGGACTCAATATTCTGCAAATCAGTATACAGTGTATGAAAAGTCTTCTATGTAGTTGTATCTACTTCGGCTGCTTATGTGGTTACAGATGGGATGTTATTTACAGACAGCTAGCAGCTTTCCTGACTGTGATCATAGGATGTTTTTTTTTCTTGCGTTTTATCTGCATACATTTGCCCTGTATTTACAGTCCAGTGTATCTGGATCTCCTAGATTAAGGTCAGTTGGGCTTTTTTCAGCTAGGTTTGCTAATGTATAGTTACTCCTGGCAGAAGGGAGAAAAGCATCAATAAAGGATATGGGAGAAGAGCAGACTGCTTCTTATTGTACATGCCCGCAGCCTGAGAGACAAATGCAAAATATGTTTCAGAAACCCGAGGTGTCCTTTAAGTTACCAAACCCCTTTCCTACATAAGCTAATATTAATGTTCATGAGATCACCATCAGGATACTGAACAACAATGGCGCATATCACAGGATTGCAAGGATGGTTTGGGCGTGTGTATATGGACTAGGGCAGCTCGCCATCATTGATGGAACAATGAATTCTGAATAATACCAGTAAATTCTAAAGAAAAATTTCAGGATGGCTGTCTGCAAGGTGAATCTCAAGAAAACGTGGGTCATGGAGCAAGACAGCGCCCCTAAGCACCCTAAGAATGGTTAAAAATAAAGTTTTTGGAATGGCCAAGTCAAAATCCTAACCTTAAAGGGGTTGTCCAGGCAAAATTGGACAACCCTTTTAACATTTAAATCAGCCAGGGCAGTGGAAAAAATTTTAAAAATGCATACTCACCTGTCCCCATTGCTCCGATGTCCTCCCGCGCGTCCCGGTTCTTCTGCTCCGGTGGCGTCTCCGGGGTCTCTTCTGGCTTTCCGCTGAAGCCACTGATTGGCCACAGGTAGTGAACTTGCAGGCCCTTCGCTGATTGGCCTCAGCGGTTTCATCAAAAAGCCGGAAGACGCTGCCGGAGCAGAAGAACCAGGACGCGTGGGAGGACATCGGAGCAACGGGAACAGGTGCGTATGCATTTTTTTAAATTTTTTTCACTGCCACCGGCTGATTTAAACGTTAAAAGGGTTGTTCATTTTTGCCAGGACAACCCCTTTAATCCATTTGAAATGTTATGGAAGACCCTGAAGCGAGTAGTTGATGGGAGGAAACCCACCAATATGACAGAGTTGAAGCTGTCATATGGAGGAATGGGCTAAAATTCATCCAAGCCGATGTGTGAGACTGGTCAACAATTACCAGAAC
The DNA here is from genome assembly GCA_947044405.1 of Leptodactylus fallax. NCBI lineage: Eukaryota > Metazoa > Chordata > Amphibia > Anura > Leptodactylidae > Leptodactylus > Leptodactylus fallax. Next base: position 1,473,150 of record CAMRHE010000280.1, on the reverse strand, counting down.
CATATAGATGAGGTCACTGCTGAACAAAGGGGGAGAGGGTTAGAATAGATACTGAATGTAAAGGTTCACATACTTTTGCACACTCATAAATATGTGATATTGGATCATTTTCTTCTATAAATTAATTACCAGGTCTAATATTTTTTACTCATTTGTTTGATTTGGTTCTCTTTATCTACTTTTAGAACTTGTCTGACAATCTGATGTAGCATTAGGTCAAATTTGCATAAATGCAAAAATATACAGTAGAAATTTCTGAAGGATTCACAAACTTTCAAGCATCACTGTATATTTTCACTTGTTGCTTCTATGTTCCTTGAACACAAGGTATTAAAAATCTTTTTGCTTAACCCTAAAGGTTATGAGAACGGACAGGCTTACTGGTGCTGGAGGGTTTTTCTGAAAAGTGAATCCAACAGTCTAACAATCTAACAGTCGAGGCAAGTTTGCGTGAGCCCTTGGGTGACGGAGCTTCAGTGGCCCCTTTGCTGCGCTTGTCAAGCAATGTCAGTTTGTTCCTATAAAGCTGCTGCAGCCACCTGAAGTTGTTTTGCTGCGGTAACCCCTGCTGGAGCTGATGTATATTTTGCACGGCTTTCAACTTTTGCAAAACTGTCAGTGCGAACTCACCTATAATGAGATATGATCGGAAAACTGATGAGCTTTTATTTGCTAGATCCATAGTACTGCTACTGTAGATGGCAGGTCTGCAGCTTACCAGTATAATGGTCCCCTTATTTTCCCCACACAGTATAATGACCTTCTTAATGTCCAACACATACTATAATGGCTCCCTTAATGCCCCACACAATATAGTGGCCCACTTCTTCCCCCAACAGTATAATGGCCCCCTTCTGCTGACACAGCATAAAGTCAACCTTTTGTCCCTACTCAAACTATAGCGGCCCCCTTTTGCTCCTACCCACAGTAAAATGGCCCCTATTGCTCCCCCTCAAAGTATAATGTCTCCCTTTTGCCCCACACACAGTATATTGGCCCTCTTTTGTTCCTACGTACTGTAAAATGGTCCCCTTTTGCCCCTACACACTGCATAATGGCCCCCTTTTGCCCCCATACACAGGTTAAGGCCTCCTTTTCAGCCCATATTCCCCTCAGACAGTATAATGGCTCCCAGTCCCGTATGCTCGCCATCTCTGTTGGTGGGGCCCCAGGCAGTGAGCAATGCTACACATTTCACCTTTCAATGCTTCCCTTTTACCAGTCGATCACCAGCTCCAAGGCTTGTCTGGCATTCACTTGTATTACAGGTTGCTTTATGCATCCTGTAATACAAATGCTGTCATTTTGCAATGCATTACAATTCATTAGCATCATAATTCATTTGCGATCAGACCCGCTGGGGTCCAAGACCTAAAAAAATTAGAATCAACCCCTTTCCCTAGAACACATATAGAAATAAAAAAATTATGTGAAACACGTACATATTAGGTATCCCTGTGTCCAAAAACACCCAGTCTTCCCATACAGTGAACGCCATGCGGGAAAAAAGAGCCAAAACAGTTTTTTCACTTTTTCGCCTCCATAAAAATTTGGATAAAAAGCAAAGCATTAGACATTCTCCAAATTGGTATAAATAAAAAGTACATTTGGCCCCAAATAAAAAGAAAATGTATGCTTCCCCGTACACGGGAATATAAAAAAGTTACAGGTGTCAGAATATGGTGACTTCAAGAATTTTTTATTTTTTTTGTAAAGTTTTCAATTTTGTCTTTAAGAGGTTAAAACATAAAAAAAAACTATAGAAATTTGGTTCCCCGGAATCATACTGACCCATAGAATACAGGTGACATGTCATTTTGGCTGCACAGTGAACACCGTAAAAACAAAGCCTGTAAAGAAAGTCGCACAAAAGCAGTTTTTCTCCAATTCCATCCCATTCTGAATTTTTTTCGAGCTTCCCAGTACATTGTACGGAATAATAAATGGTAGCATCATGAAGAACAATTTGTCCCACAAACATTAAGCCCTCATATGCATGGGCGTAACAATCGTGGTCACAGGGGGTTCGACCTCGACCGGGCCCGGAGTGGTACAGCTGGAGATGGCTGGGGCCCCACAGCACCATGATAGCGATCGGGGAAAGTCTGGTTCCCCAACCGCTATACATATTGTCAATGGAAAAGGGACCAACATGCCGCCGGGCTCCTTTCCATTAGAAGCCTGCCCAGGGGAGGTGATTAAAAAATAAATACTTTTACTCGCCTCTCCTGCAACTCTGACAGTTGTCAGCATCCTCTTCAGGGATCTTCCAGCTTGTGGCTGATGTCACTGTGATTGGGCCCCTGCAGTCACGTGGGGTGTCCGGCATAATTACGTCATTGCACCCCAATTGACCTCTGAGGCCCAATTGGGGTGCGTGACCACAATCACATAAAAGAGGACCAAGGAGAATGCTGCAGAAAACCAGATGGAACAAGGAAGCCCAGGAGAGGTGAGGCAAGGTGAGTATAACTGTTTGTTATTTTTTACTCACCTCCCCTGGGCTTCCGCATATTATAGTTTGGGGTCTTAGGCACCGCAGAGTATAATAATAGCACTGAAACTAACGGGAGTGCTGAACTTCACAAATATTCGTGGAATTTCATGAGGTTCGCCAAAAGCAGCTCAAGGGGGACCCAGGAGCATTTTATACTGTGTGGGACCACTGTGGAGTATATTATTCTCTGTGGGGGCCTCTGTGGAGCATATTATACTGTGTGGAGGCCAATGTGGAGCATATAATACTGTGTGGGGGCCACTGTGGAGAATATAATACTGTGTGGGGGCTACTGTTGAGCATATAATACTGTGTGGGGGCTACTGTGGAGTACATTATACTGTATGGCGGCCACTGTGGAGCATATAATACTGTGTGGGGGCCCCTGTGGAGCATATAATACTGTGTGGGGGCTACTGTGGAGTACATTATACTTTGTGGGGGCCACTGTTGAGTACATTATACTGTGTGGGGGCTAATGTTGAGTATATTATACTGTGTAGGGGCACTGTGGAGTATATTATACTGTGTGGGGGCCACTTTGGTGTATATTATACTGTCTGGGGGTCACTGTGGAGCAGATTATACTGTGTAGTGAGCCACTGTGGAGCAGATTATACTGTGTAGTGGGCCACTGTGGAGCAGATTATACTGTGTAGGGGGCCACTGTGGAGCAGATTATACTGTGTGGGGCCATTGTGGAGCAGATTGTACTGTGTGGAGGCCACTGTGGAACATATTGTAGTGTGTGGGGGCCACTGTGATGCAGATTATACTGTGTAGTGGCCACTGTGGAGCAGATTGTACTGTGAGTAGGCCACTGTGGAAAATATTGTAGTGCATGGGGGCCCCTGTGGAGCAGATTATACTGTGTAGGGGCCACTATGGAGCAAATTATACTGTGTAGGGGCCACTGTGGAGCAGATTATACTATGTGGGGTCACTGTGGGGCAGATTGTACTGTGTGGAGGCCACTGTGGAACATATTGTAGTGTGTGGGTGCCACTGTGGAGCATATTATACTGTGTAGGGGCCACTGTGGAGCAGATTATACTTTGTAGGGGGCCACTGTGGAGCAGATTGTACTGTGTGGAGGTCACTGTGGAATATATCGTACTGTATTGGGGCCACTGTACTGTGTGGAGGCCATTGTGGAGCATATTATACTGTATGGGGCCACTGTGGAGCATATTATACTGTGTGGAGGCCACTGTGGAACATATTGCACTGTGTGGGGGCCAATCACTATTTATATCACACAGTATCTGTTTTATAGCAGACATGTGATATTATTACAGGCTGTAATAGCATTACATTGTATAATTAGGTATTAGGTTTATTAGGATTTCTGACCCTTGCCTGACCATGACCTCACTACATATTTATCTTCATACCTGGCTGTGATGCCTGCTAGTTTACGGTTACGCTTTACCTATCTGATCTACTGGCATTAGTTACTCTGGCATAGACACAATCTTGAGAAGACCGGATGGAGGCTAGAAGATGAAATCCTACAATCCCTTAGGGCCCATTAACACATTGACAAATGAAGAGGATTTTGAGGTGGTCTTCCACTTTCCAGCTCTGGGCTTTCTGCCGTGGGTTTTACTTGCTGACTAGGCTCATAGATGGGTTCATAGAACACAACGTAACCTTAAATTTAACACTTTAATGCCCAAAGGGATCATTGCTGTATATACAAGAAAAGATGACAAAATAACCCAAAATTGCAAACAGCCTTAAAATAATGGGATATAACAGGATAATACTTAAGAATCATTTTGGCCCCAGGACACTTGGAAGATCTCTTCTGATGGAATTGGACATACCCAGCTCTCTTAGCTGGCTTACACAGATGTGACAGTTCTAAGGTCTCATAGTCTCTTAAGGCTAATGTTTATTCACACCTCCCAGCCAGGGTGCACCCCTCTTCTTACTCCCTGAGATGGGAGATAAACAACTCATCTTTATCTGGGAAAGAGGAATCCCTTTCTTTACCTTGGAGATCGCATAGTGACCCTGGAGGCGAGCTCAAGGTCACTACGCGCTCCTTCCTCCTTCTCTATCTGCTTGACCACAATGTCATAAAACCATAAAAACCATCCGGTTGTGCACACCTGGAAGAGCAATTTCCCCTCTGACCCTCTCCCCCTTCTATACACACAAACCACTGAGGTATATTGATAACATAAACATAAACAAAAAATTAACTAAAGATATATATATGTGACTAATATGATTAAGTAATAATACATAACTTCTGTTATCACATACAGTAGATCCATTCCAATTAAGAAAATGCAGAATTCACAGATAAAAAAAATGGCTTTATGGGCAACCACCATTACATACATCTGTCATATGCCACTGTACGAGAAATAGATAAAATGTAGGGAAAATGAATACAGTACCCTATATATAAGTAAGTCTGCTGTACATTTGGTGGGACCATGCTTGCCAAAGTTCACTGGCATGGCCCATCTTCCCAGAGCCAGTCTGTATATTGGTGTCTGGTTAAATCAATGAGAAACTGGGTGATCTCTGAGTCCCACCATCATTGCCAGGGGGGCAAAACAAAGACAGATCAAGTTGTTTGCTTTAGCAGTACCAGGGACAAAAAGAGACTATCAACACTGGCAGGAAAAGCGGACATTTGGCCCGACACCTGCATTCCTACATTTTACAGAAGAAAAGAGGGGCTCTAGTTTGGATCTCTAACATGCTCAGTCAATTATATTTTCTGCTTAGAAAGCATGGCACATGGACAGAGGTCTGCACTTTGGCTCACATAGTTTTGGACTTGGCGCTCTGATCAAAGGCTGTAATATTAAATAACATAACCCAGTTTATTATTTGAGAGCGTTAACACAATTTCACTCATATTTGGAGGTAATGCAAATTAGTAAAATAGACAGCCTCTTATTAATAGCTCATATACATGTTCCCAATGTGTCAGCTTTGTAGTTGAATCAATCTGTTAACCTTACTGGTTGTATGGCTGCGCTATTTTCATCCATCACACACAGGATTTTTCAGAGTGTACAACTTGAAAGAACCAAAGCCCTTTAACATTAGGTCTGTAAAAAATAGAATGGCCTTCCTCAAGAAAACCTTTTAGCTAATTTCTTATGCCCTGTCTGAGAGCAAGATATGATAGTGAGAGAGAAGCTGAGCTGTATGTGATATATTTTTATCTGATATAGGGAGAGAAGCTGAGCTCTGTGATATATAGGGTTATATGATAGATGGAGAGAAGCTGAGCTCTGTGATATATAGGGTTATATGCTAGAGGAGAGAAGCTGAGCTCTGTGATATATAGGGTTATATGATAGATGGAGAGAAGCTGAGCTCTGTGATATATAGGGTTATATGATAGATGGAGAGAAGCTGAGCTCTGTGATATATAGGGTTATATGATAGAGGGAGAGAAGCTGAGCTGTGTGATGTATAGGGTTATATGATAGATGGAGAGAAGCTGAGCTCTATGATGTATAGGGTTATATGATAGAGGGAGAGAAGCTGAGCTCTGTGATATATAGGGTTATATGATAGAGAGAGAAGCTGAGCTCTGTGATATATAGGGTTATATAATAGAGGTAGAGAAGCTGAGCTCTGTGATATATAGTGTTATATGATAGAGGAGAGAAGCTGAGCTCTGTGATATATAGGGCTATATGATAGAGGGAGAGAAGCTGAGCTCTGTGATATATAGGGTTATATGATAGATGGAGAGAAGCTGAGCTCTGTGATATATAGGGTTATATGATAGATGGAGAGAAGCTGAGCTGTGTGATGTATAGGGTTATATGATAGATGGAGAGAAGCTGAGCTCTGTGATGTATAGGGTTATATGATAGAGGGAGAGAAGCTGAGCTCTGTGATATATAGGGTTATGTGATAGAGGGAGAGAAGCTGAGCTCTGTGATATATAGGGTTATATGCTAGAGGAGAGAAGCTGAGCTCTGTGATATATAGGGTTATATAATAGAGGAGAGAAGCTGAGCTCTGTGATATATAGTGTTATATGATAGAGGGACAGAAGCTGAGCTCTGTGATATATAGGGTTATATGATATAGGAGAGAAGCTGAGCTCTGTGATGTATAGAGTTATATGATAGAGGAGAGAAGCTGAGCTCTGTGATATATAGTGTTATATGATAGAGGGACAGAAGCTGAGCTCTGTGATATATAGGGTTATATGATAGAGGAGAGAAGCTGAGCTCTGTGATATATAGTGTTATATGATAGAGGGACAGAAGCTGAGCTCTGTGATATATAGGGTTATATGATAGAGGAGAGAAGCTGAGCTCTGTGATATATAGGGTTATATGATATAGGAGAGAAGCTGAGCTCTGTGATATACAGGATTATATGATAGAGGGAGAGAAGCTGAGCTCTGTGATATATAGGATTATATGATAGAGGAGAGAAGCTGAGCTCTGTGATATATAGGATTATATGATAGAGGAGAGAAGCTGAGCTCTGTGATATATAGGATTATATGATAGAGGGAGAGAAGCTGAGCTTTGTGATATATAGGTTTATATGATAGAGGAGAGAAGCTGAGCTCTGTGGTATATAGGGTTATATGATAGAGGAGAGAAACTGAGCTCTGTGATATATAGGGTTATATGATAGAGAGAGAAGCTGAGCTCTGTGATATATAGGGTTATATGATAGAGGAGAGAAGCTGAGCTCTGTGATATATAGGTTTATACGATAGAGGAGAGAAGCTGAGCTCTGTGATATATAGGATTATATGATAGAGGGAGAGAAGCTGAACTCTGTGATATATAGGTTTATATGATAGAGAGAAAAGCTGAGCTCTGTGATATATAGGGTTATATGATAGAGGAGAGAAGCTAAGCTCTGTGATATATATAGGTTTATATGATAGAGGAGAGAAGCTGAGCTGTGTGATATATAGGATTATATGATAGAGGGAGAGAAGCTGAGCTCTGTGATATATAGTGTTATATGATAGAGGAGAGAAGCTGAGCTCTGTGATATATAGGATTATATGATAGAGGAGAGAAGCTGAGCTCTGTGATATATATGATTATGTAATAGAGGAGAGAAGCTGAGCTCTGTGATATACAGGATTATATAATAGAGGAAGATATATGATATATAGGATTACATGATTTGGAACAGGATTTCTCAATCCTGACAAGACACCTAGGAGAGAGACATTAAGACTCCAGTTTACTTCGCTGACTCAGGATGATTGACAGTGAGAGTCCTGATTATCCCGCCCACACAGAGTGACTGCTAAAAAGAGTCCTGATTACTCTGCTCACACACAGTGATTGACAATGAGAATCATGATTACCCTGCCCAGTGATTGTCCATTAGAGTCCTGATTATCCCACCTACACACACTGACTGACAGCCTTCTGTGTACACACACTAATATAGAGAGAGCTGTCAATCTGTGTCAGTGGGGTAAGCAGAACTCTCCCTGTTTCTCTTAAGAGTCCTGTTACAGATTTAGGCTGAGGCCCCATGTTGCGGAAACACAGCTTTTGTTGCTGCAGGTTTTGTTGCGTTTTTTTGAGCCAAAGCCAGGAGTGGATTTAGCAAAAGTAGAAGTATAAGAGCTTTCTAGATATTTCCCTTTCCTTTTGTAGCCATTCCTGAATTTGGCTTGAAAAAACAACAAATTCTGCAACAAAAAAGCTGCGTTTTCGCAACGTGGGGCCTTAGCCTTACCCTGTTATTTACTCAGAAATCCTGCAGTTAGTGATGACTACAGATGATGTAAGGGGACCAAGAAAAATACATTACAGTCCTGTACATTATATTATTCATGGTCTGTGACATCTCATTTTGCGTTATTTCTATGCTGTGGCATCTCTTTGTACATTATTATTGCACTATGACATCACTATAAGCATTGACACTCTGCTGTGACATAATTATTATCTTTATATTGTGACACCACTGGTTTCATTGTGCTAATGTGAGCATTACCCGTACTGTGACATCACTGTGAGCATCATGTCTCTACTGTGAAATCACTGTGTGTATTATCCCTGTACTGTGACATTACTGTGAGCATTATCTCTCTACTGTGACATCACTGTGGGTGTTATCCCTATACTGTGACATTACTGTGAGCATTATCTCTCTACTGTGACATCACTGTGGGTGTTATCCCTATACTGTGACATTACTGTGAGCATTATCCCTGTACTGTGACATCACTGTGAGCATTATCCCTGTACAGTGACATCACTGTGAGCATTATGACTGTGCTGTGACATGACAATGAGAATTATCTCTGTTCTGTGATATGACTGTACACATTATTCCTACACTGTGACATCACTGTGAGCATTATCACTGTGCTGTGACATCACTGTGAGCACTATTCTTGTACTGTGATCGTAATAATAAAACTCTAAACTAAACTCATACTATTTTATTGAATGGAGTCATTATGGATTGGGACCCCATTTCAAACTGTGCTATGGAGCCCCATGATACTTTAATTTTCTGTAAGTACATCCTGGTAGGAAAAGAAAGTGTCCTGTAAACCCGGCTCTAATCTCACATTGACAGATGAGACATTTCTGTAAGTCTGATAAGGTTATGCTTGGTGTCACTGTTCCTCCTGGTACTGGATGCCCAGTTTGCAGGGTCAGGTTATAGATCATGTGCTGGGAGTTAGTACAGTAGTCTCCTTTCAATACTTATTTACATCTAAGGTCTCAGTCCTTCCGAGGTACCTGTACACTTGTAGCCCAGAAGCTAACCAGATAGAGACTTATCCTGAAGCCCCTGAACCCCGATCAAGTAGTTTATTGCACTGCCATACGCTTAGGTAGCAGAGTGAGTGGTCATTGGGTACACAGAATCACAACTGTCCAGTTGCAACTACAGTCTACAACCCCCATAATAACAACCGTCAACTAGGAACATAACTTGAGGGGTACAGAGGGTGCAGGAGCCTTAGGGTCGCCCATAAGGTATCTGTTCCCAGTATGAAAAGACCAGTACTAGAAACAGTACAGATTTTACACTGGACTCAGGAACTTCATGTCACACCTCTTCCGTCAACTATTGCAGTCACTATCAGACTGGGGTGCCCAGGGCTCTACATTAAAATACATTGTGGGGCCTACTGTACAGCTCCATGCAGATATTACTTGACCCGCAGTGATGCTGAAAAGGTGGGCCCAGGGATGGAGGATACTGATAGGCATGGCTCTGATTCTAGCTGTCATATCAGCCAGCTGATGCATCTATACTGTATAATAATAAACTGGGTAGTTTGTTACTATATCTTTCTAGTTTATTATATGGATACACCTGTTGTGCAGGAGGTGCGGGGCTGGGGACTTACCCTAACGCATGGGCCCATCCTACCCCATGGGCCCACCAGGGGATTCACCTTATTACCTGCGGGCCAGCCTAAGCCTGATTACAATGGAGCCATGGTTATTTTTGCAGTAGCCATGATTGTGAAATAAGTTGTGTACTTTACGCAGAGCAATATACATAAGTGTAATGAAACTCTTCAAGTACAATGTGTACAGTGATATCATCTTCTGTTGGGTTTCTCATATTTGTGCTTGTTTTCAAGTACATGCGCATTGTAAACAAGGATCCTATAGAGGATACATGGGGGCTGCAGATCACAGATACAGCACTGCTCTAATGTCACTTGTGTCCTGTGTATGTGTCATATTTAAAGAATGCAAAGTCATCTCAATAAAATGTCATTGCCCTGGCCCTGTCTATGCCAGCAGACAATCAGGGCCAAACAGCTGCCCGACTATTTATACCCGCTACACCGCAGCAGTTACCAGGTCAAACTTACAATTCACCTTTATGTCAAGGGGAAATAAATGCTTTAAGAAATATGAAATAATAATGAATAGTTGATCTAATATGTAAAATTCTTATATTTTTCCCTTCTGCTAAATTCGCTCCAAAAAATGGCGCAAAATCTACAGCAAAAAATGCAGCTCTTCAACAACATGTGGCCACAGGCTGGTGGTTTAGTGCCCTAAGCTGATGACAGATTCTCTTTAATAGTAAGTTAAAGGTTTTGTCCAGGAGAATTTTTATTTTTTAAATTAGGCTGGGAGAGGTGGAAAATTTTTTTAAAAATCATACTCACCTGTCCTCGGTGCTTCGGTGCCTCCCAGCGCGGTCCGGTCCTGCTGCTCCAGTGTTTTCTTCCAGCGGAAGTCCCTGCCGCACGTGACCGCTGAGGAGCAGCAGGACCAAACCGTGCTAGGAGGCACCGGAGAATCAGACACAGTTGAGTATGGGTTATTTTTTCACCTCCACTGGCCTAATTTTATTTATTTTTTTATTCTGGACAACCTCTTTGAGGCTATGGCCCCACGTTGCTGAAACACAGCTTTTTATGTTGCAGATTATGCTGCGTTTTTTTGAGCCAAAGCCAGGAGTGGATTTAGCAGCAGGCAGAAGTATAAGAACTTCCTATATATTTCCCATTCCTTTTGTAGCCATTCTCAAAAAAACGCAACAAAATCTGCAACAAAAAAAGCTGCGTTTCCACAACGTGGGGCCGTAGCCTAAAGTGGACCTGTTACCATTCAAGTCATGTCTGTTTTAGTCAATACCTGCTACATTCCCCATAAAATAACAATTCTGTAGCATCTTTTCTTAGAACTTTGCATTGTACTGTTTTTCCCCCAAGAAATTTATGAAAAGTAGTGACAGCAGGATATGCCATAAATGTGCGATAGATATGGATCCCACCTCTGGACCCTGCACCTATCTCAAGAACAGGGGTAACTGACCCTAATTCTGTGGCCACTAAGAATGGATAGTTCGTTGTGCTTGTGCGGCTCTCTCCACTTATGTGTATTAAAGTTCTGCAAATAGATGAGGTGGCCTCCCTCTCATTGAAATAAATGGAGAAAGCCACGCATGTGCAGCAGACTATCCATTCTTAACAGTAGCAGAATCTAAGTCAGGGGCCCCTGTTCTAATACAATAGGTTAAGAGCTGTTTGGTGACAGTGTGACAAAGAATGGCTGAACCTGCATATATCTTTTGAAACGGTTCCTGTTGTCTATCCTTGCGGCCTCAATATTTTCAGCAAGCATTATTTCATGAATCCCCTCCAATACTGAACAGAAGGAGAGAATTGCAGACTGCCATTGAGTACCAATAGGAATTCTTGTGGCCACTGCAAGAAACTGTATAATTGATACGTTACATTATTAACCTCAGGAGATTGTCAAGAGAAGTAAAGGATTTCATGAAAAATATCTATCCCTAGGTTCACATCTGCGCTGGAGTCCCCGCTGGAAACTCTGGCGAAAATCGTCAGAAAGACAGAGGAGTGCTGCACGGAAGACTTTTCTCTCTCTGGTTTCAGTATAAAAAAGGCGGACACCCTGTGGACCATATTATAATTTATGGTGTCCGCAAGTAACCGCTGTTTTAGGAGTCCGGCTCTCTGTCGTCCCCGTCCCCCAACAGAGACCCGTGCGAAGATGTGAACCTTGCCTATGAAAGTGATCCTCAAACAGTTTCATTTTTTTCCTACAGCAACTGGACAACAGCTCAAATCCACCGAAATATGGGCCATATCTCTTCTAGCACCACAACCCTAAAAACAGTTTGGTGACACTAAACTATATATTTTTTGAAGATAGGTAGGAACCGAATAGACTCATTGCAGAAAGAGATAAGAGAAGTCTGGTAGCTATCCACAGCAATTATGCCATCTATGTATAGTCAGAGGCCTATACAGATCTCTTTCCCACTGAGCCACAAGTGACATCTTAGTATTAGAGTTCAGATATGATACCCCTGCTAGTTGGGTCATTTTGAGAAAACAGCTCAAATTGAGTTTGTAGTGTGAGATTGGTACTTGGTATAAGGGTTGACAAAAATTATTTGAGAAATCCTGGGATTCAGAGGGGAGAGACTAGGTCGGTGAACTCCTGTATAGGAGTGAAATAGGCCCCTCTGAGAACACCAAATGGGATTTCAAGCTCGGACCTCTGGAGTACTTTAGGCAGTTTTCATACAGTTTTCTTTGCTGAATATATGCCAGAATATTCTGCCATGTGAACATACCCTAAAATGGATTATAGAACTGCTTAGCATTATTGGATACAGCAGCTGATGATGCTCAGATACATTTGAGGAGGTGGTATCTGAGGTATTGGATTCAGTTTCCAAAAATCAAGCTACAATGTTATGTCAACAAATGATGCTGCGGCAGATGTTAAAAGTGACACCATTTTATCCTGGTCTATTTTAAGTTAAAGTAGAAATCCAGGTGTATGGCTTCTGCCCAGCAGCTATATATAAAGTGCCTTCATGAGAAAACAACGTTCCTGTCTCTTTAAAGTTGGCAGATGGTCCAGTACTCGGGGCTGGACCGGAGTCCACATTTTTCTGAGTATTTATAAATGTATCGCCAATGAGGAGGACTTCATCATAAAGCAGAGATAATGAGAACTATTTTATAATCTAAATGTTATATAATAAAGTAATGGAGGGCAAAGGGGAAGATTCATTAATACTGTAGTAGAGAACATAACACTAAATCTATCACATTGTAAATTATATAGGACAGCAGCCCAAAGCTTCACAGTGACTTTAGGCAGTACTCACAGATAAGGTGGAGAATGCTGGGGTACAATCAGGAACGGATTACAATATGGTCCTTTTGGGCCAGTAGACTGTATATCAGTATATCAGCAGCAAGGAGCAGCCTGCACCTACTCCCCATATACTCCAGCAGCTTCTGGTGCCTGGAGGCTGCCTGATCAGCTGATCTGTGCGGGATTGGCATGTTGGTCCCCCACAGATTACATACTGACGACCAATCCTTTGGGAGGGATCCTTTAAAGTATAATGTAGAGGCTCTTGTACATGTCTTGTGAATACCTGTTTTACATGATGTGCCATCTGTCATCATGGTCCTTCATTTTCTCAAATATTATCCTTCTAATGCAGGCTTAATTTGCCATCTTGCCTCTGGCTTTGCAGTCACTAAACTTGCTCTGAATCCTATCTAAGATCAGCAAGCGATAGATCAATGACATCTGACCTCTGTATTGTCTCAGTGTATTTCTATGTGATGAAGTTTCAGCCTGTCTCCTCTGTCTCCTGCTTGTGATTGGTTTCTCCCTGTCAGCTCTTACATGCAGGAGTCAGGAGACAACAGTGTGAGACTGCATCTCATAGAAATACACTACAGATTATCTAGCACACACGGATGGATAGCAGAGGCTGGGCTTACATGTTCAGGTTTTCACATGCAGTTTTTGATCACAAGAATAGGCCAATTTTTAAAAGTTGGATAATCCATTTCAATCCACTGATTTTTACTTCAAAAACTGCATGCAAAAACCTGAATGTGCAAATGCACATTTATAATGTCGTATTGACATTTCTATTGATCGTATGATTGTTTTCTGATCAAGTCTTTGAGTCTAGTGTTACGTCATCCCGTTATTATACCTTAGACTAGCCATGTTTGTTCTGTATTAGGGTTTATGCTTGCTTTTGTGCTATAGCGGTTCCTCTTGTGCTCATATTTTTCTGTTGTGCGATAACATGGCTTCACTAGGTACTTGAATGTTTTTATAAAACCTGAAGTACAGTACAAGATCAACTAGAGGGCTAGAATGGCTTTTTGACAAAACAAGTATACGCCAGCATCTCCGTAGGAAACAATGTCTCCTCTGTTGCACGTGTTTGTTTATTTCTGTACCCGCAGCGCATTCCATGTGGACAAACATCCCCATGTCATATGATATCTCTAGTTGTCTGTAGAAGTTGCCAACACTTACTAATACTAATTTTCTTCAGAAGAATAGTAACATGCACTATCTTAGAGACAACTCCTCAGCTCTCCTGACATATCCGTGAAATAATTGTATTCCCTATAATATAACAATTCTGGATTTCTTTTCTTACTTTTTCACATATGTGTATTGTGCTGTTCCTTTGTTATTCCTCCAAGAAATTTAGGGATGAATTAAGAACTGGATGTTAACAGTTGAGGGGTATGTTCCTGCACACCCTGAGGCTAAGTTCACATCTGCACCAGACCGTTGTTTTTGCGATTACACACAAACGGATGTCCGTCGTTTCAAAACTGAAACCAGCAGAGAGAAAAAACCTCTGTGCAGAACTTTTCTCTCTGTCGAATTTTGGCAGATTCTACGACGGAGTCTCCAATGGAGACTCCAGCACAGATGTGAACTTAGCCATAGGGTGCAGCCAAACAGCCTTTCATCAGTCTCACCTGCTGAACTGTTTAGCCATGCGGTGCTGAAGGGTGGGACAGGGCTTCAGCCACATACGGTTTCAACACTGTCTTGCTGAGGGTGTAAGGACACACTTCTTTGACAAGGAGGACGGTAGGGCTAAGTTCATACCAGTGGAAACAAGTATGAACCCTACTTGCTGTGTTTTTGAGAAGAGAATATAGGTGGGTTGCAGTAAAAACAGAAATATCAATTATGGGGTAAAAAGATGACATACTACATACACATACACCGATCATCCATAACATTAAAACATTGAGAGTTGAAATGAATAACATTATCTTGTGACAAGACGTGTGTCAAGTGGTGAGACATGTTAGGCAGCAAGAGAACACGGATATGAAAACAAGTTCTCCCTGATTGAAAAAGGAAAACTTTCTCTAGCGCCACCATTTGGAAGGTAACTCCTTATAGATCAATACCTGTTTTTTTAAAAAACCTAGTGACATTGATCGGGATTAAAGACAAACCAGAACATCTCTTCCAAAAGAAAGGGAGACCTATTCCTAGAAAGTTGTTTCGGGGTTATTGCCTCCCATCAGTGCAAAGTGGTGTACTGGTTTGGCTAGATGAGAGGTCACAGATGTCCATGAAAATGGATACTATGTCTCCTTAAGGAGACTGCCTTTTCAGGCCACTTTGTGGTTTGTAGAGTCTTACAGAGTATTCATGCTCTACTAGGAATTCCAAGAAAGACATACAGTATGTAAGAAAACTTGCTTTATCACCACCTTTTGGAAGATAACTCCCTATAGATCAATGCCTGGTTTTCTTCACACTGATGAAGGTCAATAAACCCAAAAAAGCTGTCTGCGCATGGGTCTCTCTCTCTCTCTGGTTTGGCTATAGTCCCAGTCATTGTCACTAGGTAGAAAACCAAGCATTGAGCCATAGGGAGCTACTTTCCAAAAGGTGGCGCTAGAGCAAGTTTTCTGTTTTCTATCAAGGAAAATGTATGCGTTTATTACGTTCTCAGAATTCCTAGTAGAACATGGCTAGACTCTACACATCACACGGTGGCTCGCAATGGCAGTCTCCATAAAGAGACATAGTACATAGCACTTCTGACCAACTACAAGAGAACAAGTTGATGGGCAGGAACAATAGGCAGGGTCTGAGCAACAAAGGTCACATTATGATGGTTAGACGGCTGGTCAGAGCATCTCCACAGTGACAGGTCTTGTAGGGTGTTCCAGTATGTAGCAGTTAGTACCTACCAAAAGTGGTCCAAAGAAGGACAATTGGTGAACTGCCAACAGGGTCATTAACACATGTGTGGAAAGGCCTGGCCATAGAACTACTGTAGCACAAATTCTTAAAAAGTTCCTGTTGGCGGTGATAGAAAGGTGTAATGTAAAGAGAAATGATGTAATAGTAACGTGACACAGTAAAACACACAGCGACTCATGCAAAATAAACTGGTGAGAGATGACGGAGCGGTCACAATACATTTTTCTCCATCCCACTTTATATAATGTGGACCCACAGAAGGGAAACGGGCCAGAGCTGGATTATTCAGAAGGAATAAGCTGCTCTCTGTCTGTGAGAAGCTGGGATGACATTATCAGCTGTCAGATCTCAGTGTGAACTCATCTCTTGTCATGTCGCAGTACGGTAGCTGAAATGATCCTCCTGTCTGTTAATCCAGTGTGCACAGCCCAGAGAGAGACAATGAGCACCTCTACGTGCTGACCCAATGGGCTGCCGAGAGAACAGCAGATGTGTCACTGCTCATATCTTCCATCTAGCCAGTGAATGGGAGCAGACAAGCATGCGGAGATAATGAAACCATCTGACAGCACTTTTCCAGAAAGTTCAATGTTGGGGTGCTGGGGAGGAGCACAGGATCCGCCGCTCGGTATATAAGACCATTCGGTTTGGTGGGTGAATCAAACACTGAACAGTTCTCTCTGACAGCTACCACAAGAAGCCCGAGGAAGATGGATGTGACTATCCAACATCCCTGGTTCCGCCGCCAATTTTACTCCTTCTTTGGACCAAACAGGATGTTTGAACAGAGTTTTGGGGATCACCTGCAAGACTCTGACCTGTTCCCAACCGTGCTGGCCCCTTTCTACTTCAAATATCCTTTCCTCAGACTTCCATCCTGGATAGAAAATGGCTTGTCGGAGGTAATGGACTACTTGTTTGTTGTATCTGTTTTAGATTGTATGTTCTATATAGTTTCATATCTAGGACGCTGTTGCAAAAACTACAATTCCCAGCATGCCCTACAAACCAAAGGCTGGGAGTTGAGTACCTGTGATCTAGGATATGGTGATGCTTTTATGGTGGGTGTGAGAACCATCACCTCCACAATGTCTGAAGAGTCAGTCAATAGATATGGCTTTTAACTGTTTATGTCCCAGAATGCATAGCTGTACAATAATGTTACATATCAAAGCGTATTTTGTCCCTTATTATTCTTAGTTTACAGATAGTATGGCAGTATATATTATAATAAAAGAACATGGTGGATACATAAACTAATAACAGCTTACACATTACTTCTATTTCTGCTTTTGCCATGTGACTGTGCATGAAGGAAATATTTAGTTACATGTGGTCGTCCATACATAGACGCCTATGGATATATGCCACGTCTATGGACTGTTTGTAAACAAGCCGTGACCACTCCCAACCCCACCCCCGAATGAAAAATATTTTGCACACACTGTATTAGTTTTGTACAATATCTACACCCGGTAGTTTCACTTGCTTTATCCATAGTCAGATTGTAGCTTTTTATTTGTTATATCTGAATGGATTTTAATAGGCAAAACTTCAACTTGTATTCCATATATACCTGTACTGAGTAACCTAGGTGCCCCGCAAGTAGAGGTGAAAGCACCCAGTATTGTTTATCAGCGTACATATGGTGGTATTATGTGGATATTACTGTATATGGCAGTATTATGTGGGCTCTTTAAGGCAGTATTATTTGGAAAACACATATTTTGGACTCCTTACAGTTTTATGTGGGCAGTATTTTGCAGTATTATTTTGCAACCTAATGACAGTATGCCTAAATAAATAGCCTGAAGGGCAAGCCATAGTTTCTGCTCCCAAGGGGTGTAACTTAGTTGTTCACAAATATAGTTGCCTGCACTTAAAGGGATCCTGTCACCAGAACCCCTGCAGATAAATAGGTTAGGATCACCTGAATCAGACATTGTATCCCTTTGTGAATTGGGGTCTCTATTGCCAAGATATCGCTGTATTCGTCAAATTGCAAATTGGAGCAACAAAGGGTTTGCTTGTGCTCCAAAGAGGTAAGCAGCAGCACCCAGCAGTGGAATAGAATGATAGTGAGCATGTTTGACTGACACTCCATTCAAATGGGAGGACACGGGACCAGCGGAGGTCCCAATAGAGGTCCAATGGTCTGACTCCCACCAATCAGACACTTATTACCTCAGTATAGGTGATAAGTTGTAATCTTGGGACAGCCCCTTTATTACCATAGGTTTCCCTTGTCCATTCAAGATTGATGAAATTTCCTATGACTTTATATTTGATCAATTCATGCTCTGAACAACTTTTAAATCAGAATAGAAAAGTTTCTCCTAAGAACCCCTCAGACTGTCCCTGATAATAAATTGAGTCTACTTTTGGCGCCAGCGTGGGCACAGAAGTACATTCTAATCCTACAGTAATAAATCAGTTGTCACATAGCGAATCCCTTATTAATATGCACGGATCCCATTACAGCACATTGGCAAGCACATATAACCTTACAGTGGAAGTAAACAGCACACCCTAATATATTATTAGCTCTCCTGATAAAGCAAAGAAACACAATCCGCTATACAGTAATGTTATGGGATAGTGTATTATGCAATAATGTCAGGTTTCAGGTATATTTATTTCCTCTTCATAGCAGGAGGTGTGAGGTATGTTAGGTTCACACTAGCGTCGTCTCTCCATCATTCGGATCTGCATAGGGACCTGAAAGACAGAGAGCCCGTCCGCTAAAAGAGTGGCTACCCATGGACACCTGCAGACCCCATACACTATAATGGGGTCTGCCGGGTGTCCATCAGGTTTCCGCCGGTTTTATACTGAAACCTCCTTGCAGGACATTTCTCTCCGCCGATTTTAGATGGAATCTTCAACGGAGATGTGAACTTAGCCTTAGGGGTTACTGCACTGTCATATACTGTATTAATGTGCACAATTGTGGTGTGTACATTTTTTTTACTACTTAAGCAGACCATATACTATATGCTTGTTTGCCAATAGCTATTCCTCCTAACTCTCTCACATGCACGCTTAGTTGGATCATACATTTGTTTTCAATGGGGAGAGGGGAATAAGCTTAACAAAAGGATTGGTAATTAGGGTATGATCACATGGAGGAATCTGCTGATGATTTCGAGAGAGATTCCGCTCCAAAGTCAGCGGCAGATTCTGCCTCCCATTGTACTCCATGGGAAGGAGGGATTGGAACAGGATACTGAAAAAATAAATGTACTCCTCAGTCTTGCTGTGGATTCCACAACTTGAGACATTTCATGCAGCTTGAGACAGCATCGGGGCAAAATCATCGAAGAAGAAGCACTTAACCTGTTTTAGTCCAATTTCAACAGCCAGATAACCCAATGCTCAAAGGCTTGAAAGTGGTCACACATATTAGATAGATGAATGTCCAAATCCGTCCAATTTCAGTGGCGGTTCCATTCGAAACAAATACATCTGAACTGAAACTGCCATTATTATACTCTGGGAACTCTTCAAACCCCGGAGTATAATGATCGGAGGCCCAGGGGAGGTGAGCAAGCATAAAAACCAGTGTTACTTACTTCTCCTGGGCTCTGGCGCAACTCCCTGTTGTCTTCGGGCCTCTTTAGTAACCAACATCTGTGACGTCACTGAAGAGGACCAAAGACCACAGGGAGTCCCAATGAAACCTTTGCTCCCTCTATAGTTGCCTCCACTGATTTAGGTCCTCAGAGTTTATGTGTCCCAAAGGTCCAAAATGTCCCTATACTAATGCTATCTAAAACCACTATTTTATAATGTCATATGTTCATATGTAGTCTATGAACAGCATTCACATCTCTTGAAGGATTTCCATCAATGTCAGGACTGAAGGAAAACTTAAATTATTTAAAAAAAGAGTTCTCATATTCTCATCTGGCCAGTGCAATATATACAAGTAATAAGAAGCAAAATTTGAAGTATATAGGATGGGATGATGTCATCAAGAACTCTTATTCATTTCTTACATAACAAACATTCTTGTTCTCCCAGTCTTATCAGTACCAAGTGAAGTCAGCAGTCCACTCGGTGTCACAATGCCACAGTGCAAACAATAGAACACTCAGAACGGCTAGACAATCGGCTCTGTGTAACAACGTAATGATTTACACTACCCCAACTGACAAATACTGAACGTGTCTGTATAGGGACCTAGGGTAATGATGGCATAATGCAAGGGCATAGCTAGAGGGGGGGTTACTGGGGCATGTGCTGCGGGGTGCTGAGCATAAGGCGGCCCAAACAAGCCACAATCTGGGAGAAGATTACCCCCTTAGACTGGTATTGGCATTGCCACGGTGCAATACATATTGGGAGAATTCAAAAGCTTTCAGGTGTAAAAGTGGCGCCACTTTGTCCTTTTTCCTGTGCGCTCTCCACTTTCCAAAATAAGGGCAGAGCAGGTCTGTAATCAAAGCAGGAGCGAGGGCGGGGACACCTTGGCCTCACAGATTTACTACAACCTACTACAATTTATATCTGAAATATTCGCCAGGCCCTGGTTGGTGTACATTTAAATTCTGGTGCACAGTACCACCCGAGATGAGAAAGTAGTTTTAGGAGGCTGGAGCCCCTTAAAGGGGTTGTCCAGTTTTAGCAAATAAATGTTATTATTAGTATCATGAAAAGTTGTACAATTTTCTAATAAACTTTTTGTATCAATTCCTCTCGGTTTTCTAGATCTCTGCTTGCTGTCATTCATTCTGCTTACTCCCAGTGAATAAACAAAATTCAGTCCATGGCCATGTGATATACAGTCCAGGGTCATGTGATGGACACACAGGTGCACAGCTCGTTACCAGGCAGATGTCTGATTACTGGACTGTGACTATAATGAGCTGTGAGTCTTTGTGTCCATCACATGACCATGGACTGCACATCACATGACCATGGACTGTATATCACATGACCATGGACTGTACATCACATGACCACGGACCGTATATCACATGGCCATGGACTGTATATCACATGACCATGCACTATATATCACATGACCAAGGACTGTATATCACATGACCCTGGACTGTATATCACATGACCCTGGACTGTACATCACATGACCATGGACTGTATATCACATGACCAAGGACTGTATATCACATGACCCTGGACTGTACATCACATGACCATGGACTGTATATCACATGACCATGGGTTGATTTTTATCTACTGGAAGTAAACAGAATGAATTCCAGAAAGCAGAGATCTAGAAAACCGTTAGTTAATAAAGAAAGTATATTGGAATTTTTCATTATACAATGACTTTTTTGCTGAAACTGGACAACCCCTTTAATAACTCTGGGGTATCTCACACCAGCAGAGGAAGTCTTTCAGACAGACATAGGAAACATATTGGTCATGGATAGATAAGTAAATGGACAACTATAGTGAACTCATTGAAGACTTCATGGTGATTTGTCTACTTGTATAGAAACCTACCCCTTTGTCTTCCACAGTTGAGACTGGAAAAGGACAAGTTTATTGTTAACCTCGACGTGAAACATTTCTCCCCAGAGGAACTGAAAGTCAAAGTGATGGGAGATTTCATTGAAATCCATGGAAAACATGAGGAACGTCAGGTAATAACTGTTGAATTGATACAGCAGACCCTGATTTCATATTCAGGAACTTAGAAGATCCCGATTGGAACCTTCTCTATTAGGTTTTGTTTACACTATGAGATTCTATTAAGGTTTCCATAAAGATTTCTGGTATCTTTGATGGCAATAATAGTGCTCTTCAGACCCTCAAAAATAGTGGAACCCTGACCCTATTAAAGCCACTGAGCTCCACCAGTATCCATTAAAAAACAAATCCACCAGAGCAGTCAGAGTTTTGTTTTAAACAGAAGCCATGATACTAGTGTCAACAGGGTCTAAAGGGAAGCATACATATAAAAGTAGATAGAACCACCAATTTGGTTAGGATTGGCCAACTATCTTAAGTGTATGGGGGCCTCCTGACTGTCCCATGACAGATGTCAGGGGAGGGGCTTAATGTTTCCTTCCCAGACATCTGTTGAGGGAGAGTCAGGTGGTCCCCATACATATAATTGGGCAATCTGACCTGCGTCCTGTGTTTAGCTGTTTTTGGAAATCCCTTAGAAATGAACGGAGAGAACTACACATGTAAGACTACCACTTTATTCACCATGTGGGAGAGGGGTCAGGGGACACCTTTTCCCGAAGATAGGTGTCAAAGGTCGCAGACCCTTATGGCATATATTGTGGATACCCCATTAAAGAGGGAGACCAGAGAGTAACTCTAGAAAAAAAAAAGCATCAAATATTATTACAAAACCATTAACATTGCTACTGGTTCTTCTCTTACTTTCCAGGATGAACATGGATACATTTCCAGAGACTTCCAGCGTAGATATAAAATCCCAGTGGATGTTGATCCTCTCTCCATCACCTCATCCTTATCCCCAGATGGAGTTCTGACCGTGACTGGACCAAGGAAAATGGCAGACGTTCCTGAACGCTTCATCCCTATCACCCGTGAAGAGAAGGCGGCCATTGGTGCTGCCCCCAAGAAGTAGTTTCTCAGCATTTTCAGCTAGAGAAGATACCTTTCCACCCTGCCAGAGAGAGTGCGCGCGTACTACACTGCTACATGTATTTATTTGTGCTGTCCTGTGACCAAATCAAATTACTAATGCAAATAAAAGCCAGAAGAAGCATCTGCCTGTGTTTTTATTCTTCAGCAAGCTGGGTGGAGGTGGCTTTGACTGTTTGATTTACAGTCTACAGAAAAAATTCCCATTGCACCGGAATCAGTGGAGTAGCAGCTATTAACAGATGCTAAGAACTGGAGTTGGAGATGGTGAAAGGTCCTCTTTAAGGCTATGGCCCCACGTTGCGGAAACACAGCTTTTTTGTTGCAGATTTTGTTGCGGTTTTTTGAGCCAAAGCCAACAAAGGCTACAAAAGGAATGAGAAATATATAGGAAGTTCTTATACTTTTACCTTCTGCTCAATCCACTCCTGGCTTTGGCTCAAAAAAACGCAATAAAATAAGCAACAAAAAAAGCTGCTTTTCCGCAATGTGGGGCCTTAGCCTAAAGGGGTATTTCCAACTGAAGCATTTCTAGCCCTGGGTAATTGGTGGAAAGGGGTTACAACATTACAACTACTTTACATGTCTCTCCTAACTTCTGTCAGACTACTCACAGTCTCAAAGATTGGATTTAGCACCTACGAGGCTGATGTTACTTTATTCATAATTAATTATACTATGTCTTTTATCAATTCCTGTTATTCTGGATTGGATTATACACTTTATAATTCAGTTTAGTAAAAAATTATAAATAGCAGAATTTTGTTCCATACTGTCCTCAGAAAAGAAAATCTGTCTGATAATTATGAGCTGCCATAGTCGATCATATAGCAGGATTTTTGTTGGGGTCTGCACTGTGGTGGGATTAGCTCAGGTTGATGTCCTGGGAAAACATGAGTTTCTCTCTTGAAAACTGAAAAAAAAAGGATTTGATTTTAGATACACACAGATGTGTATATATATTTCCTTTATGTATTTATATACTGTACTCTATGTATATATAGTTATGCTATGGCTGTCAGGCATTACGAACAATCTTAGGATAAGAGTGTGTAATCTTTGCTGTTTTTGTAATTACTCAAGAATATGGATGGTTATTGATGAAATGGAGAAATAATACAGACTTAGATTAAAAGAGGGCATATAAGAGACCACGGATGCAACATCACTCTGCCTTGTCATTGGCTCTTATGATGATGAAACACCCCCATGGACAACGCATCATTACGCCAAAACTGAACCTCTGGTGCCAGCAGAAGTAGTTTTTTTCAAGACTATATTGTAAGCTTATTTTAATTCTGAAGGCTAACAAGTTTCCCAAAATTTGGCTAATGACAAACACGTCAAACCTGAGATTTGACAATCTTTCAGCAGAGGAGAGGCGGTATCTGCTCTGAATGCTAATAACCTAAGAAGGATATCCTTCTCCTTGAGAATGGCAATGTTGTCATTTTTCCTATAAAAAATGGAGAAAGGGTAGGGGCTAACATGCAATGGCCCCTTTAAAGGGGTATACATACATATTGACGACCTATCCTTAAAGTGTACCACCAGTTATAAATAACTTTCCATAAATGAATAGTAGAGGTGAAAGTAAGAAGCTTTGTAATATATCTTAATAAGGAGATATCTGTTGCCTTCTCCACTTATTAAGCTGTTCTCTTACTCCTTATCTTCAATCTGACTGCTTTGTTTAAATTATATCCAGCTCCATATTCAGCCTCACATATAGACCTCTATGGGGGGGATGGAGGGAGCTTCTTAATTGATTTAGTGCCGCATTTTGTGCTGTCACAGCCTCTTATCTACAACTTAGCAGTATTAAAAAGCAAGGAACAGCAGAGCGCAATAGCATCAATTATATGAGTGTCTTCATAGTTTAATATAGAGAATGTAACTGCTTGAAAGGTGCAGAAGAAAACATATTTCTCTAATATAAGATATAATAGAAAGTTTATTTTAAGCTGAACCATTCATTTATGAAAAATACACGTTAAGAAAGGTCATCAGTATCTAATCAATGAGGGCCTGATATCTGGCTTAGTAGCAGTAGCAAGTGAACGGGGCAGAGCTGAAATACCAAGCACAGACCCTACAAAAATGTATAGCGAAGTGGTTGGTATTCTGTAAAGAAGTTGCAGCACTTACCCAAACACTATGGCCTCTTCGACCAGCTCATCAGTGGGGGCCCTGGGTACCAATCACATATTAATGACCTACCTACTCTTATACGTTGCAGCCTAATTGTATTGGGGGTGCAGCCTGATAATCGCATGTGATTGCTAATCCCAAGGCTGCATGGTAATAAGTGCATACATAATACTGCCGGTCTGTGATGTGCAAAGGAACCTTAAGTAGCCCAATGGCTCTAATCATTATGGTGATAAGTAATGTATTAGTTCTGTACCTTGTCTTCCAGCAGAGCCGCTGTTCCTCAGATATTCAGCATTATACGAGGTCTGATAGTAGTGACCATACTGAAAAACAGAAACCAGATTGATCAGTTTTCTGACTCATGGTTGTTTTCGACATAAATATAGCTTGTTCTCTCCTATTCAGTTTGCCCATGGATACACTCTGTGAAGTGACCTGGTGTGATGAAAGCTCTATTAAAAAGCGAACAGCTGACTGTCTGGCGAACTTGGCTAGAGCCACTCTGGTTAGCAGATTCTAAGGAACCTCAGGTTTTAACCCTTTTACCCTTGTATCCCGACTTTACTATTGTGAATCCTCAGACTGCAACTGCACAGTAGTTGCCAGCTGAGAGAGCACACAGGGTAGAGTGAAGAAGTGAACAGTCCGATATCACTAGGATAGTGCACCAAGTGCAATAAACAACAAACAGCACAGACAATAGTGCAAAGCAGATTCACACAGAGAGTCAAGCACACGGACAAACTGGAGTGGCTGTGTGGTCTGGTTACAGGTAAGTACAGTGCCTTGTGAAAGTATTCAGCTCCCTTGAACTTTTCAACCTTTTGCCACATTTCAGGCTTCAAACATAAGGATATAAAATTTTAATTTTTTGGTGAAGAATCAACAACAAGCGGGACACAATTGTGAAGTGGAACAAAATTTATTGGTTATTTTAAACTTTTGTAAAAAATAAAAAAATAAAAAGTGGGGCGTGCCAAATTATTCGGCCCCCTTAAGATAATACTTTGTAGCGCCACCTTTTGCTGCGATTACAGCTGCAAGTCACTTGGGGTATGTCTCTATCAGTTTTGCACATCGAGAGACTGAAATTCTTGCCCATTCTTGCTTGGAAAACAGCTGGAGCTCAGTGAGGTTGGATGGAGAGCGTTTGTGAACAGCAGTTTTCAGCTCTTTCCACAGATTCTCGATTGGATTCAGGTCTGGACTTTGACTTGGCCATTCTAACACCTGGATATGTTTATTTGTGAACCATTCCATTGTAGATTTTGCTTTATGTTTGGGATCATTGTCTTGTTGGAAGATAAATCTCCGTCCCAGTCTCAGGTCTTTTGCAGACTCCAACAGGTTTTCTTCCAGAATGGTCCTGTATTTGGCTCCATCCATCTTCCCATCAATTTTAACCATCTTCCCTGGCCCTGCTGAAGAAAAGCAGGCCCAAACCATGATGCTGCCACCACCATGTTTGACAGTGGGGATGGTGTGTTCAGGGTGATGAGCTGTGTTGCTTTTACGCCAAACATATCGTTTTGCATTGTGGCCAAAAAGTTCGATTTTGGTTTTATCTGACCAGAGAACCTTCTTCCACATGTTTGGTGTGTCTCCCAGGTGGCTTGTGGCAAACTTTAAACAAGACTTTTTATAGATATCTTTGAGAAATGGCTTTCTTCTTGCCACTCTTCCATAAAGGCCAGATTTGTGCAGTTTACGACTGATTGTTGTCCTATGGACAGACTCTCCCACCTCAGCTGTAGATCTCTGCAGTTCATCCAGAGTGATCATGGGCCTCTTGGTGGCATCTCTGATCAGTCTTCTCCTTGTTTGAGATGAAAGTTTAGAGGGATGGCCGGGTCTTGGTAGATTTGCAGTGGTCTGATACTCCTTCCATTTCAATATGATCGCTTGCACAGTGCTCCTTGGGATGTTTAAAGTTTGGGAAATCTTTTTGTATCCAAATCCGGCTTTAAACTTCTCCAGAACAGTATCACGGACCTGCCTGGTGTGTTCCTTGGTCTTCATGATGCTCTCTGCGCTTTAAACAGAACCCTGAGACTATCACAGAGCAGGTGCATTTATACGGAGACTTGATTACACACAGGTGGATTATATTTATCATCATCAGTCATTTAGGACAACATTGGATCATTCAGAGATCCTCACTGAACTTCTGGAGTGAGTTTGCTGCACTGAAAGTAAAGGGGCCGAATAATTTGGCACGCCTCACTTTTAAATTTTTTAATTTTTACAAAAGTTTAAAATAACCAATAAATTTCGTTCCACTTCACAATTGTGTCCCACTCTTTTGATTTTTTGATTCGTCATCAAAAAATTAAAATTTTATATCCTTATGTTTGAAGCCTGAAATGTGGCAAAAGGTTGAAAAGTTCAAGGGGGCCGAATACTTTCGCAAGGCACTGTAAATGCAGGAAACTAGCACGGGAAACTCTAAGACCTGCAGTGTTTCCCCCGTAGAGAAGGCTGAGATATTCCAGGCACCTCCACAGTCTCAAAGGCCACTCTGTTGCTAATCCTGTATTAGCCAAGAATAACCAGCCTTTGCCTTCTGCCATCAGTACCTGTGAAGGCATTGGTTTCCTTTCCTCTAGTTTACACAAGTCATAACGCTCCTGATTCCAGTTTCCAATTAGAGTCTTGTTGCAGTACGAGTCCTCTTTGGTCGTGCACCTCCATCCATACTGCTTGAATTTAGTGTCAGGTCTTATGTCTACCCACACTTCACCATGTCCATCTGCTTTTAGATCAGAACTAAAATGCGACATTCTGCAGAAGAAAAGCAAATGAGTTAAAGAATGACTATCCCCTGTAATGAATTGTTAGGGGTTTCTTCATAGCCCAATGAGTAGGATTTGATTAGCAGGTTTGACCACATAGACTTCTCCATTCCATATTGTTGTGGTTGCATACTCTTCCACATAGCTTATCATTTTACTAAAACCATTAACATTGCCACATAAAAATGGCTCCAGTGATAACCAAAGTTTTTAAAGGCGGTTCCCCACTGTGGACATTTATGTCATATCCTGTGAGTTACAACATCCTACCTGGATACAATGACCACCTCCCCAGGTAGGGATCCCAGAAGTGGTCCTGTTGATAAGTCATAAATGTCTGATAGGTCAGGAGATCCCTCTATGTCTAGAAAACAGGGGTCTTTAGATTCTCACGTCATGTGTTGTCAACTTTATATTCATTATCTACTGCTGCCTCTGCCAATCGTTGGGAATCCCTGAGGTGGTGCTGTGGGTGTGTCATAAATGTCTGATATGTCATGGGACCCAATTTATGAGGGTGTCCAGATGTGTTTGTCATGGAAACAGGCATGTCTCCATTCATTGTCTACTTGGATGCAGTAGCCACATTTCCATATAGGATACCATGAGAGTTCCTGTGGATATGTCATAAACATTTATGGTAGTAAAACCAAATCTGCTTAAAGGGTTTCCCTGTCATGAACATTTATAGCATATCCTGTGATTGTACCATAACTGTCTAATAGTTCGGGGATGCCCATTTATCCAGACAACAGGGGTCTCCCTACATGCATCTGAACAGCCATCACTTCATTTATTGTCTACCTAAAACAGTGCTCACCACTCCCGGTAGGTGTGGGGAAGGCAGCATTAGAATGATAATCAAAAGATCACAAATATTGGTGGAACAGGGTTTTCAGACTTGCATGTCATACGCCATTTACTGTCTACCTGGATACAGTGGCCAACTTTTCCAGCAGATGAGGATACCAGAGGAGGTCCTGAGGAGATGTCATAAATGTCTAAGTTGATAAAACCTCTAAAAAGTGAAAACACAGACTTCTTTACACATTCCTGTACTACGTTCTTCCACTGCTATCTCTGATCTGTTATTGATGACCTATCTTAAGGATAGATCAGCAGCATCTTAGGCTATGTTCCCATGGAGTTTTTTGCAGGCAGATTTTGATGCAGAATCCACCTCAAAATCCGCCTGCAAAAACGCCTCCCATTCATTTCAATGGGAGTCAATAGCAGTTTTTTTGTCTCTAGCTGATTTTTTTCCACTAGCGGAAAAAAAAAGCGACATGACCTATCTTCAGGCGGATTCCGCTTTGAAAAACCCATTGAAATCAATGGGAGTTGCTCATTGCACCCGAAAAAGTGTTGAAGACTTGTTGTAAAATGTGTCAAATTTCTAAAACTAATTGATGTAAATGTACTTTGCCTGTGTACGGAAGAGAAATGTGTTAGTGCTTGTGCGGTATAATCATCTGGGCGGTATTGCCTGCTATTTTTATTATAAAAAGACTGATATTAATATATAGAGGATTTTCCCCACTTTTGATAAATCTCCCCACGTGTCTGATGGCTCCTTCATATGTCTGATCAACTATTACCATTTTCATTTTACCCATAAACCACTGCTATTGTGATGTATAAGAAAACTCATACCCTATATAAGGACTATATGGAGAAAAAATGTGTGTGTGTGTGTGTGTGTGTGTGTACATATATATATATATATATGCACAACATTTATGTTATTTATGTTATATATATATATATATATATATATATA
Organism: Leptodactylus fallax; assembly: GCA_947044405.1. Classification (NCBI taxonomy): domain Eukaryota; kingdom Metazoa; phylum Chordata; class Amphibia; order Anura; family Leptodactylidae; genus Leptodactylus; species Leptodactylus fallax. The sequence continues at coordinate 1,443,828 of CAMRHE010000280.1, read as the reverse complement.
TATATAGTATACACACACACACACATATATATATTAATATACAACATATATATATATATATATATATATATATATATATATATACATATATATAATAATAATTGGACAACAAGCTGACTTATTACCGCAGTCCTTCTGTATGCAGTATATAGGCGCAGAGTAGACCAATATACTTACATGATGTTTTGCTTCCCACCTCCGGTTTGTTGATATTCGTTGCTTAGTAACAGAACGTGACGTCATTAGTTTGCGACGCACGACCAGGAACTAGACTGCATGAGCGTGTCACGTGGTCTTAGACTTAAGCAGTTTCTCAGTTCTCCGCTAAGCAGAGCTTGCAGCTGTTTCCATGTGCAGTACAGAGAAATGTCTGTAATATCCGGGGAGGACGTGCAGGGTGGGCGACATTCCTGTGAGCAGATGTCCCTGAGTACAGGTCAGGTTAGATCTATTTCACACTGTATAGTGTAAGCAGTAGTGGCGTTTTCTATGATTAAAGGCAAAAATGACAGAATGGCTTAGGTCTACATTGTGACCTTGGCTGTATAATATAAGATCACAATTCCCCTGGTTGCACTTGATGGACATATAGTATTTAGAGTATACCAATTGTCAGACCCTCTGTACACATGCATTGGCCTGAGAAGCTCTGTTATTACTGTGACAAAGCTACCTACTGTCCGTTGCTGTCTTCCGTCAATGGACATTAAAATGTTGCAGAGAATGGTCACAGACTGATTCTGTGATTGTTTCCATTGACACTAATGTAATCAACACAACCGAAGCTGTCTTCCATCATGTTTGTTTACTTTTACGCTCGGTTCACACCTGCGTTCAGGTTTCCATTCTTCTTGTCTGCTTGGGGACCTGAAAAACGGAAACCCCATCCATTTAAAAAGCGATTACCCACTGAGGTCTGCTGGGTTTCCACCTAAAATTGGCAGAGAGAATGGGGGATGGAGTCCCCGAACACTAGTGTGACTGCATCCCTAGATAAAGTCTTGTATCCACGACTTTATCGTCTGTTACAGAAGTAAACAAACATCCATCATGTTTACATTAGTATCAATGGGAACAGAGACAGAATCAGTCTGTGTCCGATCTCTGCGATAGTTTAATGTCCGTTGCTGTCATTCTATAATAGAAGACTGCAATGGACATTAACAATGGTAGTGTGAACCAAGACTACAAGGAAGCTTTGGCTACAACTCCTATCCCATGAGAAAAGATCACCATGTCGCCCTCAAGCTTTCTCGAACTTACTAAAGTAAGATTACTGCAACTTGGAATCTTGCTTTTCTTTGCAACTAGAAGTAGTGGCTGCAACATTCCCTTGGTCGTAATTGAATTGCATTCACTTACATTAATGAAGCAGTCACAAGGCGACCTGGCAATTTTTGGTCCTGTGACAGACATCGCAGCCAAAGTTCCTACACTTAGTTAGCATGTGCATGTGATTGAATGTTGTGTATATGAGGCCCTAGAAATTAATGTGTCAGTGTGTTAGCCATGAAAAACATGCACTGACTGTGCACACGGTCATGTGCATGAGGCCTTAGTCTCAGCATTTGGATCAGATATGTTCATATCTCATCTACTATGCTGCTACTGTAACCCGTTGTGAATACTGCCCATGTGGCCCGAAATAAGGATGAATTCACACGCTCCAGATGTGTTGCCGAAATATTTGTGAATGAAAATCAATTCCATACATCCAAATGGGGTTTCTACTACTGTTTTTCTGCTCTCCCTAAGTCCAATTATTGGGACTGTCACAAAAATGTTTGCAACAAATCAGCCACATGTGAACTTGCTCTAAAGTGGTTATCAGTCCTCAAAATATAGCTGTGGAGATGAGCTGATCGCAGGTCTGGTTGCTGAATCTGTGGCTGACCATATATTTATTTCCAGAGAAGTGTAGTATTGTATGACACTCATTTCCCTGATCAAGTTATATACAGTATGGTAGCACTAGATCCTATAGAGCAAAAGCTGTATAGGGCGGTGGCTCTTGGCTTTACCTTACTGAGGGTGAGGAACGGGTCTAATAGGTGCATGGAAAGAGGTACGTCCCTTAAAAGACAATCTGTACTTTCTCCTCACTTACCTGTATGTTCATGTGATAGATTTGGTGCAGAAATTCATGCCTTTACAATGTAAATCATTCACTGGAATGGAGCAAATTTTCTACCGCGTGTGAATATTATTATTATCAGCAAGTTACAAGAGAAATCTCTGTGTATACATTGTCCCAACTGGGAATTCTTGAGGATTTCAGCTTTGAAGCTTGCAGAGTTGTTAATGCAGTTTTGGGCTATAATACAGTCCATAACCCTGTGTCAGCACAAGATAAGTAATGATTTACATTGCTACTAGAATGATTCTGGGTGTAATCTGTTCTAATTCTGGATACCTCTAAAGCTTACACTATTTATCCATCCTCTTATCCATTTTGTTTATATAATTTATACATTTCTTGTTCAGATCCGGAGAAGAAGACATTTACGATTCTTCTGGTCGGTGAGGGAAATTTTTCATACTCTGCTTCCCTGTGTGATATCAGCCAAGAACTTCACCATATTACTACCACCTGCTTTGAGCCAGAAGAAACTGTCAGTAAACAGCAGCTTGCTTGGAGGAATGTCCAGCACCTTAGAAGTAAAGGTAAAATACGTAGACACCTGTAAAATAACTGGGATGATAACCCTGTTGTTTGGGGCTGTGCGCCTTTCATAATCCACTACCCTCCCCATTTATTATGGATTATCGGTTAGCTCCATTGGTTACCAGCCCTTTGGGCTATGACAAATGTTTCCTGGTTTTTCATATTGATGACCTAATCTTTGGATAGTTCTTCAACTTTAGATTGGTGGGGGTCCAACACCTGGAACCCCACTGATCAGCAGATACTTCCAGCATCCATTGCAGGATCTATGCAGTGGACGGAGCCAAACACAGATGGCTCTGTCCAATGATTAGTGGTGGTGCACCAGACAAGAGGGTTTGGAGATAGCTATGGCATCATTAAGTTACTTAGGGTGGGTTCACATATGTCACATCAGTTGCTTTTCTTCCAGCATGCTAGAAAAAAAACAAAGAAAAAAATTGGTGTTCTGGTCCTATAGTTTTCTTGATAGTTTCTTGATAGTTTGATCAGTTTCAACATGCATTACATACAATGTTTTTCTGTCTGGCTATAGATGCCAGACCTGTGTACATCATCAAAAAGCAACTGGCCAGACACAACTAATATATGTGAACCCAGCCTTACTATTGAGAATTGTACTCCCGATGTGAAGCTTAAAATGAGAATATCAGTGATGTAATAGAATTACGTTCCTATTTCTAATGTGTGTACGTGTCATGTGTTTTTTAGGAGCAGTGGTTTACTTTGGTGTGGATGCTACAAAACTCCATGAATATACTTTTCTCGCCAATCAACTCTATGACAGGGTTGTTTTCAACTTTCCACACTGTGGCAGAAAGGCAGGGGTTAAGAAGAACAGAGACTTGCTGTCTAATTTCTTTCGTAGGTAAGGGTTATCGATGCAGGGTAGAAGTAGTATTAATTGCCAGCCATTGGAATGAATTGTGACTGTGTAAGGTATAGCTTTGTTAGAAGCTCTCCCATTTGGAATATAAAGCTAAAGCCCCACATTACAGAAACCCTGCGGCAAAAAACGCTGCGAATCCCATCCACACATTGCAGAAAAAAAAGCTGCTTTTTCAAAAACTCCCGAAAATTGCGGCATATACCAGTGGAAACACTGGCGGTTTCCCTTCAGGTTTAATTAGGGAATAAAATCTGCTGAGAAAAATGCTGTGGAAAAAACGCAATGCATTTCCACTGTTTTTTTTCCCGAAGCGTTTTTTTTTTTTTTTTGCTGCTGTGTTTCAATACGTTGGGCCTTAGCTTAAGGGGATACAGAGCAGGGAACTTACCTGTTTGACAGGGCCACTTACCTGTTTATGCTGTCAGGTGAAGGTCTGAGCTGAAAACATACATTAAAGCTGGAGCATCTGTTGGTTGGGAGGCCTAAGAGCCTGATCGTATCTTTTCAGAACAGTCTGAAAGACATATACATTGAAAATATGGCGTGATATATATATCTGGAGGAAGGATCTGACATATGCCACTGAGTAGGAAGCATGGAAGTCAAATGTCGCTCATAGACTTCCATGCTAGAAAAAAGTATGATGCATGGTATGTTTTTTTATGTGGGATGTCTCTGCATAGAAATACATTTTCAACTATGCTTTTCTATACAGTAACAATGTATGCTGACATATACCAGTATCACAGAGACCTTCATAGGAATAGGGGCACTATAGATATATTTGGCATATACATTGTAGCCCTTACCAGGGTATATGTCACACGTAGGGCCAAAACATGCCCTAACTGCCAAGGGGTAACTAACTGCCCTGGCTGCCCCTACATTTTCAGTTCATTGCCATCTGGTACACTGATTCCACATATAGCTCTCACCTTAGCTGCAGAATTGAAAACCCTGTAGGTTTTAGATCGACATTGTAAGAAATTTCATCTGCTCTGTATTAGTTGGATGTAATGGCGTACACTAAATGCATTTTATTCTTTTTCCTTCTGTCTCAGCTGTGCAGATGTTCTTACTCCAAAAGGGCAAATCCATGTAGCCTTATGCCAAGGGCAAGGTGGCACTCCTGCTGATCAACCTAAGAGAGAGTGGCATAACAGCTGGCAAGTGGCTGCCATGGCTGCACCGGCAGGGTTCATTCTGACTTCAGTGGTCCCCTTTGATTCTGATGAGCACAATGGTTACCAGAGCACTGGGTACAGGTAATGGGACTATATGCTTTTTCTGCTAAAAGGAGTCTGTCAGCAGTTTTAACCCTGCAGCACTATATAGAGGGCAGAGAGAGCAGTGTAAACTTACTTGGGCTGGTTATCATGCAGGACGCATGACCTAGAAATCTGTATTGTATTGCTCTTGGTGCACTGCATGTGATGGGGCAGTCTATAGTTTCAGCAAATAGTGGTTATTGATTATGTAACAAAAAAGCCATATCATTTCCCAATATACTTTATGCATCAATTCCTTGTGATTTTCCATATTACTGTTTGCAAGTCATTCAGCAGGAATCTTCATGGCTTACTTCCATCTTTCTAACAGGTGCATGGCTTATTACAGTATAGGTATCAATGCTATGTCCTGTAGAGAGGTGTGAACCTGTGCATCCTATTGAAGCTGCAAAGAATCGATGCATAAAGTATATCAGAATACTGTATAACTGTTTAGTATATAAGGAATAAGATTTATTTGCTGAAACTGCAATAGCCTTTAAATATTAGTATTTTATTACACTATTTTTTGCTTTGTTTCTATTGTAGGAGCCAGGAGAAATCATTCCATGTGGTTGGAGCTCTGAATCACGTCTTTACCAGAGGTTTACCACTGGAGAACATAAAGGCATTGCAAATAATTGAAAAGTTAACATCCGTACAGGAGGAGAAATGCATTGAGGTTGAAGTAGACAGGTGACTATGTAATCCAAGTCTTATGGATTCTGGATTCTTTAATATCTCATTGTCGCCTTAACACTTATCCATTGTCACTGCACAGTAAGTCGTCTACATCGGACGCCATTTTCTGTGACTAAATATAAACAAAGTCGCAGAATTCTGTGATCTGTTCCTTGAGATTCTATGTACTTTAGGTATCCCTTTCCATTAATGTCACTGTTATGTTCTGTGGAGATTAAGGTTTGGATTACTTCAACAATATGGGGTCTCGTGCTTGTGGTTGTGATGCTAAAATTCTGTTGTATTACATCCCTCTGAATTTGGCTTCAAGGCAGAATGACCGCCTTATATTTTTCAGTGAAGATAGTCACCAAAATAGATTAAAATGATTTTTTTTAGCTAGATAAAATTGATGGCCTGTACTCAGGATAGGTCCTCGATATTAGATCAGTGTGGATCTGAGCCGATCAGCTGTTTAAAGGGGCTGCAATGCATGCATGAGCACTGGGATACCACAGTCTGTAGCGGCTGTGAGTATTATTACAGTTTACCCTTTCAGTGCAATGGGGAAATTGTATTGACATGAATAGCCTTTACAGATTGTGGCAGCGTTTTGTAAGAGTAAGCTGAGGGTGTCTTCTAACAGCTGATGGGCTGGGGTGCCTCTTCAGTGTTTGCTCTTGACCTGTGCTGTGACAGTGTAGTGGCTGAGTCTCTCTTTATAGTTTCCCCATCAAAGTGTATAGGGAAAATTTAATACCACTACAGCCGCTATGGACTGAGATGGCAGTTCACAAGTGTGAGCATTAATGGGGCATCAGAACTCGAACTTGCGCACCCTTCAACCAGCTGATGGGCGAGGTGCCTCTTCAGTACTCACTTTTGCAAAATGCTGTGACAATGTGGTGGCTGTGCGTCCCATTACATCAAAGTGTATGGGGAAACTTTAATACCACTACAACCACTATGGACTGTGTTATAAGTTTGCAAGTGTGAGAATTAATGGGGCCTCAAAACTGGTACTTGCGCCCCCTTCACACAGCTGTTCAGTGAAGAATATGACATTAATTTTGTCTGGGTGGAAAAAACTTTTGTCGCCCTCACAAAGCTTTAACTTTTCCTGGGTAACTTAAGATTGGCTGTTATGGACAAGAAGATGTCCTGTTAGACAATTTTAATGTTTTCTCCATCTTTTTTTAGGGGTTTCCTAGGGAAAGCATCATGTCACCCCATCCGTTTATTATATAAAGACTTGATAAAGTTGTGTGAGCAGAAGATGTCTGTAAACGTAATAGAAGACACTTTTTCCCTTACTTGTCATAAGGATTGTTTACATCATCCTCCATATTTGGGAACTCGAGCCAACCTTTACTTTGTGACGCCTAGTAAAGAAGAGGGAGTGTTGGATAGCTCTCGTAAGAGCTTGTGTGTTCTTGAGCAGGACATTCAGCGGGCACCTTACTTGGGCAATACCCTTACAAATCCTACCATGGGGCAGAGTCATCTAAGACCATCACTCACATGCTTTATTGATGACCTCACTCATAGGTCTAACCTAAGACCTAATAATCTGACCATTGCGACTGGGCTTGTTTTTAGGAAGTGCTTAATAACTCCAGTGACCATGCCGGTTTATCATGAGATCCTCATGTTATTGGATTACCAAGATCACACTCTGACAGGTCAGCTCCAGCTGTTGATGGACACTATTAGGAATGCCATAGAGACTGTTTCAGCGTCGATCATCTCTGATTCCTCCAAAACTATGAATAATGAGAAAACAGGAAATCCTTTGTCTACACTCAGTGTAACGTTTCATCAGGTAAATGAAGATTATACGATCACCATGTCCCCTGCCGATTGTAATCAGATAATAGGGACGATTAAGATGGTTCCTCCTGGAAATCGGAACAGAGAACCTGGGTTTCTTATAGTGGCACTAAATTTAGATCTAATGGCCATGTGTCTTCTGGGTATTGACGACTGGCGAATGCTTTGGACGGAAGACGAAAGGTTCATAGAACAATTTCATCCTCATGACCTTAAACCTTTTCAAAGCTTTTCTCTATATCCGCCATATTATATTCATGATGTTAGTTTTTGGGTTGATGGTAACTCCATATTTGATGATGTGGAATTTCATGCCATAGCGCTGCGAATTTCTAAGGGAAACATTGTAGATATTCAGTTGCTAGACCGGTATGAAAATGTTGAAACTGGGAAAACAGGTCTGTGTTACCGGCTGAAATATCAAGCTTGTGATCGAGCTCTGAGTTACAGATCGGCACTGACAATGCAGCTACGACTAAGGGACGAGCTGCACGGGTGCTTACAAGTCATTCTCAGGTAGCATTACCTGTGCTGTGTTTTATCACATTGTGTAAATCTGTTGGGGTATATTCACACATGGAAGATTGAAAAATACTTTCCATATGTCTGAATGGGGTTGTTTCTGTGGCAGGAACAAGGATCTCTGCAGAACTCAAGCTCCCATAATTGGGATCTTCTTTATAAAGTGCCAACATATTCTGCAGCGCTGTACAGAAATTGTCATCACTCACATTGTCCCTGTTTTCACTGGGGCTCACAATCTAAATATGCTTTTGGAGGGACCCCAGTACTGCAAGGCACTACTGCTAGCCATTGAACAGCCATGCTGTCCCCTGATTTGCTGATTGGACCGTATTGGGCCATAGGGACACATGTTGTTCATTAAGCAAACGGTTTCCAAGAGGTGTAACGGGAATGGCACAACACAGAGGGGCAATTTATTATGCCTTGTATGCCATGCATTGCGACAAGGCACAATAAAAAATTGTGACTTTTGAAAATCTGCGCCAGTTTTATGAAAAGAGGGGAGTGTCATCTGACATAAATTATTGGGGAAATGTATGGCAACTATGAGCTTGTGTACTTTTTTTTTTTTTCCCAGGTGCATCATCCGTTGGCATGAAGGCTTGCATGAGTAACGCCAGTCTCAGAAGATGCTACAGAATTGTTTCAGTGCAGGTTTTACTAAAACAGACATGCCTAGAAAGGCCAGGGATACACTGTAGCACTACCAATTGATTTTAACTATTAAGCTACAGCTGCAGTCCATCCTTTATGCAATCACGTGGACTACACTTGTCACTCAATAGCTAAAAACAATCTGTAACTCTAAAAAAGGTTGCAGAGTAGCCCAGGTCTAACCCTGCATTCACACAAATAACTTAGTATAGCCACTATGGGACAATATGTCGCTGGGAGGCAGATAACTGTAATGCTAGGAGTCCCGGCATACTGTTCAGGCTGGTAAATCCAGAAAATACACAGACCAAGATTCACCGGTGAACCTCGGTCATGTGAATGTGGGGTAAGGCCTGGGTTACTGAATACGTGCATGTAGTTTATAATTGCAGTATTGAGTAGTACATGAGTTTGGTAATGGTCATTAAATGGAAAACCTTTGGCTTACCTGCCATTAGCATTCAGGTGAAATGTATAGTAACATAAGCTGCTCATTATTGCAGTTGAAAACCGCGTGCAGTTCAGTAAAAGAGCGCTGTGTAAACCCAGCTGTTTTTTTTTTTTTTTTTTTTTTTAAATATTGTTGCTGCAGATTTTGCTGCATTTTTTTGAGACAAAGTCAGTGGCTTGAAAAGGAATGGAAAATATAAAGGAAGCTCTTAGATATTTCCCTTCTGCCAAATCCACTCCTGGCAAATAAGCAGCTTTTCTGCAATGTGGGGCCTTGTTATAAGGCTGGGTTTACATGTTCAGGTTTTCAGATGCAGTTTTTGAAGCCAAAATCAGGTGTGGATCATAACAGAAGGAACAGTATAGAGAACACATGCTACTTTCTTTTTTTTTTAAATCCACTGCTGGTTTTGGTTTCAAGAACTCCATCTGAAAAGCTGTACATATAAATATATCCCATGAGAGAGAAAGCTGACATAAAACTCTATTTTGTTCTAAATATCCAGCTTTGGGGATGATATTGAAATAAAATATTGTCAGTTGTACAATTGTTACAGAATATAGAATATTCTATAAAGTAAACTAGTTCTGTGTGCAATAAAAGAAAACCGTGCCTCTAGTGCCACCTGCTGGCCGGTGGGTATTCAATAAATCTCACCATCTGATACCAGCCTTAGAACCGGTGACATTCTCGATGGCTAGCTAATTTGTGTACCCTTTCCCTAGCTGAGCACTGCATCATCTACAGCACTCCTTAGCCTACTTGATGCCCCCTGGATCCCTGTCAAAGGCCTCTTACCCAGCCAAGCAGCGCTCTGCTCTGCACTGATAAGGGACAAGCACCTCTCTCCCCTCAATGTGTCTTTATTTTAATAAAGCTTTTAGTTCTCTTCCCGATCCCCTTCTTCCCTTTCGCCATGCCTTATCACTTGTTTCTCTGCTTTGTCTGTTTTTTTTTTCCCTGACAAGTATTAAGGCATGTGATGTGATATATAATGTAGGTAACTCTAGGTTCACACCTGTGCTGGGGTTTCCGTTCTTCGGGTCCGCTTGGGTTTCTGTTTTTTGGTTCCCTAATCTGCAGAAAAAGCTGCTACCTGCGAACCCCATAAACTATAATGAAGTCCGCCTGAAAAATGCGGAGAGAAAAGTCCTGCAAGTAGCACATTTCTCTCCGCATTTTTCAAGCAAAATGGGGGACGGAATCCCCGAACGGTCACCCAACGCAGGTGTGACCGCAGTCTTAGCCTGTGCTGTATGTCATGCTACGTATGGCGAATGTTTTTATTTAGTTTTTATTTAATGTGTGTGCTTCCTGGCCTGTCCTGAGTCGCTGTGCATTGTATGTTTGATCAGCAACAGATTTTTTTTTCTATATTTTCAATTAAAGACAACAAAACTGCTGTCAGAAAGAGAGCTCATTTTCATACTTTTTTTTTTCCCCAGGGAAAGCATTATATGGCCTGTAAGACTCCTTTTAATTAATATTTATAAATTTAATACATTTTTTATGTTTCACTGTATAGCTGGGAACACTGTCATCCAAATGTGTTCTTCCTTAAAGGGGGTTTCTGGGAATTTAATATTGATCAGTTCTCAGCATAGGTCATCAATAGCAGATTGCTGGGGTTCTCATTTCTCGCACCCCCACTGGTCAGTGATTGCAGGGTCACAGCTTACATCCAGAAGTACAGCGCCATACACTGTGTAGTGGCTGTGCCTGGTTACTGCAGCTCAGTCCCATTCATGTGAATAGCAGTAAGCAGACATGGTCACTACATAGTGTACAGTATTGTAATTGCTGGTACACTGGGGGAATTTATTAACCCATCTATGTCAGTTTTATGGTGTAGATGGGTGTTAATGTGGTGTATCTTTGGTGGAGCACAGCCCATTCTTGGCCAAAGATGTGCCACCTCCCTTGTTCTGCACCTCGCTCACCCCTTTTTGTGAGCGGGGACACCTTGTCCTGACATTTTCATTATACCTTATACCAGAAAACTGTAAATCTGCATTCTGGTGCATGGGAGTACGCCTGATTTATTAGGCGGCTTAGGCGACTCAGGAACTTTAAGGCTAAGGCCCTACATTGCAGAAACGCAGCGTTTTTTTGTTGCAGATTTTGCCAAAGTCAGGAGTGGATTTAATGGAAGGAAAACATCTAAGAGCTTCCTTTATATCGCCGATCCTGACTTTGGCTAAAAAAAAAAAACGCAGCAAAATCTGCAACAAAAAACGCTGGGTTTCCACAGCGTTGGGTCTTAGCGTAAGACTGGTGTAGGAAACACCATTGTTAATAAATTTCCCCATAGTGTGATAGACTGTGCCTGATTCCAGTGGGGTGGGCCCTGCGATCAGCTGATCAGTGGGGGTGTTGAGACTAACACTGATCTGCTATTGCTACTGCTATCCTTAGTAGTCAATTCCCAGATAGCCTCTTCAAATTTTCCTTTAATCCCAATAGAATTTTTGGAAATTCCCTATATAACTGTATCATAAATTGGAATCCGAGAAAATGCTGCTATTAAAAGTGTCTGTAAAAGTTCTGGAAGTTATTTCCCATTGCTAGCGGACACATCCATTAGCTATACCCATTAGATTGGCCACGGTTGTACAACGTTTCTTCCCCTGTCCTGCAATGTCCGCAGCCTAGGCATCATCATGCTAGATAACTCAGCCCATAACGCGTGAACTACACAATTCTATGGGCACTGTATGGGCAAATGTTGGAAAAAAGAAGGGTTGGACATACTGGATTTCAACACTCCCCATCCTTCTGCTCTCAAGGCATATATACCAGCACCATAACGTATGTGGCAGCGGCTTGCGAGAACACAGGCACTCTCAGGCATGTGTATGGGTGGTTGTGCAAGGAATAGCTTTAGCTGAATGGCAGCTCTCTGAGGTGTATGACCAGCTTTACCCACTCTGCTCTGGCGCATAGATTGGGGTCCTAAGCAGGGCATCCCCTTTATACTGTCTGCTTGCCCTAACAGGACATATAGAGAGGGCTTGATGTGATGTAACATCCAGTGATAATTGATGGGGTCATGTCGGTAAATTACTTACAATTGCTGAATGAGCAACATAGCAGATACTGGTTTGGATGTATATACTCTTGTCAGATGTGGCTTGCATACAGGAATGTGTTTAGTTTACTGACAGTGGCGAACATGTCGACAGTGGCGAACATAGAGGCATATGGACCCCCTCCAGTTTGCTTATCGGCCGGGCATTGGGGTAGATGATGCCATCATCCATCTTCTGCACTGGGCTCTGTCTCACCTGGAGAAACCAGGGAACACAGTGAGAATAATGTTCTTTGATTTCTCCAGTGCTTTTAACACCATACAGCCGGGGATACTGAGGGACAAGCCGGGCCTTGCTGGAGTGGACCACCACCTCTCCAACTGGATCCTAGACTACCTCACAAATCGACCTCAATACGTGAGAGCCCAAGACTGTGTGTCAGGTACCGTGATCTGTAATACGGGGGCACCTCAGGGTACGGTTCTCGCCCCTTTCCTCTTCACACTGTACACTGCAGATTTTAGGTGCAACTCATCCAGCTGCTACCTACAGAAGTATTCTGACGACTCTGCAATAGTAGGTCTCATCACAGATGATGATGACAGGGAGTACAGAGAACTGAACCGGGATTTTGTGGACTGGTGCCACCGGAACAACCTGAAGATTAACGCGGGGAAGACCAAGGAGATGGTGGTGGACTTCCGCAAAGGCAGAAGCCCTCCTAAACCAGTGGACATCCTGGGGACGGGCATCGAGATTGTGAACACCTATAAGTACCTGGGTCTGCTCCTTAATAATAAGCTGGACTGGGCAGATAATATGGAGGCCCTGTACAGGAAGGGCCACAGCAGGTTCTACCTGCTTAGGAAACTGAGAGCCTTTGGAATCCGGGGAGCACTTCTTAGAACTTTCTTCAACTCGGTAGTGGCATCAGCCATCTTCTTTGGAGTGGCCTGCTGGGGGAGCAGTATATCAACCAGGGACAGAAATAAACTTGACAAGCTGATTAGAAGGGCCAGCTCTGTCCTGGGGAGCCCACTGGACCCAGTGCAGGTGGTGGGTGACAGAAGGATACTGTCCGTGGTGAGCTCCATGCAGAAGAAGAAGTCCCATCCCATGCATGAGACTGTGATCGCGCTGGGCAGTACTGTCAGTGACCGACTGCTCCACCCTAAGTGTGAGAAGGAGCGCTATCGGAAGTCTTTCCTCCCCACCGCGGTTAGGCTATACAACCAACACCGACCTAAGCGGAGATCATTACACACAGAGAACTGAAATATCTCTCTGCCTGTTAAATCCCCCCCCCCCCCCTCTGCTACGTCCTATCTGTCTGTCTGCTATTAATGTAATGCCTCTCACCTTGGAACATTCCTGTACATGTTGTATTTGTATTTGTATCTGCTTATCTTTGCTGCTGTAACACACTGAATTTCCCCATTGTGGGACTATTAAAGGACTATTATTATTATTATTATATTATGGCTGGGTGTAGCACTTGCAGGCCGTTCCATGACAAACTGATATTCACAGCTTAGTAGAGACAGTACGGGGCGATGGTCACCAATATGAACTCTTACATAATCCATGTACAGCATAATACGATGCGATGTGACCTTTAACCTCCTGCAACATGACTGATACAAAAGGTCTACACAGAAATTCTAGGTCTCCATCAACAATAGTTGCCAAGCATGTTTTTAGTATAGAGAGGACAGGTGAAAATAGTCTTGACTCTGCTGTCCACCAGCAAATGGGCAGCCACATGCCCTCATCATTGCTGTGGATTATCATATGGGCAGTTCAGTTTGGGTGAACAAAGCTGCCGCCACTGTAGTCTGTGGCCCAGGGAGAGGTGAGTAGTACTTTGATATGTTTATGACCCCACCAGTCGCATTATTAAATAATAAAACATATGGAACAGACAACCCCTTTAAAGTAGCCAGCAATGAGCACCTCCATTTCTTATATACTGTACAAGAATTAACTTTATGGAGTAGGGCTACATTCACATGAAAAAAACTACACCTAAGGGTAATCCGTTTCCACGATCCCTCATAGTAATGAGTCTATTGAGAGATCCGTAAAATTGGGCTGAGAATTAGAATGTTCCATTTTTTCTTGCACTGTTCACACAGAATGAATAGATCCATTAAAGTCTATGGGGCTGTGGTCAGCATATGGCTGTGGCATGAACGAGCCCGAAGATCTCAAGCACATGGTCATGTGCATGGAGCTGATATAGAGACCACCGTAATATGGACATATTCTCTCCTAGAAGCAGTATTATTAATAATGTAATAGGGTATTTAATGGATCATGCCAAGAGTCTTAAAGAATTAGAGAGAACAATTCTGTATGTCTCTATGTGACACTGGAGGTATAGTGCGGCCCATAGACGTCTACTGGTGCAGAATTACCCCTCCATTTAACTCACCCATTATATGGAGCCATATTACAATGGTGTGCAGAATCCCGTATACTGATATAAGCCTACCATAGTGTGAGAGCTGCATTTTACTGGAATCTCTACCCTGTAACCAGATGATTTACTTTGGCTTTTTATTACCTCTTTACTTGGCATTGGATATTACATTGTCTGGTTTTGTGGTCTGAGCTGAGACTTTATTATGGTCGTCTTTTATCTCTTTGCTGTGTTTAGAATCTGTTATTAAAGTGTTCAGGGAATATCACAAAGAACATAAGACACAGACAAAATGAATTGTATGAAATTTTATTAAATTAATGCCAATTAAAATCATCCGGTGGAAAATAATAGAATCTCGGCTGTGGTCACATGGTGCAGTTTTTGGGCAGTTTTAGTCAAAACTAAAACTGAATCCTAAAGAAATGTTTTTTTGGATTCATTCTCATTCCCAGAGATGGTATATACCACATACATACTCACATGTTAGCATATGTGTCTGTATGTATGTGAATATATATATATATATATATATATAATGTGTGTGTGTATATACACAGTTTTCCTCCATACGTAACGATGGTCATTATGGCCAAGCCTGAGAACACCATCCCAACTGTGACACACGGGGGTGGCAGCATCATGTTGTGGGGTTGTTTTGCTGCAGGGGGGACTGGTGCACTTCACAAAATAGATGGCATCATGAGGAAAGAACATTATGTGGCAATACTGAAGCAACATCTCAAGACATCAGCCAAGAAGTTAAAGCTTGGGCGCAAATGGGTCTTCCAAATGGACAATGACCCGAAGCATACTGCCAAACTGGTTACAAAGTAAGTTTTGGAGTGGCCATCACAAAGCCCTGATCTCAATCCTATAGAAAATTTATGGGCAAAGCTGAAAAGGCAGGTGCGAGCAAGGCGGCCTACAAACATGGCTCTGTCAGGAGGAATGGGCCCAAATTCCTACCAACTATTGTGAGAAGCTTGTGGAAGGAGATCCAAAACATTTGACCCAAGTCATACAGTTTAAGGGCAATGGTACCAAATACTAATGAAATGTATGGAAACGTTTGACTTTGCAGAAAGTAATAAAAATGCCTTAAAAAATTCTCTCTCTCTCATTATTCTGGCATTTGGCAAATATAAATAATTTTGGTAATCCTAATTGACCTTTTTATATAGTGTATGTAAACTTCTGGTTTCAACTATATATATATATATATATATATATATATATATATATATATATATATATATATAACTTCTGATTGTTGTGGCAATGACTTGTGCAGTAAGTATATGTGTGTGACATGTTCTAGGAGTACCTCTTGCCTGGACGTTTCCATAGGACCATCCACTACTGATAGGTCACCTTACTGTAAGTGCTTACAGCGCCACCTGCTGCAAAAAGATGCAATTGCAGGTGTCCTTCCCTGATGTTGCTTACAGGAATGAATCACTGCATTTCTGTGCAGGGAGGATATTAGCTGGCTCTCCTGGGAGGTCACACCTACTATGGGGAGCCTCTTGGATGTTGTGGAAGAGTTGGCAAGTATACTACCATCATATAGTGCAAAGCCAGTAGTGTACGCTGTGGCCTGCAGCAGTATGCTTGTTTTCTTGCAGCCAAATCACAGCTCTAAAATAGTTATGGGCCAGCGAGTCACACAAAAGTTCTTGGTCAAAGAGTTAACCTGACGTCTGCAATTGGTTAAACTGCTGCAGCGTGAGATCTTATCAGAGAAGACAACAAAAACCAACTAAAGTTATTGGAAAAACATTTTCCAACAACTTTCTATTGATTTTTGTTGTCTTCTATACTATCCCAAGATGCAGAAGTTTAACCAGTTGCAGACGTTCAGGTTAAAGAGGATGTCCAGGCAAAAAATTTATTTTTTAAATAGGCTGGTGGAGGTGAAAAAAAAAAAAAAAAAATCATACTCACCTGTTCTCGGTGCTTCGGTGTCCTCCCAGCACAGTCTAGTCCTGCTGCTCCGGTGTCTTCTTCAAGTGAAATTCCTCGCCCTTCCGCTGATACCGCTGATTGGCCATAGTGGTCATGTGACCGCTGAGACAAATCAGCGGCCTCAAGCAGGGACCCAGGACGTCACAGGTAGTGATGTTACGTGTCCTTCTTCACTGGAAGAAAACAATGGACTGGCAAGACCGGACCGTGCTGGGAGGCACCGGAGCACCGGGAAAAGGTGAGTATGATTTTCTTTTTTTTTTTTTTTACCTGCCCCGACCTATTTAAAAAATTTTTTTGCCCGGACATCCCCTTTAACTCTGCTACATCTGCATAATGACTATAATGTAACTTGACATTTCACAGATAAGATCAGTCCAGTATGACATGAGTAAAGTGATACTCCCTGTATACAGTAACACTGCTACCTGCAGGTATACATATCTTCCCTGTATACAGTAACACTGCTACCTGCAGGTATACACATCTTCCCTGTATACAGTAACACTGCTACCTGCAGGTATACACATATTCCCTGTATACAGTAACACTGCTACCTGCAGGTATACACATCTTCCCTGTATACAGAAACACTGCTACCTGCAGGTATACATATCTTCCCTGTATACAGTAACACTGCTACCTGCAGGTATACACATCTTCCCTGTATACAGTAACACTGCTACCTGCAGGTATACATATCTTCCCTGTATACAGTAACACTGCTACCTGCAGGTATACACATCTTCCCTGTATACAGTAACACTGCTACCTGCAGGTATACACATATTCCCTGTATACAGTAACACTGCTACCTGCAGGTATACACATCTTCCCTGTATACAGAAACACTGCTACCTGCAGGTATACATATCTTCCCTGTATACAGTAACACTGCTACCTGCAGGTATGCACCTTCCCTGTATACAGTAACACTGCTACCTGCAGTGTATACACATCTTCCCTGTATACAGTAACACTGCTACCTGCAGGTATACACATCTTCCCTGTATACAGTAACACTGCTACCTGCAGGTATACACACCTTCCCTGTATACAGTAACACTGCTACCTGCAGGTATACACCTTCCCTGTATACAGTAACACTGCTACCTGCAGGTATACACATCTTCCCTGTATACAGTAACACTGCTACCTGCAGGTATACACATCTTCCCTGTATACAGTAACACTGCTACCTGCAGGTATACACATCTTCCCTGTATACAGTAACACTGCTACCTGCAGGTATGCACATCTTCCCCGTATACAGTAACACTGCTACCTGCAGGTATACACACCTTCCCTGTATACAGTAACACTGCTACCTGCAGGTATACACATCTTCCCTGTATACAGTAACACTGCTACCTGCAGGTATACACATCTTCCCTGTATACAGTAACACTGCTACCTGCAGGGATGCACATCTTCCCCGTATACAGTAACACTGCTACCTGCAGGTATACACATCTTCCCTGTATACAGTAACACTGCTACCTGCAGGTATCCACATCTTCCCTGTATACAGTAACACTGCTACCTGCAGGTATACACATCTTCCCTGTATACAGTAACACTGCTACCTGCAGGTATCCACATCTTCCCTGTATACAGTAACACTGCTACCTGCAGGTATACACATCTTCCCTGTATACAGTAACACTGCTACCTGCAGGTATACACATCTTCCCCGTATACAGTAACACTGCTACCTGCAGGTATACACATCTTCCCTGTATACAGTAACACTGCTACCTGCAGGTATACACATCTTCCCCGTATACCGTAACACTGCTACCTGCAGGTATACACCTTCCCTGTATACAGTAACACTGCTACCTGCAGGTATACACATCTTCCCTGTATACAGTAACACTGCTACCTGCAGGTATACACATCTTCCCTGTATACAGTAACACTGCTACCTGCAGGTATACACATCTTCCCTGTATACAGTAACACTGCTACCTGCAGGTATACACCTTCCCTGTATACAGTAACACTGCTACCTGCAGGTATACACCTTCCCTGTATACAGTAACACTGCTACCTGCAGGTATACACATCTTCCCTGTATACAGTAACACTGCTACCTGCAGGTATACACAACTTCCCTGTATACAGTAACACTGCTACCTGCAGGTATACACATCTTCCCTGTATACAGTAACACTGCTACCTGCAGGTATACACATCTTCCCTGTATACAGTAACACTGCTACCTGCAGGTATACACATCTTCCCTGTATACAGTAACACTGCTACCTGCAGGTATACACATCTTCCCTGTATACAGTAACACTGCTACCTGCAGGTATACACCTTCCCTGTATACAGTAACACTGCTACCTGCAGGTATACACCTTCCCTGTATACAGTAACACTGCTACCTGCAGGTATACACATCTTCCCTGTATACAGTAACACTGCTACCTGCAGGTATACACATCTTCCCTGTATACAGTAACACTGCTACCTGCAGGTATACACACCTTCCCTGCATACAGTAACACTGCTACCTGCAGGTATACACATCTTCCCTGTATACAGTAACACTGCTACCTGCAGGTATGCACATCTTCCCCGTATACAGTAACACTGCTACCTGCAGGTATACACATCTTCCCCGTATACAGTAACACTGCTACCTGCAGGTATACACATCTTCCCCGTATACAGTAACACTGCTACCTGCAGGTATACACATCTTCCCCGTATACAGTAACACTGCTACCTGCAGGTATACACATCTTCCCCGTATACAGTAACACTGCTACCTGCAGGTATACACATCTTCCCCGTATACAGTAACACTGCTACCTGCAGATATACACATCTTCCCTGTATACAGTAACACTGCTACCTGCAGGTATACACATCTTCCCTGTATACAGTAACACTGCTACCTGCAGGTATACACATCTTCCCTGCATACAGTAACACTGCTACCTGCAGGTATACACATCTTCCCTGTATACAGTAACACTGCTACCTGCAGGTATACACATCTTCCCTGTATACAGTAACACTGCTACCTGCAGGTATACACATCTTCCCTGTATACAGTAACACTGCTACCTGCAGGTATACACATCTTCCCTGTATACAGTAACACTGCTACCTGCAGGTATCCACATCTTCCCTGTATACAGTAACACTGCTACCTGCAGGTATCCACATCTTCCCTGTATACAGTAACACTGCTACCTGCAGGTATACACCTTCCCTGTATACAGTAACACTGCTACCTGCAGGTATACACATCTTCCCTGTATACAGTAACACTGCTACCTGCAGGTATCCACATCATCCCTGTATACAGTAACACTGCTACCTGCAGGTATCCACATCTTCCCTATTCCACCTGTCACCTGGCCTGCTCCACGTCATTCTACACACTGCCTGACGTACGCGTGCGCAGTAGGAGGCTGAAGCGCCAGAAGTAAACATGGGGTCTGCCTGTTTCCCAATGATTACCCGTACGCGGAAGTGAGTTTTCTTGCCCTCAGTAACAATGGCGTCCAAGGGGGCTCGACATCGGTGGAAAGGAACCGGTGGAGAGAGGGAGGAAAATAGCGGAAAACAGAAGGAGGAGGGCCGGGGGACGGAACACAGAGCCGAGTGAGGGCTGCTTCTCGTATAACCGCATGTGTACTGTGGAGAGAGTGTGTATGTGGAGCTATGGTGTCTGCTAGTGGACATGTGATGTGGTATAGCAGTGCATGTGTGTACAGTGGGGGGCGCTTCTATCTTCAACCTGGTATAAAGGTGTGTCCATTCATTATATCAGATGCATAGAGTATTATAGGGAATACATGGCCCTCAGAGCTGGGACTGTAGTGAATGCCTCAGTGCATATGGGTAAGATATTGCATGTACATGGGACCTTATATCTGTATTCATAGCCATTTGTAAGAGGCGGTAAATCTACCCCTCTGCAGACATTGCCGCCAGAGGTCAGCGTCCTATTGTTGCAGTCACTAATGTGGGCTATGTTTATGGATCTCCATAAAGTATTAAGGTGAATGACCCTCTGCACCCCTGCAGCCACAAGTAATAAGGTTGAAGAAGACATATTTGGCCAGGTCAGTCTATTATCCTGCAGCGTTATTCCATAGGTAAAAACAACCCATTACATAGACGACAACTTTGCTCGTTTAAGAGGAAAAAAATTCCCAGCTCTATATCTAGCAGTCAGAAAAAATCCATGGATCAGCGTCCCTTCTCCAGAAATCTAGTAGCTATAACCGTAATATTATTACACTCCAGAAATCTAGTAGCTATAACCGTAATATTATTACACTCCAGAAATCTAGTAGCTATAACCGTAATATTATTACACTCCAGAAATCTAGTAACTATAACTTGTAATATTATTACACTCCAGAAATCTAGTAACTATAATCTGTAATATTATTACACTCCAGAAATCTAGTAACTATAACCTGTAATATTATTACACTCCAGAAATCTAGTAACTATAACTTGTAATATTATTACACTCCAGAAATCTAGTAACTATAATCTGTAATATTATTACACTCCAGAAATCTAGTAACTATAATCTGTAATATTATTACACTCCAGAAATCTAGTAACTATAACCTCTAATATTATTACACTCCAGAAATCTAGTAGCTGTAACCTCTAATATTATTACACTTCAGAAATCTAGTAACTATAATCTGTAATATTATTACACTTCAGAAATCTAGTAACTATAACCTGTAATATTATTACACTTCAGAAATCTAGTAACTATAATCTGTAATATTATTACACTTCAGAAATCTAGTAACTATAACCTCTAATATTATTACACTCCAGAAATCTAGTAGCTATAATCTGTAATATTATTACACTTCAGAAATCTAGTAACTATAACCTCTAATATTATTACACTCCAGAAATCTAGTAACTATAACCTCTAATATTATTACACTCCAGAAATCTAGTAGCTGTAACCTCTAATATTATTACACTTCAGAAATCTAGTAACTATAATCTGTAATATTATTACACTTCAGAAATCTAGTAACTATAACCTGTAATATTATTACACTTCCGAAATCTAGTAACTATAATCTGTAATATTATTACACTTCAGAAATCTAGTAACTATAATCTGTAATATTATATTATACTCCAGAAATCTAGTAGCTATAACCTGTAATATTATTACACTCCAGAAATCTAGTAACTATAATCTGTAATATTATTACACTTCATAAATCTAGTAACTATAATCTGTAATATTATTACACTCCAGAAATCTAGTAACTATAACCTGTAATATTATTACACTCCAGAAATCTAGTAACTATAATCTGTAATATTATTACACTCCAGAAATCTAGTAACTATAACCTGTAATATTATTACACTCCAGAAATCTAGTAACTATAACTTGTAATATTATTACACTCCAGAAATCTAGTAACTATAATCTGTAATATTATTACACTCCAGAAATCTAGTAACTATAACCTGTAATATTATTACACTCCAGAAATCTAGTGACTATAATCTGTAATATTATTACACTTCAGAAATCTAGTAACTATAATCTGTAATATTATTACACTCCAGAAATCTAGTAACTATAACCTGTAATATTATTACACTCCAGAAATCTAGTAACTATAACCTCTAATATTATTAAACTCCAGAAATCTAGTAGCTATAACCTGTAATATTATTAAACTCCAGAAATCTAGTAACTATAACCTGTAATATTATTACACTTCAGAAATCTAGTAACTATAATCTGTAATATTATTACACTTCAGAAATCTAGTAACTATAACCTGTAATATTATTACACTCCAGAAATCTAGTAACTATAACCTGTAATATTATTACACTCCAGAAATCTAGTAACTATAACCTGTAATATTATTACACTCCAGAAATCTAGTAACTATAATCTGTAATATTATTACACTTCATAAATCTAGTAAATATAATCTGTAATATTATTACACTCCAGAAATCTAGTAACTATAACCTGTAATATTATTACACTCCAGAAATCTAGTAACTATAACCTCTAATATTATTACACTCCAGAAATCTAGTAGCTATAACCTCTAATATTATTACACTTCAGAAATCTAGTAACTATAACCTGTAATATTATTACACTTCAGAAATCTAGTAACTATAATCTGTAATATTATTACACTCCAGAAATCTAGTAACTATAATCTGTAATATTATTACACTTCAGAAATCTAGTAACTATAATCTGTAATATTATTACACTTCAGAAATCTAGTAACTATAATCTGTAATATTATTACACTCCAGAAATCTAGTAACTATAATCTGTAATATTATTACACTCCAGAAAGTCATGCTGACCCTTCTTGAGCTCTTTTAGTAAATTCGCCATGATAAGTTCCTGTGGCAGAGAGCTCTATAATCTCACCGCTCTTACAGTAAAGAACCTCTTTGTATATCTGTGAAAAGACCTTCCTTTCTCTAAATGTAGAGGATACCCCCCTTGTTACAGTCCCGGCAGATATCTATATATTGACCTCTGATATATTTATACATAGTTATTGGATCACCTCTAATCTTTCTTTTTTTCTAAATCTGAAATAACCCTGATTTTGATGATCTTTCAGGGCATTGTAGTTCACCCATTCTGCTTATTATTTTAGTTGCTTGCCGTTGAACATGCTCTGGCACTATCAAGTCTTTCTTATGCACTGGTTCCCAAACCTTGTATGTGTGTTAAGTCCGTGTTTCCAGATGGGAAACAAGGTTATGCACAGTAAACTCTTAGAGAAATATTGTAGATACATTGTAGTAATTGTGTAATTTTACATGCCGTTAAATAGGGTCTCAATGAATGGGGCCGCGGAAGCCTGGTCGGTGCACAATGTCATCATCAGTGTGCTGTGCAATCCCAGCCCGGCGACACACACGGTCGTGTGCATGTCGCCTTAAAGAGATTTTCTGGGACCTTCATATTGATGGTCTGTCCTTAGGATAGGACATCAAATGCATGTTTCATACAGCAGCATCTGGACGCCGCAGTGGATGAGGAGCAGAAGCAGCTCTGCTCCTATTTAAGTTATAGGGGTGCTGAAGTTCTGCAGTGCCTCTGCTATACAGTGGATGAGACTGCACCTCCACTCCTATTGCTTGTATAGGAGCAGACTGCTTCCACTCCCTGTCCTCTGTCTCTGGTTGCCAGAACAGCTGACCTGTTGTGGATCTGGGAATAAGGAATCTGCCAGGAGCTTCACTTGCATAAGCCGAAAAGATGTGAACAAAGTGTAATTTGTGTGATGTCTGACTTCCATTTGGTCACTAATGGTCACATCTTCTCTTTTGCTTATCTTCTAGATCAACATGTAGCAAGGCCGGACAAGTGTGGGCACCTGAAGGGGCGACTGCATTTAAATGCCTGATATCTGCCAGGTTTTGTGCAGCGCTGCTCAGTAACATCTCCGACTGTGATGAAACCTTCAACTACTGGGAACCTGTAAGTACCACATAAGCAATTGGGGATGTCACTGTGAGGCACGCACTATTACTGTGTAGATTGTATTATAACTCTGTAGGTCTCAGCCTGCACATCATATTCATATTCAGCTTCCTTTCCTTTTCTGCAAGGATCAGCTTCAGACAGAGAGAAGTTTCTTTCAGTGCTTTGCCCCATCATTTGGAAACGGTTCTGCTGGGTGCCCCTGCTTGCTACCTATAGGATAAAGGACTTTTAGCAAGATTTTTTTTCTTGCCTAGAATTGTATTACAGTATATGCTCACCTTACCTCACAGTCTGCATAATATATGGGATACACCACACAGAGACACTTTTCTGTCAACATGACGGTATAAGGAACGACTTGTATTTGTAATCGAAGCATTTTGGGGTGCATATAATGTATTGAATACATTTCATTGGAGTACTTTTCCAGGATTAGGATATTGAGAACCTGTCCTTAGAACAGGCTATTAATATCAGATCAGTGGGATCCGACTCTTGGCACCCCTTGAAATAGAGTTGTTTGAAGAGCAGTGCTTGCATATGTACAGCAACCCTTTCAATCCTTTGGTTGCTCTGTATACAGGCATGTGGTCTATATTGTAGCATTGGTGCATTCAGGGCTGTGGATTCAGAGCCAGTTTTGGAGAGTCAGAAAAAAAGGGGTTATCCACTTTCTACAATTGATAGCCTATCCTAAGGATATTTGTAGAAAATGGATATCCCCTTTAAATAAAATAATTCATTATTTAAAATTACATTATGCAATTATTAATAATGTATAATTAATTAGATACATAGTTTGTTCCATATTTACTTATATAGGAATTCAATCACAAGCTTTTTTTGTGAATTAGAGGAATTTTACTGCTTCTGTCTGACCATGCCATATATGATCAGAGGTCGGAGTCAGACAGTGGAAAAGTAGAGGAGTTGGAGTCGGTGGTTTCATCTACTGACTCCTAAGCTCTGGGTGCATGGTGTTGCAGCTTCGTGCTGTATTTTTGTATAGTCTTTTTAGCCTTTGAAATATTCTGTGTGAATATTGAAACATTTTAAGGTAGTTCACATACATGTAAAATGTGCAATGTGATACTGGGGTTAACAGTGTCGTGGTACACATAAAGGGACACTTCTGTTGTGCCACTCCTGATGTCTACCTGTAGACAAATATAGGTCCCAAACAGTGGTTGTCATGACCTTTCCAAGCACCAGTATAAGGAATTGTGAAGGAGCGGGGTGGTGAGAAACACCCATGTATTTCAAGAGTGATGGCGACAATGTACATGAGAAATAGGGGTGTGGGATGGGCTTGGTTTCACCTCATAGTAATTTTTTATTTTTCTTTACAATCAATAATTGACTTTTTATGAACTATATTTTTATAACTTTATCTCTTTTTAGACTCACTACCTCGTATATGGCAAAGGATTCCAGACGTGGGAATATTCCCCAGCCTATGCAATACGCTCCTATGGGTACCTCTGGCTGCATGCTTTACCGGCATGGTTCCATGCAAATATCCTCCAGACGAACAAGGTAAGACAATACTAAAGGAAATATCTGGGGAGGGAATAAGTTTTAAAATGGTGTAAGAAGAGGTTAAAAACAAAAAGGAAGCAGTACTCACTTCCCTGATTCCCCAATGTTTCTGTTCTGACACTGGGTCCCTGCTGGTTTCTGCTTCCAGGTCCTATCTTTACATACGGAAAGCACCTGTTGAGGTTGGTCACATGTTTGTGGCATGTCTTGTCCTGGACCAGGAAATAGAGACCAGCGGGGGGCCTAGTATGTGTCAAATCAGAATCGCAGTGGAGTTCAGTATTGCTTAATTTTTTTCTTTTTTTAGATTTTTTAAGCCTGTTTACCCCCTTGGACAACTTATTTGGCAAATTTTTAGGGTTCATTAGTGCTTCCATGTAATTTTCTCTGCTCCACATATATGTTCCTTGTGGTGTCCACTTTCCATTTCTTCTTGATATTAGCTGTTTCTATAAAAGAATATGCCTTTTTTTTTTTTTTTTTTTTTAGAAAAGTAAGTTTTATTGTTTTGTCTTGTAGGTTTTGGTCTTTTACTTCATACGATGCTTTTTGGCTTTCTGTAGCTGTGTATGTGAACTTTATTTCTACAAGTAAGTATCTTGTTATATACATCCTAAATAACTGTTTGGACCTCAATGATCATTAGAAAACGAGACCTAAGACTCCCATTGGCAGTGGGGCCTGCAATATTAGCGCACCGAATATTTTTTTTTTAACTTCAGCATGTAGCTAACAAGTGGGTGCCGCACATTACGTCTCAGCGCTGAACAACATGTGTATGTCATGTCCTGATGTTGTTCAGTGTCTGGACTTAATATGCAGCAAGTGCAGGAGGGCAGTAAAGGGATATAGGCCATGTTCGGTAATTGCAATGTGTGGGGGTTAGTAAAGGGGCGATGGAGTGTTATACTTTGTGGGGAAGGGGGTCTGCCCATTCAAAAGTTTTCTATATTCTGTAATGTTAGTGACCTCTTGCAGCAGAATAATGTGTCCTGAAATGGTTTGAGGTATATAACAAACAGCTCAAGGTATTGACTTGATCTCCAAATTCCCTAGA
Organism: Leptodactylus fallax; assembly: GCA_947044405.1. Classification (NCBI taxonomy): domain Eukaryota; kingdom Metazoa; phylum Chordata; class Amphibia; order Anura; family Leptodactylidae; genus Leptodactylus; species Leptodactylus fallax. Next base: position 1,417,346 of record CAMRHE010000280.1, on the reverse strand, counting down.
TGAAGCATCTGTGAGATGTGCTGCAAAAACCAATCTGATCCATGGAGACCCCTACTCTCAACATACATGACATAACAGGAGATCTTCAGAGGTCCTATGGACTTCATGCATTGATGGGAGAAAGCTGTTTGGCAGGAAAGGTGCTAGTAGGGGGTACCTAAACAGTAATAGGAAGGAGGTTTTAATGTTATGGCAGATTGTTGCATGTAAGTGTAGTGTGCACATAGGGAACAGCGTCTCCACCACATCTATACAAACTGCAGTGTGGTCCCCGTCTCTATTTAGTCTTGAGTTTCTTGCTATTACTATGAAGTTCTGTGATCTATGTTTGAGGCTACCACAAAGAACCTATTTAGTCATTTTGTCATTTTAATCTATTTTCCATCCCTTTTAAGGGCTGTATGCAAAAGATTTGGACTCCATGTTGGGCGGCTGATGTTGGCCTTTCTTGTCCTCAGCACAGGAATGTTTTGCTCAGCTGCTGGTAGGTGCTTGTGTTACGTAGTGTGGTTGTCCTCTTTTGGCACTGTTAATTTCTTTTAGCTACTTGCTATATGATATGTATTCAATATCTCCTGCTATAAATGAAATCATCTTAGACCACGTTCCAGAAGTCTTTTGCTGCTGGATGGCAGACACAGTATGCATAAACGTAAAGGGGTTGACTCATGAGACCATCTGCTGTTTGTAGATTGCTCCATTGACTTCTGCTAGTAGAGGCTAATGGAGGAGGTGCACTCTCTGCCTGGCAGGGCAGTCCCTGACATCTTCTGCAGGGAGAGGTGGAGCTCTATGACGTTTGGTAAGGAGTGGAAATACCTGGCTGATTGGAGATCCTCACTGATCTCTAGGACAGGGGTCTCACTCCTTCCCATTTCTACTGCCCACACTGTAATGGGTTGTTTCTTTCAGTCTCATAGACCTTGAATGAAGTGGCAGCATGCATGCTCAGCCACCATTCCGTTCACCACTTCCTATTGAGTTTGTGCTTACACAAAGCAGCCAATCTGAACTGCAGTGTAAAGCATGGGAGTGGGACAGAGCAAGAGCTGAGCCAAAAGGTGAATTTCAGGTCTTTCTCATAATTTTGGTTGTTTAGTCACCCTTTGATCATTTTACCATATTAGATTGTTTCCACTATTCCTCTTATTATAGTCTATTACTTGTGTTCTTGCTATAAACCTTTTGATTCCTTTTATCAATGTTATTAAGCTAATGATAATGTTGTACATTGTATGTTTAATTTCTTCAGTTTCTCCCTTGATCTCTTCCTGCAGCGTATCTCCCTAGCAGTTTCTGCATGTACACCACGCTGATCGCCATGACGGGCTGGTACATGGAGAAGGTCTCTCTGGCTGTTCTGGGTGTTGCTGCTGGGGCTATTTGGGGCTGGCCTTTTAGTGTTGTACTCGGGTAAGAAGCGCTATTTGATTTTTAACAACATAATTCTAAGTTCTCTGCTTTTGTAAGCAGCACTCATTTTATTCAGCACATGCTTTTAGCTATCTACAGTTGAAATTTACACATGGACATCCATATGGTCAGTACTGCATTAATGTACTTTGATGTCTACATCAAAGCCTGTGTGAACGCACTGTGGACTTGTAGATCTCGGCTCAGCACTGCATACATTAGAGCTGCAGAAACTGAAGAACTGAATTAAAGGGGTTGTTCAGCTGAATAACATATTTATTTTTTTTTTTTTTTTTTAGAAAAGACTAGCCTGAGTTAAAAATTAAAAAAATACTCACTACTTCATTTTCTTTGCAATCAATAGGCTAGGCATTTATGGACATGCACATAAGTGCCCTACCAAATAGTGGAAGTCATTTGCTGATACGTTCCCTTTAACCTTTCAAATACAAAAAATCCTTTGCTCTGAACTTTTTTTTCTTTTACTTTCTAAATACAAAATGAAGCAGCTTTCTAGATAGTTTCATTTTAACTTCCCTACCATTTTGCTGATGCAGAGTCTGTACAGCTTCTTCATATAGCTGGTTTTTATGCTGAATCTGACCTAAGTCAGAAAGCGGACTGCTTCTAGCTGTGTAAACTCTCTCGGCTCACCCCTTTCCTTCTCTAAGTGCTGGGGATAGTAACAGTCAGAGAGAGGAAGATGTACATAAGAGATCACAGTGTGGAGAGATGGAAAGCATCCAGGATTTCAGGGAGGCAAGATAATATAAGCTGTATTGTAATGTAGATGGAGAGAAGAGCACACACATCAGTGTGAAGAGTGACATAGGGTCACATAAGCTATGTATCAGTGTGCAAAGAGAGAGTAGCAATCCTGGCAGAGTCTGCATGGTGAATGGGGAAGGGAGTTTATAGCACACTCCTCAGCATCAGTGTCTGTCAGAAGAAGAGATCCCTTTTGGACAGAAGAAGGAGAAAACAATCCAGGAGTGAAGTTGTGAGTGCCTGCAGCTCTTGTGCTTTTCCTAGCTTAGGAGCAGGGCTGCTTCTGGTGCCCAAAGGCAGCAGGGTAACAGTGTCTGACCCCCACCGATCAGCTACTGATGACCCATCTTAGGGGCTGGAAAACCCCTTGAAGGCAGCAGCATCCTGGACACTCAGCCCTCACATCCAACAGGTATTAAGTCTGAAACTAGGAGTAGATTATGAAATGAATAAATGAGTTAAGATGGTAGCCTTAGTGCAACTCGGTGACTACAAAGATAGGTACTGAGATTTCTCTCCATGTCAAAGGTGTCTTTGAACGTGTTTGCAAAGGACTGTTATCATAAGGTATCTTGTGTTTCATTTTCAGGGTGCCCATCGCCTTCGATTTACTGTTTCTGAAACGCAAATGGAAGAGTTTTATTAATTGGTGTCTGGTGGCGCTAATTTTATTTCTGGTAGGTATAAACTCCATGTGAGTATTTAAAGAGGAGCAGACGCCTCTCCTGACATGGAAATACTTATTTCATGACTAATACAATGGTGGATCATCTTTTCTTAGAGCTCTGTAGTGCACCGTTCCTCTGTTATTCCTCCTGAAAATTTATGAATAAGTGACCAACTGGGTGTTACCATATAGGGGCGGGTCCTTACATAGTCTGAAGCTGTCAGCACTGACTGGACAGTAGAAGACGGTGTAAGGTCACATCCCAATCTAAGACTCCATTTAGATTGTGTTTTATTTTTACATCTGTTTAATGGATGCAAATGCTTGGCCATCTGTTTACATAGAGATCAGTTTTTTTTTTTTGGATGGACTCAAAAGTTAGGTTTACCGTGTTTTTGTGCCCTTTAAAAAAAAAAATGGGTAGAAACTGGTCTTTTTTTTTTTAACATTGATGTCTATGTAAACAAATTACTTTTTTTTGTATTCTTTAAAAGGATGGGATAAACAGATGGGAAAAAAACATGATTTGAATGGAGTCTTATTCACTCGATTATCTATTTATTCATAAATTTATGGTAGGAATAGCAGAAAAACAAAATGCTCCAACATTGATATATATGGCCAGAAAATTGATATGTGGCCAGATATAGTGTTACTCCTAATGTACACACTGTCCTATTGATATATGCAAAGTTGGCTGAAATATTAAGTACACTTTAAAAGTGTGACTTGAAAGGTCTTGGACAGGGAGCATTTCTGTGGGAGAAAGTGCTGTGCAGATAATGTCATGTAGAGTACATCACCTACTCCTTGCGATATAGAAGTCTCCACCAGTTCTGACCATTGGGACTGTAGTGATACGTGCAGATATGTCCACTCTTACTTTGGCTCTGTTTTGTTCAAGAACTCCAATTTATCATGAAACCAGTTCTATACATTATTGCAACGTGTTAGCAAGTCTTAAAAGGCTGCACTTCACATCACAGCCACCAGGTGGTCATATCTAGAATAAATGGGGATTAGATAGCAATAGCTGCAACTCTGCCTCATACACTTGAACGTAAGTGAATAAGGTATTATTATTCTAAGTCTACTGACCTTCTTCTTTTCTCCAGTGTAACTCCAATGACTCCTTTCTCGTTTTTTGTGTGTTACAGGCTCCATTGGTGGCGATTGATAGTTATTATTATGGAAAGCTTGTTATAGCCCCTCTAAATATTGTCCTGTATAATGTCTTCACGCCTCATGGACCAGATTTGTACGGTATGTATCGGATGTTTGTGTGCCTATATTATACTAGTAAAGCTCTGTTTGCATCTCGTTTTTACCTTATGTCCCATGCAAAACGTTTCAGTCCATGCAGGACCTTTCTGAAATGTTGCACATGGGCTAATAGGTGTTCCCTTTTTTTTCCTCACCTACATTAGACCTATTTTTTGATTATTGAAATGACCAAGCAGCTGTTGGTCTTACGATGTGCACCCACATCACTTATCTAACAGGTGCTGTTCTCCTATTGTTTCCTATATACAGTAAAACTTCTCTGAACCGACCACCCAAGTCCAATGTGTGGTCTTTTCAAAGGGGTTCCCACTGAAAAATTTGCTCAAAAAAGTGGTGTTTGTTTGGATAAGGGGTGGTCGGCTTATACAGAGGTGGCTTCCATAGAGTATAATGGGAGGAAAATCAGTCACTGAAAAAATTGGCCTTTAAGAAGGGGGTTCATCTCAAAGGAGTGGTCTTCAGGCGAGGTTTCACTGTATTGATGATATTTCCTAAGGGTAGGTCATCAATCTGTAAGTCCCCGAAATTCACTCATAATCAAAAGGTCCTCAAAGGGTGTTGTCCAGGCAAAAATGAACAACCCTTTTAACGTTTCAATCAGCTGGGGGCAGTGAAACAAATAAAAAAAAATGCATACTCACCTGTCCCCGTTGTTCCGGTGTCCTCCCGCGCGTTCCAGTTCTGCTCCGGCGTTCTCTTCCGACGTCCAGTTGAAGCCGTTGATTGGCCTCAGCTGTCACGTAACGGCTGAGGCCAATCAGGGAAGGGCCTGCAATGTCACTATCTGTGACATCACAGGTCCTCTTCTTGAGGCTAATCAGCAGCTTCAGCTGAATGCCAGAAGAGAACCAGGAGACGCTGCCGGAGCAGAAGAACCGGGACGTGCGGGAGAACACCGGAGCAATGGGGACAGGTGAGTATGCATTTTTTTTTTATTTGTTTCACTGCCCCCAGCTGATTTAAACGTTAAAAGGGTTGTCCATTTTTGCCTGGACAACCCCTTTAATGCATTATACAATAAGTACACAGCGATTCATCATATCACAAGTGGAGCCAGCACCGTCAGCTATAGTGCTCAGCCGATGCCCTGCTGTAGTGTCAGAGATCTGCAATAACTCTGATCCGAGTATTTAACCTCTTAGGTGCTCAGTCAGTAGCAATTGCAGCATCTAAGAGGTTCCTCACAATACAAGGTAAAAATGGTTGAATAATGGTAACATTTATGCCACATGGTGATCAATGCAGAGCTTAAAATCGTTAAAGCAGGTGGATTTCACCAGAATGTGTCAAAATTTTGTCATGTTTTAGTCACTCCAGAATGGTGCCATTGAAAAGTTTGATTTGTTAAGCAAAAAACAAGCCCTTAAACAGTTACATTGTTGTAAAAATAAAAACTTCACAGTTTTCAGATTGTGATAATAAAAGAAATGTAAGATGCATCCTTAAGGGGGTTATAGAGCTTAATGGGGCAGTGCTGCAGTACCAAAACCAGCCACTATAGTTTGTAAGGCAAGTGAACAGCGCCATTCCTGGTGTGTAAACAATATCGGGAGCCGCGCTGTCTCTGTACAGCTGATCTGTGGGGTCCCAGGTGTCGGAACCCGTAGATCTAATGTTGATGGCCTATCCTAAGGCAGAAACTGGATAACCCCTTTAAACAGTAACTGAACTTTCCAACAACTTTTAGTTTTCTAGCAGTATTTGTGTCATTAATACATTTTGTAATATACCTTATAATGAATTTTGGCTCCTTTCTGTGACATCCTCTGCTGGAATCCATTTCTTTCCCTCTTTTATAATTTCCTCTGTTTCACTATTACTAGCTGAAATCTGTCCACCGCTCTTCACTGGAGAATGAATGTGCGAGCTGTATATTACAGAGAAACTGAGATGGGGGGTCGCTTCAAACAGTTATATTTCAGGCATTATAAAACTAGAACAGCGCTCAAAGATGAGATTCTCAGCTTTGATATGACTCCAAGATCTCAGTTCTATGTAAATTATTTCCAGAGTTATCACCAGCTATAAATACAGTCAGGATTGGGAGCAGCTGTATATACTGTAGATACGCCAGTCCTAACTACGGCTGACTTGTGTTGCAGATTCTGCATAGCGGAGTTTATTACAGTGCTGTTATGTGGATGGGGTTTAGATGTTGTCACCTGCATGTAGTGGAAGTAGTTTGCACAGGGATAAACAAGCATCGGGCAGACTTTCAGATCTTCAGCATGTTCATCTTAGCTTCAGACTCCATCTCATCACTATATGGGGTGAAATATGCAGAAAACTTCACATCTAAGGCCCAGTTCACATCTTGCAGCACTTTCCTCTCCACATGTTTCGTGCAGAAACCACACGGACCCCATTATAGTCTATGGGGTTCGCGGGTTTCCCAGGTAAACCGCTTTTTTGTGCGTATAGGTTTCAGTTTGGGGGGTCCCCAAGAGGACTTCCCGAACGGAAACCCGAATGCAGATGTGAACCGGGCCTAACACATGCAGATCCTGCCGTGGATTAGCTGCAAGCCTGCAGAGAGGTCCGCAGGAGAAAACTTCTATCTGCCAATGAGGAACAGCCCAAACCAATTCCATATTGCTTGTGTTGCTGCAGCATTGTGAATGTTTCCAACACACATGTTTTATATCAGAATTCACTACATCTGGTTGATTTTTATGTGATATTTTGGATATTTCTGTGAGCCCTGACTTGTTAGTCCTTCACGTTGGGAATCCTCATTGTACCTGTACGTAATCTCTCCTATTGACTAAGGTTTTTCCACCTTCTTGAGACACGTTTTCACCACTGAAACTGCGACAAAAATGTTTGGAAAAAAACCCCCACATTTAACCATATTATACGCCAGTCTTAATGGACCTTATGAGGGCTGTGGATTCTCCAGGTTCATGATGAGACACAGGCGCATCCTCCCTGTTAACAAATTTGGCATAGGACGTGGGCTCCGCCAAAACACTGCCCTGCCCACGTTTAGAAAAGTGTTGAGGCTGGTGTAACAATGCCACTAGCGTCTTATTTTTAGTTGCAAGTGGCGTTTACACAGTCGAAAACCACTTGTTTAACTTTTTTTGCACCAAGATAGTGGGGCAGATTCTTAGTGTATCTGCATCACTGTGAGCATACCCTTGTGGGTTTATGATTAGATTTTTTTAGTTCTATTTTTTGACACATTGGGGTGGCCCTTAAAAGGGCCGTTGGGTCTGTGAGAGAGGCATTTAGAAATGTGCAGGTGGCAGTACCTGGATGACACACTGGTACACATCCCGGATTGGGGCACGGATGACAGCGCCCCCCTGGGGTACGATTACATTTTTAAACCGTTCATCCAGGTCTACATTCTGATGCATTGCCAGCTGTAAGTGATGGGTATGATATGGTGGCAAGAAGAGAACAAGATCTCCTTAGTCACATACTCCATTACATCAGCCAGGAATACTGGAGCATTGGCACTGAAGTGTTTGCCATAATTCCCTTTCCTCAGAAAGCGATGAACACGGCCAACTGGAAACTTCAGGCCAGCTCTGGATGTTCTGCTCATCCTGCTCATTCCATTGCGTTCTCTATGAGACATGTTCACAAGGAACAGAATGGCTACCATACAAGACAATAACCAAGAATGAGGGGAATAGGTGGCAGTGACTGCTATTTATACCCAGTGCCTCTCTCTGATTGGTGGAAATCTGGGCGGGGCCCTTTCCTGATTGGTGGAGAGCCAAGCCGGCTGATGGCTCATAATGGCTGTTACCTCATGGGTGGTTCTATTTGTTTCTGGGCGGTGACCTTTTATGATTGGTGGAAATCCAAGGCAGAATATTTTCTCAGTTAACTGGCCAGTAATGCTGCCCCCTGATGGAAATTCAAGGAAGAATAAGTCATCAATATCATCATCCCAGGAAACCCCTTTAAATCCTATTGCAAAGTTGATTCATTTTTTAAATTTAATATGCAAATAAAGAATAAAAAAGTCAGAGAAGATGCACATAGTCTTTAAGTAAAATTAGGCCATTAAATCAAGCCTTGGTCATACAGCTCAGGGTTTGTTACAGTGTATCAGTGTAGACAATTACTTAAGCTACACTATAAAAATGCCAGTCACCATGTCTATACTAGAATATCCCAAGATGTTAAAGATGTTAAATATTTCTTATGGTTTATCCGTGTCTCTCCAAGCACCTATTCTTTGCCCAGACATGTAATGTGGTCTGTAATCTCATAAATCTGTGCACCAGGGGCAACAGTCTGGTCAGGGTGTGAAATAAACACTGTCATGATCCAGTGATGCAGCTGTAGGACGCCATGTCTATAAGGACAAAATCCATAAGCCCCAGAAGTAAGCCATCAAAAAGGAAGATCTGACACTGAAATGGATGATTGGGGATGGGTATTGCCTCTCCTTTCTAATCATTGTGAAGCCACCCACAGTGATTTCAGCACAGTGAGATAGCGTCATCGCTGGGCTGTGAGGAACGCTCCTCCTGACTGTACTCTAACATAGCCTTGTACTGTCAGAGGAGGCCTTCCTCACAGCTCAGCGATGACACTAAGCTATAAGGTCCACCTTCTGACAGTGGGGAGATAATCGGTGCAGAAACTAACGGCACCAATATCTCCAGCACCAGGGCACAAACCGAGAAAGCCAACAGTGTGCTGAATTCTAGCGGTATATAATACCGCACATTGATGAGGACATGAAAGGTCCTCTTTAAAGGTGCTGTATGCAGATTTCCCAAACTGAGGTAAATAACATGATTTTTATGATATACATTAAGTTAAAGACATTGTCCAAGGTAATTTAATTTTTTTATATTAAGCCAGGAAAGGTGAAAAAAAAAAAAAAAAATTATACATGTCCCTGATGCTTTAGTGTCTCCCAGAGCGGTTCGGTCTTGCCGCTCTGCTGTTTGTTTTTTGCCGGAAGTCCCCGCCGCACTGTGACGTCCTGTGTCCCTTTCCTTAGACCTCAGTGATGTCTCGTGTCCTTCACTGAGGCCACTGATTGGAAGAAAACACTGGAGCAGTAGGACCAGACCACACTGGGAGACTCCGGAGCATCGGGGACAGGTGAGTATAGTGTTTTTTTGTTTGTTTTGTTTTTTCACCTTCCCGGCCTCATATAAAAAAATTATTCTGGACAACCCCTTTAAATATATTATAGAAAGTTTCAGCTTGTCTTCCGTACCCATGTCTGTCCTCCTGCATTTCAGAGAATAAAGCGTCTTCTATTACTTGTTGAAATATTTTATAGTAAAGTATTTGGAAGAGATTTAATATGCACGTTCTCTTTGCTATCAGCAGAGGTCGCCATAGTACTGTGCAAAATTCAGTCCTGGACAACACGTATGTTGTGAAGCACTTTTGCGTTACATCTTTGCTAGCAAAAAACATATTGAGGGCAATTCCTCAAATCCTGTACTGCAGAATTCACATTTGCATTTTTTACACCACTCTATTCCTTCTTGAAAAGTGTGTGTGAAAATGGGCAAAGAGGACCTTTCATGTGCTTTAACATGTGCAGTGTTACATACCGCTGACAGTTATTGTATGTTCATGTGTACACAGGCAACTGTCAGTCATAAACTGGGCTGCTCACTGGACTCCTAGGCTTAGAATGAGCAGTAAAGTACATGCGCGGGCAGTCGTTCTTTCTTCTAGTAAAGTCATTGAGTGATCTATTAAGACTCGTGTTCGGTGCTGATTTGAAATTTTCTGGGCGAGTCACATCGAATGGGGCATGTTGCCCAGCTGAGCACTGCTGCCCTGCATTTCAACAGTTGGGCAGATCTTGAACCCCGCACCAATCAAAGCTTCTAACATATTAAAAGTTTTATGAAAAAACTGGTACCTCTTTAATATGGTGCTGACAAGCCATCAGTGATCCATCACATGAGTTACACTGACTCTGGCTCTTGACAACTCTGTTACTAGTAATAAAAAAATATAAATGAATTATATATTATTATATTATAAATTAATTATAAACCATGAAGAGATTAATTAAAGCAGACAAGGATCCCCATTTCCACCATCTGTAGCTAGAAGCATTGTAGCAGTTGTCGAGCTTTGCCCCCTTACATGTCATTCAAGGTTTATGGGGGAGATTTATGAAGACTGGCGTTTAGTAACCCCTGGCGGAAGGTGCGTCTCATTTATGATAGCTGGCATTGATTTCTTGTATTATTGATGCCAGTTTTCTAGTGTTAAAGAGGACCTTTCACATCCTCATCGATGTGCGGTATTATATACCACTAGAAAGCCGACAGTGCGCTGAATTCACATCCTCATCGATGTGCGGTATTATATACCGCTAGAAAGCCGACAGTGCACTGAATTCACGTCCTCATCGATGTGCGATATTATATACTGCTCGAAAGCAGACTTCAGCGCACTGTTGGCTTTCCTGGTATGTGCCCCGATGCTGAAGATATTGGTGCCTTTAATTTCAGCAATGATACCTCTCCACCGTCAGAAGGGTGGGCCTTACAGCCTGGGGTCACTGTCGGGGAGGGCGTTCCTCACAGTCCAGCGATGACATAAGGCCCACCTTCTGACAGTGGGGAGATATCAGTGCTGAAATTAACAGCACCAATATCTCCAGCACCAGGGCGCATACTGGGCTTTCTAGCGGTATATAATATCGCACATCGATGAGGATGTGTAAGGTCCTCTTTAATGATGACAAATCTGGCCCTGACCCTTTTCAGGAAAGTGGCAAGGGTGGCGCAAAAACAGTAGTTGCAACAATTTAAGCTGCAATTGGCGTTAAAAAGTTGCAAACCCGAGGTTTCCGACTGTTTATGCTGAAAAAAATCTGGCATAGAATAATAATAAATGTGTGCCTATGACATGTACAGGGAAAGACAAACTCCGGATTACACTGTAATAGAATACTCCTCTGATATTAATAAAGCTTCCATCAGTCAGACTTGGCTAGGGCCAAGGTCTGTGGAATGGGTAGGCCAAACCTCTGATTCCTCTATTTTTCCACAGCCTGACTACGACTGCCATGGTCAATCCGAAATAGTAAAGTTCCTATAATTCAAGAAAAACTCAGTGATCAAATACATATACGTAGTTATATGTAACAAACTATACATCTAATAATCATACAATATTAATGACTGTATAATATGATATACAATAATATTTTTATTTTGAGGTCAGAGTCACTCTTTTTCTGACTCCGATTGCTCCACAGCCCTCTAGGGTCACTCCAGTTAGTACTGGAGAGACTGATGGGAAGGCGGGGGGGGGAGTATAATTGGCCAAAACGAGGGCCAGTAATCTGTGGAGAAGCTGTTGCCGCCATGGTAAAATCTAATATGAGGACCAGGGATAAACACAGTGAGAATTTAGTTGTAGAACTACAGGTCCCAGAATGGCAAGCAAAGATTATTCAGTCTAAGGTCAGAATCGCTGTATGTGCAGGAGAGGGGTAGTCAAGTTACAAAGTAATATCAGCAAATCACTAGGAAGCAGAATAACTGGCACGAATGAATAGAGCTCCAGGTACGTGGAGTGGTCCACTGACCAGGCGGTCCATTTGGCTAGTCAGCTGGACGTTTCGATTGGTTGAGCTCCTGTGCCCACATCCTGGGCAGATAGACATGAGTTCTGTGTATGTGTCACCCACCATCTATACCAGAGTACTGGAGTGATGACGGGCAGCAGGGTGCCTTGTGGGAACATGGCAGACTACAGAGTTTGTAGTCTGTTACCATGGAAACATGTACACAGAAAACAGATTTTTAAGCGCAGTTGCTCCATTTTTCATTTGAGCTATAAAGGAACTATGAAACAGACCACAACCTTTTTTTTTTTACACCATGTATGAGAACATACCATATATGTATAATACACAGGAAGTAACATGCATGTTATAAAAGCCAAATAAACCTAATATTTTGGTTCTTACATATTACGTATTAATGTTTTTATCTCTTTCTTCCTATCGTCGTCCTTGTTGTGTTTCTGCCTTATTTTCCTCCATGTATCATTACTAGTCCTCTATACCAGGAGCACTACATGTACATAATATAGGCCCTGTTACTGACAATTTGTTGTAACATGTCAATAACAGGGCTACATGCCTTTAACCATGACTCACCATGAACTTTTCAGCACTTAATTTTTTTCTCTCCTCTGTACAGACACCTTGCGTCAGCAGCTGACTGATCAGGTCCCCGGTGACGCATTGTGTCCGTCCACTAGAGCTGTGACACACGTAGGGAATAGCTCCTGATTACAGCCCCGTGCACACATAAAGGCTGCTTCTGCTTTTTCTTAATGAGCACACTGGGGGAGTCGGGGAGCGTGTTTATGCTGAAATGTAAAATCCTGTCCTCCGTACATTGCAGACAGTCATCTGAAAACAGCTTTTAGCCAGGGCTTTGTTCACACTAATTGCACATTTATTGAAATCTTTGCCGTAAAATATTGTGCATTATGTCCACTAGTTAAACATCCACATTAAAAATGTTGCGTAATGTAATTTATGGGATGTTATAAAAAATGTACGTAATAAGCTCAGCTCGAGAATACATAGACTGAAAAGAACACCGTGTAGAGGTTTAATGGCTTTTTTTTAATTTTTTTTTTTTATATAGTTTTCATGAAAGGAAATCTAAATCAATATAAGAATATATTACTGGGATTATATAGTGGGATGTATTACAGTCATTCACAGTGGGAGAGAAATGATAATGGATATCTTGTAATTTTTTAGTATTTTTTTGTGCACATTTATGTTTGCACCCTATATACACTTCATGGCTTAAAGTTTGTAGACACAAATATTAGGCCCTTATGTGTTTATGTCAGTTCCCGAACACTGCATATACTTTTATGTGTTTATGTGCTTTACACCACCCCACTTGACATTGATCATAATGATCTAGGCTTGTGTACTGTTGCTTTACCATGCAAATGACCTTATAGCTTTCAAACCAGAGACAGAACTGTATTGGGGTTATTGTGCCTTCTTAGGGCCGGTTCACATCTGCATTTGGGATTGCATTCGGGGAGTCCACTTCGGGACCCCCCAAACGGAAACCTATACGCGTAGAGACTTACTTTTCAGACAATGCTTTATGGGGAGGACACATGTAAATTAACTCATACCAGTCAAAAAAGAGACAAATTAGATGGGTTATGCACTGAATTAGCTTTATTACTATTATATCAGCAGGTCCCCCAGAGCCCCACTGATTACTTTTGCACAGTACAGTGGGGTGCTGGAAGTCTATGCCTCTTCCACTTCCACTCCAGCTCTGTGTGACATCACCAACTCCACTCTATTCTAGCTGGAGTCTGTGATGTCTATAGTGTAAACCAGGGGTAGGCAACCTTTTTTGTTTGGCGTGCTGATTTTAATTAAAAAAATCAAAGTTGAGGTACTCGGAGTGCCGGTCAATAATTGTAAATCTGACGACCCCTAAACTAAAGTCATATACCACAAACCATATCACAGAAGTGCTGCCACAAGATGCTTTAGGACACATACGTTTACTGCTATTTCCTGGGACGCTCCTGTTCTTTCCCATTAGAAGCAATGAAAGTCCATGTGCAGCCCCCAATTAGTGGTAAATGTGTCCAGGAGCACCGTATGGCGGCATCCTTATGGTGAAAACACATTATGTATCTGGATTCAGCTATATTCTTAGGCCACCGGAACTTTTACTTCGATGTAAAACTGCGTTCAAATGGTGCATTTTTGCACAAAATAACCCCAAGAAAGGCCTGCGTTTTCTGTGCAAAAACACACTGTTATACAGAATAATGTCCTATAGTGGCTCCTGCATATGGTATTATGTCTCATAGTGGCCCCTGCACACGGTATTATGTCCCACAGCCATAGCGGCCTCTGCACACGGTATTATGTCTCAAAGCGGCCCCAGCATATGGAATTATGTCCCATAGTGGCCCCTGCACATGGTATTATGTCCCATAGCGGCCCCTGCACACGGTATTATGTCCCATAGCGGCCCCTGCACACGGTATTATGTCCCATAGCGGCCCCTGCACACGGTATTATGTCCCATAGCGGGCCCTGCACACGGTATTATGTCCCATAGCGGCCCCTGCACACGGTATTATGTCCCATAGCGGCCTCTGCACACGGTATTATGTCCCATAGCGGCCTCTGCACACGGTATTATTTATTTATTTATTATGGTTACTTATATTATGTCCCATAGTGGCCCCTGCACACGGTATTATGTCCCATAGTGGCCCCTGCACACGGTATTATGTCCCATAGTGGCCCCTACACACGGTATTATGTCCCATAGTGGCCCCTGCACACGGTGGTATGTCTCATAGTGGCCCCTGCACACAGTATAATATTCCAACTTTTATAATATTCCAATTTGTGCCACTCACTAGCTATTATTATACTGTGGGGTCTCTTCAGACCCCAGAGTATAATAAGTGGAGGGCCAAGAGAGGTGACAAACATAAACAATGTTACTCACCTTCCCTGCGCTCTGTGCTCTTCGGGCGCTTCTGCCTGTAGTCAGCGACCGCTGATTGGGTCTCAATGGTCACGTCACGTCATTATGCGTAATGACGCCGGATATGACCCCTGAGGCCCTATCAGCGGTCTCTTACTTCAGGCAGAAGCGCCTGCGGAGCACAGAGCCGCTCAGGAGTGCAGGGAAGGTGAGTAACATTGTTTTTTTATGTTTCATCACCTCTCCTGAGGCTCCGCTTATTATACTCTGGGGTCTGAAGAGACCCCAGAGTATAATAATAGCAGTTTCGTTTCGGCCGTGTTTGGTCTGATCGAAACAGCTGGGCGAGGACTTGGGCTGCCCGTGCCAGGGAAATAAGCCTCGTGCCACTCTTGGCACACGTTCCGGGGGTTGCTGACCCCTGGTGTAGAGCATGGTCAGTCATGTGACCAAGATTCGGGGCATTGGGAGACTTGATTATATATTTGTATAAGGCTGGGTTCACACAGCCTTTTTTTGATTAAGAACTGCGCAGGCGTCTCTCCTTTGTGCTAACAGCCATTAAACCTGCAGTATTCAGTTTAATGATTGTTAGCATACTGGTGAAATGACACAGTTCTTCAGAAAAAAGCGCCATGTGAACCCAGCCTTAAAGGGGTTTTGCCATTAAGGACACTTATCTGCAGCACGGGGATAAATATCCAAGCATTGGGTCCCCCAGCAATCAGGAGAAAGGGGGATCGACAGTCTCCCTGAAGCCTCCATGTGAATGGAGCATATTGTGTGACCAGCTTCATGATTCATTTCTATGGGGCTGCAGGCGATTACTGTCCCGGCAGCCCCATTACAGTGAATGGTGCACAGGTTTCCCATAGCACTCCATTCACATGGAAGCTTTAGGGGAACTTTCAGTCCCCCATCCTTCTAATTGCTGGTGAACCTGGTGGTCCTGTGGATACGGAAAAAGTGTCCTTAATAGTACGACCCCTTGAAGCTTATCCAGTGCAGTAATTTGCATATGTTTGATCCCATGGAGCATTGTCTGTAAGTCCTCATACACTCTCTGCTGTGTCTCTTCAGTGAGAAACATTTACACCAGTCGTAACAACCTGACCAATTCTGTGCTTTATTCTGCAACAAGCCTTATTTTAGCTTACATTGAACTCATGAAACCCAGCAGATCTTCTAATACTCATATACCATATTTTTTAGACTGTTGGGTACATCCAAGCTTAGACGACGAAAAATAAGGAAGTAATTAAAAGAAAATGAATTGAGCCTTCTCTAGGGGTTATATTTCCTGCTGTTCTCTAGTAATACCCTTTTCCTTTATTGGTGTAGGTTAGTGGAGGGCCTGATATTTGATTCCCTTATGGGTTGGAATCATAGCCCCTTTCCTTGGTGGTCTTTAGTGAAAGAGATAGTTAATCTATAATTCCCCTCCTTACCTGGTGGTCTGATGAATTACCCCCATCACTGGACTAGAGTTATGTGTCCTGTTGCACAGTTTTCTCTATGATCAGGCAGGCGATGAGCTTTCTGCCCGATCAGGAAAGAGTTATCCTGTAAAGTGATGACATTTCACTGGGATATGCCATTACTTTATGATTGGTGGAGGTTTGGCCCTCATGGATCCTGAGAAAGAAGGGGTCACAGCAGTGGGTCTGCTTCACATTTTTTTTCTGCACAGCGGTGCACCGATCACCTTCTATGCAGGGAACTGCAATGCATTCCCATTCTAATGAATAAGGGCAGCTGCGACCCCATCATTCTCAAGATTAGTGGAGTTCCAGTGGATGCACCTCCACCAATCGTAGGGTAATGGCATATTCCACCGAAATGCCATCATCTTACAATATTGGGAATAATCCTGTACGGAAATGGACAGGATGGTCTGGCACTTCTTGGCCCTGCTGATTCTGGAGCATAAGACACATTGACTTTTTAGCAAGATCAGTTTTCATATTTTCTGAATTTTTTTTATAGTAGTTTCTGTGAAGTTGTGACAAAATTCGAATTTTTTTCAATTAACGCTTTTTCCTGGTATTTGCATTAAAAAAAAAAAAAAAGTAGTTTGTTTTGTTGCCTATGATACCACATTAGGGAATGTTTTGTAGTGCATTTTGTCAGATTTTTTTTTTCTTTTGCCCAGAGGTAGACTGTGGGAAAAAATCTGCAGGGTGCTAACATAGCCATAAGCATCCGTTTACTAAGGCTAGGTTCAAATCTGTGTCGGAGTCTCCATATATTGAAACCGGCAGAGAGAAAAGTCCTCCATGCCGGAATCTGCGGCAGAGTTTCCTATGGAGGCACCAACACAAAATTGAGCTTAGCCTCAACCCGATAGACCCCTGGTGGACCCCATTATAGTCTATGGGGTCCACGGGTAACTGCTTTTTTGGTGGATGGGCTCTAGCATTAACATTATACAGTGGGTACGGAAAGTATTCAGACCCCTTTAAATTTTTCACTCTTTGTTTCATTGCAGCCATTTGCTAAAAGCAAAAAAGTTCATTTTATTTCTCATTAATGTACACTCAGCACCTCATCTTGACAGAAAAAAAAAAACAGAAATGTAGATATCTTTGCAAATTTATTAAAAAAGAAAAACTGAAATATCACATGGTCATAAGTATTCAGACCCTTTGCTGTGACACTCATATTAAACTCACATGCTGTCCATTTCCTTCTGATCCTCCTTGAGTTGGTTCTACTCCTTCATTGGAGTCCAGCTGTGTTTAATTAAACTGATTGGACTTGATTAGGAAAGGCACACACCTGTCTATATATGACCTCACAGCTCACAGTGCATGTCAGAGCAAATGAGAATCATGAGGTCAAAGGAACTGCCCAAGGAGCTCAGAGACAGAATTGTGGCAAGGCACAGATCTGGCCAAGGTTACAAAAGAATTTCTGCAGCACTCAAGGTTCCTAAGAGCACAGTGGCCTCCATAATCCTTAAATAGAAGAAGTTTGGGACGACCAGAACTCTTCCTAGACCTGGCTATCCAGCCAAACTGAGCAATCGTGGGAGAAGAGCCTTGGTGAGAGAGGTAAAGAAGAACCCAAAGATCACTGTGGCTGAGCTCCAGAGACGCAGTAGGGAGATGGGAGAAAGTTCCACAAAGTCAACTATCACTGCAGCGCTCCACCAGTCGGGGCTTTATGGCAGAGTGGCCCGAAGGAAGCCTCTCCTCAGTGCAAGACATATGAAAGCCCGCATAGAGTTTGCCAAAAAAGACATGAAGGACTCCCAGACTATGAGAAATAAGATTCTCTGGTCTGATGAGACGAAGATTGAACTTTTTGGCGTTAATTCTAAGCGTTATGTGTGGAGAAAACCAGGCACTGCTCATCACCTGCCCAATACAATCCCAACAGTGAAACATGGTGGTGGCAGCATCATGCTATGGGGGACAGGATGACTGGTTGCAATTGAAGGAAAGTTGAATGCGGCCAAGTACAGAGATATCCTGGAAGAAAACCTCTTCCAGAGTGCTCTGGACCTCAGACTGGGCCGAAGGTTCACCTTCCAACAAGACAATGACCCTAAGCACACAGCTAAAATAACAAAGGAACAACTCTGTGACCATTCTTGACTGGCCCAGCCAGAGCCCTGACCTCAACCCAATTGAGCATCTCTGGAGAGACCTGAAAATGGCTGTCCACCAACGTTCACCATCCAACCTGACGGAACTGGAGAGGATATGCAAGGAAGAATGGCAGAGGATCCGCAAATCCAGATGTGAAAAACTTGTTGTATCATTCCCAAGAAGACTCATGGCTGTACTAGCTCAAAAGGAAGGGGCTTCTACTCAATACTGAGCAAAGGGTCTGAATACTTATGATCATGTGAGATTTCAGTTTTTCTTTTTTAATAAATTTGCAAAAATATCTACATTTCTGTTTTTTTCTGTCAAGATGGGGTGCTGAGTGTACATTAATGAGAAATAAAATGAACTTTTTTGCTTTTAGCAAATGGCTGCAATGAAACAAAGAGTGAAAAATTTAAAGGAGTCTGAATACTTTCCGTACACACTGTATAGTCTAGGGTCTGTGAGTAACCACTTTTTTGGTGGACAGGCTCTGTGTCTTTCGGGTCCCAATGCAGAGAGACAAACACTAGTGTGAACCTAGCGTAAAAGCTATCATAGGCAGAGAAAGTCAAGCAGAGAGGTTCATTTTCTATTTACTGACTATATTTGTTTCTGCTGTTGCTTTTTAGTTTAGTTATTGTCCGTTTTATGTATTAGTCTTAGTATACACACGTGGACAGAATTGTTGGTATCCCTTGTTTAATGAAAGAAAAGCCCACAATGGTCACAGAAATAACTTGAATCTGACAAAAGTAATAATATATAAAAATACTATGAAAATGAACAAATGAAAGTCAGACATTGCTTTTCAACCATGCTTTAACAGAATTTTTTAAAAAAGAAAACTCATGGAGCAGGCCTGGACAGAAATGATGGTTCTCTTAACTTAATATTTTGTTGCGCAACCTTTTGAGGCAATCACTGCAAACGATTCCTGTAACTGTCAATGAGACTTCTGCACCTCTCAGCAGGTATTTTGGCCACTCCTAATGAGCAAACTGCTCCAGTTGTCTCGGGTCTGAAGGGTGCCTTTTCCAGACGACATGTTTCAGCTCCTTCCAAAGATTCTCAATAGGATTTAGGTCAGGGCTCAAACAAGGCCACTTCAGAATAGTCCAATGTTTTCCTCTTAGCCATTCTTGGGTGTTTTTAGCTGTGTGTTTTGGGTCATTATCCTGTTGCAAGACCCATGACCTGCGACGGAGACCAAGCTTTCTGACACTGGGCAGCACATTTCTCTCTAGAATCCCTTGATAGTCTTGAGATTTCATTGTACCCTGCACAGATTCAAGACACCCTGTGCCAGATGCAGCAAAGCAGCCCCAGAACATAACAGAGCCTCCTCCATGTTTCACAGTAGGGACAGTATTCTTTTCAAGATATGCTTCATTTTTCCATCTGTGAACATAGAGTTGATGTGCCTTGCCAAAAATTTCTATTTTTGTCTCATCTGTCCATAGGACATTATTATTATTATTATTATTATTATTATTATTATTATTATTATTATTATTATTATAGTTTATTTATATAGCACCATTAATTCCATGGTGCTGTACATTATTATATTAATTCCATAGTGCTGTACATTATTATATTAATTCCATGGTGCTTTACATTATTATATTAATTCCATGGTGCTTTACATTTGAGGATTTACATACAGTACACAAGATAATACTAACAGTGATCACTGGCACAGTGGGATAGAGGGCCCTGCCTGCAAGGGCTTACAATCTATAAGGGAAGAGGGATAGAGACAGAAGGTGGGGGTAGAGGCTGTACAGATGGTGATGTGGTGACAGTAGTGTTATTGGAGGTTGTAGGCCTTCCTGAATAGGTGAGTCTTCAGGGCCTTCTTGAAGCTTGTGATTGTGGGGGACAGTCTTATGTGTCTTGGTAGTGAGTTCCAGAGTATGGGGGATGCACGGGAGAAGTCTTGGAGTTGATTGTGTGAAGAGCGGATAAGAGCAGAGCAGAGTAGGAGGTCTTTGGAGGATCGGAGGTTACGTGCGGGCAGGTAGCGGAAGATTAGGTCGGAGATATATGAAGGGGACAGGTGGTGGATGGATTTGTATGTCAGTGTTAGTAATTTGAACTCTATTCACTGGGCAATGGGTAGCCAGTGAAGGGTTTGGCAGAGGGGAGCGGCCGATGAAGAGCGGGGAGAGAGGTGTATTAAGCGAGCAGCACAGTTTAAGGTGGACTGGAGGGGGGAGAGAGTGTTAGTTGGGAGGCCATGGAGAAGGGTGTTATATTAGTCTAGGCTTTGTCGCTTGTCAACATGTACTTTGGCAAATTCCAGTCTGGCTTTTTTAAGTTATTTCTGTGACCATTGTGGGTTTTTCTTTCATTAAACGAGGGGTACCAACAATTTTGTCCACGTGTGTATATATGGGTTTGCCCTTGTTGCTGCTGGTGGAGTAGAATTAGGTGTTAACTATTGCACCTTGTGTAATTTTGTAAAAATGAAGGACGGAATTGATAATAGGTGGTTTGTAAAGTGTTGCGGAATATGTTGGCGCGATATAAATAAAATTATTATTATTATTAGTGGTCATGTAGAGGAAGTGAAAGTTTGTTGTGTTTTTTTCCGTTTTGTTTAATGCAATGAATGAGTCTTGAGACACTTAGATGTAAATGTTATATTCTTCTCTATCCCCCTCCTCAGTAGCTCTCCCCTCTGTTCTGCCTCTCTCCCCTTCCCCCACCACTTCTCTGCGCTGTACCCTTTTTAAGTGGCATTGATTGCAGCAAATTGCCGTAGCTGGTAGCAGCTGTCACAACAGTGCGGTGATTAAGAGCAGCGCTTGTGATTTCCCGGCTGATTGCATCGATCACATAGAAGGGGAGCAGGGGGAGCGGATATATGAAGGAAGGTGAACTCCCGCAGCCTACATCAGCATGGCGCTGTGGTTTGTCTCCTTAACTCTGTTTATGCCAGTGCTTGTCAAGTGGGCACGGTGCGGCTTCCTGTTGTTCTTATTTACAGCAGACATTCCTATGCAGGTGAACAACTGGGCCCAGTAGACTGCTTAGGAAAGGGCTTGTTTTGTCTGGTCCTCATTGCAGTATGAGTTACGTCAGCTTCACGCTAGCGTCGGCCTTTCCATTGTTGTTGTCCATTGGCGGACCAGAAGAATGTATAGGTAGGCCGCTACAATAGCGGTTACATAGGGAGCCACATAATTACAATGGGATCTGTCGTGTGTCCGTTCTTTTAAACTGAATCCACCGGACAAAAAAAGTCAGACTTGCAAGACTTTTTCATCCGGTGATATTGGACGCACACTGCGATAGAGTCTCCAAATGCAGATGTGAACGTAGCCATAGATTTCATGTGTACAACTTGTATGGTGGCATTTAAATTGTCTGTCCAGTCTTAATATCTAAGCCATTGCCCATGGGTGATGCTTACCTAATATTTATTTTCCACAGATCTTGCTGTTTGGCTGCTTTTTAGCTGTGCTCCATTATGGTAGAGCTGTTATCTGTGACTACAGTTTAGCTACAGCGCCTATAGGGAGTCTGAGACACACCCCCTGTCTCATCATGGGTTCAGACGGCTGCTCTATCACTCATCTGCAGCTCAGCCTGTTCCAGGTTGGCTGCTGCGTATAAACACATGTCTATCAGTTTTACTAGGAAGGATCGCATGGCACACTCGGACATGTGCATGGAGCCTTAGTATGTGGAGAGACGATTTCCATTACAGCAAATGATTATAATGTTAAGATTCCTGAACCACTGGTGAGAAGAAAGGTCACCATCAGGAAATGCCCCAGGTATACTGAGGTGAGTGATCCTTAGTAAGGGGATCCTGGAGGGTCAGTTCTACTGCTTTCATAGAAATTGCTTAAAAGGGGTTATCTGGGGAATAATAAAGCTTACCAGTACATTCCCTGCACTGGTTAAGCGTTATTACTAATATTCCCTGGCTGGACCTCAATTTATTATATTTGCAGAGGGCAGCTTGAGAGGCTCTCACTCTTCTGCCTCCCCTGCAGCTGCGCCAACTCCCACTGACGTCATTGACTCCCCTCTAAGCAGGCCGTAGGTCTACTGAGTAGAATGGAGTCAGTCACATGACTGAGAGTCGGAGCGTCAGCAGGGAATGCAGGGAAATGAGATTTCCGGTCTCCCCTAATAAATGGGGCATCGCTGTGTATATTAGTAATAAAGGTTAACCAATGCAGGAAATTCACTGGTAAGCTGTATTACTCCCCAAATAGCCCCTTTATGTCGTGAATATGAGTAAAGCTTGTGTCTCACATACACGCTGTTGCTTATTATTATCTGTATGTAACTATCAAAGAGAAATTGAGTGCAGCACTCCGCTATCTCTAGCGCGTTTCAACTGACTGGACTGGCAATGCACATACACAACCAGCAATCCATTCAAATTGGGAAACTCAGTGCCTGCTAGGGGTCCCTATATTCAGGCCCCTAACTATCAGATATAATACAAATGAATGAGAGATAGCTTAGACACCCAATTATTGCTATTTGCTGGGTATCTGATATATTATAGATTATAGCTATAAGGAAAGACCTTAAAAATTAGAGGTTGTCCAGTATAAAACTTTTTTTTTTTTTTTTTTTTTAATTAGGCCAGGGAAGGTGAAAAAAAAAACACCCATACTCACCTGTCCCTGTCGCTACAGTGAATCCGTGCCTGGTCTGGTCCTGTTGGTCCAATGTGTTCTTCTGGTGAAAGTCCCCGCCATGCGTGACCACTGAATGGCCTTGGAGGTCACATGCATCGGAGATTTCCACTGGAAGAAAATACAGGAGCATCAGGACCAGCCCATGGTGGGAGGCAATGGAGAACCGGGTATAGGTGAGTGTTTGTTTTTTTTTTGTTTTGTTTTGTTTTTTGACCTCCTCCAGCCTAATTTAAAAAATGTATCATGGACAACCTCTTTAACTTTTATTCAATTTTTATTTAAAAGTTAAAAATTGCAAACACACCCAATACTGGCAAAAAAAAAGATGACTAGTGGTATAGGGATTTGGGCAGTAATACCCAGGTCTGTGGAGTCGGTACGCCAAAGCCCCGACTCCGACTCCGACTCTTCAATTTCCCCTGACTCCGACTCCAACTCCGACTCCGACTCCACCAAAATAGGCACCGACTCCGACTCCACGACTCCGACTCCACAGCCCTGGCACTGCTAAACCTTATAGGTTCACTCAGAACTCAGTCCCATCATTATATGAGGAATAGAACAGACCTTTACAGGACATTTCATCATTTTCAACATTTCATCATTTTCCCAAATTCTTATGAAAATATATTCAGCACATACTGCATTGTACTACTAACTGTACCAATTTATTATATATTTTGGGAGTCGGAGTCGGTCCATTTTATACCGACTCCGACTCCACCAAAATAGACTCCGACTCCACGACTCCGACTCCACAGCCCTGGTAATACCATTGTGGGGCCTAAGACTAGACACCCTGCTTGATACTCCTAAACTGAACTGGTGCTTTTGTCTAGCTCTATAAGGAGCACCATAGTCAGCGGCAGAGGAGGGGGGGAGGCAGGGATCCCCCATTTTCAGTTGTTAAACCCCCGTTGGTCAGGTATTTATCCCCTATCTTATGGATAGAGGATACATACTTCTTGTTTCATAACCCATTTAAGCTTTTGCATTGCGTTTTAGCAGCCAAAATTAACCATGGATCCTAATAAAGTTTAAAGAACTTCAAAAACAGCATGTAACACCTGAAGGTCTAAATGCATCCTAATAAAAGAGCAACTTCATGACGTACACATCTGTTGAATAGAGAACAAGAGAGTCCAATCAGCTATGGTACTGTCCAGATAAAACCATCTAATAGAGGTCTGTAGTAGCCTCTAAACTTCCCCATGTGTGGAAACAAGTCCGTGTTCTCACAAAAATATTTATTCTCTGACTCCTTACAAAGGTACATGATATAAATTGTAATGAAGGTAATCTTCTTACCAGTGGTGGTATATGTCACCCACTGCCTTCTGGTCCTCAGTTGTGTCATGTGACCAATATTCTGACTCTACAACTGGCACATTGCCTTATGTGTAGTGAGGAAGTCAGTATCTCTGTTCATTCGCTCAGTGGTTAGCACTGTAGCCTTGCAGCGCTGGAGCCCTGGGTTTGAATCCTGCCAAGGACGACATGTGCAAGGAGTTTGTATGTTCTCCTCGTGTTTGCGTGGGGTTCCTCCGGGTACTCCGGTTTCCTCCCACACTCCATACTGATAGGGAATGTAGATTGTGAGCCCTATATGGGACAGAGACTGTCAATGTCTGTAAAAGCGCTTTGGAATATAATGGCGCTATACAAGTAAGCATAAAAAAAAAAAAAAAAAAATAGACCCTTCGACCCTTCATGTGAGTCTTGTTGAAATAAATGGAGAAGCTGTCCTGCTGTCCACCCACAACACACTACGCCAGTTATAGAGTGTTCTTGCAGGTCATGTGACACAGCTGAGGAGCAAAAGGGAGAGAATAGCTCACATATACAACCACTGGTAGGAAGATTACCTTCACTGCGTTTTATGTCTTGTACCATTCTAACAGGCCCGAGAATAACATTTTTTATAGGTAAAGAACTCGCAGAAGTAACACTGCGGCACTTGTCAATTATTACTAGAAGCTTGTCCTCTTTATTCTGTTTCTTTGTTAAAAGTACAATGGCACGGAGAGGCATTTCTGCACAATAAAATAAAATAGGGTGATATAGTGACAGCTGTTTCATGCAAGCACGCATTTCATCCATCCATAGATGCCATTGAAGTCTTTACTGCACATCTGCACCTTATACCTAACTTCTGTGCGGTGTCATCCAGTAATCTCATCTCATGAGGATACCACTGAGCGCTGAATGATATATAGTGACACAATTGCGTCATGGCGCATGGAGAGATGCGATGTCGCTGTCTGACAACCATGAAGGTCACATTTAAACTCCCCTTTATTCAGTATAACATTATTGCAGTATAATAGTAAATATAGTGCAGTGCTCAGTCGTCCTTCTCAGAATAAGGCACTTACAGATAAAACTCCTCTATCTTATAAAAGCATAATAATTAGGAATTTTAGAGAAATACATATATTATCAGCAACATACTGATATAGAAAATGGACACTTACTTTTTTTAGTTTAACCCTAAGGGACCCAAGGCGTTCAATCGTATTATCCACCTGACTTCTTGTCGCAATGATATTTTATGCCTGTCACTTTTCCCTAAAGTGACATATTCCAAACCTGCAAAACTCCCGGTTCTTGGATCTTCCTGATGCTCTTGTGTTGTGTCTTGGTACTCCGTCCCCTGACTTTATAGATTTTACATGCTCTCTAAATATTTTATACCTGCATTCAATATTTTTACCTATATAAAAATGCTTATTACACTGTGTGCAGAATTATTAGGCAAGTTGTATTTGAGATGATTATTTTTATTATTGAACAACAACTATGTTCTCAATCAACCCAAAAGACTCATAAATATCAAAGCTTAATATTTTTGGAAGTTGGAGTGGTTTTTTTTTAGATTTGGCTATCTTAGGAGGATATCTGTTTGTGCAGGTAACTATTACTGTGCCGAATTATTAGGCAACTTAATAAAAACCAAATATATAGCCATCTCACTTGTTTATTTTCACCAGGTAAACCAATATAACAGCAGAAAATTTAGAAATAAACATTTCTGACATTCAAAAACAAATCCAAAAACAAATCAGTGACCAATATCGCCACCTTTCTTTACGATGACACTCAAAAGCCTTCCATCCATAGATTGTGTCAGTTGCTTGATCTGTTTACGATCACCATTGCGTGCAGCAGCCACCGCAGCCTCCCAGACACTGTTCAGAGAGGTGTACTTACTGTTTTCCCTCCCTGTAGATCTCACATTTTATGAGGGACCACAGTTTCTCTATGGGGTTCAGATCAGGTGAACAAGGGGGCCATGTCATTATTTTTTTCTTCTTTTAGACCTTTACTGGCCAGCCACGCTGTGGAGTATTTGGATGCATGTGATGGAGCATTGTCCTGCATGAAAATCATGTTTTTCTTGAACGATACCGACTTCTTCCTGTACCACTGCTTGAAGAAGGTGTCTTCCATAAACTGGCAGTAGGTCTGGGAGTTTAGCTTCACGCCATCCTCCACCCGAAAAGGTCCCACAAGTTCATCTTTGATGATACCAGCCCATACCAGTACCCCACCTCCACCTTGCTGGCGTCTGAGTCGGAGTGGAGGTCTCTGCCCTTTACTGATCCAGCCTCGGGCCCATCCATTTGGCTCATCAAGAGTCACTCTCATTTCATCAGTCCATAAAACCTTTGAAAAATCAGTCTTAAGATATTTCTTGCCCCAGTGTTGACGTTTTATCTTATGTTTCTTGTTCAAAGGTGGTCGTTTTTCAGCCTTCCTTACCTTGGCCATGTCCCTGAGTATCGCACACCTTGTGCTTTTTGATACTCTAGTAACGTTGCAGCTCTGAAATATGGCTAAACTGGTGGCTAATGGCATCTTGGCAGCTTCACACTTGATTTTCCTCAATTCATTAGCAGTTATTTCCGCCTTTTTTTTTCAACACGCTTCTTGCGACCCTGTTGGCTATTTGCCATGAAACGCTTGATTGTTCTGTGATCACGCTTCAAAAGTTTGGCAATTTCAAGACTGCTGCATCCCTCTGCAAGACATCTCACAATTTTTGACTTTTCAGAGTCCGTCAAATCTCTCTTCTGACCCATTTTGCCAAAGGAAAGGAAGTTGCCTAATAATTAAGCACACCTTATGTAGGGTGTTGATGTCATTAGGCCACATCCCTGCTCATTACAGAGATGCACATCACCAGACTTACTTAATTGGTAGTTGGCTTTCAAGCCTATACAGCTTGGAGTAGGACAACATGTATAAAAAGGATGATGTGAGCAAAATACTCATTTGCCTAATAATTCTGCACACAGTGTATATAGACTATGAACTCCGTTTTACAAGAGATGAATCGCTTAATTTCATGGGTAACACCTTCTAAGCTCAATACCCTTGCTTTTAAATATAAAAAAAAAAAATAAAAAATCCCTTTGAGAACCATTTTATTCAACCATGATTCATTGTACTCGAAAAAAAAAAAAATGATGGGAGTGCTACTTTAAGTCATGGTGCTATATTACAGTGGATCATTGGCAGAAAGTCCTATGTAAGGAGACTAGGAGAAACTTTATAACACGCAACATCAAAACATTGGTCACACTTGGTGGAAGGAAAAGTGATGTTTACTTTATGTTCTGTGCAGTTGGACACTTGTTTCAAACCAACTACATATTCCGAAAGGAAAAGTTAGGACTCCATTATTCTAAATCCAAAAATGTACCCTTTGCGTTGGATCTTTGTGGAGATAACTTCCCACTATAGCAGGGTAATGATCCACAGCACACATCAAGTCTTTGTAAGAAAATCTAAATGTTCTGGCTGTCATGGACTTCCCTCCACAGCCACCTGACATCACCTCCTTGATATATTTAGGGTGGATTCACACTTGGCTTAACTTAAATTACTTGTTCCACTGATTCCTGACAAAAAATTTTCTCTATCCCCCGCCATCCCTGAGCAATATGTGCTGTTAGTTTTGGTGCTTCATATGTAATATAGACTCTGTACTGTCAGCTGGGCTGGAATCAGACAGGAGTAGGCAAGAGGTGTGATTCTGAGCTCTGAAGCTGACCATCTCTGATTGGACTTCTGAATCACACCCCTATGCTTGCTCTTGCCTGACACCGCCCATCTGACAGTACAGAGCCTAAGTAGCATATCAGGCACCAAAACAAAGTTCACTGATTACTCAGGAACGGTGGGGGTTACAGAAAAAAATTCCAACTGTGCTGGAGTCAGTGGAGCAGCGCCTATTAACAAATGCTAAGAACTGAAGTAGATGAAAATACAGAAAGGTCCTCTTAATGTGGATTTGCAAGTCCATTGCATTGCAAAAGGATTAAAAATGTAGGACATGCTGAATTGTCCATAAAATAACACAACATGTCAATCAATTCTTATAGTGGATACTGGATACTGTTAGCAATATTCTGATATCATGGCGGGATGACATGAATTGATAGTAACTGTAGGGACTAACATACAGAATAGTCGTATTAGTCATGCGGCCATCACCATCGTTATGTGCTCATGTCTGGTAATCTGTTAAATCATTGACTTTTTATCCCTGTAATATGATACAAATAATTCCCTTTCCTTTCAAGTGTAAAGCCATTACTTCTGCTTGTCCCATTAAGCCATTGTTCACATCATTCATACTGGAGAAGTGACAGGTTTATCATCGGAGCGCTCCCATAAAGTGTTTGTTTACTGATGGAATGTTAAGTGACTGGTGCATGTCTGACGCATATTGTCACTCACACGTCATACCATCCGTTATTTCAGGAGAGATCACCTTCCGTCGCCTCTTGTTTAAACAGTAATCTATCCTTTGTTCTTCACTATAAAGAATCCTTATTCATGATTTCCACACACGGTCATTGTACATTTACCTGCAGCCTCCTTATTAATATCTCCATAGATCAGTCAGAGTTACAGTGGGGAAAAAAATGATTTATTCAGCCACCAATTGTGCAAGTTCTCCCACTTAAAAAGATGAGGCCGGCCTGTAATTGTCATCATAGGTAGACCTCAACTATAAGAGACAAAATGAGAAAACAAATCCAGAAAATCACATTGTCTGATTTTTTTAAGAATTTATTTGCAAATTATGATGGAAAATAAGTATTTGGTCAATAACAAAAGTTCATCTCAATACTTTGTTATATATCCTTTGTTGGCAATGACAAGGCCAGTACCTTGAAATGCTTCTTACGAAGCCATTCCTTCGTTGCCCTGGTGGTGTGCTTGGGATCATTGTCATGCTGAAAGACCCAGCCACATTTCATCTTCAATGCCCTTGCTGATGGAAGGAGGTTTGCACTCAAAATCTCACGATACATGGCCCCATTCATTCTTTCATGTACACGGATCAGTCGTCCTGATCCCTTTGCAGAGAAACAGCCCCAAAGCATGATGTTGCCACCCCCATGCTTCACAGTAGGTATGGTGTTCTTTGGATGCAACTCAGCATTCACTCTCCTCCAAACACGACGAGTTTTGTTTCTACCAAACAGTTCTACTTTGGTTTCATCTGACCATATGACATTCTCCCAATACTCTTCTGGAACATCCAAATGCTCTCTAGCAAACTTCAGACGGGCCCGGATATGTACTGGCTTAAGCAGGGGGACACGTCTGGCACTACAGGATCTGAGTCCCTGGCGGCGTAGTGTGTTACTGACGGTAGCCTTTGTTATGTTAGTCCCAGCTTTCTGCAGGTCAGTCACTAGGTCCCCACGTGTGGTTCTGGGATTTTTGCTCACCGTTCTTGTGATCATTTTGACCCCACGGGGTGAGATCTTGCGTGGAGCCCCTGATGGAGGGAGATTATCAGTGGTCTTGTATGTCTTCCATTTTCTAATTATTGCTCCCACAGTTGATTTCTTCACACCAAGCTGCTTGCCTATTGCAGATTCAGTCTTCCCAGCCTGGTGCAGGTCTACAATTTTGTTTCTGGTGTCCTTCCACAGCTCTTTGGTCTTCACCATAGTGGAGTTTGGAGTGTGACTGTTTGAGGTTGTGGACAGGTGTCTTTTATACTGATAACAATGTCAGACAGGAGCCATTACTACAGGTAATGAGTGGAGGACAGAGGAGCCTCTTAAAGAAGAAGTTACAAGCCAGAAATCTTGCTTGTTTATAGGTGACCAAATACTTATTTTCCACCATAATTTGCAAATATATTCTTTAAAAATCAGACAATGTGATTTTCTAGATATGTTTTCTCATTTTGTCTCTCATACTTGAGGTCTACCTATGATGACAATTACAGGCCTCTGTCATCTTTTTAAGTGGGAGAACTTGCACAATTGGTGGCTGACTAAATACTTTTTTTTCCCCACTGTATCAGTCATAGCACGATGTTAGTTCCTATATCATGATGCGTATTCATGTATCTGTGATAACAATCTCATGGGCACTGCCCAATGTCCCCAGGGGATTTGCACAGGAGTGGGCCTTTAATAAAATGCAGGTGATAAGAGAAGAAACCCAGGCTTACGCTAGATTCACACAAGCATTCTGGTTTCTCCGAAAACCCTATCCACTTAAAATGTGGTTACCCGTGAACCCCATAGACTATAATCTTGCAGGACTTTTCTCTCCTCATATTTTAAATGGAATGGAGTAGTCCCCGAACGGTCACCCAATGCTGGTGTGGCCGCAGTGTTAGACTGAACGCTGGAGATAAATAACACTTTATTAACGTTCATACATTTCAGTACTTTTCTATATATGTCCTGTATCCTTCTGGAACTTTTTCTTCGTGAAAGAGAGACAAATATAGAGCCTGGTGAATGGAAGAGCCACTCCCACTTCACCAGGCAGTGCGGGGTCCGGGATCCTCCGGACTAAGGTTTCTTGAACCCACCAGATAAAATAATTTTGGGTGCCCACCTTCCAACAACCCCTAGGATAAAAACCATAGTATCCTTCAGATTTGTGTGCGTCTTTTGCGGGACCATTATTGTGTTAGGGCCTGAGCCCTCCAGAGCCTCCATATTTCTATTCATCTTATCCTTTGAATATGCCATAAATGTGATGGGAATACCCTTTTATATAATACTAAAAATCCAGAATCATAAGAAAATTCTTCAAAACTATATAAATTATTGTAAATAACTCATTAAATTTTAGAATTGTCCATCTAGCTATCGACGTCCCTCCCGAAGAGTATGGAGTAGTAGTCTCAGCTCTTCCTGTGCATTGTACATCTAGCCCAAAGTGAAATCTCCGCTCCAAATCTGTTGTGAGCGAAATGATCAGGTTGCGTTTCTCCTGTCGCTTATTGTCTCTGAAGAGTTGAAGTGATAGTTGAGAACCCTCAGGCGCTAACGGCAGCATTGAAGTTAATGAAAACCTGCAGGCATATAAATGGTACGTAATCCAGATCTACTCGTAGCCTTAAATGCGCTGCTTACTGTCTAGCTGAAATAAGGACACTTGACATGTTCCATCACACATGGAGTGTTTAATCATTGTGGTACAGGAGAAGTGTGTGCTACATGGTGGAAGCTCTCGCTGTGATTAGAATAAAATGGAAGAGCTTTCCTTGCATAGAAATTTCTCCAGCGTTGTCCTGATACTTCACTTTAGTTATTTCGGAAAGGTAGAGAGTGACACCTGCCTTGTTCTTCTACGACAGTCACTTTCATTGTGGCTTGTCCTTTTTGACTTGGCATAACCGTGACCTGGGAAAATTCTTGGAGGCTTCCTGTCCATCTGTGATGCCATTCTGGATACACATCAAATCGACAATATTCTCCACATCTTACGTATACTTTAAAGGGGTTGTCCGGGCAAAAATTTTATTTTTTAAATAGGTCGAATGAGGTGGGGGAAAAAAAAAAATCACACTCACCTGTACTCAGTGCTCTGCTGCCTCCCAGTGCGGTCCTACCAGGCCCGTTGTTGTCTTTTCCGGCGGAATTCCCCACCACACATGACTGCTGAGGCCAATCAGCGACCTCAGCAAAAGACACGTGACATCACGGTCTATGACATCCAGGTCCCTTCCTAAGGCCACTGATTGGCCTCAGTGATCACGAGAAGGAATCAGTGAAAGGGGTCCGGGACGTCACAGCCG
The DNA here is from genome assembly GCA_947044405.1 of Leptodactylus fallax. Taxonomy (NCBI): domain Eukaryota; kingdom Metazoa; phylum Chordata; class Amphibia; order Anura; family Leptodactylidae; genus Leptodactylus; species Leptodactylus fallax. The sequence goes on along the minus strand of CAMRHE010000280.1, from coordinate 1,385,418 downwards.
GCGAGGAATTTCACTTCAAGACGACTTCGGAGCAGCAGGATCAGACCATGCTGGGAAGACTCCGAAGCGCCGAGAACAGATGAGTATGAGTTTTTGTCTTTTTCACCTCCAGCCTATTTAAAAATAATTTTTTTGCCCGGACATCCTTTTTAAGACCAGGGCTACAGTGAAACTTTTTGCAGCACTACTGATTTTATCTATTGAGCTACACCTGCAGTCCAAATGACTGCATTGAGTTGTATGTAATCCTGTGGGCTGCTTCTGTAGCTCAAGGGTAAAATCAGTAGTGCTGCAAAAAGTCACAGTGTAGCTCCGGCCAAAAACTCAAAAATAGCTACATAGAAGAGCGGCAACTCAACAATTCTTGCATAAAAATCTTTGTTAATTTCAGCTCTTTAAAAAACAATCTTCATGCGGGAAAAGAGAGCAGTGATACAAAATTGAGCTTCCCAATACACGGTATGGCATATGAAATGGGGCTATTAGGAAATGCAGCTTAATCTGCAAATAACAAGCCCCACATATGACTATGAAAGTTATGGCAAAAATGTTATGGCTTTTGAAAGGCAGAGTGTAAAAGACAAAAGTTAAAAATGGTCATGTCAGGAGGGGTTAATATGCTGCAAATATTTGGATCTGCTCCTTATTAAAATATGTTTCTCTAAATGATGGTTTTGAATATTTTTAAAGACAATGGGGCAGATTTACTACTGAAAAGGTGCCAGAATTATTGCACAATTTGTCCCAAAAAACTGGCATGGATACATGTATCAAATGTTATATTATCTGGCAATATTTGTGTAATAAATAAATTTTGTAATATACTTTATTAACAAATTTTGGATCTTTTTTGTTAAATCCTGTATTTTTCCACTCTTTTCCTGCTTCTGTATTGAGAGCTGTTCTTGCTCACATTGAATGTTACTGTGTATGGTGTACGGGACTGTGTAACATGTGGAGAAAATAAGGGGAGGGTCATATCAAACATATCATGGACATTATAAAACTTACAAACTTGATTTTGGTGTCATATGAAAGAGGAGGTTCTCTTCTGAAAACACAGTCGGATTAGGATATTTATATGCAGCTGTATGAGAGATATGATATAAAAATCCCAATCTCGACTTTGTTTTCAACCTGTGATATCTCTGGAAATAATTTAGATTGTCACAGGAGAGTGTCATGTGAAAGAAGAGAATCTCTCTTTGATATGACACCAAAAGTAAGTTTGTATGTTTTATAATGTTCGAGATATAACTGTTTGAAGTGACCCACCCCCACCCTCATTCTCTCTACATATTACACAGCCTCATACTCCATACACAGTAACATTCAGTGAGAGGCAGAAACAGCTCTCCATACAGAAACAAGGGAAAGGGTGAAAAAAATGCAGGATTTCGCAGAAATGTGTTAATAAAGTATATTACAAAATTTTTTTAATGACACACATACTGCCAGAAACGGCCTTCAAACTGATTTGCCTTCAGAATTTGTCCATCACAGCTAAATGTTCGGCATTGGGTGGCAATTCCTGAGGAGAAACAAACCACTTACGACTGTTTGTAGGCAAATCTGGCAAAGTAGACCTGCCCCTGGTGCACTTGGGGGTTGACTAGCATATTCATATGGGTTGTGGCCACAAGGGCATGTATCTGCTCCTATTAAAGGCCTCTACACTAAACTGTTGCTGTGAGGCATTTTGGACCTGATGGACTTCCTTTAAGTGATCCAGCTGGCTCCTGTGTTTTTTTTCCCTGGTTTCTCAGGGCGTCAGTCTATTTTTTTTTTTTTTTTTATCATTTGCTTTAGTGAGCTGACCAGAAATTGTTCTTTTCCATTCAGGCACAGAACCTTGGCCTTTCTACTTCATCAATGGCTTCCTCAACTTCAACATTGTCTTCATTATGGCTCTGTTTGCTTTGCCCTTGACGTGGCTGATGGAGCATCTGCTGCAGAAAATTAACAGTAAGGATTTACCAACTATGTTTATATAGAGCTTAAGGGGGTTTTCTGGGATAAAATGAAAATTCTACTATAACCTAAACACCCTCCCCCCGCCTACTTTGTAAATTACTTAGTTTAGCAAAAATCTATATTTACCAGTATCGGTGAGGCGATCATGTGACTGCCCCAGGAACATTCTCTGATAATCTGGTGACGTTCCCTTTCCCCATTTCCGGAAATGGAACATCACCTACACTAATCCCTTCCCCCATTCCCCTTCCCCATCATACTTACCTGGCCTCCATGACCAGAACCTCCGTGCACGAAATGTCACTTCTCCTCCATGCGTGTGCAAAACAGCCAGAATGCCGGCATGCTCTATAGAGCCAGCAGCCAGCCTACGCTGCACAGGCTGAAGCGCACACTATTACACATACCGGATCCCCGGCCCTATTGCGCAGGCGCGGGCTTCTGGGATACGTCACAGATAGACCATAATGCGCAATAGACCAGAAACGCCGACATGCGCTTTATAAGCAGAAGATGTCAGGATCTCATAGAGAACCCCAGAAATCACTTATTAACCTATTAATGCACTTATTAACCTATTAATAGCACAAACAGACCTTTTTTGAAAATTATTTTTTGCCCACAAAACCCCTTTAGGCTGGCCCCACGTTGCGAAAATGCAGCTTTTTTGTTGCAGATTTTGCTGCATTTTTTTGAGTCAAAGCCAAGAATGGCTACAAAAGGAATGGGAAATATATAGGAAGTTCTTATACTTCTACCTTCTGCTCAATCCACTCCTGACATTGGTTCAAAAAACCGCAACAAAATCTGCAACAAAAAAAGCTGTGTTTCCGCAACGTGGAGCTGTAGCCTCAAAGAGGTTTCCAGGCTATTTTTTTTTTTGGAGACACCAGAGCATCAGGGATAGGTGAATATATGTTTTTTGTTTTTTTGTACTACTATGATTGTGGTGAGAGCATGTCTGCAGCCACCAAGGATAAATAATTTTCATTGCATGACCCTTTAATGTTGGTCAGCCCTCTGATTTCGGTGGTGCTGGTCATTATATATTGGCCTCCCAACTCTTTCCCAGTGGCGGGGGGAGAGAAAGATTGAGCAGTTGAATTTCAACGTGCCATATTTTTTTGTTCTCAGGATAGAAAAGCCGTTCTCAGTCTGGCAGTGACTTACTCCCCATTCAGATGTTGATGGCTATCTAAACTGTATATCCTGCTTTAAAAAAAAAAAATGAGCAGAAGTTTGAATGCAGCTCTGAGTGAAAGTGGTCTGAAAGATGAGATGTAACATTATTTGTATAGAATATGGAGATTTATTTGTCAAATGTGAACTTTTCATTCCCATATTAAAAGGGACATGTCTATTTTAATTGTATTTGCTATAAAATGAATGTTCTCTTTTGCTTTGAGTGGCATTTAATTGCCAAAAAAAATCTCTGCCTCCATGTTATATCCTGCTAACCGCATCATTATCTTTGCTCTAGCAGTTCAGAATCTAGGTAGACCATATTGGCTTACGTTGGCCCCAATGTATATTTGGATTTTGATTTTCTTCACACGACCACATAAAGAGGAGCGGTTTCTCTTTCCTATCTACCCACTCATCTGCTTGTGCGGGGCCGTAGCCCTCTCTGCTCTGCAGGTAATGGATACTTTTCTTATGTTTAGATATAAGATAGTATTAATCCAGGTTTGCTTTCAATGAGAATCTGTCCTTGCTTAAAAGACATCTAGTTAAATAATAATTATTAATATTTACAGGAATATCAGATACTGATCAGATATTGATGGCCTCTTTTGTACATAGGTCATCAGTATCAAAAAATATTCCTTAGGGCTAGAATACCCCTTTAAACAAGGAAGATGTCAATGACTGGCCATGTGCTTATCAAAAAATGAAACCATATGTTAGCATGAAGAGTAGTCACAGTGGTTGGCTATGTTCTTAAGACTCCTCATCTCATCCAGCATAGCTTATGGGTTGAGACAAATACTTGTATATAGTGCCTATATCTCAGTACTTCAGAAGACTATCTTAAAATTGAAGTCATTGTGGCGAAGATGAAATGTTAGACACGTGTATAAATGCCGGATCAAAGAGGTTTCCAGAACAATAACCTTCCAGAGTGGAACGTAAGACAATGTTCTAGCTCTATCTGTATATTGCTTGTTGCTATTTTCTATCTGCCCAATGAAATTGCTGTAAATTTTCTGAACAGAAGAAGCGCTGAGCAGAACAATACGATGTCGCCGTTTTACAATGGAAAATGTCTGGCAATAACAGACCGTTTCAGATGCTCAATCATCTGTTTTATTGTGAGGCTTTTGAGAGTCATAAAGAACTTTCCGATTGCGGACACTGAACATATTGCTCATTCTGTGCCAGAAAATATACAATTTACTCCTTAAGCATGAGTTGTTTTTTCTTAAAGGGACCCTGTCAGGTTGAACATGGTGTCTGATCTGCAGGCAGCTTGTTATAGAGCAGAAGGAGCTGAGCAGATGGATATATAGTTTTGTGGGAAAAATTTTCAGTATTAAGTGTGTTTTATTCTATTTTAGGACCGCCCACTGAGTAGTCCAAGAGATCACTTTGGGTTTGGAGATCAACAAAACTATGCCTATAAAGCTTATAACGTGCACAAGATCGGGGGTAGGGATGGGCAATTAATAATTCACCCTAAAGGAGTCTGTTTAACAGAATCGTCAAACCAATTCTTGCCCTTCCTGTGCGACCCGTTCTGGGGGGTATTTGAGTATGGCACCCGCAGTGCAAGTGCCATAACTGCTGCTTCTCCACTGTATTACACAGCGGAGATCCACCGGTAATGCCTACGATCAGAGAGAACCTTAAGTGCCTATAGGGCCACTGATGACCCCTCTATCCCGAACCCCATGTGTCATAGTAATACAACTATTGAGACCTGCTAGGTAGGCCTCAGTAGTTATACAAGAATGCATAGACTGCAATACAATTGTATTGTAGTCTATGGTACAAGTGACCTTATGATCACAGGTTCACCCCTGGGGGGACCTTAAGAAAAAAAAAAATTGATTAACAAATACGTTTTTCAAAGAGTTGAAATATTTAGGATAAATAGTATAAATTGTTGATAGGTTGGGTTGAGAATTCTCCCCCAACGATCACCACGTTGACTGTCTGGTAAATCATGTCCACCCCGGTGCACCTACATATCCATATTATGTATGCATGTTTTTCTGTTTGAGGACAAAAAGGTATATTTCTGCTCCTATTAACGTCCCCTAACTGGCACCATTATTGATTTTGGGCCTGATTGTTTCCTACTAGCCAATAAAAGGAGCCTGTTCTTAAATTCTGGTTAACCTAATTCAATGGTTCCTGGTTTGCAACAAATGTATACGTGCACTTTTTAAAAATTTATTTGACAAAAAAAATTTTTGTCTTTTTATTTTGTTTTAGAAATGTTACCATTTTTTATTCCAACGGTACCGTTTAGAGCATTATACAGTTTCTTCCAACTGGCTTGCCATTGCTACTGTCCTACTTTTCGGTCTGTTGTCCTTTTCTCGTTCCATTGCCCTGTTCAGAGGTGAGTTCATTCTTTAGGTGTAATCTTTTCTAGATTTGGGGGCCTTGTATCAAGGGTGGTGACATGAATGGGGGACGATTTTAAGGGTTTTCCCACCATAGGATAGGTAATAACTTGCAGATCAGCATGCTGTTAAGGATCCCAAACCTCTGTGTCATACCGCCGGTATCCTTAGGAATTAAAGCTTGGAGAAGTCCATTGTCCTCTGAGGGTCAGTGAAGCTGAGGTCAGTACAACTCACTTCACTGAGCAGGCATCCATAGGCATCCTTGGCTTCAGTGAGTGCAATGCGCATATGCCGGAGTCCCTCAGCAGACATTGGGCATCTTTATGAATGAGACCCTAAACCCCAACTGCTTACTAGCATGCTGGTGGTTTATTGGTCCCAAACATTGGCATTTTCTGATATTATATTGCCTTTACCAACCCTTCTGTTTTTCAGGCTACCATGCACCATTAGACTTGTACCCTGAATTTTACAGAATCGCCAAAGACCCCACTATTCACACTGTACCAGACAGCAAGACTGTGAATATCTGTGTGGGAAAAGAGTGGTATCGGTTTCCAAGCAGTTTTCTTCTTCCGGAAAAGTGAGTTTGATTGTTGCTTCGGTTGTACAGAATATTATGGGTTAAGAGAAGGACGTCCCTTAATATGGAGTTTGTCCACTGGATACTTTACATAACAAAATATACCCCAACTACAGGAATTACATAGGGTTATTCATTGGGTTCATGTCTAAAAATCAGAATTTTCGGTTTATTTTTCATATATGTATAATCCAATAATCTAAACAACTGAATGGACTGTAGAGCCATAGATAACATGAAGAGCGGACGTTTCCACTCCTCTAATGGAGTTTCTCTTTTTTTTGATCTGTCACCTGTCCATGAAATTACCAATCCGGAGCATCTTTTCTTAGACCTCCCCATTGTGCTGTTCTACTGTTTATTGCTGGTGTTACCAGTTTGAGGTGTTTCCTTACTCATTCTGAAAGTATCCAGTTGGTGCTGACAGTGTCAGACTGTGTAAGGCCACAACCCTTTGACCAGGGGAATAGCAAAATCCAGTGTGAATGTCTTTCTATAGCTTCATGCAGATTGGTTGGTATGTAAGTAAATGTAGTCTATCTTAGTTTCTATACCCACTCTAGGAATATGGCCTCATGTAATAAATATATATATATATATATATATATATCTTGATTTTTATCAAATATAGTTGGCAACTTCAGTTCATTGAATCAGAGTTCAGAGGGCAACTCCCCAAACCTTATGCCAAGGGACGGCAAGCTACAAGAATTACCCCCAAGGACATGAATGATCAGAATCGGGAAGAGACCTCTAGATATGTGAGTAAAATTATAATTAAATACTGTGTATGTGTGTATATATATATATATATATATATATATATGTTTTTGTTTGATAACATTCTGTGTTCATTGATATTGCACAGGAATTATTAGAAAACATTTTAAAATGACACTCCAGTGTTTTTTGTTAAGCTATAAGTTAGTCATCAAACTAGATTCAAAATCTGCTATTGCTGATGCCTGTCACCCATGTCTGTTACCCCTACCCATGTCTGTTACCTCTACCCATGTCTGTTACCTCTACCCATGTCTGTTACCTCTACCCATGTCTGGTATCTCTACCCTTGTCTAGTACCTCTACCCTTGTCTGGTACCTCTACCCAGATGCAACACCTCTACCCTTGTCTGGTACAATTACCCTTGTCTGGTTCCTCTACCCAGGTGCAGCACCTCTACCCTTGTCTAGTACTTCTACCCTTGTCTGGTACCTCTACCCTTGTCTGGTACCTCTACCCAGATGCAACACCTACCCTTGTCTGGTTCCTCTACCCAGGTGCAGCACCTCTACCCTTGTCTAGTACCTCTACCCATGTCTGGTATCTCTACCCTTGTCTGTTACCTCTACCCATGTCTGGTATCTCTACCCTTGTCTGTTACCTCTACCCATGTCTGTTACCTCTACCCATGTCTGGTACCTCTACCCAGATGCAACACCTTTACCCTTGTCTGGTTCCTCTACCCAGGTGCAGCACCTCTACCCTTGTCTAGTACTTCTACCCTTGTCTGGTACCTCTACCCAGATGCAACAACTCTACCCTTGTCTGGTTCCTCTACCCATGTCTATTCCCAGTTTCTGCAAAACACTTCAGAACTGATAATACCATATAAATGCCTGGACCTTACATTGTGAAGATGTTGTCACCACAGGTTCTGAAAGCTGTACCAACTGCTGCTGATAACACTGGGGATGGGGAAAATTATGGGTTTTATGGTCACCTGACTGTGAAAGAGGGGAGCTGTGCACAGTATGTGAGACAAGGAGCAGATTATGTAAGAAGAGGAGGCATTTTCCCAGGAGAACAGGGAGTGGGATTTTGATGAATCTCTGGTCACATGGTAGTTCTCAATAGTATCTGCAGGCAGCAGAGAGAGACGTCCTATTTGCACAGGAACCAATGCTAGAAAAAAAGACTAATCAAAGGATGTGGAAACATGATAAGGAAAGACACTGTGAGGAGACAACTATTACAATTGAGGGGATGGACTTTATGAATCAAGGTAAAAATAAAATCACCAGAACTTGTCACATAGGACCTCATGTACAATCTGCAGGCAGCATATTATAGATCAGGAGGGGCTGAGCAGATTGATATATTTTTCTCTGCAAACCGATTCAGTATAAATTATTTATTGATTCAAATGCTTGCTCCTTTCTATGCTTAGGAGTCCAGTGGGCGGTCCTACTCAGTGAGCCATCTGTGTGTGCATGCTCATATGGTAAAGATGCCAGTCATTCAGTGAGGCCGCCCACTGGACTCCTAAGCACAGAAAGAGCAGATGTGTGCAGGTTCTCTACCATAACACTATGTCACACATTTTGGGATTCACTGACAATCTCATTGGTGAGCAGCACACCGATCTCTGACCTACAGCATCCATCACAGGACATGAGAATTGAACCGGTTGGATTTCAGCCCATCCAATCCTATAATTATCTTCCCAACCTATTATAAACAGCGCCATTTGTCTCCTGTGGCTGCTTATCTTTCCTCTCAGCTAGATCTGTGCAGTATTGATGGATATTGTACCCCTGTGGTGACCCGCTACAGCAGTGACTGGATACCGTAGTCATGTCCATGTTAGGCGGTCACTGCAGGACCATGCAATACAAAGATTGGCAGCAGAGACTGGTAGGGTGAATATGTCGTCTGTTATTGCTCTATAACACAATAAACTGTTTTTCCAATACTTTTTGGACTGGGTTTTCAAAAGATGAAGGCCACGTGCCATCCAAAAGTAAAATCTTTATGCTTCAACCCATTCCTTTTTTTTTCAAGATGTTAAATGGTACCTCTGTCAGCTCTCCGAAAATGTATTCCCCATGAAAAAAATTCTGGATTGGCTTTTCTTGACCTGCGCATTGTGACACTCATCTGTTATACCTCCTGGAAATTAATTCATGAATAAATTGACAACTGAATGCTACCTTTCCTCATGTCAGTAGGGTGTGTCCCTACACAGAGAGCCAGTCTGCTTGGACAGTATCAGAGTGTATAGGGGACAGCTCTCTTATAACAAGGGGAATAGTACCAACCAGTTGTCAATTTCTTCATCCATTTCCAGGAGGAATAACAGTGGACAGACACACCACAGTTGCTCCAGGATTGTTATTTCATGGGAAATGCAAGTACTCAGCTAGGCATGTCAGGAGTGATGGCAAGTCCTCTTTAATGTCCTAATAATGTAAAAAACTGGGATTTATACCAATTTATTTTTTACAAATTATTCTCTTAAATAATTTTGGATTTTTGGGACAAATCTGCAACCCCTATGGACCTGGAACAAAAAAAAAAAAAAAAAAAAAAAAAAGACTGACCCCATCAGAGGAAATAGGAAAGACTTCTTCTGAGGCGGTGTTAGCACAGTGTACAGTAATCCTCATGACTACATTGTTCTTGGCTTCGGTCCGTGCTGTTTCGTTCTATGTACTATACGTTTTGTATGACTTTTATTCTTTATTTTTAGCAGCTTCATTATAGCGCAGCATGGCGTCATTTTTTCTGGAGCTCCAGCTGAGGTTTGTGCTTTGTAAATAAAGACCTAATGGGTTGCCCCTTATGCAATAAAATACCTTTTATTATACCCTTCTGGTCGTGTTCACAATTGTCTTTGCAGATCGGAGTGTTAATTTGCGGTGACGTCAATAACTTTTTTAGCTTAAATGCCGCTGTGTTTCTCACATGCTGGGCACGATTTCATGGTAATCTGTCAGCCTTCAGTCAGAATAGGACCCAACATCCTGCACTTCTATTTGCAGACCTGACTCAGAACCATTTCTATTTCTGACTGCACACAGCAAGCAGTGAGCAGCGGCTGACGTCATCGCACCGTGAACACCTTCTCTACTTACTTATAGCTTATTAGAAGAAATAAGAAGTTGTACATTTAATTTGGGGATTTTTCAGACATAATATTCGGACATATATTGAGCGCCAGCTTGCATTTTTCATAGAAATATGGTTCTTTGTATTGAGTAACTTGTACTGAGCATGCATGTGTTCTTAATAGAGAGAGGGGGTAAGCTGCTGCAAGACCTATGGCTCCAAGAACAAAAGGCTCTGGCATGCTCAAATATCTTGACCCTTTTGTTGGAAGTCGACACAACTCCGTACACATTGGATGGATGGCTAGCTGACGTTCATCTCATATGTATGCTCACCTTAAGGCTGCTGTGTACATGAGATAGCTCTCATCTATATCATCATTCAGCCAGAAGTTATGGTTCCTGACTCAGCTGACTGTGGCTTTCAGCAGGTCATATAGCCCCTGTCCATATTTGCCATAGAGCATGGTCCTCCATTGGCTGTTTTTTATGTCGGTCCACTCTGTTGCATATCAGATATAGTCTTGCATATGTATCCATGTGTATGGAATTTTGTTTGCACAATTTGAGGGATGTTGGGATTGACCTCTGTCTTAGGTCAGTAGTTCTACGGTTTTCATCCAAGTGGACAATATTGATGAATTGTGGGGGACTTGGGTGATGTTTCTGTGGTACAAACTATAACTTGTATTACTGTTGCCTGAAAGAGGCCTAAGGCTGTAGCTTTTCTTTGTGAAATGCTAAAAAATATTTTTATAATTGGGTTTTATAAAAAAGATTCAACTGTACATCCCAAGAAACAAGCTACAAGATCTTATCACAGTGGTACTGAGTACCAACTCAACTCCACTGCTGGTACCTGTCCATACGTGATACATGCTGGTGAATCAGCCTCTGTGACCATGGCTCACATCTGGTGGCTGTGTGCCCGCCTATGACACTTAGAGCTGTACATAGATCTAGCCACAAAATAATGGGACTTACTTATTCTATATATGTTTAATATGACCCAGACTCAGTATAAAACAAAAAAAAACACTTCCCTGACACCTCCTGTAAGCAACTAATATGGTTATTTCACTTTGGACCAGTGGTTTTAGAAAATCGCAACTCAACACATTCAGGAACTCCATGCCCTGAGGAATAATCCTGTTGCTCTGCCACTTCTATTTACTGGCTCACCTTTCAGTCTCCCCCTCTTATATTGCCCTCTCTGTGCAGTGAGGCCTAAGCCTTGGTCACCTCCTTTACTACTACTAATAATAATAATAATAGTCCTTTAATAGTCCCACAATGGGGAAATTCAGTGTTACAGCAGCAAAGATAAGATAAGCAGATACAAATACAACATGTACAGGATTGTTCCAAGGTAAGAGGCATTACATTGATAGCAGACAGACAGATAGGAAGTAGCAGAGGAGGTGGGGGGGGGGGGATTTAACAGGCAGAAAGATATTTCAGTTCTCTGTGTGTAATGATCTCCGCTTAGGTCGTTGTTGGTTGTACAGCCTAACCGCGGTGGGGAGGAAAGACTTCCGATAGCGCTCCTTCAAACACTTAGGGTGGAGCACTCGGTCACTGACAGTACTGCCCAGCGCGATCACAGTCTCATGCATGGGATGGGACTTCTTCTTCTGCATGGAGCTCACCACGGTCAGTATCCTTTTGTCACCCACCACCTGCACTGGGTCCAGTGGACTCCCCAGGACAGAGCTGGCCCTTCTAATCAGCTTGTCAAGTTTATTTCTGTCCCTGGTTGATATACTGCTCCCCCAGCAGGCCACTCCAAAGAAGATGGCTTATGCCACTACCGAGTTGAAGAAAGTCCTAAGAAGTGTCCCCCGGATTCCAAAGGCTCTCAGCCTCCTAAGCAGGTAGAACCTGCTGTGGCCCTTCCTGTACAGGGCCTCCATATGATCTGCCCAGTCCAGCTTATTATTAAGGAGCAAACCCAGGTACTTATAGGTGTTCACAATCTTGATGCCCGTCCCCAGGATGTCCACTGGTTTAGGAGGGCATCTGCCTTTACGGAAGTCCACCACCATCTCCTTGGTCTTCCCCGCGTTAATCTTCAGGTGATTCCGGTGGCACCAGTCTACAAAATCCCGGTTCAGTTCTCTGTACTCCCTGTCATCATCATCTGTGATGAGGCCTACTATTGCATAGTCGTCAGAATACTTCTGTAGGTAGCAGCTAGATGAGTTGCACCTAAAATCTGCAGTGTACAGTGTGAAGAGGAAAGGGGCGAGAACCGTACCCCGATGTGCCCCCGTATTACAGATCACGGTACCTGACACACAGTCTTGGGCTCTCACGTATTGAGGTCGATTTGTGAGGTAGTCTAGGATCCAGTTGGAGAGGTGGTGGTCCACTCCAGCAAGGCCCAGCTTGTCCCTCAGTAACCTGGGCTGTATGGTGTTAAAAGCACTGGAGAAATCAAAGAACATTTATTCTCACCGTGCTCCCTGGTTTCTCCAGGTGAGACAGAGCCCTGTGCAGAAGGTGGATGATGGCATCATCTACCCCAATGCCCGGCCGATAAGCAAACTGGAGAGGGTCCATAGCGGGGCTCACTAGAGGGCGGAGATCCAATCTCTCTAAGATCTTCATCAGGTGGGATGTCAGTGCTACAGGTCTCTAGTCGTTGAGGTGCATAGGGTGAAGTTTCTTTGGAACTGGTACCACACAAGAAAATTTCCATAATTCAGGGACTATTTCCTGCCTCAGGCTCATATTATACATATATGTAATTATACCACACAGCTGGTCCCCACAAGTCTTAATTAGCCTTGCACTGATGTCATCTGGCCATGCGGCTTTCCTTGCCTTGATCTTTTTCATCTCCTTCCTCACCTGGTCCCGTGTGAAGGTCAGACTGTGGTCAGATAAAGACGGATTTCTGGATTTACTGGTCTGTTGGGAAGTAGCTGCATGGGGTGAAGTCATTGTGGTGGGGGGAGCTGAAGGACATGCTGGGGTGGGAGGAGGTGGTGTGTGATCAAATCTGTTGAAGAATAGGTTTAGTTCATTAAGCCAATTAACATCTGCCTCAATCTGGCAGACAGACTGTTTATGACCCGAAATTGACTTAAGCCCCTCCCAGACCCCCCTGTCCTTGTCCCTCTTCTTGGTGGTCTCTGGGACAGGATGATCATCTCTTTTTGAACCTCTCTATTGTCTATAATCTTGTTGTTATTGCTACATAGAATTTATATATGAGTGTATACATATACATGGGTAGCTAATTTGTGATGCGCACACTTGTTTATTTACTATTGGGAGACTATTGTGACCCTGTTGTGCATCACAGACACACACCACTAATGTAACCAAGTGTATATTGATGGGTAACCCTTGGTTATTATGGCTTCCCGATTTCATTTCCTTACATGTACTATGCAGTCTGTTTGGTTCTGTTTCCTTTGGTTTATTCTTTTTTGTATTTTATTATTGTTTAATCCTAATAAAACTTTGAATTAATAAAAAAAAAAAAATTCAACTGTTTGTCTTCTGCAGCCTGGAAGAATTCTCATACATTGCAGGCTGCTCAGTAATAAATCCGTCAGACCATCTCTCTGACGCTAGGTTTACACTAGTGTTTGGGTCTCCGTCGTTTGTGTTCACATGGGACCCAAAAGATGGAAACCCTGTCCGCTTATAAAGCGGTTACCTGTGGAAACACTTGCAGTACTAATCTCTCTGCCAATTTTTTTTTTTTTTTTTTTCCTCCCTCGTCTTTTTAGATTTTATGCATTTCCATTATGACCACAACTTTTTTTTTTATTGACACTCATGAAAAGTTTCAACAGTTTGTACACTGCAGGATTTTCCAAAAAATAAAAAATAAATAAATAAAAATTCATTTTATACTGTTGTACTAATATGGTCAAAGTGAAACTTGGCTTGGCACATAAATGGTTAAATTTCCATTAATGTATATATATATAGATTTTACATCCTTAGTATTTTCTTTTGCCAACCACTCACTTAGTTAATTGTAGTATGTTGTAACAAGAAGTACAGCTAATGAGACTTTAATAAGCTCGCTGGTGGGGACAAAAGAAGGGAAAAAAGGAGCAGTGTGATTTTTTTGGCCAGCAGTCCCCGCTTATAAACTCGGCTTTGTGTTTCTTCAACTCGCTCTTCCATTGTCGTGTCCTATCTTCCAACAGCCCCGTTTCCCAAAGGGTGGGTTGAACAGAGGGAAAAGCAGAGCTTGTTACCATCCTATTCAGGATCCGTCTTGTGAGTCGAGAACGGAGCTCCACACGTTGCCATCAGCAGCATATTCAGGCGAAATCAGCGCGAGCTGCGACTCTGAAAAGCTCGTCAGCTCTATTGTCAAAGGCTATTAGAGGAATGCTACAGATTGGATCAACAGGGAAGGAGAGAGGGGAGTAATAATAACGTGCGCTTTTGGCTTGAAGTCTGCTGCGTGAATGCTGCAGAACAAAAATTTTCAGCAGGTTGAAATTTCCGAAACAATTTAACTGTTTGTTGTCATTCCTTAAAATTATCTGGTGCTCAGCTTCATAGTAGGGCACAAAACGCAGAAGTGGATGTATTCTGTAATAGGTAGATCCCCTGTAGGTTTTTAAGGAAAGCACAACTTGACAGGTAGGAAAAATGATAAGTTTCAGAAACTTGGTGGAATCAGACAACCATCTTATGTATATGTGGCTGTCCTGACTGTCCCTGCTGACAGATGAAGGAAGGCTGGAGCATGTTGGTTTTGATTATGCCCAGTCTTCTCATTCCAACCCTTCCCTGTCCCCTGCTGGTCTCTGCACTTCCTGCTCAAGCAAAGACACTCTAACACAGAGATGTACCCATTGCAGCCTATTATTGGCTATAGCAATGACCTCCTACGGTCAGTGATTGGCTGCATATGGTCACATGCTTGCATCGGGGTTTCATCACCAACGCAGAAATTACAGAGACTGGCAGGGACAATATTCTTCAGTCCTGGCAAGATTTACTATATATTGAGTTTAGTAACCCGGAACATACAAGTTCAGATGGTCAAGCTCCACCAGATTCAGTGCAGTTATCCAAGGTATAAGGGAAAACTGCAAAATAGGTTTATAAAGGGCCTGTGCTGCAAGCTGCCATATAACTGCTGACAGATTCCCTTAAAGAGGACCTTACACCACCTCCAGCAACTTTTTGCTTCATTGATTCTGGCCCAGTTGGAATTTTTTCTCTAGCACCTTCCAATTCTAAGCAATCATTTCAGTTAGATTCAGCACAATTATGCTCTCTCATTGCACCTAGTATGCTAATCAGGTTCTCTAGTGTCAGGTGGGCTGTCCTGGACACAGACAAGGACCGCCCACCTGACAGTAGGAAGCATAATTGTCTTGAAAAATAACAGAAATGATTGCTCGGAAACGGTGAGGGCTAGAGAAATAATTCCAACTGTGCCAGAATCAGTGGAACGGCTCCTATTAAAGGATGCAAAGTGTTGGAATTGATGGAGGTGGTGAAATGTCCATTTTAAAGAAAATCTATCATTTCTGTTAACATGTCAGTTTTAGTAAATAAATAGTTTATTCCACTATGCCAGAGCAACTTTTCTTATAATTCTGAGTTGTGTTGTACCTCTGTTATTCCTCCTGGGAATTTATTAATAAGTTGACAAGTGGATGTTGGGGGCATGTCTGACATTGTCCTGACAGTGCTGACCATATGAGATTGTGCAGGGCCCCAGACATTTCACAAGTAGAATGGTAACATCCAGTTGACAATTTGTTCATGCATTTCCTGGAAGAATAACAGAAGAATGACACAACACAGGGTTATAGGAAGGGATTCTCCAGAATTGTTAGTTCAACATATTCACAAGTCAGGAGTGGTGACAGATCCGCTTTAAATAACTACTTGGATTGCAGTCCAGATCCTACATGTGTTGGTTTTGGACTGGTTTTCGGCATGTATTCAGCCACTCCAGCCAGCATATTCCCAGTAATAGTGGACTGCATATTTCCTCATTCGTTCTGACAAGTATTCCTAAGTACAGCTAGAATTGTTCTGTATCCGCTTGATTGGATTATTTTTTATTTTCCTTCGGTCTGGCTGTTTAAAATTGCCAAAGCTATTAACAGAAGTCACCAGAAGCCAGAAAGCTTTAGAAGCCGCAAAATGGAACGACGGCGCGGCCCCCAAATTGAATCTAATTGCTTCTTCACATCATGCAGGTTCTCCTTTTGTGCTGGCCTCAGCTCGGTACAGCTGAGTAATTCAGGCATGTGATTTATTTCTTCTGAGCTCTGTGTGAGACATATTTATAGGGAAGATAATATCCCTGGCTGGAAGTGGCCTCGGTGACGTCAATCCTCAGTTTGTTTAGTTGTCCCCTGGAGAAGCGTCCTGTTTGCACACACTGCTTTGCTTTGTGTCTCACTAGCCGGTATGTAAATGCTGTTCTGGACATTGGGAGGTAAAACAGTCAGGGACACAGCAAATCCAAGTGTATTTACAAGACAATGAGATTCTAGCCTATCAAAACAGCAAATCCTAAGCCGTGAAAACATGTCCAGCTTGAAAAAATATTTCTCCACTGGAAAGTGCTAAAGTGACATTTTCAGCAGACGTACGGGTACAGCGTTGTCCTTATTTACAGTATGTTCACACACAGGAATTTAGAGCTGATTATAGTCAGATTCTGCCTCAGAGTCCGCTCCAGATTCCGCCTGAAAACTGAGGCGACATCACGGAGAGCATCAGAATTCCGTCACGGCTTTCTGATGCTCACTAGGCCCAGATAATTTAGTTTAGGGAGTCTCAAGCCAGGGGAATCCACGGCAAGATCGAGTTTATTTTTTCAGTGCCTTGAAGACAATGGGAGGTAGAATCAGGACAGAATCTGCCCCGAAATCAAGGTGGGTTTACACTTGCGGCGGCATGTGCATGTCCGACTTTGTTTCCGACGAGAACAACCGGCTCCGCGGCACAGAGGGTGTAAGCGCACACTCGCGCATTGCTTTAAAAACCCATTCAAAACCTTTCCCTATCCACTTTTCCGACATTTAGGTCAGATTCGCAGCGGACGGAGTCCCGGGCGCAAGTGTGAACCCACCCGCAGCGTTGGATATGTACAATGCTGTGTTTGGTATTCAGTGAAGAGGGTACAGAACTCACCTGAACCCTGTGGCCTCTTAAACCAGCTGGTCTGTGGGGGTCCCAGGTATCTCCTAAGGAAAGGTCATCAATATATAAGTCCTGGAAAACTCCTTTTTGTTGCGGTTTTTTGAGCCAAAGCCAGATAAGGATTAAGAACAAAGCAGAAGTATAAGAGCTTCCTATATAATTCCCATTTCTTTTGTAGCCATGTCTGAATTTGGCTCCAAAAAATGTAGCAAAATCTGCAACAAAAAAGCATCTTTTCGGCATTGTGGGGCTTAAGTCGCATTATGCTTCTGAATTTCCACATGATAATAATCTGTGCATTGTCTGCAGCATGTGCATGTAAGGCGGCCATATAAATGAGTGTTTGAGTGAAAACTGTTTCTTACAGACTTCTCCTATGCACATACAGTCATGGCCAAAAGTTTTGAGAATGACACAAATATTATATTTTCACATGATCTACTGCCCTCTGGTTTTTATGTGTGTTTGTCAGATGTTTTTATCACATACAGAAATATAATTGCATTCATATTATGAGTAACAGAAGCTTATATTGACAGTTAGAATGAGTTAATGCAGCAAGTCAATATTTGCAGTGTTGACCCTTCTTCTTCAGGACCTCTGCAATTCTCCCTGGCATGCTCTCAATCAACTTCTGGACCAAATCCTGACTGATAGCAGTCCATTCTTGCAGAATCAATACTTTAATTTTGTCTGAATTTGTTGGTTTTTGTTTGTCCACCCGTCTCTTGATGATTGACCACAAGTTCTCAATGGGATTAAGATCTGGGGAGTTTCCAGGCCATGGACCCAAAATCTCTATGTTTTGTTCCCTGAGCCATTTAGTTATCACCTTTGCTTTATGGCAAGGTGCTCCATCATGCTGGAAAAGGCATTGTTGAGCGCCAAACTGCTCTTGGACGGTTGGGAGAAGTTGCTCTTGGAGGACATTCTGGTACCATTCTTTATTCATGGCTGTGTTTTTAGGCAAGACTGTGAGAGAGCCGATTCCCTTGGCTGAGAAGCAACCCCACACATGAATGGTTTCAGGATGCTTTACAGTTGGCATGAGACAAGACTGGTGGTAGCGCTCACCTCTTCTTCTCCGAATAAGCTGTTTTCCAGATGTTCCAAACAATCGAAAAGGGGATTCATCAGAGAAAATGACTTTACCCCAGTCCTCAGCAGTCCACTCCCTGTACCTTTTGCAGAATATCAGTCTGTCCCTGATGTTTTTTCTGGAGAGAAGTGGCTTCTTTGCTGCCCTCCTTGAGACCAGGCCTTGCTCCAAGAGTCTCCGCCTCACAGTGCGTGCAGATGCACTCACACCTGCCTGCTGCCATTCCTCAGCAAGCTCTGCACTGCTGGTAGCCCGATCCCGCAGCTGAAACACTTTTAAGAGACGGTCCTGCCGCTTGCTGGTCTTTCTTGGGCACCCTGGAGCCTTTTTGGCACCAATGGAACCTCTCTCCTTGAAGTTCTTGATGATGCGATAGATTGTTGACTGAGGTGCAATCTTTCTAGCTGCAATACTCTTCCCAGTTAGGCCATTTTTGTGCAGTGCAATGATGACTGCACGTGTTTCTTTAGAGATAACCATGGTTAACAGAAGAGAAACAATGATGGCAAGCACCAGCCTCCTTTTAAAGTGTCCAGTGGTGTCATTCTTACTTAATCATGACAGATTGATCTCCAGCCCTGTCCTCATCAACACCCAAACCTGTGTTAATGGAGCAATCACTGAAACGATGTTAGGTGGTCCTTTTAAGGCAGGGCTGCAATGATGTTGAAATGTGTTTTGGGGGATAAAGTTCATTTTCTAGGCAAATATTGACTTTGCAAGTAATTGCTGTTAAGCTGATCACTCTTTCTAACATTCTGGAGTATATGCAAATTGCCATTAGAAAAACTGAAGCAGTAGACTTTGTAAAAATTAATATTTGTATCATTCTCAAAACTTTTGGCCATGACTGTACAATCTTGGCTCTGCAAAGTACGTGTTCTCTTTAGGAAGAGGGAAATAAAACTGCCAGACTACTTTGGTGGCAGCCTATCTCCTAATAACTAAGGATTGAGCATGTTGAAATCCAAGATCTGTCAGCCCCCTACCACCATACAGTTGTCAGGTTCTGCTAGAACCTTTTTACAATATAGTAAACATAGTTTTTGTTTCCTCCTTTTATATTTGGAATTTTTTACTATGCACAAAGGAATTTGGAATTTGTCCAGCTTTTTGATAAACTCACCAAGGTAAAAAAGTAGGAAAACCTATAGTAGTGTTCTTGCTATCAAAATTCATCCCTGTCGCCACTGCCTGTTCTTAATTTTATGGTGCAAGGAATGAGATGCATGGTGTCTCTAGCAAAGCCATGCAGTGACCATGCCGCATGACACGGCATCCCTATGGATGCAATACCACTGCAACATCATGGTGGTATTGGAGGAATTTTAACATCTCCATATAAGAAAGTAAATTCTGAGCCCTGTTTAAATATAAGGTGCTGGTTTGGGTGACTATATAGGGGGAACCAAACCTAATGTTTAGGGCTTTTAGATGGTATGCAAGAACCCAAAAACAGATTCTGTATAGCAACCATGGATCCTTTATGGATAGATACCATAATACTGCTGCATAAATACAAGTAATGTGTTGGATTCTGCAGCGGAATAAACTTAAGCCCCCTGCAGCGGATAATTTATCTTGGTTTAGTAGAGAACGTATTACACAGGATTGTTAATATTAAATATACTATCAGATCATGGCATATTGTGCCAGGGTTTGCCCACAGAGATTGCAAAGATATAACAAGGATTTGGTTTTAGGCAAAACTGTTTACTCTGGACCCCCATAGTAACAGGAAGGATCATAAAATCTTCCATCTCGGTGACACTTTGTCTCCCATCTACCAGCAGGCCAATTATTTTGTGGTTTTGTGCCCGTTATCAGTAGTGCTGTTTTTCCCCAGAAGCTTCCTTGTAGGTTAAGATTTAACTGTTTAGTAGCGGCTCATGTTCCTTACAGTGTGCTTACAGATGTCTACAGTGCAAGCCGCGCAGAGCTTTTGATCATGAGATCACTTAGATTTGTAGCACATCTGTGCCCTGTGTTTCATGAATCTTGCAGTTCCTTTCTGCCTGGAATTGATGCTGTATGGCTTCTTCCAGCGATTATGCCCAGGATGCTGCACATGCTTCTTTTGTAGAGTGGCGAGAAATATACAGTAATGAGCTGATATAAGAGGCTATAGCTGCTTGTTTGTCTCACACTAGTAAACATACTGGCTTATACACAAATGTATACTACTATTAAAGCGAGCCTGTCAGGTAATTTCTGCTTCCATGTCTGAGAGCAGGCTATAATAGGTAGGGGGAGAAAGAAGCTGAGCTCTGTGATATATAGGGTTATATGATAGAGGAGAGAAGCTGAGCTCTGTGATATATAGGGTTATATGATAGAGGAGAGAAGCTGAGCTCTGTGATTATATAGGGTTATATGATAGAGGGAGAGAAGCTGAACTCTGTGATATATAGGGTTATATGATAGAGGAGAGAAGCTGAGCTCTGTGATATATAGGGTTATAAGAGAGGGGAAGAGAAGCCGAGCTGTGTGATATATAGGGTTATATGATAGAGGGAGAGAAGCTGAGCTCTGTGATATATAGGGTTATATGATAGAGGGAGAGAAGCTCAGCTCTGTGATATATAGGTTATATGATAGAGGAGAGAAGCTGAGCTCCGTGATATGTAGGTTTAATAGTAGAGGGAGAGAAACTGAGCTTTGTGATATATAGGTTATATGATAGAGGAGAGAAGCTGAGCTCTGTGATATATAGGGTTATATGATAGTGGGAGAGAAGCTGAGCTCTGTGATTATATAGGTTTATATTACATAGTGAGAAAAGCTGAGCTCTTTGATCAATAGGTTTATATGATAGAGGAGAAAAGCTGAGCTATGTGATATATAGGGTTATATGATAGAGGAAGAGAAGCTGAGCTCTGTGATATATAGGGTTATATGATAGAGGAGAGAAGCTGAGCTCTGTGATATATAGGGTTATATGATAGAGGAGAGAAGCTGAGCTCCGTGATATGTAGGTTTAATAGTAGAGGGAGAGAAGCTGAGCTTTGTGATATATAGGTTATATGATAGAGGAGAGAAGCTGAGCTCTGTGATATATAGGGTTATATGATAGTGGGAGAGAAGCTGAGCTCTGTGATTATATAGGTTTATATTACATAGTGAGAAAAGCTGAGCTCTTTGATCAATAGGTTAATATGATAGAGGAGAGAAACTGAGCTCTGTGATATATAGGTTTATATGATAGAGGGGAGAAGCTGAGCTGTGTAATAGGGTTATAGGATTTGGAGCAGAGTAAATCTTAACAGGACTCCTAGGAGAGACAGTGAGAGTCCTGGTTACCCCGCCCATACACTTTAATTGACGGCTTTCCCTGTATTATTGTGTACCCCAAAGTTTGTCAGTCATCCTGTGAGAAGTAATTGAACTGTAGACTTAGACTAGACAGTGTAACAATGCGTCATATTTGTCATCCAGTACCAGGCACTATGTTAAATCTGGCACATTTTAAATCTTTTATAGTGTAAATTTGCATTATTTAATGCTTACAAAGTATTACTAAAACTGCCCCACGTTGTTACAGGGACCCTTGAGAATAAGCTTATCTCTGCATGTCCAACACTCAGACACCCCCCAAATATCACTTGGGTCGTACTTATCAAAACTGCTAGGCAGCATAAATTGGCCTTATTACCCATAGCAACCAGTGCTCAGCTTGAAAGTGAAAGCTGTACTTTAGTTGCCATGCGCAACAAAACCAGTTTTTCTGCTTGGCAGTTTTGATAAATCAGGTCCAATGTATTATTGTCTTCAATGTTTCACTTTTTCTAGCTTCTCTTAGGGCTGGGCTTTTAATCGAAAAATTACCAAAACCAAAAGTTCGGTCAATTAATCAATGTGAATTACTGATTATTTCAATTATTTTGCAGCTGTACCACATGTGTCACACTGCCATTGGCTACAGGATATGTCACTAAGGCCCCATGCACATGACCAAGGGTACTTCCGATGTGGGGCTGAGTTTGTTTGTTCACATCTATGGGGGCTTCCAATCCATGCTGTTCTGGTGTGTCATCGTAAAAGAATGGGTGGGAAGCCCCCATCACGAAATGAATTTCGGATGTCACTCCACCCGAGTGCTTTCCGATGCAAACACGGCCCCAAATCGAAGCACATTCATTTGTGTGCATGGAGTCTGTGTTCTGTCCATAACTGAAACCCAAATTTGATGGCATAAAATAGTGGGATGTGACTTGTACAAAGAGGAGTGTCCTAAAATAATTAATCGTAAGCGAGGTAAATTGTTCTGTTGATTTGTAATTTTGGTCATAATAACTCAGCTCTAGGTTCTGGGTTTGTTTTACTGTAGTTTTTATTATGGGCACCTCTTTCCTCCTTGACTTTGACTTTTGCTGGACAGGCTGCGTTGCCTCGGGGCACTTGATAATGTACGTGGTGCACTCCAGTCTTGGCAGTATGAGTTCATACATCTTAAGAAACTTGTCTTTATGTGAAATCTTTACTGTAGGCCAAAATCGACAAATCATTTTATCGGGGAAGAGCTGAGGTTCTGGTGCTCGCTGACTGAGAACAATGCTCACTAGATGAGCTTTGACTTTTTTTTTTTTTTTTTTTTTTCCTCGGATACATTTGTCTGGAAAACAAACCTTAAGACAGAAATGGCGAGAGAGCGTTTATCTCCGTCACGCTTCATTTAGCGGATAATTTGTTGCTGCATCTTCTAGTTATTGTCTTCAGGTTTATAGACCTGGTACTCATCGTTTTGCAGAAGACGTTCTGATTAATTTCGGGAACTGATGATCATTTGTCATGTTCCTTAGAGATCCTATTACTCCGCTCCCACTAGATTCGTGTTTTCTAGGATTTACGATGACAGTGGAACAACATCATTGTCTAAATTTCTATTACTTATTACTGTTTTATACATTATCAGCACAGAATGAAATATCCGTGACATTCACCCATGCAGTCATGAAAATTGCAATGTAGAGTTATGTGTATACAATTCAGTGGAACAGGTGATGATAGGCGAGTAGGCGCGCATATTTGACTGATCTATATATATCTTACTTTGTAGTTTATAAAATAAAATAATAATCATAATGTAATATTTCAATATTATAATATAATATTACTTATAATATAATAATCTTCATTTAATGATGTTTAATAAATGGCCCCATATGCCGTAGGACTACTAACGGTGAGAAATTCATCACTTTACATCAGAAACGTAATGTACTGTATATTGTGTCTATTTTATAGTGTAATAAGGATAAGTCATATTAATGAATTAAAGGGCAGCGATTTTCTGAGATGAGAATAACCCTTTACTAACCACTTTAACTGCCCGTAATCCTGACCCCTATGGCCGAGACTCTATGTTGTTGCAGTAACTCCCATAGAGGAGTATGGGAGTTACAGAAGCAGCACAGCAGAGCAATGCTTTTTTTGTATCTCATAGTTACAGAAACAGCGTAACTACTGTAGATGTGCTACTCTTTTTCTGTATCTCACATTCTCCTCTGTCGGAGCACTGATCGGTTGTTCCTGTCCCACACGACTGGATTTGTGAACAGTATCCCCCATCTTGACAATGATTTACTGAGATGGGAATAACGCTTTAAAAATGCCAATATTTGTCAATGCTGTCTCTTTAATTTTTCATTCCAGTGTAAAAAGTAGGCAAGGTGTACAGAAATACAACAGATTCAGTAAACTGTGCAGACTGAAATAGTAGCGGTTCTAGGCAAAACTTCACTCCACCCTGACCCTGCCGTTTGCTCCAAAGCACCACAAACCCAGTTACTTGGTACCCAAAAAGTTACAACTCATCAGGAATTGCAACTAAATATAAAAGGAATAAATAGTACATTGCACATATGGTCAAACCCGTGCTGTCTTGTCTTCTCTGAAGATCTCACAACTAGTGTAATTGATGTCACTTTTTGAGACTTTGCCAATTTTTGCAATTACATCTATTTTACTAAGTGACTCGTGACAATATGGAGAATTAGGCTCATATTGCACCAATGGATAGCATTTTCTAAGATAAGTAGATGAAATTAAAATTACATGCAAATGATGAATTCCCCCCAATGTTTCAATACATTCCCTTGTATACTAAATCCAATAAAGCCAAATATCCAAATTCATGTAAATGGGTAAATGGATGTTGAAGAGCCATTTGGGTGTCAGAGCCACACAGTCCTTGTTGCAGTGCTGTCTCCCGCCGCCTCTGTACGTCACCAATGGCCTCCACCAAATCTTGTGCACTCCCCATATGTACAAAGAGCAGCAAGATGTAGGGTGCCCTGCTTCGCTGCAGTTTAGCCAGTAATATATAGTAGTTGATGTGCCATTCTTGCCCTGCAAATCTAACTGTAGTACTCTTTAACAAATCTGTAGGACTTAAAGTGTATCTGTCAGATCAATATTCTGCCCTTTGTAAAGCAGGCCACACACAAGATAGCTGTTGACCAAGTAGTTGTTCATCTTGGCTTGCTTGGCCAGGCAGTGCATGTACACTGAATGGGAATCGGGGAGAAAGTTGTTGCCAAAAGACTTCTCCCTGAGAACAAATCCAACTGTCCTGTCCTTAACCTTCTCGACATATGCCCTCAGGGAAACATCAGGAGGCCTTTATATACATTAGATGGTTGGCCGGTTCTTTCGGAAGCTGGTTTAGCCAACAGTCATCTAAGGTGTATGGCCAGCTTGAGGAGGGCACTGCCCTCTTTGTAGAGATGACAGGCTTCTGTGTATATGCACATACATAGCGTATCCAACGCCATCCGGAGGGGCAGGGGGATGTGGCAGAAGTCTTCTTGATCAGGAATACACTGAACTCAAACTACAGGTATGTGTCCGGTATTCTTTCAGACCTTTGATATAGCCAAACATTTATAGTACAGTACAGTACTGTCCTACAAATCTGTCAGTGTGTACTGCAGTTGGATTTGCATGGCAAGAATGAAGCAACAATTGCTGCATATTACTGGAAAGTTCTCATATATATAAACCAAAACTATATTCATAATGCCACTATGATAAAGGATTGATGGCATATCCTTAGGATCAGTAAGGTGCCCAATTACTGGTACCCTGGCAACTGAATAAGGGAGCTTTGGCGCTGTCTGGTATTTCAGTCATCTACAGTATATTTGTCCCTTCTTACCATTTAAAGGGAGTCTGTCAGCACAAAATTGAGATATAAACTAATTCCAGTACCTTGTAGAGCTGTCAGTACAGTTTACAATGATGTATTGCTTATTCAGGACCGCTGTTCCATTCTTGTAAAAATCATAATTTTATCCCTATGCAAATGAGCAGAAAAGGACTTCATGTGCATGGCTTTCCATCATTGGGCTTCACTATCTGCTGCTGCTAATTGATGCTCAGCTCAGCCCTGTGCATGTCTGATGATGTCACACTGCACCCAGAGGTGAAGAAAGCTGGCTTCAGCTACTCCAACCCTGAAATCAGCTTCCTGTCCCCAATGATTTCTGAGACATGAGAGTCCTCTCCAATACTGTCTGAAGTAATACATGCAGTAATTTTGGTCCATGTGGAAAAATCGTGATGTAGAAACATACAGCACATGGGCCAAAAATACATTCATCTAGATAAGGCCTTAGGATTGCACCATAAGGAATTAAATAACTAAGGTACTTGAGGCATGAACTTTCCAAGAGATCGCATAGCAGGAAAATCTGAATAGTCAGTCTTTACAATGTCCCTGGAGGAAATCTATGTTAACACTACAGTGTAATGTATGTTTTCTTGTAGGTGGACATAGCTAAGTGTCACTATTTGGTTGATTTTGATACTGCCACTAAGACCGCACGGGAGCCACGGTACTCATCTAAGGAAGAATGGACGGTTATAGCTTACAAACCATTCCTGGATGTCTCAAGGTAAGACCATTGGTATCGGACACCATGTATAAACCAGCAGAATTTATTATACCGTATCAAGTATGGTAACCCGTACTTATCATATAAGTGAGGATTATTAATTGGCGTCTCCCTCACCCATTAACCAAATAATAGTATAATTCTAGGGCCACTGTTTGCCATACTGTTGGATATGGCCATCGATATTGACATGTTATGGGCCATTATTGTAATGAAATAATAGTGTATTACAATGTTATAAGTGACCATAATCTTGACAACTGAGCCTATCTGATCCAATAAGTGGGAGCAAGGACACTAAGTGACCAGCGCTACATCCAGTGCTGTGTCGGAAACCCTGCCTACCCACAGGGGCACCAAAGGTAAGTCTTTGGACACTGTACTGGCTCATCTTGTGTCCTTACCATCAGAGGTCTAGGTTTCTTAATGTAATATTCTATTCAGTGAGAAGTCTTTATCGAGTCCCTCTAGTACTATTTAACACACTCTTAGCAATGGTGGCCATACACTTCAGATGAATGTAGGTCACAATACCTGATTTCTTTGAGACCTCCCAACCATCTAATGTGTATGGGGATGTCTGGACTTTCTCCTAGTGAAGATGTCAGGGAAAAGCAGGATCGGGCTTTTAGATTTCAATGTGCCTGATTCTTTTGTTCTCAGGGAAGTTTAGCCGTCATGGAGGCTGGAATGCTGTCCTTTAACTCTATGCCTATGCAGGGAATTTGGAGCTCTATATTAGTAAAACAAAGCTCTGACACCTATAAAGACATTGATCATCACTGAATATTAACCTTATTTAGACTACAACAAAATTCAGGGCTTCTCTCTAAGTACCAAATCACGTGGGCAAGGGCATAACTATAGGGGTGCAGTGGTAGCAATCACTACTGGGCCCTGCAGACTGATGGGGCCCAAAGGCCTCATTACAACACATAGCACATAAGTGCGGGCTCTGTCACAGATTTTGCATCAAGGCCCAGGAGCTCTACTTACTCCTCTACACGTGGGGGTAGAAAGTTTGTGAGTATAATTTGATAGGAACGATCACTCAGAATCCTGTTATCCTCTACGCACTCCAGCATCTGTATTGTAATGGCGTCATACAAGATATCGTCAAAAGATGCTGCTGAAACTGATAGTCGTGTCTGCATGGCTGACTGCTCCTGACGTAGCAAAGCCTGTTTTCTCCATAAAGGGCACCTTAGCTTATCTCTGCGCTCCTGAAGTGTGCAGATAGCTGCAGAAAGTTATCATGCTTTACTGTCACGGTAACAGTATCTGTCCCCCCCCAAGGACGCCATTAAAAGCAAAGCCGTCACCTCCCCTCTATCTTAAAAATTTTTTCTGTCTTCACATGCGTCATTAGCAGCCCCTCAGGTGGAGAGGACAGGATTCACAGTCCCAAGGTTAGGGCATTATCATTCATTACATGTGTGCGTCCCAGTACGCAGACAGCTCCACGCTCCCCTCCAGAGATCAGACACTCGATTTTGCTTTCTAGTCCCAAGGGCTCATGGAAATAAAAAAACAGCTTGGCTCAGCACGGCTCTCATTGTTCTCTTGCCATTTGTCAGGTTAAGTCATACAGCATTGACGTAAAAGCCCACGTCTCCACTTAGGTTAGAATGCAAGGCGGAAGGCTTTTCAGCTGCAAGGATGCCATCAGTTCCCCTGCCTCAATCCATACACCAGCATGCCGAGCTAACTAGCCGGATTAATTCATTTTCTTTGCCTTGTTGCAGCCTTGGGCCTTTGTTACTACAATAGAAATAAGTTTATAACCGGAATAATGAGTGCCATATTTCTGGACGCCCCAGTGTGTGCTTTTCTGTATTGTACATATGTGTCTCATGCTGGATTTAATAAATTTATAGCTTTATGTAACCCTCTTTAGTAACACTGTGTGCGGCAGGAAAAGATTTCTGTTAGGTGAATGCAATATTATATTTTTCTTAATAGGTTGTATATTATATAAGTATGTTGGCTGGAAGTAAGAGTGCCCATGTAACTTCCATTACTCTAAAGCTATTCTTCCTTCTCCTCCATGCACATGTGTGCTTGGTTCAGCCAATTGTGCATGTCTCAATAAGTAAGGCTGGGTTCACACCTGCGCTGTGTGACCGTTCTGAGATTCCGTCCCCCATTCAGATGAACTATGTGGAGACAAAAGTCCTGCAAGGAGGACTTTTTATTCTGCATTTTTTGGGCGGAGACCCGGCAGAACCCATTATAGTCTATGAAGTGCGCGGGTTTCAGCAGTGTTTTTAGGCAGATTGGGTTTCCATTTTTCGGGTCTGCTTGGGGAAACCTGAGTGCAGGTGTGATCCTAGCGTAAGTCACTGCAACACTCCTAACGATGGCTTATCTCCTGGGGCAACAAAGAATCAGGTATGATCAGATTTATCATGCCCCTTATTTTTATATCCTTTGTTGGAGAGTCGTGAATCCCTAATACATTTAAGAGAGTTGGCAGCTCCTGCTGAAATTGGTGGCTTCATCTGACATTTCTCTTATATGTAAGAGGGGGGCTTTATACTTGAGAGGTTTAGAGACCCATCATGAAAAATACACGCCCATAGCGAGCCATCATGTCACTGCTTCCATTTCCAAAGGGCATCTTAGAAATGGGGGCAACTGCATTTTTCCCCATTGAACTTTATATTGGGTATTTTTTACCTGTTATTTTGGTGAAGCTTTTTTGTTAAGCCAAAATTAGGAATAAAGGCTAAAGGGTCGTGTGGTTAGCAGAGTTGCTTTCCAGTGCTGGGGTCTGGGTTCAACATCTGCATAGACTTTGTTCTCCCCATATTTGTATAGTTACCTCCCACACACCAAAGACCTAGTGATGGTTTAAAGCAGGTGCTCTTAATAATCTCTCTATGCTTCATTTGATTCTTCTCTGTAAACTTGCCCTATGTGACAATTTCCATAGCCGCTGCAGTCTAATACGCTATGACCTATCTATGTGTATACTTCAAAGCAAGGGTAACATGACAGAAAATCATTTGGAGCACAAGAAGTTACATTACCACTTTCAGCTCGAACATCTTTCTAAAGGAGCACTTACCCTCAAGTGTACAGATAATGAAGGTGCAGGCTATAAAAAACTAACAATTTGTCACAAACGGCCATCCATATTTGTGGAATTATATAAGAAAAGGTAGTGAATTATCTGGTATCCTGGTGATTAAAAAGGGACCCGTCATGCCCTTGTTTTTGTGATCTTTATATACCTATAGACTGGCGCTGCTCACTGAGTCTGCTGTTGCTTTTTTTTTCATGTAGCATGCCCATTTCCAAAGCTATCAGCGCAGTTAGTGTTGGCAACCCATAGAAGTATACCATCAAGCGGGTGGTCCTCCACTGCCCAACGATACAGTTTGGCGTGTACTGTCAAGTCAGTGGTCCTCCACTGCCCAGTGATACAGATTGATGTACTGTCATGTGAGTGGTCCTCCACTGCCCAATGGTACAGATTTAAGTATGCTGTCAAGTAGGTGGTCCTCCACCCACCTGAGGACCACCCACTTGACAGTACATTTCAGTCTCTAGCTTAAAGTTATGGCACCAGTCACTCTCAGGCTGGCCATACATGCTAGAGAAATGTCATCTGAACACAGCACTCTTGTTGCAGTTGTCCGACAGTCTGTGTATGGGGCAGCCAATCCAAACCCTTTGTTTGCCCAGGAGAAAAGCCCTTTAAAGAAGGGGTCTGCCAGCTCTTTATTAAAACTAACCTAAATGCTCAGCTCATCTGCACATCGTTGTTGATGAAGGAGATGGGAGAGATTGTACACCCAGTACAAAATAACTTGTGTAGGTAGACTGAAACCTGAACAGGCGCAGTCTTCTGACCAGGGGTCCAGTGTGTATGTAATGTTCCTGCATTAGTCGCTGCAAGCTGAGCGGTAAAGGGAAGAGAAGTCATTGAGGTTTCCCAGGTAACGGGGGATTAGAGAGCCTGGCGTTCACCTTCCCAGCTGGCGCTGTCAGGGCATACACTACTGTTAATAGGATCATGTTGAAGACTACGCTGGTCTGGTCAAAACACAAACCAGCCGATATTAATACGTGACAATGGGATTAGCGCACATTCTGGGGTCGGCATGGATTGTGGTAATGAGCGCTTCTGTGTCTGTGCCAGCTGATGCTATAATAAGGTGTTAATGTGGACGTGACTTTGCTATGGTCAACACATTTTTATGACCTTATTGTTCACTTACATTCTGAATGCCATAACTTTTTTTTTTTTTTTTTTTTTTTTCCATTTGTGTAGCCATATGTGAGCTTGTTTTTTTTGCAGGTGTTGTCATTTTCAGCGCCACCATTTAGGGGTACGTAAAATGTACTGAATAACTTTTATTAACTCTTTATGGAGGGAAATGGGGGAAACATAGCACCTATTCTCTATTGTTTATTTAGATTTTTAAAATTTGGGCCATGCAGTATATTTATTTTTATCCTACAGATCCGCATAATTTTGGCAATGCCAAATTCACGTAGTTTTCTTGTGTTTGTACAGCAAAATGATCCAAAGTAAAATAAAAACCTTTTTTGTAATGCCGGAATTTAGTTTTCTCATCAATAGAACTGTGTAAGGACTTGTTTTTTGTGATATGAGTTGACGTCTTTATTAGTTTATGTTCACTTTGTGGATTAAACAGTGTAATAATAATCATATATGGATTACAATACATCTACTATTTTTATTTAAATTTTTGTCTTATCTCCTTGTAAAAAAGCAGAACTACAATGTAAAGCATACGGGATTGACTGTACAGCAGCATGTATCCTATGAGATTTCAGACTACATCAAACAATGCAGCTAAGTCGCTTTTGTTGTGCACTACTGGAGTGGAAAGAAAATCTGACGGGTAGACCTTACATATATAGTTTTAAAGAGTCAGTTTTCTTAGCAGTATGTCTCTGACATTTGAGAAAATACTGGAGTCCCTAGAGGAAAGGCACCCATATGAGGGGCAGATTAGGGGTACCATGGGCTGTTCAGAAAGCTTGACGCCAAAGACCCCTGTGACAGAATAATGTCCCATAGTGGCCCCTCCACACAGTATAATGTTTCACAGTGGCCTTTCCATACAGTATAATAGCACATGCATAGGGTGGACTGAAAAATTTCAGGTTCGCCACCCACTATTATATTCTCTTGAGACCCAGGAGAGGTAAGCAAACATAGCAACCAGTGCTACTAATCTCCCCTACGCTCCGACACGTCCTCTTTGAACCACTTCCAGCCTCCTGAATTGTCTATGCTTCATTACACTGGCGTGACCACTGAAGCCCAAGCACAGGCCTCAACGGTTGTCATTGAAGAGGCCCAAAGAGAACATGTCGAAGCCCATGGGAGATGAGTAACACTTTGTTTATTCACCTCAGGCCCTGGGCAAACACACATTTCACCCATATTATAATCCACCCCTGACCCAAATACAAGGAAAGCATACATGCTACTGTACACATGTTACTGTGATCGGATTCAAAGCCAGAGCCATAAGACAAAAGTGTCAACCACTGATCCACTGTGCAAATAATGGGGGTGGTGTATGAAGGCTGGTGTTTAGTATGCCAGTCTTGATAATATCTGTGCTACCGGTGGAGAGATGTATGATGAGGCACATCCTTCAGTATAAATAATGCGCATCCTCTGGCGGGGCTCATAGCTGGCGTAGATTTCACTCATCATTTATACCATAAAACTGGTGTAAGTGATTGTAAATCTAAAGGGGCTGGTGACTCTGTCCATGGCATGCCCCTCCCCCCCACACACCTCCTTTCAGGAAAGTGGTGATGTTAGCATAAAAAAGAAAAAAAAGTTGCAATTTTTTATGCAAAACCCTGAAATACAGAAAACTGGTATACAAGGCATAATAAATCTGCTCCAGTGTATTTTTACTTTCTCTGTATACAAGGATAGAATCAGAAGCGACTGTGTTACTATTATGTAAGATGCTATTGCAGTTTTCTTAGAAGATTTCTTGTAACATCTCTGTCAAACTCAGGACATCCTACGCACCTTCCACCATGTAACTATGTTCCAATACAGATGACATTACATTGGAATAATACTGAATCGTTCCACAATTACCGCCATAGTGTAAAACAAACTGAAGCTGACACGTACGGCGGGTGCCAGCAGGTTTAATCAACCAGAGAGAGCAGCTATCAGGGAAAATTGAGCTGTAGAAACCGTGTGAAGTGCGTCCCGCAGCACTGCGCCCGAGTCATTAAGTGCACTTCAGCTCCACTTTGATGATGACTTTTATAACAGTAGCTCAATGCTGGGGGATCATTGTCAATAAACTGAAAAGTTTAACACATGGAAATTGAACCAGTCCTGCTCCCCGGAGACCTCTAGTGCAGATCCAACCAGTACAGTTATATTTTACAATGAGGTAGGGCTGGGCGATTATTCCAGTTAGTTCCATTACTTTGCCATTCCGGTGTGCCATGATGCTGATTTTTATCGGGACCGCTTGTCATAAAGTGGAACCAACTGAACAATGAGCGCCAGATTTGTTTCCTCTCTGGCAGGTTGGCCCCTGCCCAGTCCCAGTACCCATGTGGGTTTCTCAGAAGTAGATACTGACAGTGGATGTATTGGCCAGCAGCAACATCCCTAGGCTGGGGTGAGGATGCTGGGAGCCAAATCATCATTGCCTCTAAGCACAGATTCTGTAGATACTTGGGCAAAGAGGTTGTCCTAATTATGAGTACCCCTATAACAGTGCCACCCCTAGTGTTTCTAAATGTCATCCACTTTACCCCAGTAACTATGACAGCCAAGGTACCCGGTGGCGTAACTAAAGTCTTGTGGGCCCCGGTGCAATCCTTTGTCCGGGGCCCCCTACTTCATCCCTACAGTGAATTCTTGATAGTGATGGTTACGGGTGCTAAGGAGTTTACTCAACCTTAGTGTTTTTAGGGTAATCTGTGGGTCTCCTTGGCTTATGGGCCAGATGGAAGCTGCAATCTCAATACTGATGCCAGTACTTATGGGCCCCCTAAGGCTCCTGGGCCCCGGTGTGACTGCACCCCCTCAAGTTACGCCCCAGAAGGTACCCCTATAACAGTGGCACCCATACTATCCTTATAATTAATAGCCACAGTACCCATATAACAATACCACCCTTAGAGTTTCTATAGTTATGACAGCCACTGTACCCCAGTAACTATGACAGCCACGGTACCCCTATAATAGTGGCACTCATACTATCCTTATAATTAATAGCCACAGTACCCCTATAATATGCCACCTTTAGTGTTTCTATAGTTATCAGCCACTGTACCCCAGTAACAACGACAGCCAAGGTACTCCTTTAATAGTAGCACCCATACTACTCCCATAATTCTGATAACCACAGTGCCCCTATAACCATAACATAACACCACAATGCCCTCATGGCAGTCCCATAGAGATAATTAGAGCTGCAGCAGATATGTACTACGGCTACTCGATTAAAACGTTTTAGGGGGACTCATTATCCCCATTCTTGACATTGGTGGGGGTCCCAGCAGTCAGACACCCACTAAACAAACCCTTAAAATTTCTTGTCTAGGATTTAAAACCCCCTTTTTTATTTTCTATATTCTATATTTGCAATGGGTTATATGGAATTTAGATTCAGAGCCCTATATAGGAGAGTTCTGTGAAATAAGTTTTTGTATTAAGGGAGCTCATACATGTAATAAAAAGTGTAAGCGGCAGCAGAGTGCATGAGCCTGAGCGGTATTGTGCATTGACATCAGACATTGATATCTATCTATGTGTTATGTGTTGCTCATCGCCCCTTCAGCACTACACCATAAGACACACGTCTGCAGGAAGCCTATGCTTCATTAATCACTTGTCACAGCCGGGCTCCCTCGTAGGCTTTGTGCTGCAGTACCACAAGATGCCCCAGTGTTCTCCAGCCTCTGCAGGCAGCTGCGCTTTCTAATCCCTTCTGACGCACTTGCTTACGTACACTATCTTTCCATGGAGGAGACATGCTCTTACTCTAGGCTGCTCTCAGCAGAAAAAGCAATCCTGACTTCAGACAGATTTAACCTCCAGTTCTGCTCTGCAGCGATATTTTTGTACTGGAATTTTGCATTAGTTTCCATAAACCGAAGAATACGACTGACAAGTGACCTCAGTTTTTAAACATTACCTTTCTATTTAAAGTGAACTCAAGTTTAGAACCAAAGCTGTAAAAAGTGACTTAAAGGCATGGTTTGAGATATTTTAACAGAAGGCTATGAGCAGGAGATCTTAAAGAATGAAATAAGTTATAATCATCATTATATCCCAACCCTCTAGCACCTCCATCAAGAAGTGGTAACGTTCCGTTTGTCTTTATGTGACTGCTCGAAACCAATCGCTGTCCTCAACTGTTACATGTGTATGAATGGCATGTGACCACTGAGGGCAGTGATGGCCGCCGTGGTCTCCTGCACCTAGCCTTCTGTTAAAATATCTTAAACCATGCCTTTAAGACACTTTCAATTCTTCTTGGCAAAAAGTCTCCAGTTCCTGTAAATTCCTGAGCTGTCTTGCATGTACTGCGCGCTTGAGATCTCCCCAGAGTGGCTCAATGATATTGAGGTCAGGAGACTGAGATGGCCACTCCAGAACCTTCACTTTCTTCTGCTGTAGCCAATGACAGGTCGACTTGGCCTTGTTTTTTGGATCATTGTCATGTTGGAACGTCCAAGTACGTCCCATGCGCAGCGTCCTGGCTGATGAGTGCAAATTTTCCTCCAGTATTTGCTGATAACGTGCTGCATTCATCTTTCCTTCAACTCTGACCAAGTTTCCTGTGCCTTTGAAGCTCACACATCCCCACATCATCAGTGATCCACCTTCGTGCTTTACAGTAGTAATGGTGTTCCTTTCATCATAGGCCTTGTTGACACTTCTCCAAATGTAACATTTATGGTTGTGGCCAAAAAGTTTGATTTTTGTCTCATCACTCCAAATTACCTTGTTCCAGAAGTTTTGAGGCTTGTCTCTGTGCTGTTTGGCGTATTGAAGGTGAGATTCTTTGTGGCATTTGTGCAGTAATGGCTTTCTTCTGGCAACTCAACCATGCAGCCCATTTTTCTTTAAGCGCCTCCTTATTGTGCATCTTGAAACAGCCACACCGATAGTTTTCAGAGAGTCCTGTATTTCAGCTGATGTTATGTGTAGATTTTTCTTTGCATCCCGAACAATTTTCCGGGCAGTTTTGGTCGAAATTTTGGTTGGTCTACCTGACCGTGGTTTGGTTTCTGGGCAAGTTATCAGGCCAAAATCACCAGGGTATGTGAACTTTTGAACAGGGTCATTTTGATGTTTTTGGTTGTCATTATGATTTAAAAAGAGAAAATACAGAAGTTTGACAATAAATGGCTTCAACCAACCACTAACCATGAGTGGAGAAAAAGTTTTTGTGTTATCATTCATATTCTCTGAAAAAAGGCCAAAAAACAAAAAATCTGCTAGGGTATGTAAACTTTTTAGCACAACTATATGTATGGTGTGTGTGTGTGTGTGTGAGTGTGTGTGTGTGTATATATTTTATAGATAGATACAGATCAGCAAAGTTTTTTAGCCATGTGAGACCTCGAATATCAGATCCAGTGGTGTGGGATGATTGTGCAATGGCTCCTGTTTGTCGACAAGCCAGTTATCGCAAACTGAGAGGGACAGAATCATTCAACTGAGACATCTTGGTTTATCACTCTGGCAGATCACTACACGCCTAGGCAAAGATGTCAGCACTGTCCAACATTGTGTGTCCCGGTGATTGGGAAAGCAATGATGAACTGGAATGACAGCAAGAGGTGTGTGGGGGAGAACCTACACAGTAGGAACATTTGTTTGGAAGAATGGAGCAAAGAGATTCATTATGTACTGCAAGTGAAATTGTATGTCAAATCCCAAGCCTAGGGAGGCAAACGCTGTCGACACAAACCATCAGAAGGCATTTGCACAACATTGGGCTACGAGCCAGATGTCCAGCTAAAGGTGTTCCATTGACCTCACGCCACTGCTCTTAAAGGCTATCATAGTCCAGCAAAATAATGGAAGCTGGAATGGAGGTCTAGCCTCTTCAGTGAGGAATCCAGCCTTTGTCTTGGACGCAATAATAGCCGGTCATTGGTCTGAAGACCACATGGACAATGCTATAAAGAGACACTCACAAGGAAATGTCACACCAGTCCCACTCCAGGCATTATGGTGTTGGGTGGTGTAATGTACAGTAGCTGGACCCCTTTAGTCTTCACGTTAGGTGCACTTAGCATCTCAGCGTTACGTTGAGTTGGTCGTGGAATCCGTGTTATGGCTGTTTTCCAGAGTTAGTGTGCCAGGAGCTGTTTTTTTTCAACAAGACAACACCAAGCTGCATGTTGCTTGCGTTACTCTTACCTGCCTGTGTCACCTAAACACGTTACCATGGCCTGCAGGGTCTCCAGTCTCCCATCGAGTATATATGAGACGTCATTGACTGGCAATTGCAAAAGTAGCTGCCAGTAGAGAATCTTGATGATTTGTGAGCCCCGGTTCATTCAGCATGGCACAACATCCCTCAGGCACCCATTAATAACCTGACTGATAGCATGCCAAGGCCTGTAAGTGCGTGTATTTCTGCACGTGCTGCTCTTACTTGATACTAAATAAATCATGGATATGGATATCCATGGATATGGAAAAGTTAGAGTATTCACATATGATTACTGTAACAATTTGTTTATCTTTTACTTGCCCTCCAAGGCAACAGTGACAATGTAGTTGAAAGGGAAGATTTATTGAAACTGTCTAAAAAAACAAAACTTTTAGTTGCCCATAGCAACCAATCACAGCACATCTTTAATTTTGTATTCCGTTCCTGAAAGCTGCATTGTGATTGGTTGCCATGGCGAATAAGACAGTTTTAAAAAAAAAAAATTCCCTAAAATTCCAGCCTCCCTTAGACCTCACGTTAGCATTCACATGGCCATGTATTATAAAGCTGACTAGCGACTATTGCGTAGATTAACAGTAGTATGGCTGTATAAGTGATATATACTTCCACAAAGATGTATAAAGCTAGGCTTACACGTAGAAATTGCCACAGATTTAGGAGCGGATTCTGCCCCCGAATCCATGGCAGATTCTGTATTGAATAAGTGTCCTGCTCAATCTGGCCACGGATTCCACGGCTCAGGAGTTCCTGCTAATTTAGACCCAATCATCACGGCCTAATCAGCAGATGAAAGTCGCAATGGAATGCCAATGCCCTTGATCTTGCGGCAGATTCGGCCACAAAACCTGTGGTGTGAGACAGTCCATTGACTAGGCCCATTCGTGTGAGCCTAGTCAGCGAGGGAAAGCCAGAAGGTCAGAAAGTAGAGATGAATTTGAGGACAAAATCTGGCCTCAAATTCCTCTTCCATTTCTGCAATGGGAATGGCCCCTAAGTAGTCACCAAGATTTAACTTTCTGCTTGTTCCGGCTTGATCTGTCTTCCATGATGATTCAGGGTTGTGGGGGCCATCTTATAGTCAGCTCATCACTATCCATCCACATTTACCTGAATGGTGCTGGTTTATGTATGATCTCTAGTCTTGCCTGTATAGTATTAGTTCTTTTTACATAAACATTTGTACATTATTCCTACAGATGCGATTGTTTTTATTGTAGCATTTATCATCCAAATAGGTCAAAAATAGTGGTTTTAAATGTCATTTATCGGCCTAAAGCAGTCCAGCATGGAACATGTTAATGACGAAGGCGATTCAGCAGGCATGACGGCCCAACTTGATCCTCTGGGGGTTTCATAGAGCTCCATTGACGTCAGGTCCTGTACAGTCAGAGATGAGCTCCTGATACATGGAGATGGTAATTGAATTAGAGAGCAGCCACCTAATTACACGGAGCAGACACTTCATTGTCAGGAACCATTTCATTACAGATAAGGCGAGAGCTAGGATTTCAGCATATCATGGAGCAGACGTCTGTGCTCCCGGCTATGACACACACTTCCCTTGCGTAATTGGTCTCATGAGATGCAGCTACTCCAACCACCCCTGCTACCCAGGGTGGCTATAGACATTACTAGAGATATATCAATTTTCAGTTACCTTTTTGCTGTGACAGTAGTAGGTACTTTATGGGACATTTTGGAGATAAAATAAGGTTAATGACTTTATTTACTGCTTAAAAATTAGAAGTCATTGGAATTAAAATGTTTCATATAGTCTGGGACCCACACCGGCCATGTGAAGAGGGGTCCCATGTACCTATGTCTGAATGGAATGGAGGTCATGTAGGTATGTCCATAAAGGTGAGTGGAGCTGCAACATGCCTGCCCACCTGCCAATTCATTCACACAGGGGTAAAGGAAACCCTGTTCTTGTCTTTAGACCACCCCTATCATGCACTTATCACCTTTCCTTTGTAAGTTAAGCTTGGTGCATTCCATTTACGCTGGAGCATTCAGCCAACACCCCCCCCCCCATACACATATGCACTCAGCCGAGCATGTATGCGTTCTTAATATGAAGAGGTGTAAGCTGCTGTCTGACCTTATAAGCGGATTATCTTTCCTGATAACAAGAAGGTTCAGACATCTTGAAATCCAACAGCCCAAACTTTCTTTCCCTCCAATATCTGAATCAATTTATTTAATGTTTATGGCCATCTTTAACTTTTCCTACCATTATAAGCAGGACTGTGGAATCAGTAGGTCAAAGAACTGACTCCAACTCCTTCGTCAAACAGATGTAGTAAAGCTCCTCTAATTCCCGAAAAAAGCCAGTGATTAAATTCCTATGAAAGTAAATATGTAATAAACTATGCATCTAATTATACTATATTAAGAATTGTACAATATCATTTAAAAAAGTAATCATTTTATTTAGAAGTCGGACTAGGTAATTTTTTTTTTTTTTTTTTTTTTTAACTCCACCCAAAAATGTCTCTGACTACGATTACAATTCCATGACTCTGACTCCACAGCCATGATTATAAGGAAATGAAAAGGTTTTCTGGAATATATTCCCTTTTACTTTTATCTCACTGGCTTGCCTGTGCTGTCTTTATGTGAGATTCACACAGGTTTTCCAGCAGCTCCTAGCTCTCTGCGTGTAATTTTGTAGGATTGTACAGTTGGAAGCATCCCAGCTGGATAGCCCCTTCTTCCGAGCATGCTGCTGCACAGATGGCAATGGCTGGTCTGGTTGCTGATTTCACTTTATCACCTGGGGAAGATGCCCAATGCCAGGAGCAAATGTACAGAGTGATTCAAGAAGGATGGTGTGAAAGCAGCGGCCTGTAGTTATAGGAACTTCAATGGTAAATGGTCAGTGACTGAAAATCAAAGGAAGACTGCTTATTAGGGCCAGTTCACATCTGCGTTCAGGTTTCTGTTTGGGAAGTTCGCTTGGGGACCGCCTGAACGGAAACCTATACGGATACAAAGTGGTTTACCTGGGAAACCCGCGGACCCCATAGCCTGTAAAGTGGTCCGTGTGGTTTCCACTCAGTTTCCACACGAAACAAACAAGCAGCACTTTCCTCTCCGCATGTTATCACATTTCGTGCAAAAACCGACCATTATAGTCTATGGGGTCCGCGGGTTTCCCAGGTAAATCGCTTTTTCGTGCATATAGGTTTCCGTTTGGGGGGTCCCCAAGAGGACTCCCCTGAACGGAAACCCAAACGAAGATGTGAACCGGCCCTTACCCATAGTAACCGAGAGCCCAATGTGAAATGTGCTTACATAGTGTGACATAAGATGGTGAATTGAAGTAAGAGAAATCTTTTTGCGTGTTGGAATTTGTAAGAATGGGATCTGTTGTGACAGCAAAACTTTCAGAAATAATTTTGGTAAATGTGCTTCAGATAGAAACTGTATTTTGTGCTGAGTGAAACAGTTTGAAACCACTGGGTGTTTCTCATGGGAAAAGTCCGGGCTGCCTAAAGACTTTGGAACAGGATTTGAGTCTTGTATGAGCGCAGTCTTAGAAAGTCTATCAGGCTGACTAGGATGGAACCACAGGTGCCACAAATCTCAACATCAAGGACTCTGTTTACTTGCTCCCCCCCCCCCCAACCACAGGTTCCGAATGACTTGAGATGACGCATCACTGAAACAGTATAAGAAAGGCTGGCATGAGTCTGGATAATACTGGACTACTGCTGAGACATCTATCAGAAGACCACAACAATAGAGAGGCGGACCTCTAAAATAGTGGTTACACTTGTCCAACAGACTCCATTGACCATAATGGGGTCCGTCAGATGTCTATCCTTTTAAAAGTGAAATCTGTGGAGGAAAAATTTCCCCATGCAGGACTTTTTCCTCCACTGGTTTTCAGGCTGTCACTGCGGCAGAGTCTCCGGTGTAGAAGTACGTAGCCTTGTTGTGTTATATTATCTGTTATGAATACCTAAGCTATGATTCTGCACCATTCTTATTGATTCACCATGTATTATTATACCCATTTCTTTCAAATGTTTGCCAAAGTGATAGTTTCTCTTTTGCT
Source organism: Leptodactylus fallax (assembly GCA_947044405.1). Classification (NCBI taxonomy): domain Eukaryota; kingdom Metazoa; phylum Chordata; class Amphibia; order Anura; family Leptodactylidae; genus Leptodactylus; species Leptodactylus fallax. Next base: position 1,344,804 of record CAMRHE010000280.1, on the reverse strand, counting down.
GGAGCTCTGTTCTCTGGTTAATACAAGGAGAGTCTAAGTAGGGGACCCCCAATATGATGACCATGTGCTTCAAGGCTGCAGCTTTGAGTTTATTTCATACTGTGTGCACCTATATAACTAGGTATATAACTGACTACTGAATGTATGATTGGAAAGTAAGGCTGGCCATGCACTTTAGGTGTCCACCAAATGCTTCTTCTAACAGCAGCTACAGTATTACTCCCAAACTCTCTACTGCTTGGCTCAGCAAAGCATGCATGGGTTCTCTATAGAGCGAGGGGAGTAACCTGCTGCCAGACACCACAATCCGCATATTTCTCTTACTTTGAAGGGGGAGGCAAGACACCCCATACACATTAGATGGTCAGACAGTTTGACTGACTTTCATCTAAAGAGTGTGGCCACTCTGAGGTCACCAAATAAAGTGCTGGCCAAAAGTATTGACACCCCTGCAATTCTGTCAGATAATACTCAGTTTCTTCCAGAAAATGATTGCAATCACAAATGCTTTGGTAATAATATCTTCATTTATTTTGCTTGCAATGAAAAAACACAAAAGAGAATGAAAAAAAAAGTCAAATCATTGATCATTTTACACAAAACTCCAAAAATGGGCCGGACAAAAGTATTGGCACCCTCAGCCTAATACTTGGTAGCACAACCTTTAGACAAAATAACTGCGAACAACCGCTTCCGGTAACCATCAATGAGTTTCTTACAATGCTCTGCTGGAATTTTAGACCATTCTTCTTTGGCAAATTTCTCCAGGTCCCTGAGATTTGAAGGGTGCCTTCTCCAAACTGCCATTTTGAGTTCTCTCCACAGGTGTTCTATGGGATTCACGTCTGGACTCATTGCTGGCCACTTTAGAAGTCTCCAGTGCTTTCTCTCAAACCATTTTCTAGTGCTTTTTGAAGTGTGTGGTGGGTCATTGTCCTGCTGGAAGACCCATGACCTCTGAGGGAGACCCAGCTTTCTCACACTGGGCCCTACATTATGCTGCAAAATTTGTTGGTAGTCTTCAGACTTCATAATGCCATGCACACGGTCAAGCAGTCCAGTGCCAGAGGCAGCAAAGCAACCCCAAAACATCAGGGAACCTCCGCCATGTTTGACTGTAGGGACCGTGTTCTTTTCTTTGAAGGCCTCTTTTTTTTTTCCTGTAAACTCTATGTTGATGCCTTTTCCCAAAAAGCTCTACTTTTGTCTCATCTGACCAGAGAACATTCTTCCAAAAAGTTTTTGGCTTTCTCAGGTAAGTTTTGGCAAACTCCAGCCTGGCTTTTTTATGTCTCTGAGTCAGAAGTGGGGTCTTCCTGGGTATCCTACCATAGAGTCCCTTTTCATTCAGACGCCGACGGATAGTACGGGTTGACACTGTTGTACCCTCGGACTGCAGGGCAGCTAGAACTTGTTTGGATGTTAGTCCAGGTTCTTTAGCCACCATCCGCACAATCTTTCGTTGAAATCTCTCATGAATTTTTCTTTTCCGTCCACATCTAGGAGGTTAGCCACAGTGCCATGGGCTTTAAACTTCTTGATGACACTGCACACGGTAGACACAGGAACATTCAGGTCTTTGGAGATGGACTTGTAGCCTTGAGATTGCTCATGCTTCCTCACAATTTTGCTTCTCAAGTCCACAGACAGTTCTTTGGTGTTCTTTCTTTTCTCCATGCTCAATGTGGTACACACAAGGACACAGGACAGAGGTTGAGTCAACTTTAATCCATTTCAACTGGCTGCAAGTGTGATTTAGTTATTGCCACCACCTGTTATGTGCCACAGGTAAGTAACAGGTGCTGTTAATTACACAAATTAGAGAAGCATCACATGATTTTCAAAGGGTGCCAATACTTTTGTCCACCCCCTTTTTTATGTTTGGTGTGGAATTATATCCAATTTGGCTTTTTGACAATTCCTTATGTGTTTTTCCATTGAAGACAAATTAAATGAAGATATTTTTACCAAAGCATTTGTGATTGCAATCATTTTCTGGAAGAAATTGAGTATTATTAAATGACAGAATTGCAGGGGTAGGTGTAAAATAAAAAAAACACATACTTACCTGTCCTCGCCACTCTGTACAGTTCCAGTCCCCTTTCCCTTATGTATCGGGGCTCGTCGGGTTAGAAGAGGAAAGGCTGTCTGGATCACTGAAAAAGGGACCAGTGACATCACTGACTTGCATCACCAGTTCCTTACCGGTTACTGCTGGGGCCACTGATTGGTCTCAGTCATGTGAGACCCCTTCTTCCAGCCCAACGAGCCCCAATATGTAAGAAAAAGGGGACAGGGATTGTACAACAGAGTGCCAGGGGCAGGTGAGAATGTATTTTTAGTTTTTCTATCCACACCAGCTGCTCCAGAGTTTTCTGTAATTCATGGACAACCCCTTTAAGTCTCACTATTACTGCTCACTACTACATAGAACAGGGGTAGGCAACCTTTGGCACTCCAGATGTTGTAAAACTACAACTCCCAGCATGCATACTTGCTCTACTGTTCTTGGAACTCCCATGGAAGTGAGTGGAGCATGTTGGGAGTTGTAGTTTCACAGCAGCTGACCTAGAATATATAAGATGAAACCTATTGGAGACAACCATCCAGAACTGTGAAAATGGTCTTCAAGAGAGCTGGACCTCTTATGCAGGAAAGATGATAATATTCATAGAATATCTGGAATTGATAAGACAATTGCAAAAAATCTGATCAATACCAGGGGTTGTTATCTAAAGAAGAGGTCTTTTGTAAGAATGTGTTCCACAAAAATATTGATGAATGGGTCATCAGTATCAGATTGGTAGGGCTACAATACCCATCACCCCCATTGATCAGATGTTGAAACACAGATAATGGAGTAGGAAGCAGGCAGCTCTGTTCTCGGTGTAGTGGCCAGACTTGATACTGCAGATCAGCTCGCATTCAATTGAATGGGAGCTAATCTGCAGTGACTCTGTTCCACCACTACACTGAGAACAGCGCTGTCTGCTTCCTGCTCCATTCTCTGTGCATCAGCTGCTGAGACCAGCAGGTGCAGGGTGTCAGACCCCCTCCATTATTGTGGTACCATTTGTCACAGGCTTTTTGTTTTTGTTGTTTGTTTTTTTTAACTGGAATTTTGTCTGTATAGTTTCATGTATTATCTCTTATGGTTATATTTTTTTGTATTAACCTTCTCCTTATCCTTTTTAGGTCCTCCAAACTGTTTCGAGCATTTTATGTCCCATTTGTATCCAGCTGGCACACAACATACTCCAATTACACTATCCTGAAAGCCCGTCGGCCCAAGCAGATTAGGAAGAAGAATTTAGGATAAGGAAAGAATTTCTACAAAGACAAGAACCTAGTTGGTTTTTGCTGTGGGGTATCCTAACATTGTCATCTTCCAGTTAAAGGGGCCTATCACAGAAGATCTTGTCAGTGTGTCAGAGCCCGGTTACTTGCTGACTCTATAGAACGATTTTACAGTGTGTTCTGCTCAACTCTGCTTTACAGTGACCAATACAAACAAGTTTTACAGAGTTGGGAATTTCAGTATCTTCACCGGGTAATATCAAAGGTGTTTCCTTTCAGGATTCCGATATGTATGATAAATTACATGTATTCCATGATGTGTCCATCTGTTCATATGTATATATTGGCTGAAAATCTGTCCAAGGAGACAGGAGAGCTTCTAGATTTAAGAGTGTGTTCACATATGTCTGACAGTCCCGCAGTTTCCCTTCAGCGTCATTGCACCAGATCAAAGTATTGACTGGAACATTTTTCCTTCGGCATGTTGATGCATCCCACACCGTGCCCCATTTAAGTTTATGGAGTGCCCCATAATGACATCTATTCCCTTTCTACAGTATAGCAGCCAGACCCCCAGTGATCATGAGAATGGGGGTGCAGAAGTGCCCCATGTGCTGAGAGCAGTGGTGCTCATGCATGGCCACCACTCTATTCACCTCTACGGGACTGCTGCAGATCGCCGTTCAGGAAGTCCCATAGAAGTGAATGGAGTGGCAACCATGAATGTGCACCACTGCTCCTGCTATATGTGGCACTTGCAGATCCTCATTCTCTTTATTCACCGGATTAGTTCAGTTTAAGCCTCATTTATCAAACTATTAATAAGACTCTTTGGGGCAGATTTATTAAAACAGTCTAAAAACAAAACTGTTTTTGCTGCCCATACCAACCAATCACAATGCAGCTTTCATTTTGTATTCTGCTGCATTGTGATTGGTTGCTATGGACATCTAAGACTGTTTTGTTTTTACACCATTTTAATGTTATCTATAGCAACCAATTAAAGCTCAGCTTTCATTTTTTAAACTCATCCAGAAAAATGAAAGCTGAGCTCTGATTGGTTGCTATGAACCACAAATGACTTAATGTCTTTTAACCAACTCAGATGAATGAGGCCTGTGGTTTCCATGAAAGTTGCTCTGGTTTTGGACATGAATTCGAAAGAATTTGTGGATTTTGACATTTGTTTTCCAGTGCAGTTTTTGATGACAAATCAGTGGAAAAAAGGACATGTTGCCTTTTTGTGCAGCGCGGATGTCAGGTTCAGAATTGGCACCGAAACCAAAATGAAAAAAAAAAAAAAACTCTATTGAACATATCTTTATAGGGCTGAAAAATACAGAAAGAAATTAACTCCTGAAATCCAGTTTTTGGGGGGTTTTGTGTGTATTTAATTTTCAACTGCATAAAAGACTAAAAAAAAATAAAATAAACACACTTCTAAAACATTTTGAATCAACCGTGAAATACACATCAGAATAAGACCAAGTGTATTTTATGTGCGCTTTTCAGCCCTCTCATTGACTTCATTGGGAAAATCAGCGTCAAACCATCTGTAACAAGGCCCCATGTAGCGGGCAGCAGCAAAAAAGCACTGCGGGAAAAACCACAGCGAAACGCATGGGGGTTTTTTCCCACAGTGCTTTTCACATAAAGTCTGCAGAGGTTTCCTCTGCAGACTTTCTACTTCAATTATACCTATAAGGAAGCTGCTGGTGTTTCCATACGTATAATTGACATGCGGTGATTTCCTAAACCACAATGGTTTTGGAAATTGCAGCATTTCTCGCTGCACGGATTTTTCTGCAGTGTGTGGATGGGATTCACTAGAATCCCATCCACTTTGCAGGGACTGTAAAATGCCCAGGCCAAACCCCGTTTTTATCGCCACGTTGCGCCCCGGTTTTAAAGGAGTTTTCCAGGTCCCCAGCTGATCAGCTGTTTGGAGAGACTTCTGCATTCTGGTGAGCTTTGCAGTTTCTTCAGTATTTACCAAGCACTGAGCCATACATTTTTACAGTGTACAAGTTGTGCTTGGTATCGCAGCTCAGTCTATTTACTTAAATGGGACTGAGCTGCGATCCGGCCGGGTGAACGATAAGCTTGACGCTGTTGCTTCCAACAGCTAATCTATGGGAGTTCTAGGTGTCAAACGCACAGCGATCTTCAATTTATGACCTATCTAAGGATAGATTAGATATATTAGATCCTGAGATAGGTCATCAATTAAAAAGTCTTAGAAAACCCCTTTAATGCTAAATATTGTAGGTATTTTCAAGTAATGCCGCACATATCCCATTGCAGTCAGTGGGAGGCTGTTTGTAGGAGTATTAAGGTGCATAAAATGGATGTTTTACATGCTAAAATAAAACAGTTATTTTTTGTGCGAACATGCTCATTGACAGTGGGAGTTTAGTTTCAGTTCAATACATGTTCATACAACCGAAATATCCTGTCCGTCCACAAGAAGGTCCACTCCACTCTTACCCCTTTCTGTCTTGGTTCTGTATGTCTGTCTTGTGTGTTTCCTGCTCTGAGACCAAAGATTGGGTATGGCGGTGGGGTGTCCCTCATGGCTCCCAGCTGCTGATGGAGGCTCCTTATTGCCCACATTATCATAGACAGATATAACATAGATAGGACTGTATTTACCGGCATAGTATTTCAGTCCACCAACAACGTATGACACAAATGTGTATGGTGTTATATTAGATACATGTACAACACCAGGGTATATTGAGCATGACCAATAATTGAGGATTAAAAAGTGATATTTTGCAAAGCAGCTATTTGTGAACAATTCTGCAATTTTAATTATTGTATTGTACAGAAATTCTGCACTGGAAATTATTGAAACCTCTCAAAAATTAGATTTTTTTTGTTAGATGGATATATGGGGTTGTCCAGGGAGTTTTGTTATTACTTACATGCATATGTGGTTTTTGATGCTAGATCTGATGGAAACCAGCACCGAGCTCTTTCTCTTCTTCCCTCCTTTGCTGTTTTCACAAGTAGTTACCTCTGCTATGAGGGTTGGTCTTACTATAGCCTGCCAGCCCCCTAGGAACAGGTAATATCTGTGAAAACTGGAGAGGGAGGAGGTGGAGCGATCTGGGGGCTGGCTGTTGGTTCTGATTTTATAACTTAGGGTCAGAACCAACCTGGAACATTAGTTCATTAAACTAATCTGCCCAAATCTTGTGGTATTGTAGCAAATGTATTATATGATAGATATAATTTAATACGGTTGGGTCTTCAGAATTATATAATTTGGCACAAGTGAAATGACTTTGATCACAGCTGGCCCATCAATATGATGGACTTGGACAATTGTTACTTGAATAGATTAATTGTACCTATTGTGGTAAGTACTGACTGGTTTACACTTTCTTACACTGAGAAAGATAAGGATCATACTTACAATACGTAAGAATGGTCATACACATACAGTAGCAGTAGGTTGATGATTGAAAAACAAACCATTGTCTTGCTGAAAACTACATACATCAGCAGTACAAGCAAATCTAATAGCTTATCAGACAAAAATGCTTTTCTCTATTCATTAGTTTCTTCCTCCTCCTTAAACTGGCATTCACTTTGAAATTTACTTTAAATCTGACTTGTTCTCTCAAGACTGACTGCAGCCCATAGTGATATCAAATTACACTGGGCAGGGAGGAAGACAGAGAAGAAGTCAGTGAAAGTGGAGGGAGACACACAAACTACAGCAGCTTATATGAAGTTACTTTCTCATCCCAAGTGCTTTATGCACATCACTACAAGTCAGTACTTTTTTAAATATGATCTCCAGGATCCTTCTAAATTAGTGGAAGTTAGGAAAAAGATTCTCCTATTCTTCCTGTGTGCAATGTATGATAGATATAGCAGCTAGTCTCCGCTCATAAGTTCAGGGAAAAACTGAAGGTGAAAGAGGGGAAAACTGCTAAAAAAAATGCAAAATATAATGTGCGCAGAAACAGTGTTAATCCTTGTAGAAACACACTGTGAAAGGTTACTGACCATGTAAGTTTATATAACATTACCATGGGGAAAAACAGTATTTAGTCAGCCACCAATTGTGCAAGTTCTCCCACTTAAAAAGATGAGGCCGGCCTGTAATTGTCATCATAGGTAGACCTCAACTATGAGAGACAAAATGAGAAAACAAATCCAGAAAATCACATTGTCTGATTTTTTAAGAATTTATTTGCAAATTATGGTGGAAAATAAGTATTTGGTCAATAACAAAAGTTCATCTCAATACTTTGTTATATATCCTTTGTTGGCAATGACAGAGGTCAAACGTTTTCTGTAAGTCTTCACAAGGTTGGCACACACTGTTGCTGGTATGTTGGCCCATTCCTCCATGCAGATCTCCTCTAGAGCAGTGATGTTTTGGGGCTGTCGCTGGGCAACACGGACTTTCAACTCCCTCCAAAGGTTTTCTATGGGGTTGAGATCTGGAGACTGGCTAGGCCACTCCAGGACCTTGAAATGCTTCTTACGAAGCCACTTCTTCGTTGCCCTGGCGGTGTGCTTGGGATCATTGTCATGCTGAAAGATCCAGCCATGTTTCATCTTCAATGCCCTTGCTGATGGAAGGAGGTTTGCACTCAAAATCTCACGATACATGGCCCCATTCATTCTTTCATGTACACGGATCAGTCGTCCTGGTCCCTTTGCAGAGAAACAGCCCCAAAGCATGATGTTGCCACCCCCATGCTTCACAGTAGGTATGGTGTTCTTTGGATGCAACTCAGAATTCACTCTCCTCCAAACACGGTGAGTTGTGTTTCTACCAAACAGTTCTACTTTGGTTTCATCTGACCATATGACATTCTCCCAATACCCTTCTGGAACATCCAAATGCTCTCTAGCAAACTTCAGACGGGCCCGGATATGTACTGGCTTAAGCAGGGAGACACGTCTGGCACTGCAGGATCTGAGTCCTTGGCGGCATACTGTGTTACTGACGGTAGCCTTTGTTACGTTAGTCCCAGCTTTCTGCAGGTCAGTCACTAGGTCCCCCCCCGTGTGGTTCTGGGATTTTTGCTCACCATTCTTGTGATCATTTTGACCCCACGGGGTGAGATCTTGCGTGGAGCCCCTGATGGAGGGAGATTATTAGTGGTCTTGTATGTCTTCCATTTTCTAATTATTGCTCCCACAGTTGATTTCTTCGCACCAAGCTGCTTGCCTATTGCAGATTCAGTCTTCCCAGCCTGGTGCAGGTCTACAATTTTGTTTCTGGTGTCCTTCCACAGCTCTTTGGTCTTCACCATAGTGGAGTTTGGAGTGATGACAATTACAGTCCGGCCTCATCTTTTTAAGTGGGAGAACTTGCACAATTGGTAGCTGACTAAATACTTTTTTCCCTACTGTCATATATATATATATCTGTGTGTTTAGGCACCTTAGGTGTTTGCGAACCTGCGGATATTACCAGCTGTCAATGAGGTATCTTCCCGTTTATGACCATCTTATATACTGAACTGAAGAACCAGATCCATCCTTAAGGTGTTCAGTCATTCCTATCCTGTCTGTTTTTCCTTGTAATTTTTTTTTAATAAATGTTATAAATCGCATCTCTGTGATTCTGATGGATTCTTTAGTTTTCTTGACTTTGCAGTTGCTTTAGACTTATCAATACCAGGTATGCATGAATGATAAACTTCACGGATATGTTATTGACCTATTAACTCTTAACAGCCTATACACATTGCAAAAATGACTAATTCCAGAAAGTTGTGAAGTCAAATAGCTGCAGATCCCAAAGAGCCACATTACCATTGTACTTTTAAAACTTGTTTGACATCTAAGATTTGAGCCGTCTTGGGAGGCTTGTGGAGGTCAGTTGATACACATCTTCCCCGTCCTCTTAAAAATCCAGCTGGCGCCTAGGTTTGGCTGGCGGGCTTGTGGATTTTGCATTGTTTTGTCTGTTCCCGGATTTATTTTAAACAGTGGCTTGATAAATAATGTGGACAAGGACAAAACTGCTAATTGTAATCAAATGTGCTTTCATTTTCTACATTACAAAGACTATTAGAAGCCACCACCAGGATTACAGCCTAGTCTGTAACAATGACTTATTCTCTGGTTTCCCATTTGCTATACAATAGGCTGATTTCAATGTACAAAGGCAAAGAGTGAAAATACTGGAGTTTTTTTTTTTTTTATCTATAGTATTACCCTAATGTCTAGTACCCATCCTCTCATGGTTGCATGTATAGGAGGCCATGGCTTCTACTAGCTTGTATCATGGTAGGTGTCGTGTGATGATTGTCATGTACACTGTGCACAGGTAAAATAAAAGTAAAGCTAGGTTCACACTAGCGTTCGAGCATCTCAGTCTCAGATTCTGCTTAAAATTGGCGGAGAGAAAAGTCCTGCAAGGCGGAAACCCCACTGACTTCCTTATAGTCTATGTGCAACTGCTTTTTAAGTGGATAGGATTCGGAAACCCGAACGCTAGTATGAACTTCACGAAAATCTCATTTTCTCTAATTTAACAAAAAAGAAGAGTTCCTTCATGAAGATTTTTGAGGTCCTTAATTTTTCCTTTACGCTCTGGATTAATAAATTATTTAGGTGGTGAAGTTCGCATGTATCAAATACAAAATGAAAACTTTAAGGCTGTAGACACGTGTGGTGAGTTTGCCATGGGTTAGCCACTACAATTTACAGTTTCAGTATTCCATGGCATACTCATGGCCCTGTGTGTACTAGAGGTGTTTCCACAGACACTTATCCCCAAATTACTTGATAGGGGATAAGGTTATGATGTCTGGGGATAAAACCACCGCCCGCCCCAGTAGTCATGACTGAGGTCTTGAAACCACAAGCTTGACGTTTGCAGAGCATATCGGGCAGCAAAACTAACTGCACTGTTTGCTCGGGAATGTTGTGGGGTAGAGAAAAAAAATTTCAACTGTGTCAGAATCCTATTAAAGCATGAAAAGAACTTGTACAGGTGGTGAAAGGTCCTCTTAAAGTGCTATGCACTACAGCATAGGTCCCCAACCTTTAAAATTATAAAAATCGCAAACATTTACAGCTATTTTCCTGTAATTATTCTAATGGTATTATGTATCAAGTTGGAACTTCTAATAGGGTTGAATACATATTCAATATTGGCAGTAATTGTCATATTGTAACCAGTGCTTATGGCTATAACTCAGGGCTCCCATGGCAATCCACACAGATGGGATTCATGAGCTACTGGTTAGGGACCACTGCCCTATTGTGATGTCACAATGTCCCTTTGCGATGTCACTTTGTGATGTCAAAATGTCCCATCATAATGTCACAGTTAACCATTATGACATAAAAATGAGCCATTGTGATGCCACAATGCCCCTTTGTGGTGTCACAGTTAATCATTGTTATTCATTGGAAGAGAAGTTGGACAGCACTGAAAGTCACAAGGCCTCTTTGTGATGTCAAAGTACCTCATTATGAGATCACAATTTCCCTTTGTAATGTCATAGTAAACCATTGTGATGTCTCATTCCCACATTGTGAAATCACAATGACTGATGTGATGTCACAGTGCCCCATTGTATTGTTAACCTATGTGATGTCACAAGGCCCCTTTGTGTCAATAATAGGAAAGTGGAGAGAGCGCTTTCTAGCATGATACTGCTGCAGTAGTATACAATAGTAATAGATTAGACTCTCATCCAGTCAATGTATGAACACAGGTATAATACAATTGCAGTGATGTCTTGGGTTTTCAACAAGTGGTACAAACTGCTGATCCCACCTCCCCGCGGGACCAATGACAATCACTCAACATAATGTGGAAAAGGAGACCAAAGGTAAGAAGCTTAGAGGGGCACTGTATGTATAAATTACTAAAACAATTTATTGTAAAATATAATAACATACAGTGCAACGCGTTTTATGACCATCTCACTTTATCAGGCACTATCATAGGATACAAATGAGAAAATATATATAATATATATTCCCTTTTTATTAACAACCTTTTGGCTACTATTTCCTTTATTCCACCAAGTGTATGGCTAATAATGTCCTCCCAGTAGCCCCCAGGTACCTAATAATGTCCCCTAATGATGCAGATGGAGTTAAAAGGGGAAGTGCAGCCATTACCCCACCGGATTGTCTCGACACCAATCAGAGTTGAACAAAGTCAGAGCTCAGTAATGGATAGGAGAGTCACCTCCTGAGATAAGGGATCGTTAAAAAATATCAAAATCTTTATTAGTATTAGTTAAAAAGATCCAATCAAACAACATTTATAGGAGCTCCATGAACAAGCCAAAACAATAACAAAGAAACTGGCCAAACTATAAAAATAGCATTAATTTGAATGGGTTTTTAAAGCAATGCACGGGTGTCCGATTGCACTCTCTGCGCTGTAAATCCAATTTTTTTGTTGGAAACAAAGTCGGACATGCAGGACTTTGTATCCGACGAAATAAAATGGCTTCGCGGCGCATAGGTTGCAATCGGACACCTGCGCATTGCTTTAAAAACCCATTCGAATGAATGGGTTTTTAAAGCAATGCGTCGCTAACCTGTCGCTATCCGGTGCCTATCCAGTTTCCCGAGATTTTTACTCGGATTGGCAGTGGACTCAAGCGCAAGTGTGAACCCACCCTTACATAGTATGGTTGAAAATAGACAAATATCCATCAAGTTCAACAAGGGGATGGGAAAGGGCATGACTGAAGGAAATAAGTGTTCTATATATTTCCATAGGCATCAATGCTATTTTGCTCTAAAAGGGCAACTAATGCTTTTTTGAAACTGTCAGCTCTTGCTACCGTGACCAGATCCTGGGGTAAACTATTCCACAGTCCTTACAGAGAAGAAGCCTTGTCGTCTCTGGAGATTAAACCCGGCGGAGACAATGCTAGGACCTTTGCAGGGTGGCTCCCACACAACAAGAGCCCTCTTGTTCCCTTGACAGCCAGGATCCTACTGATGGCTTCCAGACTTGTCATTCCATTATAGCTATTGAGACTGGTCATAGGTTAACATAAACAAATTATACATCCCTGTGTCCGAAAATGCCCCCAGCTGAAAAAAAAATTAAAACACACCAAAATGCTGTTTTTTTTTCACTGTTTTGCTTCCCATAAAAAGTGATCAAAACATCAGACATTCCCCAAAGTGGTATTACTAAAAGTATATCTGACCCCACAAAAAAAATACGCCTTCTGCATCCCCATACACTGAAATATACAAAAGTTAAGGATGTTAGCAATAGTGACTCCAAGAAAAATTATTTCTTTTTTTTTCAAAGTTTTGGATTTTTTTTTTTAAGCGGTTAAAACAATATAAATTTGGTTCCCCGGAATCGGACTAACCCAAAAAATACAGGTGACATGTCATTTTGGCTGCACAGTGAACACCGTAAAACAAAGCCTGTAAGAAAGTCGCACAAATGCAGTTTTTCTCCAATTCCACCCCATTTTAATTTTTTTTCCAGCTTCCCAGTACATTGTACAGAATAATAAATGGTACCAATACGAAGTACAATTTGTCCCACAAGCATTAAGCTCTCATATGGCTCTGTGAATGGAAAACGAACAAAGTTATGGGGTTTGGAAGGCTGGGAGTCAAAAACGAAAATTGAAATATGCTTGCTGCAGGAAGGGGTTAAACCTTTTTTTTTCTCCAGATGGAGGGAGCGCCCCCTTGTCTTATGAGGGGATTTTACATGGAACAGCTTTTCCTATATTTCTTGTATGGGCCATTTATATAGGTTTATCATGTTTCCCCTTAAACGCCTCTTCTCAAGACTAAACATTTTTAACTCATTTAGTCTCTCCTCATAACTGAGGTCATCCATGTCCCTTATCAGTTTTGTGCACATCCATTGAACCTTTTCAGACTCTAGAACATCCTTTCTATGTACTAGTGCCCAGAACTGAACTACATATTCCAGATGGGGCCGCACCAATGACTTATATAGTGGTAATATTACATCCCTGTCCCACCAGTCCATACCCCTTTTAGTACATGAGTTGTGCAATAGGGTTTCTCCCATCCTGCATAGACATACCGTTACTCAGGGGGTCATTTATATATATAGTTGTGTTTCCGTTTCTGTAGCCCTTAACCAACACCATGTGGGAACCCCGTGACTTTATTGGAGCCATGTTTAAGCACTTTCTGTGTGGTTTTCATTACTTGTCTGTGTCAGGATGTGATATTTTTGTGGTTTTGCTGCAATAATGTTATTTTGGATACAATGAAGGTGCAATCTTGTATACATGTGTTCTTAAACTTTTATTGACAGCACCAGAATTGGAGTGGTGAAATAACTCCCATGCAATGGATGAATAAATACTCCTTTTGCTAGTTATTACAGTACCCAGAAGAAGGGGGGGGGGCATTTTTGTACAAATGGCCACAGAAGCATGCAAGATGAACCATATCTAAAGACCTCACATGGCAAAGCTTCTGTGTGACAACACCTCTAATACATCACTCACTGGAGCTTGGCACAATGTTATCAATTGTACGACCCAATAGACGTCTATAAGTGTCATATCACAGCTCTGATCAAGAAATTGGGTGAGATTTACAAAACTGCCAATCACAGCTCAGATTTCATTTTCATAGTGCTTTTGGGAAATGAAAGCTGAGCTATGATTGGTTGCTATTGGAAATACAGTTTTTCTTTTGGACAGTTTTGTAAAACTGTCCCCTTGTATGGCTTGGATGACTTTTTGGGAACTCTTCATATGATGAAATTTTAGTTGTTGAAAATTTTTTAAAGGACAATACACCTACCTTTAAGTGCCTAGGACCCACTAGATAAAAAAAAAAAAAAAAAAAAAAAAAAGACCTGATACCAGATGACAAATTGCTAAAACGGAGCTGACAAACCTATCCTTAGAACAGGTCATCAATATAAGAACTCCCACCAATCAGCTGTTTGAAGAGACGACAGAATTGGCAAGTATCATTCTATTTAGGTTAGTGGTCAGACTGCAAATTGCAGATTATAGTACTTTTCATTAAATATAGATAGTGACATGGAAAATGTAAAAAAAAAAAAAAAAAAATATAGGTAATTTCCAGGAGACACATTCCTTTTAAGATGCTGTATACTGCCTCTCTGTATGTAATGCAGTGAGTGTACTGTGCAGTGTGCCCCTCATACAGGGGGTGGGGTGCCAGGGACCGATCCTGGCTCAGAAGATTCCCCCGTGGGCCAGTTTGAATGTGACAGGAAGTCACTTTTTTACTTTTTGCAATACTTGAAAAAAATAGACTATAAAGTCACCCATGTGTTGCTGATTGAATCCAGTAATGAAGTGGTTAATTATCTGCGCTTCCTCCAACCCTGGAGTTGTGAGAAGCCTCTATTGCGCATTCATCCAGGAAAAGCATGTAAAGCGTGTGTGTAATAATTAGATTCACACCTCAGACATCATCTTGCCCTTGTCATTGCCTTCTTATTTATTTCATTATTTATGTAGACAATCGCGCTGACGGTTTGTTCCCGCGTTTGGACGGTAATGACTGCCATAAGCTCAATAATTAGAGTACAATGACAGCTAAACTAAATTATACACTTACAACAATAGGGTTACACAGGCTTTGCTGGAGGAAAAGGTTGTACAAGGACATCTGCGCTAACAATCTGGGCTTCTAAGCACAGGCTGTTACAATGACAGCTTTGTATCCATTTAATATAAAGCGGACGGAACTGGAAATAGTTTACGTTGTGTGTGATAGATTAATACAAGATGTAGAACACATATACACAATCGCGCCTTCTGTACATTGCTTTTTAAAGGCAAATTTGAGATGCTTTATTGTATCTATAAGGTTCACTTTAAACCCCCTTTCTAGAATATACAGAAAAATTCCTTAAGGCTAAGACTGGATTCACACTTGTGTTGCAGTCTCCGATGCAGAATACGTTTAAAATCGGCGGAAAGAAAAGTCCTGCAAGGAGGATTTTCTCTCCGCCAGTTTCAGTATAAAACTGGCGGAATTCAGGTGGACTAGTGTGATGCCAATTTAAGGCTCCACATTGCGGAAAAGCTGCCTTTGTTGCAGAGTTTGCTGCGTTTTTTTGATCCACAGTCAGGATTGAATGTAGCAGAAAGGAGACATATACAGGTAAGTGCTTCCTATATCCAGTATGTCTCAATCCTTTTGAAGCTATACCTGGCTTTGTCTCAAAAAACTGCACCAAAATCTGCTACAAAAAAGCAGCTTCTCTGAAATGGAGGGCCTTAGGCTAAATAACAATTTCAAACAAGGTCATGAATGGGATCTCCACAGGGCTGTTTTAACCCATTGGTGGGCCCAGTGCAAAGGTTTCATAAATGGGCTCCCCCATCACCACCCCTTATAAGTACCTGACCCGCACAAATTATAAGGCCTCGTGACCGGCTCCCGCATGGTATAATGCCCCTTAGTGGCCCTCATACAGTATAATGCCTACTTAGTGGTCCGATACAATATCATGCCCCTCAGTGGCCCATCACACTATTAAATGCCCCTGCAGAGGCATCAAACATTAAACAGGTCCCCCCAAGTGGCCCCTCATACATTAACTTGTCCCTCCCTAGTGGCCCCTCAGACATTAAATTATAATGTCCCCCTCCAGGTTGCCCCCACAGTATAATGTCCCTTTTCCAGGTTGCCCCCACACTATAATGTCCCTTTTCCAGGTTGCCCCCACACTATAATGTCCCCTTTCCAGTTTGCCCCCCACAGTATAATGTCCCCCTTCCAGGTTGCACCACCATTGTACTGTATAATGTCCCCTTTCCAGGTTGGCCCCCTCCACAGTATAATTTCCCCTTTCCAGAGAGCGGTACAGTACATGTAGTACAGGTAGATGGGAGAGCGGTACAGTACATGTAGTACAGGTCGAGGGCACAAGTACAATAATAAATATAGTATAGGTAAATGGCAGAGCAGAACAGGACATGTAGCACAAGTAGAGAGGAGAGCAGTATGGTACATGTAATACAGATAGCATAGCAGTACAGTGTATTACATATAGTACAGGTAGCAAGGAGAGCAGTATGGTACATGTAATACAGATAGATAGCATAGCAGTACAGTACAGTACGTGTAGTACAGGTAGATAACAGAGCAGATCAGGACATGTAATATGGGTAGAGAACTGTACAGTACATGTAGCACAGGTAGAAAGGAGAGTAGTATGGCACATGAAGCACAGGTAGAGAGGAGAGTAGTATGGCACATGTAGCACAGGTAGAGAGGAGAGTAGTATGGCACATGTAGCACAGGTAGAGAGGAGAGTAGTATGGCACATGTAGCACAGGTAGAGAGGAGAGTAGTATGGCACATGTAGCACAGGTAGAGAGGAGAGTAGTATGGCACATGTAGCACAGGTAGAGAGAAGAGTAGTATGGTACATGTAGCACAGGTAGAGAGGACAGTAGTATGGTACATGTAGCACAGGTAGAGAGGAGAGTAGTATGGCACATGTAGCACAGGTAGAGAGGAGAGTAGTATGGCACATGTAGCACAGGTAGAGAGGAGAGTAGTATGGCACATGTAGCACAGCTACAGAGGACAGTAGTATGGCACATGTAGCACAGCTACAGAGGACAGTAGTATGGCACATGTAGCACAGCTACAGAGGACAGTAGTATGGCACATGTAGCACAGGTAGAGAGGAGAGTAGTATGGCACATGTAGCACAGGTAGAGAGGACAGTAGTATTGTACATGTAGCACAGCTACAGAGGACAGTAGTATGGTACATGTAGTACAGGTAGAGAGGAGAGTAGTATGGCACATGTAGCACAGGTAGAGAGGACAGTAGTATGGTACATGTAGCACAGGTAGAGAGGACAGTAGTATGGTACATGTAGCACAGGTAGAGAGGAGAGTAGTATGGCACATGTAGCACAGGTAGAGAGGAGAGTAGTATGGCACATGTAGCACAGGTAGAGAGGAGAGTAGTATGGCACATGTAGCACAGGTAGAGAGGAGAGTAGTATGGCACATGTAGCACAGGTAGAGAGGAGAGTAGTATGGCACATGTAGCACAGGTAGAGAGAAGAGTAGTAGGGTACATGTAGCACAGGTAGAGAGGACAGTAGTATGGTACATGTAGCACAGGTAGAGAGGAGAGTAGTATGGTACATGTAGTACAGATAGAGAGGACAGTAGTATGGCACATGTAGCATAGGTAGAGAGGACAGTAGTATGGCACATGTAGCACAGGTAGAGAGGAGAGTAGTATGGCACATGTAGCACAGGTAGAGAGGAGAGTAGTATGGCACATGTAGCACAGGTACAGAGGACAGTAGTATGGTACATGTAGCACAGCTACAGAGGACAGTAGTATGGCACATGTAGCACAGCTACAGAGGACAGTA
The DNA here is from genome assembly GCA_947044405.1 of Leptodactylus fallax. Classification (NCBI taxonomy): domain Eukaryota; kingdom Metazoa; phylum Chordata; class Amphibia; order Anura; family Leptodactylidae; genus Leptodactylus; species Leptodactylus fallax. The sequence goes on along the minus strand of CAMRHE010000280.1, from coordinate 1,327,151 downwards.
GTATGGCACATGTAGCACAGGTAGAGAGGAGAGTAGTATGGCACATGTAGCACAGCTACAGAGGACAGTAGTATGGTACATGTAGCACAGGTAGAGAGGAGAGTAGTATGGCACATGTAGCACAGGTAGAGAGGACAGTAGTATGGTACATGTAGCACAGGTAGAGAGGAGAGTAGTATGGTACATGTAGCACAGGTAGAGAGGACAGTAGTATGGCACATGTAGCACAGGTAGAGAGGACAGTAGTATGGCACATGTAGCACAGGTAGAGAGGAGAGTAGTATGGCACATGTAGCACAGGTAGAGAGGAGAGTAGTATGGCACATGTAGCACAGCTACAGAGGACAGTAGTATGGCACATGTAGCACAGCTACAGAGGACAGTAGTATGGCACATGTAGCACAGCTACAGAGGACAGTAGTATGGCACATGTAGCACAGGTAGAGAGGAGAGTAGTATGGCACATGTAGCACAGCTACAGAGGACAGTAGTATGGCACATGTAGCACAGGTAGAGAGGACAGTAGTATTGTACATGTAGCACAGCTACAGAGGACAGTAGTATGGTACATGTAGTACAGGTAGAGAGGAGAGTAGTATGGCACATGTAGCACAGGTAGAGAGGACAGTAGTATGGTACATGTAGCACAGGTAGAGAGGAGAGTAGTATGGTACATGTAGTACAGGTACATTGCACAGCAGTACAGTATATTTAGTACAGGTAAAGAACAGTACAGGGTATATAGTGCAGTTACATAGCAGAGCAAAACAGGATATGTAGCAGAAGTAGATAGCAGTGTAGAACATATATTACAGTTACAGTGCAATACACAGTGCCACTGTATAGGAAAGCATAAAAGAAAATTGCAAGGAGTAAAGCATGAGAATTTCTTCATATTTGCACTGTGTTAGTAACTAATAAGTTCTTTATTCATGGATTGTGTCGCCATACGGAACCACTAAGTGACTTTTGTATAGTGAATGAGATGTATGAAATTACATTGATAGACTTGATGTCAGTGTACAGACTATGGCATAAATAATAATATGACTTCAGTGCCCGTGTGCATTGGCCTGTGGAGCTGCTAATGGTAACTCATCTGTCATTGTCGTCGGCCACAGCTGTGTCTTCATTCTACAGTCACCCCGGATAGACACTGAATCGCTGCAGAGAGATGTCTGCTGCCTGACGTCTACAGTCTACATCTTATGTGTTTATAGACTCTGCAGGTTCATGAAATTACCCCATTAGCCAAATGGTCAACTTTACAGAAACAGGAACCTAGCACCAGTACGTCATAAAATTTCAGTTTATATGCAGGTGTTGTCTATATAAAAAGTTGAGTAACCCTGTAAATATATTATTTACACTGATTATGAGTTATGTGTGTACAGTCATGGCCAAAAGTTTTGAGAATGACACAAATATTATATTTTCACAAGATCTGCTGCCCTCTGGTTTTTATGTGTGTTTGTCAGATGTTTTTATCACATACAGAAATATAATTGCATTCATATTATGAGTAACAGAAGCTTATATTGACAGTTAGAATGAGTTAATGCAGCAAGTCAATATTTGCAGTGTTGACCCTTCTTCTTCAGGACCTCTGCAATTCTCCCTGGCATGCTCTCAATCAACTTCTGGACCAAATCCTGACTGATAGCAGTCCATTCTTGCAGAATCAATGCTTTAATTTTGTCTGAATTTGTTGGTTTTTGTTTGTCCACCCGTCTCTTGATGATTGACCACAAGTTCTCAATGGGATTAAGATCTGGGGAGTTTCCAGGCCATGGACCCAAAATCTCTATGTTTTGTTCCCTGAGCCATTTAGTTATCACCTTTGCTTTATGGCAAGGTGCTCCATCATGCTGGAAAAGGCATTGTTGAGCGCCAAACTGCTCTTGGACGGTTGGGAGAAGTTGCTCTTGGAGGACATTCTGGTACCATTCTTTATTCATGGCTGTGTTTTTAGGCAAGACTGTGAGAGAGCCGATTCCCTTGGCTGAGAAGCAATCCCACACATGAATGGTTTCAGGATGCTTTACAGTTGGCATGAGACAAGACTGGTGGTAGCGCTCACCTCTTCTTCTCCGAATAAGCTGTTTTCCAGATGTTCCAAACAATCGAAAAGGGGATTCATCAGAGAAAATGACTTTACCCCAGTCCTCAGCAGTCCACTCCCTGTACCTTTTGCAGAATATCAGTCTGTCCCTGATGTTTTTTCTGGAGAGAAGTGGCTTCTTTGCTGCCCTCCTTGAGACCAGGCCTTGCTCCAAGAGTCTCCACCTCACAGTGCGTGCAGATGCACTCACACCTGCCTGCTGCCATTCCTCAGCAAGCTCTGCACTGCTGGTAGCCCGATCCCGCAGCTGAAACACTTTTAAGAGACGGTCCTGCCGCTTGCTGGTCTTTCTTGGGCGCCCTGGAGCCTTTTTGGCACCAATGGAACCTCTCTCCTTGAAGTTCTTGATGATGCGATAGATTGTTGACTGAGGTGCAATCTTTCTAGCTGCAATACTCTTCCCAGTTAGGCCATTTTTGTGCAGTGCAATGATGACTGCACGTGTTTCTTTAGAGATAACCATGGTTAACAGAAGAGAAACAATGATGGCAAGCACCAGCCTCCTTTTAAAGTGTCCAGTGGTGTCATTCTTACTTAATCATGACAGATTGATCTCCAGCCCTGTCCTCATCAACACCCACACCTGTGTTAATGGAGCAATCACTGAAACGATGTTAGGTGGTCCTTTTAAGGCAGGGCTGCAATGATGTTGAAATGTGTTTTGGGGGATAAAGTTCATTTTCTAGGCAAATATTGACTTTGCAAGTAATTGCTGTTAAGCTGATCACTCTTTATAACATTCTGGAGTATATGCAAATTGCCATTAGAAAAACTGAAGCAGTAGACTTTGCAAAAATTAATATTTGTATCATTCTCAAAACTTTTGGCCATGACTGTATAGTCCAGAGCTGAATTCATAATTCTGCTGGTGGATTTGAAGACTTCACTGCAGACAGATTCCTAAGGCTGGGTTCACAAAGAGGAATCTGGAGCTGATTTTAAAGCAGATTATGCTAATTTAAAAATAAAACAAACAAAATAGGCGTTATGCTTAATCTTCCTGCAGATTCTATGGCAGGGACACACTAATGATTAGCTCCATTGTATCTGAGGCTAATCAGCACGCAAAAAACGTGACAGAAAGCACACGGCCGAAAAGTGGAGCAAAAATCGGAGGATCCTAAAATTCCTCTTCACTTTTCATTGTGTGAACAGCTTATCTGAGCTCATCCGGTTATTGTACAGTGCCTGCTATAAATGTAATAGGTAGGGATGTTAAGGTGAAGAATGTTGGTTGTCCATTCCTGTAGGGAAATATTGCAGCACATACGGACACACAGGCAGGCAAAAAGTAGACTCAACGATGAGGCACAGGCTTAACCCCTTCCTGACATCCACCGTAATAGTACAACTGATGTCGAGTATTTAAATATAGGGGCCGCTCAGGAGCTGAACACCCACCAGGTCTCTGTAGAGTAGAGACCCGGCGCGAATGTCCACGATAATTAAAGCTCTTGGCGTCTCGATCAAAGCTTACCAAGGCACCATTTTTCCAACAGCGCATTTTGGGTAGGATCCCTATTGAATGTTCCCAGGCTTGTCTGGCATTCATTTGTATGTAGCCCGTCATACAAATTCCAGTAATGCATTGCATTAGTGATCAGACCCCCTGGGGTTAAAGACTCCTAGGTGGTCTAATAAATAAAGTATAAAAAAATAAAAGCTGTCATGCTCTATCTTTGTCCGTTTTCACAGGTACACGACCCAATAGAAATCAATGAATATTTTATTGAAATCCATTTTACATATGTTAAAAATGGACCAGTGGGTTGGGTTGAAAAAGAAAGACCAATGTAATCTCTTGGGGAACCCGAACAACGGAGAGGCGGCCTTTATTGATTATAACAGGAGTACGTTGGGTGTCTGTTATTTCTAAACTGAAACTGGCAGAGGAAAAAGTCCTCAGTGCAGGACTTTTTCCTCCACCGATTTTCGGTGGACAATGTGATGGAGGCTCCATTGCAGATGTAAACGTAGCCTGACATTAGGTCATAAAAAAACCCCCCCAAAAAAAAACAACAAAAAAAAAAAAAACCACACGTATGCAAAACGTCATTAGATCTGTCAAAAATGTTACTGTTTTGTGCATAAGCCCTTAAAGAGGTTGCACATGCACTTTTTTTATTCTAAATATGCTGGGGAAAGTGAAAAAAAAAAAAAAAAAAAAGTCATACTCACCTGTTCCTGATGCTCCCGAGTCCACCCAGTGCGGTCCAGTCCTGCTGCTCTGGTGTCTTCTCAAAGTGAAACTGCTCAATGGCTGCGACGTCCCGGATCCCTTCTGTTGAAGCCGCTGATTGGCCTCAGAGGTCCACGTGGGGGGGATTTCCGCCGGAAGATAACAACGGACCAAGAGGACCAGTCCACGCTGGAAGGCATCGGAGCACCCAGGAAAGGTGAGTATGAATTTTTATTTTTTTCACTGCCCCCGGCTGATTTAAAAAATAAATTATTTGTCTTTTTTTTTGCCTGGACAACCCCTTTAAGCTATGTTCACATGACAGTGAATAATGGCCGTTTGATGTCCAGATTTCTAACGGACGTCACATGGTAGCATTAAATTCAGTATCTGTGAATGGGAGATATAGCGATTCACATGACCATTATTTTGTTGGTCTGTTGTCATGCACCGTCAAAATACTGGTCATGTCCTATTTTTGTCCGTTTTCACTAATACCTCCATACACTAATGTATGGGGTATCTTTGAAAATGACTGCCCCTCAGGTGCAAGACAATCATGATAAATGGATGTTTTTCACGGCCGTTGTACACCTTGGCCATCTGAATGTAGCTTTACTGTAGATTTCCCAACTACATCTGCTGTAAGTTTGTTCCAAGCCTCAACCACTCTCTCAGTTAAAGGGGTTGTCCAGGCAAAAATGGACAACCCCTTTAATTTTTAACTCAGCTGGGGCAGTGAAAAATAAAAAAATCATACTCACCTTTCCCTGATGCTCCGCTGCCTCCCAGTGCAGTCCGGTCTTCTCGGTCCAGTGTTGACGTGTGGCGGAACTCAACGGCTTCATTGGAACTCAGGAAGAGACCCGTGAGAAGACGCTGAAGCAGAAGGACTGGACCGCGCTGGGAGGACAATGGAGCTGAAGGACCGGACCGCGCTGGGAGGACAATGGAGCTGAAGGACCAGACCACTGGGAGGACAACGGAGTAAAAAGGATCAGACCGCACTGGGAGGACACCGAAGCAGAAGGACCAGACTGTGCTGGGAGTACATCGGAGCATCGGTATTTTCCATTACTTTTTGGGTATATATTGAACAAGTTATCCAAATATTAGTAAAAACAAATCTGTGTCTAAAGATGTAGTACACACAAAGAAGTTCTCACATCCTTTCCTTCATTCCCCTTTACACAATTTGCATGGTATGGGGCTCCAATGAACCAGAGTGTGAGAAAGGCTTCTATCCAGGTGTGATAAGTAAAAGCTGTTTTATAGGTTTCTCCCATCTCACTTAGCAGTGTTTGTCTTGCCATTGATATTACATTAAATGTGACTGTAATTGGAGTAAAATGTGACCAGACTTTCCATTCATTTCTGTGATCTCCTGATAAGAAGACATTATCTCTCTGTCAGCAGAGTAACCGAGCCAAGTGGCCACATGTGCGGATGAGCGGCAGTGACAAGAGGAGAGTTAATTCTGACAGTCATTGTCAGCCATTAACAGCTGCATATTGTGCTCATTTTGCACTTTCGCTAAAAACTGGTTGCATTGTCAGATCTGAATTGGGTTCAATTTTGTAGTGAAGGAAAGCTTAATTGTCTTAGCCGTCTGACCGGGGAAAATTTCACACATCTGAAGTCTGTTTGCAAACAGGCTCTGTGGCTGGTGGATTGCAGAGCAAGAGGTTACCACATATATGCTTAGCAGGATCTGATTCTTCAATCCATTCTCGACACATTTATTTTGAAGCCTTGCTGCTGTTTATTGCTCTAGCACAATGGTTGGTATTTCTTTGTCCTTCTTGACTTCATCTGTCACACCCCCACCTTGGGGCATCATGCCATAATCTATCCCCTGCAATCATGTGTCCCCTGTCCTCTGTTTCCCTGCTCAGAACCTCCATGACTGGCATCCTACTATCTGCCGAGCCCTCATGCTGACAGCTCCTCTCACATGAGTAACCTGCCACCACCCCACCAGGTGGCACCTGCCGTATCACCATTGGTGGAGGAAGGTGTGTTCACCTGTAGAGATGCATAAAGTGTTCGGAATTTTTGCTATCTTTTCTGGTTGCCTGTATTTCAGTTTACGTTGCCACTAAACTATTAAAGGGGTTGTCTGGGATAAATTGAGCTCTCTAATCTAAGCTAAACACAACCTCCCTCCCCCCCGGCCTACCTTCTAAATTACTTAGTGAACCAAAAATCTATATTTACCTAAATCGCCGGGGTGGTCATGTAACCGCCCCAGGCACATTTTCAGATTTTCCAGTGATGTTCCATTTTCCCGTTTCCAGAAATACTAACCCACCCACCCCATCATACTTACCTGTCTTCTAGGCAGGACCTTCTTGCATGGAACATCACTTCCTTCTGGGCCGGAGTGCCCAGAAAGAAGTGACATCCCATGCCCAGAAGGTCTTGCCCGGAAGACAGGTAAGTATGATGGGGGGGGGGGTTAAGTTAGTTAGGAAGGGCTAGTACTGGCCAGGCTAGCTAGGGAAACAGAGAGGTGGTGTGAATGAGAAAGGGATGGGGAGCGAGTGAGAAAGGGAGGAGGAGGAAGGGAGAGAGGGAGGTGGTGTGAGTCAGCTTTGAGTGGCCCAAGGCATCATGGTACTTGTAGCAAAACACAACAAGAATCTACCCATGTAAACAAATGCAGAAGAGGCCAGAAGCTCACAGAGAAACCCAGAAATTGCTCAAAACACTGCTAAAGGTATTTGGTTGCACTTATTAACCTATTAATAGCTCTAACAGACCTTTTCTGAAAAATTATTTTTTTGCCCAGAAAACCCCGTTAAGCATAGTTGGTTGTGCCCTTGTCCATCAATTCCTGAATGTCACACATGCATAAGTGCATAGAAGAAGGTAAATGGAAAAAAAACAGGTATCCAGGGGCGCTACTGTAGAAAACGATTAAACCAACTTATTGATAGTATAAAAACAGACACTATGAATAAAAGGGACATGGCAATGCGTTTTGGGGGACTCCTCTTTCTCAAGCCTATACCAAACCTGTTCCTGGAGTGGTGATATCTGTTTTGAGCTGGTTCTACCCTCCAGTTCTAGGTGACCTTTTCTCCACTCCTGATGTTATATATGACCTACCCCCACAGGCGCCTGTTTGTTTCTTCTTTGCAATGTGCACAAATGCTGACTCAGCTTTTACCCAAAACTTCTAGTGCCTGAGCAATAGGTCCACTTGGTCCAGTGCTCTGCTAAGGTATAAGCAGTCCGTGATTCATTGGTTTTCATTGAGCCTGTCTTCTGAGCTCTATTGTGTACTGCCTGTCCAGATCTCCTGCCTAACTACTTTATTGCCACTTCACCTGCCCTGACTTCTGCCAATGTAACTATAAACTATGCCTGCCAGCTAGGTACAGTGTAGTCGTGTCATCGGCTCAGTTTATGTCTAGACTTTTTGAAGGCTTTGGTTACTGAACCACATAAAATGTTGGTACATAAAATGAGAATACTGGGACTAGGGGAAAATATATGTAACTGAGTTAACAACCGGCTCACAGATAGGAAACAGAGGTTGGTTATTAATGGTATATACTTGGATTGGGTCACAGTCACCAGTGGGGTGCCACAGGGGTCAGTATTGGGTCCCCTTCTTTTCATTATGTTTATTAATGACCCGGTATAGATTTTACAGAGTAGAAACTCAATATCTGCAGATGATACTAAGCTCTGTAAAGTAGTCACCTCAGAATGATAAAGGCTAGTGCAATATTACAGAGGGATATGGGAAGCTGGAAGCCTTGGCATTGAAATAGAAAATGAAGTTTAATGTGGGTAAATGTAAGATGTGTCAAATATATTGAAAGGAATACTGTATGCCTCTTAATACATTTGGTGCATCCCACTTCAGCACTTCTGTTATTAAAGGGGTTGTCCGAGATAAATTGATATTGCTAATCTGCGCAGGCACTCCGGCTCTATTGTGCAGGCATGGGCGGCCGGCAGATGTTAAGAAGAGGAGGTGCTGGCTGCCCAGAAGAAATGATGTCCCATGCCCAGATGGTCTGGCCAGAAGACAGTAAGTATGATGGGGTGGGGGAAGTTGAGTTAGTTAGGAAGGGCTAGCAGTTGGCGGGCTAGCTAAGGAAAAAGGGAGGGAGTGTGAGTGAGAAAAGGAAGGCGTGAGAAAGGGAGGGGGATAGAGTGAGAGAGAGAGGTGGTGTGAGTCAGCTCTGAGTGAAGCCTAGGGCATCATGGTAGTTGTATGAAAACACACAACAGAAAGATGCCCATGTAAACATATGCAGAAGATACCAGGAGCTCACAGAGAAACCCAGAAATCACTCAAAACATTGCTAAAGGTATTTGGCTGCACCTATTAACCTATTAATAGCACTAACAGACCTTTTTTGAAAAATGATTTTTTTGCCTGGAAAACACCTTTAATATTGACATAGCACATGTCAGTCTTGATAAATCCCCCAAAATAAAAAGTCTGAACTAAGGCCTAAAGCACACAACCAGTGTGTGTGTGTGTGGGGTGCGGGGCTGGGGTGGGGGAGGTCGATGTTTTAATGGATCACACTCAGACGACATCCAAGTGCCTTCCATGCTTCATTCATTCCTATGAGGGGTTCTGCTCTATAATTATTGGATCAGAACACAGTATCGGAGTCCACACTCGCTTGTGTGCATGAGACTTTAGCCTACATTGTTCATAAAGTCTCCAGTATTTTTGACACAAAGATAATGATAATACTTTGACAATTAAAGCTCTTTGCACTTAGTTCAGGCAGTTTAATGTGACACATTATGCACGGATCAGTAGAAAGATTACTTTGTGTTTATACAATTAACCAGCGGCAATATTTCCCACAGAGCCGCAGACTGGGGGAGGAAATTACACAACAATTAGTTACAAAAATAATAGTTTAAGAGATGCCGAACTCCAAAAACTCGCACAAATTCAGTAGATAGAAAGAAAATAGATATTATATAGACAGACAGACTTTAGATAGATAGACAGACGGAAAATAGATTTGAGATAAATAGACAGGTACATAGTGAGGTTATCGTACTTTTACTGGGGTTGATTGCGATTAATTATTGATATATGAAGTATTAATTGACATGTTTGATATATGAATTGTTTATGTAATATGGGAAATGATTGGTTAATTGGTGTAAGACCATTAAGTATCATAAGGTGATTGTGAATATTTGCATTTGACAAAGGCTATGTGGGCTGATGTGGTGTTACTGGCTCCTATAAAGCCTTTCCGTCATTTTACCAAGATGTTTGCGATTTTCGTATTTTTTAATACATAGCTATTAGTTAGATATTTGATACATAATACATAGATATTGGATATATGGATATTACAAAGACAGATAGATACACCAATAGATTTTGACAAATAAATGTTGCATAGATACTCAATACATAGATATTATATATATTTGAGCTAGATATGCAGAATGATAGATATGAGACTGATTAATTACTAATATTACTAATAGTCCATAGAGTTTATATGGAAGCAGGATCACATCCTGGCCCTCCATCATCCAACATTACAGTCTGTCTGCAGCCACTAAATTAGCATCTCCTTATTGTTAGACCACAGATTATCCCTGACTGCCTGTCTGCGACTAAATGTTTAGCCGTTCACTCTTTGTGCAGTGACAATCCATCAGTATCAGTGTGACCAGTCATCTTTAGTCTGTTGGCCACAGTCCTTGACAATGAGTGGATGTGTTGTGTTTTAGGGATTTCCTATGTGAACCCATAAAATAGTTGTCCATTAAAAGTCAAGAAAAGCATCTACTTTGGAAAGGCTGGAAATCATTGTAAAAAGTGTAGACCTCTTGTATAATATAGGCTGTTGAGTATGGCATCCTGCGTAATGTCAGTGCAGCGATAGCACAGAATGTCACAATGTGAAAATCTGCAGATCACTATATAAAGGTTCGTATGAAAGCACAAAGGATGAAGCCAAAAAGCATTGTGATATGTTCCTTTGCATGTCATATGTACTGCAAACAGCCCTGTAAGTACAGCCCCATCAGAGCCTTCTCCGACATAGCCTATGACACATGGAGGATACATCAGTGTTTTCTACAGCACACAGATGTATTGATTTTCTGGACATGTGTTAGTGGTTCATCCATTTTTCAAGTTGAGTTTGCTCAGTACATGTACATAACAGTAAATAAAGGCCATGTGACCTCCCTTTTATATTTTAAACACATGTCATACGGCAGCATTAAATTCAATGTCAGTGAATGGGACTATTCAGATGACCATTATTTTGACAGTCCATTGTGCCCCTTGGGTGTAAGACAGCCATGAAAAATGGACGTTATTCAAAGCCATTTTGCACCTCGGTCGTCTGAATGTAGCCTAAATCTCGGCCAAAGGTGTTTAGGTTATAAAGATGCTTGCTTGCAATACCAGGAGTTACCACAGGGTGTCTCACATCATCTGTGAGAAAAGGGAAGAACAAATTGCTCCGCAGGTGTATTATTATATGTCATAAGTCAGGTGCATTATGAGTAATGACATAGACGTGATATCAGTGTAATTTCACAAATCAGGTCATTGGCGTATTTCTTAGCAGATTTATAATAGTTATTGATGGATTATACCAGATTAACCACAAAATGACCATCAATAATTCAAGTTTACATTTTGAGAACATGTGTTGCAGAGTAAACTAAATGCATTGGGGTGGTATGGTATCCCATGTGATATATATATATATATATATATGTATTATAGAATGTAATCATCATATATCTCTGGCTGGTGTACATGTGACCCCTGGGGGCCCGGTGATCATTGCTCTACATCTTGGTGGTATGTGGGTTAGGAGTGTCCATGGTAACATCTCCTTGCAGAGTGACTGACAGCTCTGATTTCCCCAACTCTATCTGTTTTTCTTATAGATTCGCCTTCGCCCGTAGCAATTTTCTATAAGCATCATATCATTTTATCGAAGAAAAAAAAATCTACTTGTGGGTGATTATCTACATTCATTAGCACGCCCACAGACACAAGATTGCTAAGTATGGATTATGGCGATTTCCCATGTCTGGGTTTCTACAGTCAAGGCAATTTTCTAAGAGATATAAATGCTAGATCTATATTTTATGGTTGTTGGTTTTTTTTTACTTATGTCTTGCCCTTAGAATTGTCTTAAAGGCATTTCTTCCTAAACAACAAAATGCTCAGAAATGTTTTGTCTATGGAATTAGCTTCTGTGGAGCTGGTCTCCATCCTATAGCACTCCAGCTGTTGTATAACTACAATTCCCAGCCAGCCTTGACAACTGAAGGCTGTAAATGCAAGCTGGGAGTTGTAGTCTAACAACAGCCACATGTTAGGCGCCACTACAGTGAGTATGGTCCTGCTTCAGGGTGAGCGCCCCCAACTGTTACTTGTAAAACTGTCCTACATGTATCTTGCAAATGCACTTAGAAGAAAATGTGGGGAATGCCAGGCAACCATGGAAGGTGAGGTGCATTAAAATTTAAAGAGGGGGGCGTGGCTTGGGATCCGATGGAGTAGGACGCACTTTGGAGGAGCTCTTACCTTACCGTCAGCTAAGTGGGACCATTTGGGACATACAGAACCCCATGGCTAAAAGAACGAGCCGGACACTGGCTGTGGGAGACCCTGCACCCGCGGACAGGTCACAATCTACCCTGTCTGCGTTCCTGCAGCCGGCAACAGCTTCAGCAGCGCGGGCCTCCACGAGGCGGCGGCCATCTTCCTCCGCAGCAGCGCCGACCGCCTCCGGAATAACTACAGCGGCAGCTCCGCTGACAGCGCGAGGGGCTCCCGCGCTGCAGAGAGGTCTCCCTGTTAGGCCTCCTTCTCTTTTGGAGGCTGAAAGCCCGGGCGCTCGATCTCCACCGCCGGGTAAGACAAGCGCTGCGACCGCTCACATCGCAGCGCTGACTGCCCCCCCTCCCCCGCAGCTTCAGCTGGTACACTCCTCAGCGGGCTCCCCCCGCGCAATATCAGGGGGATCCAGCGTCCCAGGGGACCTCAGCGACTGCCTCTCCTCCCCACATGTCACCATCTGACCGTGGGAGTCCTCCTAGCCCTGTGGGGGATCCTCTCACCTCTCGGCAGTCCTTACAACTTCCTAGCCTCATGCCCCTGCAGCAGCCCCCACCCCTCCTAGGAGATGAGGAGGCAGACTTGGGGACGACTCCTTCTTTGTCCCCCCTGGCTATCTGTACCCAGCTCTCCCCGCCGTCTGCACCGCCACCCCGACTTCCGCTACAATCTGCTCTGGCAGCCTCTTCTGACCCTCCACCATGGCTTGATTACCTTGCTCATCTACCGTCAAAAGAGGACTTTGACTCCCTGGTTGCTAAAGTCACAACGGCATGTCGTTCAGAGATACGCACTGAAATCGCTGTCCTGCGGCAAGATCTCCAGCATATTGCAAACCGGGTTGATACCCTTGAAGATGATCATGACCAGACCCGTTCTCATGTGTCTCACCTCCAGGACACTGTCCTCTCCCAATGCCAGGTGGTTAATGACATGCAGCGCCATTTAGAGGACTTGGACAACCGGGGCAGGAGCAATAATATCAGAGTCAGGGGGCTGCCTGAGGCTACCCAGGAGGAGGATTTACATGCTACCTTGGGGGAGGTTTTCAACTCCATCTTGCAGGAACCACCTACGCATAAAATTAAACTGGATAGAGCGCACAGGGCCCTGCGTCCCAAGGGATCTGGCCCCACCCCGCGTGATGTTATTTGCTGCGTGCACGATTATGCATTGAAGGAAACCATCCTTTCCAAGGCCCGTCGTCTTCAAGACTTTGAATTTGAAGGAGCCAAGATTCAACTTTATCAGGATCTTTCTTGGATTACGCTACAGAAAAGGAGATATCTGCGCCCTCTGCTACAGCTTCTGTGCGACCGGCAAATACCGTATCGCTGGGGATTCCCCTTTTCTTTGACAGCTAGGCACAATGGACGCTCTGCTACCCTGCGGTTCTATGCAGACCTGGAGCCATTTTGCACTGCTATGGATATTCCTCTCCCTGACCTACAGAACTGGGAACTGATTGCTCCGCCACCACCGCCTCCCCCGGTCTGGACGGTCCAGAACCCGGCTAGACGCCAGCAACGTTCTTCCAGAAGATCAAGGGTGGAACCCCCCCCTCCGTGACTGTATCTTTTTTCTTGGCCCTCCTAGTTTCTGGGAGGGATATGTCTACTTTGCTCACTAGGGGGTTCTGTTGTTATTGCTGTTTATGTTTATACGCATTTTTCTTTTAATGGTCCCACTACTTTTTTGCATTTTACTTATGTTTCAGTTTGGGCGGTCGGGTGGGTTAGACTCCCCCTTCCCCCCCAGTGACTGACAGATGTTACTATCCTTAGGTCCCCAACTGTCTATTTTGATCTGCATATTGCTGATCCTCTCCAGCCTCCCACCCACTCCCCCCTCTACTGTGGGGGCTTCGTCCAGCTGTGGACCCACTGGTTGGGCCCCGGAAGGGTCATTTGTGGCCCTGACTTGTACATTTTTTTTTTTGCCCCCGGCCGGGAGATATAGTCCCGACCACTAGATTTAGTTTAATTGTGTTTTTTAAATATTTTTGTTTTTTATTTGTTATGCCTCGTCCTTTTGTGTGTCTTTTGTCTCTTTCCCCTCCCCTACTGTCCCTTCTCTTTTCTCCCCTTTTTCAGGTTCGGAGACTCGTTTGGCTACAGTGGCCTGGACTCTTCACCTTTATTTTTTTCAAGGCTTCCGACTCTCGATGGTTGGGTGAGATTTGCCTCTTCCTCATTTTTCCTTACGCTAGCTACAAACCCACTCTGTTTTCTCTATGGTTAAGTGCATTACATTAAATGTCAAGGGCCTGGGCTCCAACTCAAAACGGCGAATGGTCCTGCGGGAGCTTCGCTCCCTACAGGCAGAGGTAGCTTTTCTCCAAGAGACCCATTATGATCATACTGGCACGTTTAATTTTGCTCGCCATTACTTCCCCTCCACTTACTCGGCATATTGTAGTCGTAGGAGGGGGGGAGTAGCTATTTTGCTTTCTCGTACCTGCCCTATCACTGTTTCGGCCTCTCATTTAGATCCCCAGGGTCGATATATTATCCTAGAGGGGCTTTTACGCGGTCAACCTATCACTTTGTGTAACATATATGCCCCTAACTCTTCTCAGATCCCCTTCCTTAAACAGGTCCTGGGGAAATTGCAAATGTCTGAGGGATCTGCACTGTTACTGGGAGGAGACTTTAATATGGCTTTTTCTGAAAATATGGATAGATTCACCCTCAATAATGATCCTCCTGGACCCTCGCAGACAAGACTAGCAAAGGAGTTTCGCTGCCTTGTACGGTCGGCTGCCCTCTATGACCTTTGGCGGGTGGACAATCCCTCTGCTCGCTCTTTTACATTTTACTCCCACCCCCATAAAACCCACTCTAGAATAGACTACTTTTTCGGTAACACATTAACCCTTCGCTTATTGAAGTCAGCTGACATAGGCCCCATATCCTGGTCCGATCACGCGCCCGTACTGCTAACATTGTCTCCCTCCTGCCCTCCGACAAAACGTTGCCATTGGCGACTTAATGAATCCCTCCTTCATTCACGAGAGACCCAGGGTAAACTTCGTACCCACCTCCAAGAATACTTTCGAGTTAATCTTGAATCAGTCCCCGCTATATCTACACTGTGGGAGGCCCATAAGGCAGTAATGAGAGGTCACTGTATTGCACTGGGAATACAGGCCAAGAGAAATCGAAGGGTCAGAGAGGAGGCTTTAATTAGTAGGATCAGATCCCTAACCGAGAGACTAGCGTCACGACCCACAGTATCCTTGCTGCGTCAATTGGTAGCTGCTAGGGCGGACCTCCGCGACCTCGCTACCCAGGCCACCCATCGCCTTCTCCTCTACAGCCGCCAGAGGTATTATGAGAGGGGAAATAAGGCCCATACACTCCTAGCCAGAACCCTGAGAGACCGCCGGGTTTCCTCTACGCCTCATGCGGTCCGAGATTCCCAGGGCACCCTACAACACCATCCCGACACTATAGCGACCTTGTTTAGAGATTATTACACTACACTGTATAACCTTCCCTCGGCTGCTGGGAGAGGCCCCTCCGCTACAGAGACAAACTTGCAATCCTATCTGACCTCCTGTCGGCTCCCGGTCCTCCCGCCCTCAGCTCTCTCTTCACTTAATGCTCCAATATT
Source organism: Leptodactylus fallax (assembly GCA_947044405.1). Classification (NCBI taxonomy): domain Eukaryota; kingdom Metazoa; phylum Chordata; class Amphibia; order Anura; family Leptodactylidae; genus Leptodactylus; species Leptodactylus fallax. The sequence goes on along the minus strand of CAMRHE010000280.1, from coordinate 1,311,641 downwards.
GGGCGAGGAGTTAACTGCCGTCTTGGAGGGTCTCCCTAATGGTAAAGCTCCGGGCCCTGATGGGTTCACTTATGCTTATTATAAAACTTTCCATTCTGATCTCCTCCCTCATATGTGTAAACTCTTCAACTCTTTTTTGGATGGAGCCCCGATCCCGCATACTATGCTGCACTCTCACATTTCCTTGGTCCCAAAGCCACATAAGGACCATCAGGAATGTTCTAACTATCGTCCCATTGCCCTCCTGAATACAGACCTCAAACTATTTACAAAAATTTTAGCAAATAGGCTTGGCCTTTGGCTTCTGACTCTCATCCACAAGGACCAGGTGGGATTTGTCCCCTGTCGCCAGGGAGGAGATAACACTAGAAGGGCGGTGGACTTGATTGATGTAGCTAACCGTTCTTCCACCCCCACTTTGCTTTTAAGTCTGGACGCTGAGAAGGCCTTCGATCGCCTTGATTGGTCATTTATGATAGCCACCCTCGAGAGTTACGGGTTCTCGGGGGCCTTCCTCACGGCCATAAGGGCTCTTTATTCCCGCCCCTCGGCAGTGGTCAAGCTACCTAATGCTTCCTCCCAACCTTTATCCATTCGTAATGGAACCCGTCAGGGATGCCCCTTGTCACCTTTAATATTTGCATTGTGTATTGAACCCCTGGCGGCCCAAATTAGATCTGCCTCAGATATCACCGGGGTATTTGTGAGGGATAGGGAATTTAAAATTAGTTTATTCGCAGACGATGTCCTGTTGACCCTCACTAAACCCCATACCTCCCTCCCGAACCTTCTCCGAGTTTTAAAGGAATATGGAGTCCTATCGGGCTATAAGGTTAACCCTAGTAAAACGGAAGCCCTGCCTCTAAATATCCCAAGCGAGACTTTGCAGTTGCTTAAGACTAATTTTGCTTTCCAGTGGAGGGACCACTAATTACGTTATTTGGGTGTCCAGTTATCCTCTTCATACCATACACTGTATTCAGTCAATTATCCTCACCTGTTTCATGAGCTCCGCTCTCTCCTAGATAAATGGCGTCCTCTCCATATTTCTCTCCTAGGCCGTATAACTGCGGTTAAGATGACCCTCCTCCCCAAGCTTCTTTATTTCTTCGAAACCCTCCCAGTGGCAGTCCCTAGGTCCGAACTGAAATCACTACAGAAAGCAATCTTCCAATTTATATGGAATGGCAAACGCCATCGCATTCCCCGATCAGTGATGCTGGCGGGTAAGTCGGACGGGGGACTGGGGGCTCCACACCTGCTGCATTATTACTGGGCTGCTCATTTGCGGAGTATACCGTTTTGGGCGGCATCCCAGGCGCACACGAAATGGGTGGAAATAGAGAAGCTTTGGCTAGCTCCTGTTCACCCCAATGCATATCTGTGGTCCTCCTCACCCCCCTACCCTCTACTCCGCTGCTAGGCCCTATCGGCTTTACCCGGTCTATCTGGAATACTTGTTCTAAGCTCTTTCGATTGGCCGCTCCGCACTCATCTATGATTTCCTTTTTATATAATCCACTCCTTCCAAGCGGACTCACCGCCGCTATGGTCAGGCCCTGGAGTGGGCTGGGTTTGTTCCACATAGCAGACTTGGTGGACCCGTCGACCTTGGAGCTCAGGTCCTTCGACTACCTCACTTCCATACAGCACTTGCCTACCTCAGAGTGGTTCCATTATCAGCAAATAGTCCATTTTGTTGTTTCCCAGTTTGGGTCCACCCGGGTCTCCCTCCCCACAGTTTTTGAACGACTGTGTTGGGCAGGTACCTCCACTAGAGGCCTGATTTCAAATATTTATAGGCTCTTGACCTCTCAGGGGGGGCAGACCCCGGTGGCCCACAAATATATGACCCGGTGGTCTGGAACCCTGGGCACCCATATTCCGCACAGCCAGTGGCAGGTCATATGGTCCCGTGCAGCTAAATCCTCTTCCTGTGTAACGTTTAGGGAAACGCAATACAAAATACTTATGCACTGGTATCATACCCCAGCTTTATTACATACTCTTAACCCCACTATTTCTTCTAGTTGTTGGCGATGCCGGGCAACACTTGGAACACTGTTTCATGTTTTTTGGGAATGCCCCTTAGTTCGCCCTTTCTGGCTCGAGGTTGAGAGGATGACTCACACTCTTTTCATCCAGGGTATACCCCTGGATCCCATGGTTTATCTGCTTAATCTCCCGCCAAAAGGTCTCGGTAAAAATACATCTAAATTATTCCTTTACTTGTGTACCGCGGCCAAAACACTTATAGCACGCCATTGGAGAAAGGCTCTTCCCCCAGCAGTCTCAGAATTGATAGCCCGTCTGAAGGACATCCGCAGTCTGGAGTACTTGACCGCCTCCCTCAACCATACGGTAGAGGCATTTGAAGCAATTTGGTCCCACTGGGATTCCTACTGTGCCACACAGGGTCTCTGATGCCTGACTCCCAACTTTGTTTCTCCCCTTATTGTTTCTTTCCTTTGTCATGTTTTTTGTTTTCCCCCAAATTGAGTCTTTCTGTTGTTGTTTTCTCTGATGTAACAGATTATTTGCTTTACATTTGCCTTGTATTTCTTTAAAAAAACTTTTTCAATAAAAATTACAGTTTAAAAAAAAAAAATTTAAAGAGGATCCCTCGGGTCTCCTGACATGTCTGGTCTAATATTTATTATTCATACAAACCAATTCATGGCCGTCACACAGCTGCATGAAAATCAATTTATGTGAATGGGGCTATTCACATGACCAATATTTTGATGGTCCATTTTAACATGTCCTATTTTTACCTGTTTTCATGGATTCCTCAACAGACTCAAATCTAAGAGGGAGCTATGAAAACGGGTGCCCCTTGGATGCAAAACAGCCATGAAAAAAACTCAGTTGTGTGAATGTAGCTTAACAATTCTGGAGCATTGCTAAGAACTCTACATGCTGCTCCTCTGTTATTCCCCTAAGAAAGTTTGGGTGTGGGGGTGTCCTTACACAGTCTGCTGCCAATATCAGACTGTGTAGGGACTAGAGATCGGCGAACCTATTATGATCGGTTTTGTTTTGGGTTTGGATCCAAGATTAGTTTTGGTGCAAACCACACCTTAAATTAAATTAAAACATAGTGTACAGCACTGTCAGGACTCCTAGGAACCTATCTATAAAACATAGTGTAGAACACTGTCAGGGCTCCTAGGAACCTATCTATAAAACATAGTGTAGAACACTGTCAGGGCTCCTAGGAACCTATCTATAAAACATAGTATATGACACTGTCAGGGCTCCTAGGAACCTATCTATAAAACATACAGTAGTGTAGAATACTGTCAGGGCTCCTAGGAACCTATCTATATAACAGTGTATAACACTCTCAGGGCTCCTAGGAACCTATCTATCCAATTACTAGCTCTCTAAGGCAAACAAATCTGAACTTATGTCAATGTGAAAGTGACATTCTTATACTCTAGGGTCTCTTCAGACCCCAGAGTATAATAGATGGAGGCCCGGAGGAGGTGTAAAAATTAAGAAAAAAAAAAAAAAAAAAATTTATACTCACCTTCTGTTACTTCTTTTGGGCTTTCTCATGGCATCTGATACTCTGTCTCCACCGTCTAAATTATGTCATGTCCTCGGGGTCACCACTGAGGCCTGTGATTGGAGCTTAGCGGTGACATGGGCATCCTGAGTGTCATGATGTCCTGATGCGCGGCATGCCCAATCACATGAGGTCACAGGAGAGTGCCAGACACCTCAAGTTGGGCCAAATAAGGTAACAGAAGGTGAGTATGAATGCTTTTTTTATTTTTGTCATCTCCCCTAATGCGGTGGCGATTTTAGTTCGCCCAAGATGACTCAGTTTCATAAAAAAAAATTAACAATTTGGAATATTAAGGTTAAACCCGGCTCGGTACTAATTGGTTCATCCATCTCTAGTAGGGACACATCCCTTTGATAATTTATTCCTAAACGTCCAGAAGGAATAACAAAGGAAAGACACAACACAGATATAAGACACAGATGAATGGCCATACGTGTTATACAAGGATGGCTGAAGTCTGTATACAGTGGTCACCTATATACAGTGGTTCTCCATTCCAGCTCAACATATGGAATGTGATCGTTTAACTCAGACAACCCCTTAAAAAAAGTGAATATTTGGATTTATTTCTTCAGTACATAGATCACTAACTAGCAGGGGCTTAGCTATAGGAGTAGCAGCGGTAGCGGTTGCTTCTGGGCCCTGGACTCAGAGAAGGGTCCTTTTAGCTCAGTCCCAGTGTGTGAATTGACTATTTCTTTGTAAAGTATCTTTTTTGTCAGTACTTGAACCCTACAAGTTGTACAGTGCTGCGGAATATGTTGGCGCTATATAAATAAAATGTATTATTATTATTATAAAATATACCACTATTCTAAATGGCACAAAGTATTGGCCCTATTACAGATTTAGCATTGGGGTCTTGGAGCTTCAGTTTACGCCTCTGCTTACTAGTGTAACATGACAGTCCTTTACCTGACACAGTAAACAAGCAGGTGATACTGTTCAGAGTCCCCTAAGGGAATATTGGTAATGCAAGTCCTGTCCTGCAAATATGGGTTAAGTAAAACATTGGGATTTTCTATCGAAACCTAATCTTCTTCTGCATGCCTACTACTTCTCTAAGACACATGCTTTAGTCTGTACTCGTCACTGCTACACTATACTTTAAGAGTAAGAGTTTATGGACTCTAATATGTAATGGATTCATATAGTACCTATCCTAACATAGCACAATCTGTGTGTTGCAGTGCACATATAGTACAGTTATTCTTAAAGGGAACCTGTCACATGGAAAATGCAGTGTAATATGTAGGCAGCATGTTATAGAGCAGAAGGATATATAGTTTTGTGGGGAAAGATTCAGTATAGGTCTGATGGTATTTCCCTTTAAGGACAAGTCACTCTCAGTCCATCCTTACACTAGGTTCACACTAGCGTTGTGACGATGGAAAGCCGGACCACTAAAACAGCGGTTACACATGGACACCAGTGGACCTCATTGACTATAATGGGGTCCGCCAGGTGTCTGCCATTTTCAAACTGAAAGGTGTAAAAAAAAAAAAAAGAGAAAAAAAAAAAAAAAAAAAAAGTCCTCCGTGCAGGACTTCTATCTCCGCTGATTCTCAGCGGTTTCTGCTACATAGAGTCTCCAATGGAGACTTCGGAGCAGATGTGAACCCAGCCTTACTTCCAAAGGAGAATACCTGTAAACGTTCACGGAAAAGGAGTGCTCTGGGTGTCTATGTATTGAGGAAGTCTGGTTTTGTTAATGTTCTATATTTTTGGCATCAATAAAGGGGTGATTTGGGGGTCAATAAAGGGGTGATATGTACTACATGTGATTCAAAATCTGTAGGTTATGGGCATATCCTATATAAGTGGGCAGAGAATAATGCCAAAAATGTGGCCACTTTTGAGAATCTCCCTTATGTGTTATCCCAAACGCTGAGAAATGTGAATAATATGTAAAGTCTATAGACACATTTGTACATAAAAAAAAGCTAAAAAGCTACACTTACCTGATGTATGCATTCAGCATTCATTGTCATGCATTTAGCAAACTTTATTTCCAATCTTTGGCTCAGGGTTGTTCCCTATCACTGGTTTTAATTTCACCTGCACAGCTCCGGCTCAGCTCTCCCTCCACTTTCACTGGTTAGTTTGCATAACCATGTGCACACAGCTTTATGTGACAGCACACAGCCCTCTGCACATTCTCAATGGCATTTCTGGATCTTCCCTAGTCCTGTCTGTGTAAACCCCTTGTATGTGGATTTCCCATCACAGCACGGTATCTCTGGTAAGAAGAAGTGTCTGTACTTCTGCACAGTGATGGTATGCCAGAGGCTTGTATAGAAAATGGAGGGCAAAGATCTTGTCTATCTGATTTTGCTGATAACAGGACAAAACAGCTTGCAGTGCATAGCAACATATGCAAGCTGCGGAAGACAAACTTTAAGAATTGCAAACCTGTTAGGAATCTCAATATCTGTAATTTTACCCCTATCCATCATACTTTTCAGTGCAGCACCGCTCACAGCTGTCACTTTAAGGTTGCTATGCCTACCAGTCAAACTCTGGCTGGGGCTGCACCCAGTTAAAGCTTTGAGATGCACAGTCAGAGTGCTGCCCCATTGTCCAATACTGACCTTAGGCAGGGTGTTTATACCTAGCATTGAGGCTGTGCAGGTGGCTGCTATGATTGTATTAACTTTGTTCTCAGAACTTATTCTCTGCTTATTGATTTTGGCTTGCTTTCTTGGTTTTCCGATCTCAATCTCCTGCTGATTTGGCTTTATCCATCCTTGTACTTAAGCATTTGTCCCTGGCTTGATCCCTGTTATTCTTCTGCCATCGATTTGGATTCTCCTGTGCTCTCCTTTTTTTTGACCTGGCTTGTATGTTTTACTTGGTCTGCTGTAAGTTACCTGGTAAGGTCTATAGTCCACAAGTATTGGCGTGTAACCTGAGCCCTGCAAAGTCCATCTTGGCTTGCGGTGGACTCTGCTGAAAATCTTGGGGTGCCTTAGACTCTACTAACCAGAGTTTTTTGGATTATAGGTAGCTTGTTTTGCTTGCTATCTTTGATCTGCCAGTTGCTTAAACAGCAATTCCATCACTTGGGAATTGCTTACCTGAGTTTTCATGAAAAGTTGAAATATATGCAGGGTCTTGCTGGGCAGTCTGTTATATGACTATATAAGTCTTCATACATGATGTCCATACAGTTTTTCAGTTGCTAATAATCAGATTTTGGCTGAGACACAGTTTACATTTGTCTCTCAGCCAGTGGACATGTACAATAAGAAGCAATCTGCCTCCCTCCCTCCCCATCCATTGCTGATACTGTTCTGCCAGGAGTAACTGTGCAGTTGCAAACAAATACCTGAGAAAAGCCCAAGCGACCATAATATAGGAGATCCAGGATACTGGACTATAAATACAGGGCAAATGCATGCAACCAAGCAATCAGATAAAACACAAGAAAAAAAAACAATGTATGAGCTTGCTGTCTGAATAATATGTCATCTGTAATCACACAGGCAGCCAGAAGTAGATACAAGCACAGAAGACTTTCCTACATCGTAAGCTGTGAGATTTGCAGAATCCTCATGACTGAGTTCCAGGAGCAAATGTGAGCAAATGCAGAATCTGGCTGATAACAGAGAGCAGTAGAACAAGTTATTTAAATTCAATATTGTGCTGCTGTTATGGTTCAGATGCAGTGCAGGTAACAGAATAGTGAGTATGCAAGAAAGAGATAGCAGGACCAGGCCAGACAACTATCAGTGATAAAAACCACAACCAAAACGCACCACACCCAGAGCGAGTCAAAACCAGCCTCCAGACACCTTCACCAGAGCTCTTAGTGGTGGAGTTGGACTTTGCAGAATCCTTTGACTGGAATTGACACCACAGAGAAATGTACTGCAAATTGGCACACCAATAGCAGAAGTCAGACACCAGATCTACACAGAACTCACCAGGGAGAATAGTTGACATTCAGGTCAGCAATGGAGTGGGCATCAAGGTTCAATAACGAGAGACAGAGACGAATCCAAGGAACATAGCTAGAGGTCAGAAGCCGAATGTGAGCAGGTTAGCAGAATCTCAATCCAAGAGGGAGGTCCAGGAAACAAGCCAAAAGTCCAAAGCCAGTAGTCAGTAACAAAACCTAATAGCCGGCAGAGTGTAAGGAGATGGAACAGGATTATAAAGACCCGGACCGACACATTGATTGAAGAACAATATCTCAAAGGGGCATTTTTCCCTGCTGACCCAGCGGTCTTAAAGGGGCCACAGCAGAATTCAGAATCCTAACAGTTGCAAGATAAGCCCAGACCCCCAAACACCTTTACCAGCACCAGCTGCAAGGCCAGATGGACTTTGCTGAATTTGAGGGGTCCAAGTTATCACCACCAGAAACCATACAGGAAATAAATGCTCCACTATCTGAAAGCAAAAACAAAACCCACCATTAACTTACTAGGATGATCAGGATCAGGAGGATGAATCAGGAAATGCCCCAGTAGTAGCCTGTATAAGAAGAGATGTCTGAACCAGCAGATAGCCCATATTCCTATAACAAGCCAAATAGTCGTTTTCCAAGAGATCACGTCAGGACTAGAGTCAGAAGACAAGTCGTATCCATTAACAAAGCCAAAGGATCAGTATACCAAGAGATCACGTCAGAGTTTGAATCAGAAAACTAGGGTATTGCAATCACAAGCCAAAGTTCTGTTTCCAGGAGATCAGTCTGAAGCTGTGATACAAAAAGAATCAGGTCACAACGCCAAACAAGCAGTGATGTAAATACCGGGGTAGCATCGGTAGCGGCTGCCACAGGGCTCAGGACCTTAGGGGGCCCGTTGGGCCCCTGATGCTTTTTTTTTTTTTTTTTTTTTTTAATAATAGGCTGTTACCTGCTGGAATAACCCCAGCAGATAACGGGTCCTATTTACTTACTGATCCCTGCTCCTGTTTATTGCCGCCTCCACTTCCCCTTTTATGTCGATATCATGTCGCTGGGGCACCCTGGAGGGCAGAAGGAGAAGCGGAGGCAGCTGTGAGCAGGAGCGGGGATCAGTAAGTGAGGCCGCAGGCCTGCGAACCCCAAGAAATGCTGCTATTATTATACTCTGGGGTCTTTTCAGACCTCGGAGTATAATAAGCAGTGGCCCAGGGGAGGTGAGAAACATGAAAAAACAGTGTTACTCACCTCTCCTGTGCTCCAACATTTCAGGACAGTCTTTTCAGACCCCAGAGTATAATAATTGTTCATGGGTGGTCCACTATGGGGCAAAATATTGTGTGCAGGGGCCACTATGGGACATAATTCTGTGTGCAGTGGCCACTATGGGGCATAATACTGCATGCAGGGGCCACTATGGGGCATAATACTGTATGCAGGGACCACTATGGGGCATAATACTGTATGCAGGGGGGCCAGTATGGGACATAATAATGTGTGTGCAGGGGCCACGGTGGGACATAATACTGTGTGCAGGGGCCATGGTGGGGTATAATAGTGTGTGTGCAGGGGCCACAATGGGACATAATAGTGTGTGGAGGGGCTGCTATGGGACATTACACCGTATGGAGGGGCTGCTATGGGATATTATACTGTCTGGAGGCCACTTTGGGGCATTATAGTGTGTGTAAATGGGGTGTTATACTGTGTGGAGGCCAGGAAAGGGGGCACTACGCCACTGTCTGCACTAATATAACATCAATAGAAGCATTTATTATTAGAGGTTGCACAAGGTTAGAAAAATATGGTGACTTCTTTCAGATACAGCGCCACATGTGTGCATTGGTTGTGTCTGCTATTGCAGCTCAGCCCTATTCCGTTTTATAAAAGTGAGGTGCAATACCACAAACAAACTGTAGACAGGTGGGGAGCTGATTCTGGAAAAAAACAGCCATGTTCTTCAAATTTGTATAAAACCTTTAAAGACACTTATCTCCTATCCACAGCACAGGGGATAAGTGTCCAAGTGCTGGGGGTCCAACAGGGACCCAGTGATCAGGAGGATGAGGGACCAAACATCCCCATAAAGCCTCCATGTGAATAGAGCGCCAGTGTGCTTGCGTGACTAGCACTCCATTCAATTCTATGGGGTTAAGAGCGCTGCAGGAAATTACAGTCTGGCAGCCCCATAGCAGTGAAAGTAGCGCCAGTCATCCAAGCACACAGGCGCTCCATTTACAAGAAGGCTTATTATTATTTATTTATTTATTTATTTATATAGCACCAATAATCCCATGGTGCTGTACATTATTATATTAATTCCATGGTGCTTTACATTTCAGGATTTACATATGGTACACAAGATATACAAAACAGATAATACTAACAGTGATCACTGGCACAGTGGGATAGAGGGCCCTGCCCGCAAGGGCTTACAATCTATGAGGGAAGAGGGATAGAGACAGAAGTTGGGGGTAGAGGCTATACAGATGGTGGTGTGGTGACAGTAGCGTTATTGGAGGTTGTAGGCCTTCCTGAATAGGTGAGTCTTCAGGGCCTTCTTGAAGCTCGTGATTGTGGGGGACAGTCTTATGTGTCTTGGTAATGAGTAGGAGGTCTTTGGAGGATCGGAGGTTACGTGCAGGCAGGTAGTGGGAGATTAGGTCGGAGATATATGGAGGGGACAGGTTGTGGATGGCTTTGTATGTCAGCGTTAGTAATTTGAACTCTATTCGCTGGGCAACAGATAGCCAGTGAAGGGATTGGCAGAGGGGAGCGGCTGATGACTTTCAGTCCCCATCCTTCTGATTACTAGGGGCCAGGCGGTCGGGCCCCCTAGTTACTCTGTCCCTCTTCCATGCTTTACACTGTAGGTTGGAACTTTCCTTACCAATCATTTAGTTGATCTTGACGCTAAGCCAAATCGTTCCTCCAGCTGTAAGATATGGGAATTCCCGTTTCATAAAGAGATGGCATATAACTTGGTTTATGATCTGTGGCGGTCTTCAAAACATTTGGGGTTTGTCACCCATGCTGGACGCCATGGGGAGGTGAGTAAAAATAATAAACTGTTATACTCACCTTGTCTTACCTCTCCTGAGCATCTTTGTGGGGTCCGGCAATCCCACTGTAGTTTATGGGGTCTTCAGGAGTCCGCGGGTAACTGCTGTTTTAGAAGATGGGCTTTCTGATGGAGAGCCCGGCACAAGTGTCAACCTAGCCTTAGTTGAAAATTGACCCTCGGGTTGTTCATTACTAAGACTTACTTCTCCAGCCTTTTGTTAACCTTGTTAACCCTGTTATGTCTAACGTTCACCTTCTGATATGTGTTCTATGTTCTACTGTGAATAAAATATGGTTATATGAGATCTTCAAAGCATTGCCTCTTATTTTCTTTACATTTTAAACACCGTCCCAACTTTTTTGGAATTGAGGTTTTATTAAGACATTTGTATCCTTTACACAATTTGGCCCCAATTACTCCAACTATCTCCTTTACTTAGACTGGCTTAAGATATACCACCAGTCTTAGTAGATGTGGGCCATTATCTGGTAAAGTGGTCTTTGCTGAGTGGGGTCTCTTTCCAAGTTTTGTTATGGGGCCCTGTGGATATGAAGCCTCTTTAGTCTATTATTATACAAGTCCCCCTGTCTGTCCTGTGCTCAGTCGCTCTTGTGGACTCTTCAGTCTTCTTTCAGGTAGGATGTTGTGAATAGATGTGAGGACACTTACAATATTATTGCCCCCCATCAGGGAGACTGAACCCCATAACACTTGTAATGTAACCTGGGACAGGAGATGACATTATGGTATTACCATAACTAAAGTTATGCGTGATCTGCTCACTGTATATGGCGCCCCCTATAGTCCCCTGTCCTGCTGCAGCTGCCACCATATATGTATAGGAGATGATACATTTTATTACTGTATATACAGATATTGGAATATACCAGAATATTGAGTGATAGCCATTACTATCATCATGGTCACTATCTAAGGAGTAATTCAGACACAAGACAAAAACCATAAACACAATATAGATAAGTTTAAAGGGTTTTTTTATTGAATAGGCAACATTGTAATTAAATATTACTGGCCCTTTAAATTATAAAAAGGTCACAGTGACCCAGAGGTCAGGCCTGGTGGAGACCATAGCACTTACTGTGGTCCAGTCCACCCTTGTCCTGAGATAAGAGTCACCGACCCAATGATCCAGAGGAAGGCGAAACAACCCCTCGGAGAGTTATACCTCAGGGGGCAAAAAATTCCTTCCTGACCCCAAATATGGCGATCGGATATCTCCCTGGATCATATCTTGCCTGCTGCCTAGTGCTGTATGTATATATGTGTGTATGTATGTATGCTGTATGCATGTATATATGTATTTATATTGTATGTATGTATGTGAGTGTGTATGTATTTATGTATATATGTATTTAAGCTCATGAGAGCTTAATGTATAAGAAAACCACACACATAAAATCCTTTATTGAAGTAAGGAGACTCCCCCGCACATCCCTCTTTTACCATTTTATTTTTAAAAAAAAATTGAAATAGCTGAATATGTGACGTCATCCAGTGAATCTGAATGAGTCAAAAAAAAAAAAAACCTGTAAAAAATAAGCAATAAATAATTATATTTAATAAATAAATAATAATAGATAAATCTGGCCATACACATGACATGAGTCTAAACACCAGCTATCTCACCCAACTTTCCAATACACATGCACACTTAGCTTAGTAGTACCATTGTGGGTTACTTGTAGTCATTGGCCTACTTTCAAAAGTGACCCGTCCCAGTAACCTGTCACTGTAATAGCTATGGGGCATCTTGGCAGATCCGTGCACCAGAAAATGGTCTGGGATTCAAAGAGCAGACGTCTGTGTGTGTGCGGATCAGGTTGCAGGTACTATTTCTCATGTAATAACACGCCTGCAGACATGTTGGTGAAGGCTACATCTGTATTTTTCCCACACCCTAAACTATACACATTAATAGCTGGTCCGGAACACTCATTTGCCAGCTATTCCTCCCACCTCTCTCATACACATGCAAACTGAACCAGTCATACATGTGTTTTTAACAGGGACTGGCACCAACTTACAGATGAAGCAATTTATAAAATAACATTCATTGTGCTACAAATGACCGTTTGGCCAAAATCAGTTGGTTTGGGTGACTTACGTCTAATGTGTATGGATACCTTTAGGCCAGGGCTACACACAGAATACAAGCCACAGAATTTCTACACCATGACAAAGACACATCAAATTGGATACAGTCTACCCTCTCTAAGCAACACGATGTGTGAACAAGGCCTCAGCAGTGAGTGCAGAGCTACTTACCTGCACATCTGTCCTCTTCAAGCTGTCAAGCTCAAGTGACACCGGATGGCTCAGGATAAGAACTTTACACATTCTAAACCCATTGTGACATCATGCAGTGTCTGTGATGTCATGTGCTCTGTGATGTCATGTGCTGTCTATGGTGTGAAGGGTTTATATAATATACATTACCCTTAGAGATGATATATTAGATGTTTTATCCAGGATTTACTATAATTATATATAGATGGTGCACAGTATTACTTTTCTTGCCCTGTTTGACCAGAGTAATTCTCAGTCCTTATTCTGTATATATGGACAGTGCACAGTACCACTTCTCTTGTCCTGTACACAGGATGTACGTTCCAGTATCTGCCCTTATTCTATATATTTAGTGCACAGTACCACTTCTCTTGTCCTGTATACTGGATGTAATTCTCAGTATATACTCTTATTCTCTGTATATATGGACACTGCACAGTACCACTTCTCTTGTCCTGTATACTGGGTATAATTCTTAGTATCTGCTCTAATATTGTATATATGGACAGTGCACAGTACCACTTCTCTTGTCCTGTTTACTGGATTTAAATCTCAGTATCTGCATAATAATTGAAAAGACCCCAGAGTATAATAATTGTTCATGGGTGGTCCACTATGGGGCATAATACTGTGTACAGGGGCCACTATGGGACATAATTCTTTGTGTGGGGGGCCACAAAGGGGCATAATACTGTGTGCAGGGGTCAGAAAGGGGCATAATACTGTGTGCAGGGGCTACAAAGTGGCATAATACTGTGTGCAGGGGCCTCTATGGGGCATAATACTGTGCAGGGACCACTATGGGGCATAATACTGTGCAGGGGCCTCTATGGGGTTTAATACTTTGTGCAGGGGCTACTATGGGGCATAATACTGTGTACAAGGGCCACTATGGGACATAATTCTGTGTGCAGGTGCCACTATGGGGCATAATTCTGTGTGCAGGGGCCACAAAGGGGCATGATACTGTGTGCAGGGGACACAAAGGGGCATAATACTGTGTGCAGGGGCCTCTATGGGGCATAATACTGTATGCAGGGGCCACTATGGGGCATAATACTGTGTGCAGGGGCCACTATGGGGCATAATAGAGTGTGTGCAGGGGACACTGTGGGACATTATACTGTGTGGAGGGGCCGTTATGGGACATTACACCGTGTGGAGCGGCCGCTATGAGATATTATACTGTCTGGAGGCCACTTTGGGACATTATAGTGTGTGTAAATGGGGCGTTATACATTATGCTGTGTGGAGGCCAGGAAAGGGGGAGCTATGCCGTGTGGGGGGGCCCAAGTCAAAAGTTTGCTGGGGGGCCCAGTCTTTGCTATTTACGCCACTGCAAACAAGGTAAATAATTACAGGCAGCTGGCTGAGGAGGAATGAAGTTTAAATTGGCCTTCTCAGCTGGAACTCGGTCAAGACCAGAAAACTCTGACATTGCAGAAGCTTCCCAGGTCGGCACTTTAAACTTAAAGCAACAGCGGCAGAACTGATACTCCTGACACCTCAGTCTTTTTCACACAGCAATACAGTTTGTAGACATGTCTGTGCAGGCTGTGAGGAGAATCCACCCCTTCCCTCTCCATTCACTACGTGAAGAGAGAAAAGGACCATCTCTACACTCACTAAGAGATAAGCAAGATGGAATGGAATGTATCTAAGGACGGACTTCCCTGGTAATTAACAGTGAGTATTCTAGAAAATTAGGTAGAATGGAAACACCTAGTGGCAGGAACATTAGAGAGGTTTTTCAGACACAAAACAGCCACCTTTTATAATTAAAGTATATAAAATGTTGGTCCAAAATCACATTCTCTATGAAATGAGACTAATTGTTGAAAAGTTAGTGACCATTTAAGTGGCAATTACATTACAAAACCAATATGAAAAGTGATGTTTATTAAAACATATACTGTATGCAATGGGAAAATTAAAAGTTTATTTTCAAAAGAAAGAATCCATGTCAGTTGCTTTGGTTCCTGGGGTGGGTTTGGACCTTGCCACACCACACTTGCCAGATTTCCGCCTTCAGCCCTGCACCGTGAACAACCTGTGACTATGTCAGTAAGATGTAACACATTTAGTGCATTTTACACTGGGTTGGAAATCTGATACTGGATGACCACCATGATGGACTAAAGAAGGTATGTGGTGCTGTTTAGCGTTTCATTTGCCCTTTATACAATGAGGCTTGTTGAAACTGTTAAGTCTCCCGTACTCTGTGGGTTTGCCAGTGCCACCCGATCATAGCAGCTTGGCATCTTTGAGCTACATTGCTCACAAGTGTTCTTGAGATACACCTGGCATTGATTTATCCACAGCTAGAAGATGTCAGTGGGTAATAGTTTTGCACACAGTTTTTTTTATAGGCAGTTGAGATAGGAAATCAGTTGTAATTATACACTGCTGGCGTCAGCGGAGCTCAATCTGAGCAGAAAAGCGCATTATCTTCCCTCCAATTTAACACTGAGCAGTGAAAATGCCATAAAAGATGCTACATCTAAACTGTACCTAATAGATAGTATCAGCATATAAAGTGACATTTACCTCCACGCCATAAGTGAATGGAGCCACTTAATTCTATATTTAAAGACTTTTACTTTGCTGGACTCAGTGAGTATAAAACTGGTTTTAAAGGATACCTGATGCCATTGCTCTGTCAGTGCAGAATATAATGCAAGGCAGTCAGACTCTATATCCTAAAAAAAGAAGACATACGAAAGGTTCTTATGATCACTCTAAAGCCCCTTGCAGACGACCGTATGAACGGTCAGTGTGTTATCTGGGTTTTTCCCGGCTAGCACACTGACCCATTCATTTCTATGGTCCCGTACACATGACCGAGAATTACATGGTCCCGAGTGCGGGCTGACAGTCTGGGCCGCAAAATATGGAACAGGTCCTATTCCTGTCCTATTTTGCGGCCCTGCTTCTGTGGCTCCTATTCATTGAATGAATGGGGCCGCAGAAATATAGTTGATATTTGTTAGGCTATATTCACTCAATGGTGCCAATTTTCGGCCATATTTTTCACAGCCGAGTTGGCATCCCATGTAGCATCTGTTTGGTTTCCCTGACTGTCAATTGAAGAGTTGGGTCCATGAAAATGAACCTTTGTTTCTGATCCGTGAAAAAGTAGCGCATTCTCCCGGATCACAGACAGTCTGTGAATTCTGGTTGTGTGAATAGAGCCTTAGTACCTTCCAAATGTCCAATGTTATTGCTTTATTGTAACACTCTATAGGTTATTACAAAATGTATTATTAAAGGGGTTCTTTAAAGCTTCTAAAGCTGTTAGCCCTCCAAAAGCACCATGTCAGTGTGACATAGTGACCAATATTACTCAGTTATTGGTCCTCACTTCTCCATATTCCATTGTGCGGTCTTTGCTGGTGGCAGCAGCACATCCTCTTGGTTGCCGTTGTTGCACCCTGCTTTCAGCTGCCTTGCGTTGACCTGGCAACAAATGTCTGTCCATAATGTCAGTCCTGACAGGCTATTTAAAGACATATCCAGCCTGCCATCCGAACCTGTCAATCAAGCTACATCCTTGTCATTTATCATTTCTGATCCTGATTCTAACTTTGAACATGGTTTGGTTAGGATCTATTTTTCTTAATTTGTACCATTCCCCCCCACCGCTGCTTCCCCACTTTTGCACAGTATTACAAATATGTGATGTAATGTTGTTCAGCCAGCTGGTTGGGTTGCACGAGCAGGACACAATGATTACGAAGTGCCAATGATTTATGGGCACTGGATGTGCGTCATAAACTTTATTGTGGTTAAAGCACATATTAAGGTATTGTAATCTCTCGATGACTTCCTCCTCTTTAGAGATCCACTTATCTCTGTACATCTCTCAGAGGAGTCTATGGTAGCAATATTCTGTACTAGAGATTGTTATCTATGTCTGCCTGTCCTGTCCACCAGATGTTCTCAGCAACCTTTGTAACAGATTCATTTCTGCTACTGACCGATGTGACATGGTCAGTGTTCTAAATAGACAGCCAAGGGCACCACTGAATATAGCAGAAAATGGGCACTTACTTTTACATGGAAGATATAGATGTTTATTCCTTAGGCAAGTGTAGTAATAATTCTATATTACCGTGTGTGTAATATTTTGTGCCTTGATCCATTTCTTTTTGCAGATGCTATGTAAATATGCAACAATAGGAAATTTCTGTAAGAAGCGAACGCTTTTGAACACATTATGTAAATATTGCAGTCCAAACAATGCAGTCATTTGACTGCTGTTGTACAGGGGTATACACAAGGGGGCAGGTTTACCATTAAACCTACCATTGGTCATGGAATATCTGCTCCCAAGCAGACTCCCTGAACTCCACCCCTAGGCTATAGTGAAACGCTAAAAAACGCTGTGGAAAAAACTGCAGCGGAAATGCATTGTGTTTTTTTCCTACAGTGTTTTTCAATGCGTTTTTGCTGAGATTTTCGCTCTGGATTTTCTTCCCTTTCTTAAACCTAAAGGGAAAATGCCAGTGTTTCTGCTGGTATAATTGACATGCTGCGAATTTCAAAACTGCAACGGTTTTGGAAATCGCAGTGTTTCCGTTGCACGTATTTATTTGCAAGCATCTCAGTCCCAGATTCTGCTTAAAATTGGCGGAGAGAAAAGTCTTGCAAGGCAGAAACCCGACGGACTTCCTTATAGTCTATGTGCAACTGCTTTTTAAGCGGATAGGGTTCGGAAACCCGAACACTAGTATGAACTTCAAGAAAATCTCATTTTCTCTAATTTAACAAAAAAACATTCATAAACCTACAACCTAGAGTTCCTTCATGAAGATTTTTGAGGTCCCTCATTTTTCCTTTACGCTCTGGATTAATACATTATTTAGGTGGTGAAGTCCGCATGTATCAAATACAAAATGAAAACTTTAAGGCTGTAGACACGTGTGGTGAGTTTGCCATGGGTTAGCCACTACAATTTACAGTTTCAGTATTCCATGGCATACTCATGGCCCTGTGTGTACTAGAGGTGTTTCCACAGACACTTATCCCCAAATTGCTTGATAGGGGATAAGGTTATGATGTCTGGGGATAAAACCACCGTCCGCCCCAGTAGTCATGACTGAGGCCCTGAAACCAGAAGCTTGACGTTTGCAGAGCATATCAGGCAGCAAAACTAACTGCACTGTTTGCTCGGGAATGTTGTGGGGTAGAGAAAAAATTTCAACTGTGTCAGAATCCTATTAAAGCATGAAAAGAACTTGTACAGGTGGTGATAGGTCCTCTTAAAGTGCTATTCACTACAGCATAGGTCCCCAACCTTTTGGTCACCATGAGCTACAGTATATTTATATTGTAAATATGCAGAGCTGAAGCATTTACCAAAGGGGGAATGGTCACTTCAAATGGCTGTATTTTCGGTTTTGTACCAACAACAAACACAGTAGGGAATGTAATTTTATATGCACATGAACTGCTGCATATTAAGGAGGACCTTTCAGGTCCTTATTGATATGCGGCTTTATATACCTCTAGAAAGCCAACAGTGCTCTGCATTCAGTGCACTCTTGGCTTTCCTGGTAAGCGCCCCAATGCTGGAGATATTAATGGCCCTAAAATCTCCCCACTGTCAGAAAGGTGGGCCTTACAGCCTAGTGTTATCGCTGAGCTGTGAGGAAGGCCCCCTTGACCGCACTTTTCCATAGACTTACACAGTCAGGGGGTGCTTTCCTTACCACCCAGCGATGATGCTAGGCTGTGAGTAATGTCCCCTTCACTGTACTCTAACATAGCTTTGTAATGGCAGAAGGGGCATTCCTTACAGCTATCATCATCGCTGAGCGGTAAAAATCACCCCCCTCCCTTCTGGCAGTGGGGAGATATTGGTGCTGAAACTAACGGCACAGATATCTCCAGCAGTGGGGCACGTACCAGGAAAGCCGACAGTGCACTGGACTCTCTAGCGGTATATAAAACCGCATGTGCGTGAGGACATGAAAGGTCCTCTTTAAGTTGAAATTCGCAACTGTGTTTTTAACTAGTGATATCTCAGATTCTACTTACTTACTCTACCAAGTTCTTAAAGTTTGGTATTATATAAAAGCTCAGCTTTCTTGTGATACCAGAACCAGTTTTCTAGGTGGCATAAAACCAAAGATATAGCCATTTGAAGTGACCATGCCCCTTCGGTAAATCTTCAGCTCTATGTACTACACAGCCTGTTTTCTATTAAAATGAAGTTTGATAGATTAATAAAGTATATTACAGAAATGTTCAATACCCCTTCCCACCTGACAGTACATGAAGTACCAAGGCTTCCTTTTAAGTCTTTATTTTTCCTTTCGGGGAGATGTTATGAAACGTAGCCAGAAAACCTGAATTCTACTAAAGAAAACACTCGGCCTATCTTATATCCAAGCATCCCTTGTGAAAACAGTGATCTGACAGCTATAAACATGAACCTGTTATTACTGCATTACCATGTTCTGTGCAATCGGAGGATCGCACTTTCCTCATGGTAAAAATATTTACAGTGAGTGCACTTACTTTCCAACTTCCTCTGGTATTAAGCATTGCGCTGTAAACTTAGTGGAGGCATTGAGGTCAATATTATCTTTCTGGACGGAGCTGTTCCCATAGAAACCTGCGCTTTCTTGGAAAGTGAATAGAAATGGACATTTTTACCTCCCAACCAGACAGATTGTAGTAAATGTGTCTAAATTTTATAAGCTACACAAAGAAATGTTAAAAGATCATAATCATTACATAACATATTGCGTTATGCAATATACACTGACTACTCTCTTAGAGACAACCATCTCGTAGTGTGTGGTAAATCCTTTAGTCTTCAGAAACACAGTCAGGTATCATCCACACGTATCACACCTTTCTCAGTATACTGTCCACACAAGGTTGGCAGTGTATGAAATACTGCTATTTAGGCCTCAATGGCCATCCCTTATTCAAAGTCGCACAAATAGCTTGATTTGCCCATTTTAATGTGGAATTACACTGAAACTGATCTATGGAATACTTGTCACATGATTTTATACTATACTCTGGGCTTATAAATCTATTTATTTCCATACAGGGGAGTTCCAATCATGAGGGCAAGCATCTCTAATTAAGTGGCCATTCAGTGTATATGACAATGGTAGCAATTTATTCTTCCCACTGCTGTCAATGGTTGACACCATGATGTGTATATAACCTCTTCCCTACATCAATCGTACTAGTGAAGTGGATGTTGGGTCTTTAAACATATTGCCCACTCAGAAGCAGACTATAAAAATGTGGTGAAAAAAATCAAAATAGCCAAATCGCTGTTCTTTCACCATTTTGCTCCCCACCACAAAACAAATAAAACATTGGACCTTTCCCAAACGGTATTGTGATGAAATATCCACATATTATATTGTGTCATGAGATGCATCTAGTTATGTTTTAACTTTTGTGTTTATAGTTGTAGTGGGAATTCACTTCAATATGTCAATGTCACTCCTGTGTAATTGATATGGTAATTTCAATCCACAAGCCAGGATACAGATGGTCAAATAAGTCCCAGGAAGTTCATTAAAATACAGAGGGCCACTAAGCAAGTCAGTGTGTGTGGAGTGTAGCAGACATTGCAACTCCATTTGTCAGTCTAGACTAGTTGTACTCCCAGCAAGGCTTACTAACAGGTCTGTTCTTTTTATTCCCATTTTAGTTTACATTGTTTGCCTGTATATGTCTTTTTGTTACATAGTTACTATACATAGTAACGTAGTAGATGAGGTTGGTTGAAGACATCAGTCCATCAAGTCCAACCTATAACCCTACAGTCCCCTACAGTGTTGATCCAGAGGAAGGCAAAAAAAACCCCATGAGGCTTATGCCAATTGCCCCATTTCAGGGGAAAAAAAATCCTTCCCGACTCCAATCTGGCAATCAGTATAAAACCCTGGATCAACTTGTCATTAAAATCTAGAACTCGTAATATTTTTCTATTCGAGAAAGGCATCCAGGCGTTCTTTGAACTTGTCCAATGACTCCACCATCACCACTTCCTGGGGCAGAGAGTTCCATAGCCTCGCTGTTCTTACTGTCAAGAATCCTCTTCTATGTTGCTGGTGAAACTTTCGCTCCTCCAGACGAAGAGAATGTCCCCTTGTCGCTGTCACTGGCCTAGGAGTAAAAAGGTCATTAGAAAGTTTCTTGTGCTGTCCCTTCATGTATTTGTACATTGTTATTGTAGACATCTTTTCTCTAAACTGAATAGCCCCAA
The DNA here is from genome assembly GCA_947044405.1 of Leptodactylus fallax. Classification (NCBI taxonomy): domain Eukaryota; kingdom Metazoa; phylum Chordata; class Amphibia; order Anura; family Leptodactylidae; genus Leptodactylus; species Leptodactylus fallax. The sequence goes on along the minus strand of CAMRHE010000280.1, from coordinate 1,290,541 downwards.
GTTTTTTAATCTATCGTTGTACTCCAATCCACCCATTCCCATAATAATTTTGGTTGCCCTTCTCTGCACTCTCTCTAGTTTGATTACACACGTGGACAAAATTGTTGGTACCCCTCGGTTAATGAAAGAAAATCCCACAATGATCACAGAAATAACTTTAATATGGCAAAAGTAATAATATATAAATATTCTATGAAAATTAACAAATGAAAGTCAGACATTGTTTTTCAACCATGCTTCAACAGAATTTTTTTTTAAAAGAAAACTCATGAAACAGGCCTGGACAGAAATGATGGTTCCGCTGAAAATAATGTGACCAAAGGGACATGTTAAATCAAGGTGTCCACTAATTAGAATCACAGTTGTCTACAATCTTGTAATCAGTCACTGGGCCTGTATATAGGGCTACAGATACTCTCTGTGCTGTTTGGTGACATGGTGAGTACCACACTCAACATGGACCAGACGAAGCGAAGGAAAGAGTTGTCTGAGGAGCTTAGAAAGAAAATTATAGACAAGCATGTTAAAGGAAAGGTTATAAGACCATCTCCAAGAAGCTTGATGTTCATGTGACTACAGTTGCATATATTATTTAGAAATTTAAGATCCATGGGACTGTAGCCAACCTCCCTGGACCTAGCTGCAGGAGGAAAATTGATGACAAATCAAAGAGAAGGATAATAAGAATGGTAACAAAAGAGCCCAGAAAAACTTCTAAGGAGATTAAAGGTGAACTTCAAGCTCAAGGAACATCAGTGTCAGATCGCACCATCCGTCATTGTTTGAGCCAAAGTGGACATCATGGGAGACGACCAAGGAGGACACCATTGTTGAAAACAAATCATAAAAAAGCCAGACTGGAATTTGCCAAACTACATGTTGACAAGCCACAAAGCTTCTAGGAGAATGTTCTATGGACAGATGAGACAAAAATCGAAATTTTTGGCAAGGCACATCAGCTCTATGTTCACAGACGGAAAAATAAAGCATATCTTGAAAAGAACACTGTCCCTACTGTGAAACATGGAGGAGGCTCTGTTATGTTCTGGGGCTGCTTTGCTGCATCTGGCACAGGGAGTCTTGAATCTGTGCAGGGTACAATGAAATCTCAAGACTATCAAGGGATTCTAGAGAGAAATGTGCTGCCCAGTATCAGAAAGCTTGGTCTCAGTCGCAGGTCATGGGTCTTGCAACAGGATAATGACCCAAAACACACAGCTAAAAACACCCAAGAATGGCTAAGAGGAAAACATTGGACTATTCTGAAGTGGCCTTCTATGAGCCCTGACCTAAATCCTATTGAGCATCTTTGGAAGGAGACAACTGAAGCAGTTTGCTCATGAGGAGTAGCCAAAATACCTGCTGAGAGGTGCAAAAGTCTCATTGACAGTTACAGGAATCGTTTGATTGCAATGATTGCCTCAAAAGGTTGTGCAACAAAATATTAAGTTAAGGGAACCATCATTTCTGTCCAGGCCTGTTTCATGAGTTTTCTTTTTAAAAAAAATTCTGTTGAAGCATGGTTGAAAAGCAATGTCTGACTTTCATTTGTTCATTTTCATAGAATTTTTATATATTATTACTTTTGTCAGATTCAAGTTATTTCTGTGACCATTGTGGGTTTTTCTTTCATTAAATTAGGGGTACCAACAATTTTGTCCATGTGTGTATGTATGTCCTTGTATACTGGGGCCCAAAATTGTGCACAATAGTGTAAGTGTGGCCGTACCAGTGATTTCTATAGAGGCATGACTATGTTCTTGTCATGATAATCTATACCTCTATTGATGCATCCCATAATTTTATTTGCCTTGGCAGCAGCTGCCTGGCACTGGTCACTAAAGGTAAGCTTATTGTCCACCACAATCCCCAAGTCTTTTTCATTGGTAGTCTTACCCAGTAATTTACTATTAAGTACATAATAATACATTTTATTTTGTCGACCAAAATGCATAACCTTACATTTGTCAACATTAAACTTCATTTGCCAAGTCTCGGCCCATGCTTCCAGCTTCCTTAGATCCCCTTGTTATATTCTATTATCCTCCTTATTTTTGATTACCTTACAGAGTTTAGTATCATCTGCAAATATGGACACCCTGCTCTGTAACCCCTCTACCAGGTCATTAATAAAGATATTAAACAGGAGAGGGCCCAATACTGACTCCTGTGACATCCCACTGGTGACTGTGACCCCTCCAATACTGACCCCTGTGGCACCCCATTGGTGACTGTGACCCCTCCAATACTGACCCCTGTGGCACCCCACTGGTGACTGTGACCCAGTCTGAATATTAACCATTAATAAGCCCCCTCTGTTTCCTATCAGTGAGCCAGTTGCGAACCCAAATGCATATGTTTTCCCCCAGTCCCAATATTCTCATTTTGCATACCAATCTTTTATGTGGTACAGTATCAAAAGCCTTTGAAAAGTCCAGATACACCACGTCTACTGTATTACCCATGTCCAGTCTTGAACTGTCCTCTTCATAGAAGCTGATCAGATTAGTCTGACAGGACTGATTCCTCATAAACCCATGCTGATTGGGTGTTATAAGATTATTTACATTGAGGTACTCCAGGATAGCAGCTCTTACGCTAGGTTCACACCTGCGTTTGGGTTACTGTTCGGGGGATCCACTAGGGGACCCCCCGAACGGAAACCTAATCCTTCTTAAAAAAAGCGGTTACCAGCAGACGCCATAGACTATAATGGGGTCCTTAGGTTTCTGCCCGAAAAGGGTGAAATATGCAGAGAGCAAAGCGCTGCATACAGCGCTTTTCTCTCCGCATTTTTTAAACGAGTTCGGGGACGGAAACCCCGAATGGAGTACATATGCAGGTGTTAACCCAGCCTTAGAAAGCCATCAAATATCTTACACACCACAGAAGTCAAACTTACTGGCCTATAGTTTCCAGGCTCACTTTTAGACCCCTTTTTGAAAATTGGCACCACATTTGCGCTGCGCCAATCCTGTGGAACAGAACCAGTCCTTACTGAATCCTTAAATATTAGATATAAAGGTCTGTCTATCACTGTGCATAAATAATTCCCTCAGAACTCGGGGGTCTATGCCATCTGGACCTGGTGATTTCTCTATTTTAGTGTTTTGGAGGCGGCATCGCACTTCCTCCTGGGTTAAACAGGTGACATTTAATGGAGAGTTAACATTACTCCTAATCATGTTGTGGCCATTGGATTTTCATATGTAAACACCGTAGAGAAGAAGACATTTAATAGTTGTGCTTTTTCCTCATCCTCCTCCACCATTACACCCAGATTGTCAGTTTTTATTTTCGTATTATTTATGTAATTGAAGAATAATTTTGCATTAGTTTTACTTTCCTTGGCAATTATTCTCTCAGCCTTGATATTTGCCTCCCTTTTTTGTCTTTTACACAATTTATTCTTCTCTTTATCGTTTTTTAATGCTGTGTCACTACTTTCTTTTTTTAGCACTTTAAATGCTTCCTTTTTATCCCTCATTGCACTCCTTACTGTTTTAGTTAGCCATATTGGTTTTCTATGATTTCTGGCCCTCTTATTCCCATAAGTGATATATTTTTTAGTTGTCCTATTTAGAAGGCTTTTGAAAATGTCCCATTTTGTTTGTGTTCCGGTCACTTCGAGGACATTGTCCCAGTTTATGCTGCTAAGTTCCTCTCTCAGCTGGTTAAAATTGGCCTTCCTGAAGTTTAGAGTTTTTGCTCCCCCCTCTACTGAACATCTTTTTAATGTGCACAAGAAAACTTATTATGTTGTGATCACTATTACCTAGGTGACCCCCAACCTCCACTTTTGACAATGTATCAGGTTAATTTGTTAAAATTAGGTCTAGAAGTACCTCGCCTCTTGTTGGGTCCTGCACTAGTTGTGATAGGTAATTGTCATTTATTACTGACAATAACCTGTTCCCTTTGTGGGACCTGCAGGTTTCTGCCTCCCAGTTGATATCTGGGTAGTTGAAATCCCCCATAATAATGACTTTGTTATGCTTTGCGGCCTCATCTATTTGTCTTATTAATATATTTTCAGCTTCTTCCATTATATTTGGAGATTTATAACAAACCCCTTAATTTCCACCCATAAGGACTCCACATATTCATTTTCCTCCCAGATTTCCTCACGCAGGACTGACTTAAGGCAGGATTTTACGTATAAGCAAACCCCTCCCCTTTCCTATTGGTACGCTCCTTTCTAAACATATATCCATACTAAATGCTATTTGTGTGGATGTGTGATCGTAGGGATCACTTCAGTCCTGGGTAGCCTAGTATGATAGGTGAGGGTGGAAAGGAATGTAGAAACATAGTTCCCGTGTGCGTGTAGTCAGAAGGTGTATGGATACCTAACAGATCTGGAATACAGAAAGTCGGCTATATTTTGTACGAGAGCTTGATTTGTGACAACTGGTTGACAACTAGTGGGATATATTTTTTATATTACAAACCCAATTCCAATGAAGTTGGGACGTTGTGTAAAACATAAATAAAAACAGAATACGATGATTTGCAAATCCTTTTCAACCTATATTCAATTGAATACACTACAAAGACGAGATATTTAATGTTCAAACAGGTAAACTTTATTTTTTTTTGCAAATATTCCCTCATTTTGGATTTGATGTCTGCAACATGTTCCAAAAAAGCTGGGACAGGAGCAACGAAAGACTGGGAAAGTTGAGGATTGCTCAAAAAACACCTGTTTGGAGCATTCCAGAGGTGAACAGGTTAATTGGAAACAGGTGAGTGCCATGATTGGGTATAAAGGGAGCATCCCCGAAAGGCTCAGTCGTTCACAAGCAAGGATGGGAATAGGTTCACCACTTTGCGAACAACTGCGTGAGCAAATAATCCAATAGTTTAAGAACAACGTTTCTCAACGTACAATTGTAAGGAATTTAGGGATTTCATCATCTACAGTCCATAATATCATCAAAAAATTCAGAGAATCTGGACAAATCTCTGCAAGTAAGCTGCAAGGCCAAAAACCAACATTGAATGCCCGTGACTTCCCATCCCTCAGGCAGCACTGCATGACATCATTCTGTAACGGATATTACCACATGAGCTCAGGAACACTTCAGAAAACCATTGTCAGTGAACACAGTTCATTGCTACATCTACAAGTGCAAGTTAAAACTCTACCATGGAAAGTGAAAGCCATATATCAGCAACACTCATAAATGCCGCCGGCTTCTCTGGGCCCGAGCTCATCTGAGATGGACTGACGCAAAGGGGGAAAGTGTCCTGTGGTCTGACCAGTCCACATTTCACATTGTTTTTGGAAATCATGGACGTCGTGTCCTCTGGGCCAAAGAGGAAAAGGACTGTCCGGATTGTTAGCGCAAAGTTCAAAAGCCAGCATCTCTTATGGTATGGGGGGTTGTTAGTGCCCATGGCACATCTCTGATGGTATGGGGGTGTGTTAGTGCCCATGGCACATCTCTGATGGTATGGGGGTGTGTTAGTGCCCATGGCACATCTCTGATGGTATGGGGGTGTGTTAATGCCCATGGCATGGGTAACTTGCACATCTGTGAAGGCACCATTAATGCTGAAAGGTACATACAGGTTTTGGTTGAACATATGCTGCCATCCAAGCGACATCTTTTTCAGAGACGACCCTGCTTATTTCAGCAAGACAATGCCAAGCCACATTCTGCACGTTACAACAGTGTGGCTTGGTAGTAAAAGAGTGCAGGTTGCAGGTACCAAATTCAAAATGAGTGAATATTTGCAAAAATAACAACCTAATAAAGTTTATCTGTTTGAACATTAAATATCTTATCTTTGTAGTGCACTCAAATATATGTTGAAAAGGATTTGCATCGTATTCTGTTTTAATTTGTTTTACACAACGTCCCAACTTAATTGGAATTGAGATTGTAGAACATTAAGCGCCTGAATTAAGTAATTAACCATTGCACTTAAGGGCAAGTTGAATCCTTGCTAGCTGTTTGCCAGTCTAGAAAGGACAATCTCAGTGCTATTAGACTAAGGCATACTGCAAGCAGTCTCCCCTCCCAATCTTGCTTTTCTTTTCTATCTTTTATTTTGGAAGTAACTTAAGATGGGGGCTACTTACAAGAAACATGAGAAAGCCACTCAAATGCGTATGGTGAGCAGAGAGTCCTTGATTGGACTGATAAGACAAAAGATATGCTGATCTAGGCGTTATATGAGGATAATGCCGAACGCCAACGATGTGTGGAGCCTGAACTGGGTTCTGATACAGCACAAGAGAATCAGGCAGTGGTGTTTTGCCCAGGAAAGGTCTGACCTGGAGGATATCAGAGACATGAGTAGGCAAAGTGGAGAGGACTCTTTTGTGCCATTAATTTTCCAACAGCTAGGAGATTGTGACCTGCAGACTTGATTACAGAATGTGTTGCAAGAACGCCAAGCAGAGCGGAAGTTTGCTGAGTATCAAGCGGAAACGCATTACCAGCTAGAGTTGACTGGTTGGCCAACTGTGTGGTTGTACAGCCCAGAACCATGAGCCCACGGAGGCATTTTCCTTGGATGAACAAATATGGACACCTGGACACTTTCTTAAGAGGGTTTGAACGGACTTGCAGACAGTACCAGCTACCTAGGGAGCAATAGGCTTGGTACCTGACACCAGGCCTAAGAGGCAAGGCCCTGGAAGTGTTAGCAGTTCTTCCCCTTGACCAGGATGGGATTTCGATGTCCTGAGACAAGCATTAATCACCCTAGAGGTATATCACTCCATTATATTATTATTATATCAAAACCATTCACTAGAAAACAGGACATGTGACTCATGAAAGTGACATCACATGGCCTGCGGTGTAATGGAATACTGCTGTTCTGTGGGATGCCCCTCCAATTGTCAATTAATTCACCATCCAAGGGATGGGTCATCAGTTTTATGAAATTGGAAAACCCCTTTAGGCTGAGGCTCCATGTTGCAGAAATGCAGTGTTTTTTTGTTGCAGATTTTGCAGCGTTTTTTTTTAGCCAAAGTCAGGAGTGGATTTAACAAAAGGGAATTGTCTAAGAGCCTCCTTTATATTTTCCATTCCTTTTCAATCCCCTCCTGATTTAAGCTAAAAAATATGCTGCAAAATCTGCAACATAAAACACTGCGTTTCTGCAATGTGGGGCCTTAACCCCTTCAGGTCTGAGCCCAAAAGTGCGTTACAGACCAGGCCTCATTTTTCAAAACTGACATATGTCACTTTATATGGCAATAACTTTAAGACGCTTTAACTTGCACAAGTGATTTTGAGACTGTTTTTTCGTGAGACATTGTACTTTATGTTAGTGGTAAACATTGATCAATATTTTTGTATTTATTTATAAAAAAATAGGAAATTTGATGGAAATTTGGAAAAAAAAAATCGCAATTTTCAAAATGTGAAATGCTCTGCTTTTCAAACAGATAGTAGTATAATGTTGTACCGTGTTAGCCATTTAAAGTAGTGGAAGAGTGAAGAAATCAGGCGATACCTTTTAGAGGCTGAGTATATTTATAAGTAAGCTTTCAGGAGTACTAGCTAGCTCAAGGGAGCTAGCTAGTACTCCTGAAAGCTTACTTATAAATATACTCAGTTAGCCTCTAAAAGGTATCGCCTGTTTTCAGATAGTCATACCACTCAAATAAGTTAATAAATATTATCTTTTTTTTATATGTCCCACTAGGACACCTGAATCGCTGATTCAGCACTATAGACTGCAATACAAGTGTATTGCAGTCTATACAGGAATTCAGCCTATGTAGACATAGGTTGATTTCCAGAGGTCCCGGCAGGATCAACCAGGTAGTGGGGGCTTCAGGCAGCCTGGGGTCACTGGCCAGACCCCGGGCTGCATATTATAGATATTGGCACCCCCCCGATCTCTTCGCGGGGGGTGCCGGGGGCGGCAACATGGCGGAACCCCTTGGATGCCGCGTTCATCTCTGACCGCGGCATCCAAGGGGTTAAAAACCCCGATCGGTCGGAGGTTAAGGAGCAGGGTGTTAGCTGTCAGTTACAGCTGACACCCTCTCCCGATGCCGCCCGCGGCAGTCAGTGCCGCTAGCAAACACTTAAAATGCCGCGGTCGCTATTGACCGCGGCATCTTAAGGGTTAAACTGCGGGGATCGGTGTTATCACTGGTCCCCGCTGTTGCAGCGGGAGCCTGGCTGTCAAATACAGCCGGGCTCCCGCGGTGATCGCACGGGCTCTGCTTCTGAGCCCGCTCGATCACCGTCACGTACCTGTACGTGGGGATGCGGTAACTAACCACATTCTCCCACGTACATGTACGTGAGAATGCATGAAAGGGTTAAAGGGGTTGTCCAGGCAAAAATGGACAACCCGTTTAATTTTTAAATCGAACAGGGGCAGTGAAAAAAATTTAAAAAATTCATACTCACTTTTCCACAGTGCTCCGATGCCTCCCAGCGTGGTCCAGTCTTCTCGGTCCAGTGTTGACATATGGCAGAAGTCCCAGGGACATGTGACCGCTGAGGCTAATCAGCGGCCTCAGTGAAGGGCATGCGGTGTCACTATCTGTGACATCACAGGTCTCTTTCTGAAGCCTGCTGAGGCTGCTGATCAGCCTTAGCGGTCACGTGACTGCTGAGGCCAATCAGCGGCTTCAGTGGAAATCAGGAAGAGACCCGTGAGAAGACACCGGAGCATCGGGGACTGGTGAGCATGATTTTTTTTTTTTTTTCACCTACCCCGGCATATTTAAAATAATAAAAAAAAATGCCTGGACAACCTCTTTAACCTTAGGCTGGTTTCACACTGAGTCTTGGATGTTACACTTGGTCCATGTGTGAGTCGAACAACAGGCCAGGAGATTGACTCCTAGCATTATACTTATCAATGATGCTAGTGGTCCCTGTGTCTCCGCTACATACTGTCCCACACTGTAATCACTGCGTATTAGGTTAGGAGGCGTCTTCCGACATAGTGCACAGGTTGGTAAATCTGTCTCACACACAGAGTCTCACCTTCTCAGAGATATTGCTGGTTTTGTCAATATGTAAATGACCTCTTTGGAGAAACAAGGGATTTGTCACTTACTTTTTTTGAGCAATGGCAACACCCCCGATGCTCCAAAGAGCTAATTTGCGTATGGACAAAAACAGTGTTATCCCGGCAATGGAGACACAGATTCAGAAGAAGAAAACACAATTTGATTCAGGTGACCCTAACCTATCTATCTGAGTGATATGCTGGGTTCTGGTGACAAAGTCTAAGGTTTGCTATGGAGATAGAGACTTTTCTACCAAACTATAATTAAAACTTGCGTTGCAGGAATATCCCTTTAAGGAGTTGTGCACCCCTCTGACACTACACAATGCAATCCCAATGATGACCCAGGACTACGGAATCTTACGGCTCGTATCAGTGAAACTAAATGTAGCCTGCATAACACTACAGAGGCATCCTCACATCATCTGCGCCTGCGCGAGTACACTTCTCCGCCGCATTTCTGCCGTGATTGGGCGTGGCTCTGAACAGCTGTAACCTGATCGTCACTTCCGGTTCTCGGCGCTCCTCTCCGTCCCTGGGCGTTCTAGAGCGGAAGTAGGCCGAAAGTGGGTGAGGAAGACGGAGCTGTGGCCGGTATCAAGATGGCAGGAGCTGATGGAGACGACTCTTTGTATCCTATCGCCGTTCTCATTGACGAGCTGAGGAATGAGGACGTGCAGGTGAGGAGCGGCGGTAGTGAGCCGAGGAGCCGAATAGTGAATGAATGAGTCGGCGCCCCCTCCCAGTCATCCTGGGCGCTGTATGGAGGCCGCAATACCTCATACAAGCAGAATAGATGCGGCCGGGGTCAGGTAGTCGGACATGTGGAGGCCGGTGTATACATCACACTATAGAATTAGGGCTTTTAAAGGGATGCGTTTAAAGGCGCACACCCCTTCCTAAAAGACCTGCAAACAAGGTTCCCAGCTTGTTTTACTGCATTATGAGCTGATCCTGACATTGAGATGCAGAGAGGGGCTGCACATGTCCTCTTATCTGTCAGACCTGTCATTCACAGTCTAAAATTGTGGGCAAAAAAGTCCTTCAAGTCTGACTTTTTTTTTTTTTTTTTGCTTGGAGATGTCAAGGAAAAATACAGATATCTGCCGGACCCCATTATAGTCAGTAGGGTCTGTAATCTGCCATTATTGTTCAGTCAGTTCCTCTGTTCCTATAAACAATGAAGATGTGAACGTACCCGAAACTGAGCCACAACATGCACAGCAAGTAGCAAGAGGCCCCTACTGACCTCTGACTTGTCAGTCTCTGGTTGTTGCAAGACTACAAGTCCCAGCAAATTCTGACAGCACATGTTAGGGGTTGTTACTTAAAAGGACAGTTCTGTTTGAGACACTAAAGCGCACACGTGTCCTTATGGATCGGTGCTTTAGTGTCCCAAATAGTCATGTTGTGATGTAGTCCATGCCTGCAGTTAAAAAGAACAAAGTCAAATTACCCGGTGCCTGTACCCCCGGTGCCTGTACCCCCGGTGCCTGTACCCCCGGTGCCTGTACCCCCGGTGCCTGTACCCCCGGTGCCTGTACCCCCGGTGCCTGTACCCCCGGTGCCTGTACCCCCGGTGCCTGTACCCCCGGTGCCTGTACCCCCGGTGCCTGTACCCCCGGTGCCTGTACCCCCGGTGCCTGTACCCCCGGTGCCTGTTCAGTTCTTCAGTGAAACTGGTGTAGTACACATTGGCTTTATGCTAGGTTCACACTAGAGTTCGGCTCTATTGTTTGGGTTCACATGGGGACCCCATAGACCAGTGATGGCGAACCATTTAGAGACCGAGTGCCCAAACTGCAACCCAAAACCCACTAATTTATCGCAAAGTGCCAACACGGCAATTTAACCTTAAATTAACCAGGATCTGTTTTATAGTGACCGTGCAATGTTATTACAGCCTGTAATAATATCACATGTCTGCTATAAAACAGATACCGTGTGATTTAAATAGTGAAGGGGCCCCACATAGTACAATTTGATCTGAAGTGGCCCCCAGATAGTACTATATACTCCAGAATGGCCCCCAGACAGTATTATATGCTTCAGAGTGGGGCCCCACACAGTAGTTTATGCTTTACAGTGGGGCCCCGCACAATAGCATATGCTTCATAGTGGGGCCCCGCACAGTATTATATGCTTCACAGTGGGGCCCCACACAGTATTATATGCTTCACAGTGGGGCCCCGCACAGTAGTATATGCTTTACAGTGGGGCCCCGCACAGTAGTATATGCTTTACAGTGGGGCCCCGCACAGTAGTATATGCTTTACAGTGGGGCCCCACACAGTAGTATCTGCTTTATAGTGGGGCCCTACACAGTAGTATATGCTTCACAGTAGGCCCCTACACACTAGTTTATATTACTTACCTAGTCCCATGAAGAGCTGCAGTCCCACGAAGAACGTCCTCCTCATTCCGCTCGCGTGTGCTGATGACTGACGTCATCACGCCTGCGTCGGGGCAGAGGTTGCACTCTGCAGTCAGTGTAGGCTGCGGTCCGGACCGCTGCCTACACTGACAGCTGAGCCGAAAGACGCGATCGCTCACTAATAGGGAATCCTGTACCGGATTCCCCGTTAGTGAGCGATCATGGCGATGGCGCGCGTGCCAGCTGAGAGGGCTCTGCGTGCCCTCTCTGGCACGCGTGCCATGGGTTCGCCATCACGGCCATAGACTATGATGGGTTCCACTGGGTGTCTGTCAGTCAGGTTTCCTCCAATTTTATACTGAAACCGGCAGAGAGAAAAGTCCTCCTTGCAGTCTCTCTCTGCCAATTTTAGGCGGTGTCAGAGACTCCAATGCATATGTGAACCTAGCCTTAGTGTGCATATGCCAGGCCTCAGGCACATGCAGTGAATGCACGGTGTACTGTGGCTTCACAGAACAACTGCACATGTATTGAGAGCACCAGAGATGAGTCCAGTGAGTGTCATTGACTTCAGTTGGTACAGTGGTGTGGATTTTGCACCAGTAATTCACATGTTGTTTGCTTTTTTTTTCCCTCGCCGTAGTTTTGAAAAACCTTGTGCGATGAAAATACGCAGATGGTGTAATTTCCTATTGAAGAGACTGCGTTGTTTCTTGAGGATGAGGAAAAGCTACGTATTTGCTATGTTTTTTTAAACGAAAGCCAGGAGTCGATTTAGCAGAAGGGAGTATAAGAGTTTTCTTTATATTTCCCGTTCCTTCTGAAGCCGCTCTTGCCTTTGCCTCTAAAAACCGCAGCAAAATTTGCAAAGTGTGGCCTCAACCTGATAGTTTTCCATGTGGATTTTGGTGCAGAACACGCCCCAAATCCTTTATGGAAAAAACTGAACATACCCATTCATTGATTTCAATGGGGTGTATTTAGACCTCCATATTTTACAAGTCTGTGGGGAAAAGGCGTGCACTATTTTGGTGCATTTTGCAGAGCAAACACCCATGAAAATCACGGATGCCGTATGCTCACAATGTTTTTCATGGATACAGTATGTTAAGCAGTGTTCACAGGTCATCTGTTGATAAAAACATAGGCGCTGATTCTAAACACAGACCTTTGTGAACCCCAAATGGTCTGTTTTCGCAGCCACGGACAGAGAGAAGAATAAATGGATTTTATTATTCATACAACGGTAATCTCTGCAGATCCATCTTGTGCGGTCTTAGCCATGCACGGCTGTCACATGAATGATTGTTTAGCCAATAGCATTTCCTTATGAATGCTCCGTACACATGCACATGTGTATTCTGGAGAGGTTGGAGAGAATAACTGGTGGTGGCGGCGGCGGCGGCTTTTATCCTCTGAGAATAAATGGATCGGGCATGTTAAAATCAAACTGCGTGGTCCTTGTCTTCCCTTGATATCTTCTGTCATGGAAGAGTGAGGACCTCCCCCCATATACACATTGACTGGTCCTTCTGATATTTGTGTGTCCGCCCAATATTCATCTCTTGTTTGTTCTCATCATAAGAGACCGGTGTATAAACTGCATAGTCCATATATGACAAGTGCGGTAAGTACATTCTGTGCATCGGCTTTGTTTCACGGACTGCATTCTCTCTGCAGAATATCCTAGCTATCTATGATGCCTTGAGCCGCTGCCTCGCCATAGGGTTACTGATGACTACAGTACAGGATAGTAGTAACTATGATACAGTGAGTGCGGGATCTCTGGATAGCAACTACATCCAATATAGAGGTCTAAAGGTTATTTATTATAGCTCAGATTTTCTCCCACACCCAAACATACAGATGGGCCGATTCCATAAGAAGTTCATAAACCTCAGTGTGTATCTAAACCCCATTGGAAATAGGGACTGATGTATATATGAGTCCCTGTACAGTGCTGCTGAAAATGGTAGCTGCATAAAAGCTAGTGTGTTGTTTTTGTTTTTTTTTAGCAGATTACACAAATTTGTCTGTCAAAAGTCTATTCATGTAACTGCTTAACTGATGACATTCACAATTAGAAAAAACGCAGTAAAATGGAAAGTGTCACCACTCAAAGCCACTTAAGGTGTGGCTGCCAGCTCTGCAACCGCCCACTTGTGGCAGTTTAATAATAACTGACACTGCGGCATTATACACAGGACTTTCTGCCGTTGGCCCATTGTGCGTGGCCAGGGGTTTTGGCAGTAGGCTGGTGTTTGTGTCATGGTTGCAAAGTGGGCTGTCTCACTAAACAATTAATGGGGTTGTCCATGACCTAATAAAGCTGGAAACTGATGAACTTTAAAAAAAAAAAAAAAACTCCTTCTTTTCCCTTGATCACAAACAAAAAGTAACAAATACAAAAATATTTATCCCATACGGCAAACAAGTAGCGGTAAAAAAGATCAAAGTACCGTATTTTTCGGACTATAACACACACCAGACGATAAGACGCACCTAGGTTTTAGAGGAGGAAAATAGGGTAAAAAATTTTGTCGCAAAAAATGGTAAAATATTTAATATATGGGAATTGTAGTTTTGCAGCAGCTGCAAGGCCACATTGCATAGGGTGTCTTTTTTTGCGGGACCAGGTGTACTTTTTAGTTATACCATTTTGTGGAATATCTATTGCTTTGATCACTTTTTATTCAAATCAGAGGTGCAACAGTAAAAAAAAAAAAAAAAAATGTCAGTTCAGCACACTTGTTTTTTTTTTTTTGTAGTAGTAATGTCATTAGCTCCAGGTCTGCGCTGTGCATTAGAGCGGTGATCCGGTAGCTATGGCGACCTCTCTGCAGCAGAGCGGCACCATCATCTTTACAGACCCGGCCGGGATAGATTCGCTGGGACACCCTGTCCTCCAGGTCCGGGGCCTGCACATCGTCCTACTACTCCCGCTATAGGAAGCCGGCGGTGGCAGGAGTGGGCCGATACTGAGGCCCCCTTTCCCCCCCCGCCCCAACACCCACATTATAGTCCGAAAAATACAGTAGCTAAATCGCTGTTTTGCCTCCCCCCCAAAAAAAAAAATTATAATAAGTAATGACCAAATCGTCAAACATTTTCTGAAAATGGTATAAATAAATACTACATCTTGTGCTGCAAAAAGACGCCTTACACAGCTCTGTATACAAAGAAAGTTACAGGTATCAAAATATGACAACTAAAATAACTTTTTGCATCCTACAAAGTTTTGGTTGCTTATAAAGGTATTAAAAAATGACAGAAACGAATTGTGCTAACACAAAGAATGTAAGCAACATGTCATTTTTACCATACAGTGAAGGCCGTAACAACGAAACCCTAAATTTGCTATTTATACATGGAAGACAGTTATAGTAATGGGTTCCCTGATTAACTTGCAACCTCTTAACATTGTTATGCCTGCAGACCATTTACCATGTTTTCCGGGCTATAGGACGCCATTTCTAGCAAGGAAAAATTGGTGAAAAGCACCCGCATCTTACAGTCTGGTCAGCGGGGTCCAATAGTGCCAAACCATGCTGACCGGTTGCCTAATGATAGGGAGAAGTGCTGATAAAGCACTTCTCCTGATCAGAGATCTGTGCGGGCGTCTGCACTGCTCTCCCTCTCTGCTCCGCACCGATCTGTCAGATCAATGGAGGGTAAGGGAGAGGATAGATCAGCTGGCTGACCACAGTCTGAATGGGCTCCGCGGCCACCAGCTGTGCTGGGAGAACATTAGAGAACAGTATGCCATGGGGGACTTTGTGTATGTGCGCCTTTACGGTTAGCTAATAACCCCCTTTATCATCCCTAGCATACTAGTTATTGACATTTGACCACCTGGGAAGGTTAAGTTAATATGAAATGTTTTTCCTAATTTTTTTTCCCAAATCTTGGCTGCGTCTTAGTCAGATGAGTCTTATCGTTCAAAAAATACGGTATTTTCAGTACTGCAAACTTCATACTCCTCTGTGGCAAAGAATACTCTTCAAAAATTATAAGAGGTATTTTCTTATTCTTCGAGAGAAAAAAAATGTAGTATGACCTCTGTGTTAACCTGTTCCTTGCCAATGGCAGGGAACAGGTTAACAGATGCTGTAATAGATTAAAATCCAGTAGCTCTGGTCCCTGATCACACACTGATGGTCTGGGCCGGGGGAAAGTGCTGCTGCAGGCTTATAACCATGGTTTTCTGCTGTGTGAAACACAAATTTAGCGCTAATGACGATATCTGAGTCCTTTCTGATCCCTGGCATTTATTACATCTGAGACCCCCACAAGCCCCTGCCTCCGCGCTCACTGTACGTTGCCTGTACCACTCCTGCACGATCGCAGGAACCATCGAGTGCCTTGCCTGTGGCCGGTCTCAATGCTTATACAGTGATTTTCCCATGGACCACAGTACAATAATATTACAGTCTATGGTACAAGTGATCTAATGATTGCAGGTTCAAAATGGTTAAAAAGAATGTAAAAAAAAAAAAAAAAAAGTCTTTAAAATATTAAAAAAACACTAAAGAAATATAAAAACTCAAATCACCCCCAATTCTCTAGATCACAAATAAAAATAAAAAAAAAATGAGGCATTCCTGCATCCGAAAGTGACTAAACTATTAAATTATTTTTCTCATATGTCAAACACTGTAGTGGTTAAAAAAAATGGCCAAATCACTATTTTGCCGGCCAAATCACTATTTTGCCTCCCAAAAAAATTGAAGAAGCGTTCAAAACGCTTGCCATTCTCTAAAAATGTATAAATAAAAGTACATCTTTTGCAGCAAAAAGACTCCTTACACCCCTCCATACATGGAAACACACAAAGTTACGGGTGTAAGAATATGGCAACTAAAATAATTTTTTTGCATTTTTCAAATTTTTTTATTTTTATTTCTGTAACGGTATTAAAACATGACAAACTATATAAATGTGATCTCTGTGAATGTCATTTTTACAGCACTTTGAGTGCCGTGATAACATAACCCTAAATGCACTAGTTATACACATGAGACAGTTATAGTAATGGCTTCCCTGCTTTAATAGCAACCTCTTAGCATTATATATACATATCTGATATTTATATTACTGTTTACTACATACTCAAAAATAAGGAGTATTTCTACTTTTCTGTAAGAATTGCAGTGCTATTGCCGGGTGTGAAAGATCCTCAGTGCGCCAACACCGCTGTGGCCACCCCTGAGTCCTCTTTCATATAATAACCACACTCACCGCCAGTGAGTGTCGGGTCCCCAAGATAAAAACAAGACAAGCCTTCTAAATTTTATATATTTATTAACCCCTAAATGGGTTGGTATTAACATCTAACACATGCAGTTCAGAACAGATATGCAGATATATGCAAGCATTAACAGTTACTAGTTACAAGATACAGTGAAATAAAATAAAAGGGCATAAACGTGAAATAATTACTTTACCACACATGTCCTTGATGTGGTTCTGTAGTCCAACACTCAGCCATGCTCTGTCATGTGTGAGTAACCCAGTGGAGGCTTCTTGGCATTAACTCCTAGCATGTGGCATCAATAGAATAATCCCGCCTGCATGCTTTTACAGTCTCTCAGTAATCTCTCTCAGTCTCTTGTAGGCTCATCATCGTCAGCAGCAGCATTCCAACCTGCCTGCTCATAGTAGCATCTCAGTGATAGTCTCTCTCAGTGGAAGTCTGTGATGGTCTGTCTCAACTCCATAGCATAATCTCCATAGACCTCTTACCTCATCTTTTATACCCTTTATGCCACCTCCCAGAATGAGGTCACCGGCAACAGCAAGTCTGATGAGTTAATGCAATCAAGTCCAGATCTTTTGTATAGAGCTGAGACCAAGTGGAATGATACAATGTTATCAGCCAGGTCTGATCAACAGCCCAGACTTGAACAATGCACTATTGTTTCTTTGATCACTCAGGCTGTATAGGAATACAATGGAGCCCTATTGTTACAGTGTGGCCACATTATGACAACATACCCCTAGGAGTATAGCTGCGCACCTTATGAGTAAAGAGATACGCTACCCAGAGACCAAAATACATCCCTGAGCCACAGCCACACTTAAGCAGAATCATCACACCGGGGCCTTGTACTTGCCTGGCTCTGGTTATAGTTCTGGTAGAGAATGAATGGGGCGTCATCGCTGTTGCTCAAACTGTTGCTCCATTCATATTGAGGGACTGGACCCCTGTTTTTGTGGTCTGCAGTCCTATAACATACTCACTGGACCTAAAGCTCTGCATTCAAGGTTTCCGTCCCCCGAACCCGCTTAAATAAAATGCAGAGAGAAAAGTTCTGCAAGCATTTTTCATGCGGAAATGGGGCAGAAACCCAACACACTCCCATTATAATCTATGGTGTCTGCGGCTAACCACTTTTTAAATGGGTTAGCTTTGTCTTTCGGGTCCCCACGCGGACCGGAAGAGCAGAAAGCCAAACGCTAGTGTGACCCTAGCAGAAGCCTGGTTGCAGATGACCGTGTGTATTTTGTGGTCCGCAAATTTATATTCAGTCTTTCGTTTTTGCAAACCATGTGTCATCAGTGTGTCTTCAGCATCAGTGCCACGTGTCTGCAAAAACTGACACCAGAAACCCCTTGGTGCCTACTTTTCATGTTGCGCAAATACAGACAACTCATGGATGACACACAGAGTACATCCGTGTGCCATCCGTGGCTTATAGTCTTCTATAGGCTTCTATGAGTGAGTCCTGCAAACACTGAACAGAGTAGGACCTGCTCCATATTTTGCGGTGTGGACTCATGGCCAGCACACTGATCCGTGAAATACGCTGTAGTGTGCTTGGGCCCATAGAAATAAATGTGTCAGTGTGCTATCCGAGCAAAACACACGGATAAGACACTGATCTCGTCCCACGGACATCTACAAGGGGCTTTAGTCTAATTCTCCTAGCTTCCCAGAGTTTATAGTCAAGACACCTGAGAGAGAATTGGTGTATTCGCCATCCTACATCTGATTTGTATGAGCTCCTTAAGACCATATACTGGACACTAAAGCTGTTTATCTGCAGACTATCAGCAGATCTAGCTAATTTATTGAGATTTACTGAGAGATTGATGTTTTTGCTGGTCATGTACATAAGTTTAACATCTGATCGTAAAGAGGTGCCAACAAAATTCTCAAAAAAAACACTGCATAGCATCAACCCACAAAAATGGGAACACCCATGTATTCATAATCATATCCATAATACCAAACCAAATACACAAAATGTATAAAAACTTCAGAGACATAATATGGGTAAGGTGAAAAAATACATCGAACACCCTCCCCCCTTTCTAGTCAGAACTGCTAAAATATAATTTGTTCCTACCAATTCAGTAAATATGGGCACAATAAAGTGGGACATATACATTTTGTATCAGAAATGGAATAACTACATATAAATAGATGCCATAAATATTTGCTTCCCCTCTTGTTGTCTGCTAATGTCAACTTGGACAATGGTATGCAAAATATATATATTCCATTTTTTGGGTTGATGTTGCAGACAGACAGATAGACGTCGTTGAGACAATCCAACCATTTGATATGTAGGGGGGTGTTCTAACTTTCCCCTAAAGTTGAGAGAGAGGACCATGCTGTTGGATTTCAACATGTCTGATCCTTTTGTTCAGAGTGAAGATGACCCATAAGCCACCATCAGAGGTATCTGGCCTCTCCTTATTGAGAACTCATGCACCCTTAGCTGAGTGTATGGTGGATCAGGAGGAATAGCCATTGACAAATGGCTTCCTGTGGTGCATGGTCAGTTTTTGACTTGAAAATAGGGAGGTAGGATTTTTTTTTTTACACAGACAAGTCCAAAGGTGTGGGATATGTACGTGTATTGTGAGCAGGTCCAATAACTAATCCATTTCATTGCTTTGCAGTGTAGGTTGGGACATGTTTCTCATTCCTGGTTTTTGATGTCCTGTCCCCCACTGTGTATATACATCAGCATCTGTGCACTATGGCACGTCCTGGTATAACGTCATTCCATGAGATGACAATGTTGATATTCATATCTGGAAATTGACATATTTTCTCTGCAATCTCTGGAGTGTTCCTGTATAATGACTTGCTTGTGAGCCAATGACACCCACAATGATGAGTGTTCTGGTCCTGGAGCCAGAAAGTGACATGATAATTTCACAATAAGATTTCTCATCGCCTGGGACATGACAGATCTGGATTATTTTATGATCTGTGAAGGGATTACCGTAACTCTGGCTGGAGATGGTGGCCTTAATAATAGCTCCTAAATGGAAGAGCCACCTGAATCTCCACATTCTCAATCTTTCAAAAGTTGCCGCCTAAGAAAGTGTCTGTGTATTGATACTGTATTATATACTGTATAACATGTTACAATATAGCTATAATCACTTTCTTCTCCTTATCCCACAGCTGCGCCTCAACAGTATCAAGAAGCTATCTACCATAGCACTAGCTCTGGGGGTAGAGAGGACCAGGACGGAGCTGCTTCCATTTTTGACTGGTAAGTATTTGGTGCTGTGGATATATAGGCAAAAAGACAATAATGTAGTGTGACAAATTGTAATACTGTGACTTGTGGATGCATAAAAGAACTGGATGCTTCCTTATGAGTGTGGAAAGCAGACCACCGGCCTAGTGTACGCATATCCAGATGACAAAATCCCCTTTATCCAAATACCCTATTCTTCCCTGTCATTTTCAGGTGATTTCACAAAGAAATACTAGAATCTACAATGGAATCTCTGACGCAGATGTGAATATATTCCAGTTGTCAGCCCTTTTGCAGGGTCCTCTATATGCTACCATTTTAATACTATATATTACATGATAGCAGTCTGTATGGTCTAGGCCAGTGGTTCTCAACCTGTGGTACATGGTATGACTGGGATTCACTGGAAGTGGCAGATTTAGTGAGAGCTCAGAATCTGAGGTTTCTGGGGTGCGAGTGCCACCCAAACCAACCACCATCGTTAAATACTGAGGTGTTTTGGCTCCTTTCTGTGAAATCTTTCCTGTATGGAGGGCTGTTCTTGCCTCTCACTGAGTATGGAGTACAGGGCTGTGTAAAATTAAAAGAAAATGAGAGTAGGGGAGAGTCACGTTATTATTTTTCATGTGACACTAAGGTTACAGTGCTATCTATATTATTTCCAGAGATATCACTAGTTGAAAACATAGTTGGGATTAGGATATTTATAGGCAGCTGCATATTATATATGATATAAATATCCCATAAATCATGTCTGAGATATAGATGTTTGAAGTGACCCTCCTCTACCTTCATTTTCTCTTCATTGTACAAAGCCCTGTACTCCATACACAGTTACTCAGTGAGAGTCAGGAACGGGGAAGAATAGAGATGCAGGTTTTCACAGAAAGGAGACAAAATTTAATTAATTGTTACAAAATTAATGACACAAATACTGCCAGAAAATCTAAAGTTGTCCAAAATTGTTCCGCATTAAGGTGGGGGGGTCTCCTCTACAGCAGTGGGTATTCTGTGCTGAATAGACAGCTTCTGATCTATGATCTCATAAGTGATAAACTGATCGGAGGCTAAAAGCACTTTCATTGTGCGCCTGCCACAGGTTCTCCCATAAGCAAAAAGATTTGCTTGGTGCTCTGTGTGCACCAGTTTTCCTTTCCCACTTCAGATCGACATCAAGGACAGGATCTGTCACATGACAGACACCGCAGTGTCCATGGGGGATACTCTGTTGTAACTTGTTCACAAGGGATTACTTGACTTGAAGAGGTTGATTAAAAACTGGTCTAGACAACTGCAATATGACACTATAGTATAAATTAGGGGGGATGATGACACTAATAAATCCAAAACAGCTGTATGTACATTGGCATAAATAAGTGTACATCTTAGGCTGTATCTATGCTGTGCACCAGAGTAGTTTTACCACCAAGTTTATAAAGATTTAACATGATTTTTACTGCCTAATAATCAAATTAATTCTCATTGAAGAGCAGAAAAATCTACTCTATAAGTCAGTGTTGCCGCTTGTCAGTGGCCTACCCTCTAGGGACTATTGCCTGGCCTGAGAATCACTACGCCAGCTGATGGATGTACTTCACTACAAGAATGATTGTCCAATCCAAGTGTGTTTTATGCCGTGTGAATATAGCCTTAACCACTTCAGGACCATGACACTTTCACCTGGTTCTGGACTGGACAGAAGGCAGTGACAATATACATATAAAAAATATAAATATAGATTGATTGATTTTTTTTTTAAATAATTAAAAATGTAATTTTATATGTTGTGCTCTCCATAGGGTCATAATACAACTTTGGGGAGACATTTTAACCACATGTACACAGCAATCAGGAAGGCAGGAGAAGTAATAAATGGTCTGTCTTCTCTGTGGGATGTCCACAGCTGTAGTACTGTAGTAACATTCAGCTCCTTGGTTGTGCAGTTGCATGATTTTGTGCAGCTTCATAACCCTGCATTGATTTACAGGGCCGTCCTTGCAGCATTAAGAATGGACTGCCCAGACGCAGCCTTCTCCTTTCCATATTCTTACTAGTCTAGTTGATCTTCTTGTGAGTCTGTTTTTGGTGTTGACCTTGTGATGTTCTCATATTGATGGCTTATACTAAGGCTGTCCTATTGAAATCTGTGTTTATTACTCTACTACCGTTAATTCCTATGATGGAAAACAGCAACGGACTGTAATAAAGGTAGTGTGAACATAGCCTTACAAAGATAAAAGTAGCCAAATCGCAGTATTGAATAAAAAGTGATCAAGACATCAGACGTTACCCAAAATGGTATAAAAAAAACACAAAAAAAACCTGCATCTTGTTCTGCAAAAAAAATTAAAAAGATCTGTGCACAGAATCGTAAAAAGGTTAGAGGTGTCAGAAAAATAAATATTTTTAGCATTTTTCTGTCTCTTGTATTTTTTTAGAACCTGACACAAGTCATTGTGCCAACCCAAAGAAGGGATATAATTATACAGAAGTATACCTGCTCAATGTTAGGATAGTACTATGCTACACCTGCTATTCTGTTTTCAGTAAGGATATAGCGCCCTTTAAAAAGCATCACTCATATGACTGTTCCGAAAAGGAAATCCGACTATTGTTGGCATTTTTGAGCGCTCTGTTGATTTTCTGTGTAACTTTTTCTGTGCTACTTTTCCAGATACCATATACGATGAGGATGAGGTGCTCCTTGCACTGGCCGAGCAGCTGGGGAGCTTCACCACTCTGGTTGGAGGACCTGAATTTGTGCATTGCTTACTGGTACGTGTGTGTTTGACTTGTTTTATAACCAGTGTGTCTTTGTACTATGTAAGTAAATGGTGAATATACTTATGTATTTGTTTTAGCTATTCAGTCACTTGGCCATGCTAGTATCTGAATCCTAATACATAGCAAGGTTGGGGACCCATCCCTGCTTGTTGTGACTAAACCCTGTCAATTATTGCTTCAGGTTTTATCTTTGGTTTCAACCTCTGCAATATACAGATGCAATATGTTCCTATTTTCGTGTATTACCTGGTATTATATAGCCTTGGACACATGGACAATACCTCTCTAGTCAAATAAGACTTTCAGGGACTTGTGTCTCCTCTTCCTGATTGGACAGTTTGGGTTTTAATATCATTGACTAGTGTCCCTGAGTGCTGCTTCCACTTCATCAGTCATATGTCATGTTTTCGGTCACGTGACCAATTCACAGCTCTGTTCCATTCAAGGGTCTGATCTGTGCATTGTTCATGTGTCAGACCCTGACAGATCACATACCGATGACCTATCCTGTGCATCAGGATATATGAACTGTTGCGGCCCGAAACCTGGACCCTTGTTCACAGCTCAGTCCTATTCAAGTGAATAGGCTGAGCTGTGATACCAAGCACAGCCGCTATACAAATATCCGGTTCTGTGCTTCGTTTTCTGTGAAGAGGTTGCACTACGTACCTGAACGCTGTGGGCCTGTTAAAACAACAGCCCTGCGAATCTTCAGTAAATGACCCAAGGAAGGATAGGTCATCAATTGATAAGCCTGAAAAACCCCTTTAGCCGGAGGCCCCATGTTGTGGAAACGCAGCTTTTTTTGTTGTTGTAGCCATTCATGGTTTTGGCTCAAAAAACTGCAGCAAAATCTGCAACAAAAAAAGCCGTTTTTTAAGTTGCAAATTTTGGTGCGTGTTTTTTTTTTTTTTTTTTTTTTTGAGCCAAAACGCAGATTTTCTGCAACATGTGGTCTCAGCCTAAAGGGGTTCTCCAGGAAGGGTTTCAATACATACATGATCCTTTTAACTAGATATTGTCAATAGCCGATTTTCCCCAGTTTGTCCCTTTTAGCTGTTTGTATACATTCTCATTCAGCTTGGATATGCATCCGTGTATGTAGTTTGTCCTCCGTAATACTGTTACATCTTTCTGTACGCTGTGAGGTGTTTGGTTTTTCTAGCACGTATTTGTCAGCCATGTTTGAGAGTCCACATATTGTGCTGTACGTTATAGCTGTTGTATTTTTTGGGGGTTTTAGCATGAAACAGTATTATTCTGGACTCTTGTGTTCTTCCTAATCTTAATTCCATCAAACATGAAAGTTGTTAATAGACTGTTGCCTTGTCCCTTTTTGTCCTCTGTTGGCTTCAGCTACAAAGCTCGCATCTGGCTCCCCACTTCTCTGCCAATCTACTTTGTGCGTCAGCAAGTAAAGCTGCCAAAGTCTTAGATCTCTTCTGAGCCTTTTCTGCCTTCTGGAACGTGAGGCTTGCAAGCGTTGCGGGTATTGAGACATTAGGTGCCATCTGGGGGGCCCTACTCTCCTGGCTCCTGTCCCAAACTTGTGTTCAGTTTGGCAGCTCTTAAATATTTTTATCAACGTCACCAGCTCAGTTGAAACTAATTTATGTATGTTGGGAGCAGATGCTGCACGAACAAAACAGGCAGCTCCAGGTGGTCTTGTAAGTATACACATAATAAGCTTATGGTGCAGCGGGATTAATAGTCATCAGTGGCTGCTCAGACTTTGTGGACAATGTAGGAAAGTTCCCCTAATCCGGGCACACAGTGAAACCACATCTAATTGGCCTTACCTAATTCTGAAACTGGATTCTGCATGTGAGTGCGATTCTCCTGACCCGCATCTGTAGACAGGCTTTTCTCATTAGCTGGCAGATTATCACCGAGTGCTTCTCTTAGCCAAAGTTCAGACTTTGCATGGAAGTGCAGTTCTAGAAATCTCTGTGTAATGGGGCATTCACATTTTAAAGGAGCTGCACACCTTTAACATTGAAAAAATGATTTTACGTATGTTAGTGCTTAAGTACATTGAGTTAAATAAATTTCTTGAACGTGCAGGCTACAATCTCCATTCCTTCATTCATGTTCAGGCCCCCTGATAAGGAATTTGCAACTTTTTCCATTACTTTCTTGTAGCAGTGTAGAGAGAAGAAAACTCATGGAGGACTGTAGGACAAATCTCATTCCTCATCATCATTGTCTGCAAGTACAATCGAGAGGAGATCCCTCTTGGGCTGTGAAGGGGAAAGTCTAGAAATGAAGCTGAGCAAATGAGTGCTCGTGTATCCAGCATCATCCTGGTCACTGATCTCACATCTACCATGTGTTACTGGAGGGGACACAACCACCTCATGACCCTCTCAGTAATACACAGTGGCTGACTGTGATCTCTTGGTATCCTGGATGATGTTGCCTTCACTAACTCTCATGCACCAGCCCAGCTTCATCCCTTTCACTTTTACAGTCCATGAGGGAACGTCTCTCTCATGTGCTAACAGACACTGATGCTGAGGAGAGTGATTTCCCCTGCAATCTGCTGTGGGTTCTCTCTTCCAGTACACTCCTACACAACCTATGTGAATTGCATCTTCCAGTGATTGCTGTGTATGTATGCTTTCCTAGCTATGTATGCTGTGGTACAGTATATAGCCTGTGTGATCTGCCTCCTGTGGAACTCCTCTCTCTCCATATCTGCCATATACATCCTGCCGCCTTTCGCTGTGAGATCTGATACAACCAACCTATTCAATTCTGCTTTGTGTCAAATGAATAAGCCCTTAAAGTGGTATTCCCCCGTACATAACCATATTCAAATTTGTAGACAAAAGCTAAACATTTTTGTAAATATCAATAATTAAAAATGTTGCAGACTTGTTAAGATTTTCTCTCGTCTTCTTAGTTGTGACAGTCTGCTTTCTTGATCAGTTGCCAGTGGATATAACTATGAATGTAGGATCTTTCTGTATTCTGAAAGTCGCCCATGATTTCCTTATTGTGACCAGGATAACTCCTCACCCATGTAGTGTCCCTGCCTGATAACCTGTTCATGATAAGAAAATCATGGCTGGGTTCTGACATGTCCCAGACCATAGAAAGTTTCTACATTCATGGTCTTATCCACTGGAAACTGATCAAGACAAAAGACTCTCACCACAAAGATGGTTCGAGAAAATCTCTGAAATTTTTTAATTATTTTTACGTGCAAAAATGTTTAACTTTTGTCTACAAATCCTAAATGCGGTTATGTTTGTGGGAAACCCTTTTCATGTTGGTTAAAGGAGAATTTTGGGACCGGAGTGTTTAATATTAATCCATGCTACCAACTCTGTCCCCATTTTGAAAAGTCCCCAGCCGTCTCCTAACCACGTCCGCTGTGTTGTGCTTGTTCAGCACTGGCTTACGGTTTCAGGATTCACATGAATTTTAAGATTCGAATGAACAATAAAATAGAACCTCGGTGCAGCGGTGTCCTTGACATAACATACAGCAGGCACACCATACATACAGTTGTGCTTTGAGAGATCGGACCCTTATTGCTCCCTTTTAGCAAGAAATAAGTGTAACATTGCTAAAAGTGGTCAGGGTCATCAGAATAGCATTGAATGCGTTGCTGTGTGCCTCTGCTGTTCTCTGCTTGCCAGGGGTTGCAGAAAATGGCACAGTTGCCATTAGGAGTCTTGCACTGGCTTTCTTCTCTTCCTATGCAACTATGGGCAGGATGTAAAGTCTTATCTACGGCCTCTAGTTTGGCCAACAGCATTTTCTTGGGAGAGCGGTCTAACACAGTGGTGCAGGTTTACTAATCCTGACTGCTAGAGTAGACGGTCTAAAATGAGTCTGATTTATTACAGTGACTCTTTCTAGGTGATAAATCTGACACCTCTTTCTCACGCCTTTGTATGAGTTTACACCATCTGCGTTTTGGTTTAGTTTAGACCAAAACTGCTGGTAAATTTTGGCATACTTTTTGTGAACACTGTAGTGCCTAAAGCTAAATGATAGATGGCCTATCATTGAGAGAGCTCATCAAATAAAGATCGGCAGGGGTCCGACACCTAGGCCCCCAGCCGATCAGCTGTTTGAAGAGGCTGCAGCCACTTCAGTACTTGCTAAGCACAGCGCCATACATTTGTGCAGTGGCTGTGCTTGGTATTACACTTGAATGGGACTGGGTTGCAATCGGGCTGTTTGAACGATGAACATGACATCATAAGGCCTGTGAAGTGGAAAGTGCTCCGGGAGTGCAGCTGACACTTTTAGCAAATGATCTATGGGGCTCCTGGGTGTCGAACCCCCACAGATCTTCAGTCAGGAAACCCTTAAAGCCATGCCTTCTTTCTAGTAATCCATGCTGCTTTGTCAGTTGAGGTGCAACAAGTGTCTTAAACCGTGTGGTGCAAGGCATGTACAGCAGTTTTCTGGCACATTTGCATTTGTATTGACTGCAGGGTCAGAAAACACAGGCTTGTATTCTGTTATCACAAACCCAAATAGGAGAAACTGACAGGACAGATTGGACTGTACTTGTCCTGCCCTTTAACCCCCCCCCCCTTCCCCTATGGATGGATGTGATTTTTGATGGCCTTGCTGTCCTATTATGGTGTTGTGTTCTTTGTGCAGTCCTCAGTCTGTATCTTATTACTATGTTAATTATTGTTTTCTTCTATGTTCGCAGCCTCCCCTGGAAAGCTTGGCAACCGTTGAAGAGACTGTAGTTCGTGACAAAGCGGTGGAATCCTTGAGGAAGATCTCTCATGAACATTCTCCTGTCGACCTTGAAGCTCACTTTGTGCCGCTGGTGAAACGTCTGGCCAGTGGAGACTGGTTCACATCACGCACGTCTGCATGTGGCCTTTTCAGTGTGTGCTACCCAAGAGTGTCTAGTACTGTCAAGGCAGAGATAAGGCAGTAAGTGTCCTCACCGCTGCAATGTGATGTAGGGAGATCGGAGCCCTTCATATGTTACACTGTAGCAGGGTTAAAGGGGCACACACTTACCAAGTAGATTGGACTGAAGCTTCTTGGCCAGAATAGAAGTGTTATACATACAGTTTTAATCCCCCACCCCCCCCTCACTCTTTCGCTCACAAAGAAGTTGGAGTTTTCAGGAAGTGAAATACTGATGACCTATCCCTAAAATAGATCAGCAATATCTGATACATGGTGGTTTGATTCCTGGATCTCACAAAGATCAGCTGTTCAAGTGACAGTGTGGGCATCGCCTCTGCTTCACAGGCCAGCGACGCCATTTTCATTCATCCTGTGGCCTATTTGAAGCTTAGTCTCATTCAAGTGAATAGGGCTGAGCTGCAATACTAGACACAACCACTGCACAGGGGACTTCACAAAGCTGCTTTAAAAAAGTGACATGCTGAAGATTTTAGAATACACACAGCATGTCACTTTACATATGGAAAACTTGCATTTTCTGGTGCTATAGTACATTGCAAAGCCTTGTGGGAAAATCCAGATGCAATACACTATACACCTTTGGGCTACATGAACATGTAATGTGTTGTTGGCTGCAGGTAGGTTTCTGGTTATGCTATAATAAGTTTACTAAGAATATATATATTTTTTTTCTTCAGACATTTCCGTAACTTATGCTCTGATGACACTCCCATGGTACGCCGCGCTGCTGCTTCCAAGCTTGGGGAATTCGCTAAAGTACTTGAACTGGAGTATGTGAAGAATGACATTATTCCTCTGTTTACAAACCTGGCTTCAGATGAGCAGGTGAGCCATAGGTTATCGGCTATAGGTTATAGGGCACTCTATGAACAATAAGCCATATAGCTAATAAGCATCCACTGCGCTGGTCTGCCAACTGGTGCTGATGATGGATTGTCTGCTTTCTTACATCCCTACCTCCTTGACCCTGTTATTGACCCAGTTTGTCAAATGGTTTACTTCAGAAAAATACATATACAACCCAGAAAGGGAATTTATTGCTATATGTAAGAGTTCTGCACTCTGAAGAATTTAGTTTCCAGAAAGTCAGTGACTCGAGACTACAAACTGAAGCCAATAGATGCAGGATCTTCTGTGTATCAACCCTAGAGATACAGCTCATAAATGCACTGATGTGAGTTGATACTGCACCTATGACAGTAGTTCACTATTTCTGTAGCAGTGAACATTGTGATGGCTGACAGCGTAATCTTAAAGTCTGGTTTTCTGTTTTCTTAGGACTCTGTACGCCTGCTGGCAGTAGAAGCCTGTGTTAGCATTGCACAGCTTCTCCCTGAAGAAGATCTTGAAGCACTGGTGATGCCTACACTCCGTCAAGCTACTGAAGATAAATCCTGGCGTGTCCGTTACATGGTAGCAGACAAATTTTCTGAGGTAATTACAAATCTTTTTTTTTTTTTTTTTTTTTCTGCCTGTGTTTTATTGGTTTTCTTGTCCCTGAATTCAAGTTGTCCACATCTGAATATTAAGATTATAAAAGGCAGGAGTTACACATAAAGAGAACATGAATCCAGGCCGCTTGTATGAATGATGAAATCTCTTGATAGTGGTGGCAGGATGATGTGTAATGTATATGTGTACAAGCTGTTAACAAAGAAATGGTTAAGAAATATCAGCCATTAATTAGTGAAGATAAAGTCCTTACACATAACCATCAAAAAGAGCTGCTCTTCTTGAAGTTGTAAATCACTTCATTTTGCAGTCAGGACCTTCTTCAGGGTCTGCAATACAGTGTGTTGTAAAAATAAATGGGAGATGCTGTCACTTCCTGATACAGTGGGGAAAAAAATTTAGTCAGCCACCAATTGTGCAAGTTCTCCCACTTAAAAAGATGAGGCCGGCCTGTAATTGACATCATAGGTAGACCTCAACTATGAGAGACAAAATGAGAAAACGGATCCAGAAAATCACATTGTCTGATTTTTAAAGAATTTATTTGCACATTATGGTGGAAAATAAGTATTTGGTTAATAACAAAAGTTCATCTCAATACTTTGTTATATATCCTTTGTTGGCAATGACAGAGGTCAAACGTTTTCTGTAAGTCTTCACAAGGTTGGCACACACTGTTGCTGGTATGTTGGCCCATTCCTCCATGCAGATCTCCTCTAGAGCAGTGATGTTTTAGGACTGTCGCTGGGCAACACGGACTTTCAACTCCCTCCAAAGGTTTTCTATGGGGTTGAGATCTGGAGACTGGCTAGGCCACTCCAGGACCTTGAAATGCTTCTTACAAAGCTGCTCCTTCGTTGCCCTGGCGGTGTGCTTGGGATCATTGTCATGCTGAAAGACCCAGCCACGTTTCATCTTCAATGCCCTTGCTGATGGAAGGAGGTTTGCACTCAAAATCTCACGATACATGGCCCCATTCATTCTTTCATGTACACGGATAAGTCGTCCTGGTCCCTTTGCAGAGAAACAGCCCCAAAGCATGATGTTGCCACCCCCATGCTTCACAATAGGTATGGTGTTCTTTGGATGCAACTCAGCATTCACTCTCCTCCAAACACGACGAGTTGTGTTTCTACCAAACAGTTCTACTTTGGTTTCATCTGACCATATGACATTCTCCCAATACTCTTCTGGAACATCCAAATGCTCTCTAGCAAACTTCAGACGGGCCCGGATATGTACTGGCTTAAGCAGAGGGACACGTCTGGCACTGCAGGATCTGAGTCCCTGGCGGCGTAGTGTGTTACTGATGGTAGCCTTTGTTACGTTAGTCCCAGCTTTCTGCAGGTCATTCACTTGGTCCCCCGTGTGGTTCTGGGATTTTTGCTCACCATTCTTGTGATCATTTTGACCCCACGAGGTGAGATCTTGCGTGGAGCCCCTGATGGAGGGAGATTATCAGTGGTCTTGTATGTCTTCCATTTTCTAATTATTGCTCCCACAGTTGATTTCTTCACACCAAGCTGCTTGCCTATTGCAGATTCAGTCTTCCCAGCCTGGTGCAGGGCTACAATTTTGTTTCTGGTGTCCTTCCACAGCTCTTTGGTCTTCACCATAGTGGAGTTTGGAGTGTGACTGTTTGAGGTTGTGGACAGGTGTCTTTTATACTGATAACAATGTCAAACAGGAGCCATTACTACAGGTAATGAGTGGAGGACAGAGGAGCCTCTTAAAGAAGAAGTTACAGGTCTGTGAGAGCCAGAAATCTTGCTTGTACCACAATAATTTGCAAATAAATTCTTCAAAAAAAATCAGACAATGTGATTTTCTGGATTTGTTTTCTCATTTTGTCTCTCATAGTTGAGGTCTACCTATGATGACAATTACAGGCCGGCCTCATCTTTTTAAGTGGGAGAACTTGCACAATTGGTGGCTGACTAAATACTTTTTTTTCCCCGCTGTACATGTAGAGCAGGGAGCACAGGGAGAGGGCAATGCAGTGCCGTCCGGGAGCCAGACGGAGGGACCACGGTGCCTTCTGATTGTTGTACATTCTATATATGATATGTCACTGAAAAAATACTGAAATCATCTTCAGTGAAATGTTTTTGAATTTAGCATCTTGTGTGTTTTGGCCGGTATATTGACTAATGCTTCATGCTTATTGGACATTTTGTGCAGGATTCAGCCTGGCCCTGTTATGTTTGCAGGGGGCTGATACTAGCAAGGTGCACATATGGAGGTGCTAGACAGCCCCTCTAATCTAATAGTATGGATGTGGTCAATAGGTTGTTTCTTTGGTACAGTACAGCTCACAATATCATGTGACTAGCACCTTGTATAAGCTTTACCTGTGTGCATTTGAAATGCTGACATCCACACCTCTCGTGGATTGTAGGGGTGTCCTTGCTTTATAGGCATTTTGAAACTGAGTGGTTTCTTTCATATACTGCAGTGGGACCTGGCTGCATTCTGCACAGCCATGCATCATCTGGTATCGGGTAAATGTTGGCTTTTTCAGTGATCTATCTATAACCCATAGTGTGTAATATTGTTGTGTATGCAAGATAAATGCTTCTGCTTTTGATGAGAAAAATGGAAGTACTAAAATGGTAAAGCACCATGAAATAACATCTGCCACATTGTATTTCAGCTCCAGAAAGCTGTCGGTCCAGAGATCACAAAGAACGATCTTGTGCCTGCTTTTCAGAACCTGCTGAAAGATTGTGAAGCTGAGGTTCGGGCTGCAGGGGCACACAAAGTAAAAGGTGAGCAGCTTCAGTTTACCTTGAAATCTGTATAAAACAAAACATTCAGTTCAGAACATTACAGAAAGGGTAATCCTCTATTTAAGGAGGTAGGTGCACCTCCTTTACTGAAAAACTGAACTCTTGAACTCTCTGGAAAGTTGCACAGTGATTTGTTACTATTGGCATCTACACTGGTTTTCATTACCATTTTGATAGGCATATTGGGGGAATTTATTAAAGGGGTTTCCCATCACAGGATTACCTTTCCAGTTGTCAGCTCAGTCCAGCAGGTTGCTGGTGCTTGTTGTAAACTGCACAGTTATCTCTGGGCTTGCGTATAAAGATAAGTCACTGATCTTTTCTAACACACATCAGTGTTCGTTTAAGCTATAAGTCTGAATATCATCCCTGAGATTGAAAATTTGCTGGCGGCAGATGTACCAGTATTAAGAGTCTCCAGGGAAGACCTGAGACCCCAAATTGAAATCTACATTAGCCAGATTTCTGGTATAACTTATGATAGTTTTCTGACCTGAGTTACAGTAAATCTGTCAGATGGAGTTGTCCCTACTCTGCTTCACTTTGTTTTTCTCAAGAGGTGAGCAGGTCACATTGTCTGTAAATGTGAGTTAATTTTCAGTTTTTCTATTTGTCCCCATTCAGTGAGAATCATGGTTCCTCACATGGGTCTAATATCACTTAGGTATAGTGGTCTTCTCAGGCTGACCACCAGTTGGGTTTTCTTACAAACAGCACTTATGCTCTATCTTATGCATAGGAGTTTAAGTGTCTGATTTTCTAGGGTGTCGCTGTTTGGACCTCCATCATTCATGTCTTTAAATGGAGCAGTGGTTGCTGAAATGTGCTGCTGTTCATCTACATGGTACTGCTAAAAGCTATACACAGCTTGCACCCCCTTATAGACAGTATGCCCAACAGTCTTTAGGATTAGTGGAGGTCCCTCAAAGGTTTAGGTTGAGGTTGTGGGGAAACCCCTTTTTAATGGGAATCTGTCCTTATTACTATTCCTTACCTCACAGGTGGTCTCCTTGAGGTCTTCTATACTTTCTTTATAACACTGCTATGATGATGCAATCCGTACAGAAAGAACCTGTATTCAGTATGCTGATAAATTCTCTTGGAGTCTAGGAGTAGAGAACTAATGCCAGAAGTTGAGCTCTTTGTTCCGATAGATGCGCCCCTAGAGGCAGTGATGAAAACAGGCGGGGGTTGTGTGCATCAGACTGGAAGGGCCAGAATAGGGGCATGGAGAGCTTGGCTTTTGGTGTTGACTCTCCACCTCCTGAAAGGTTGCTGTTTTAGAATAGACAGCTTGGCAGGCCTTATGAGACAATAATAGCAGTTTGAATGGTGGAAAGAAGCTGATGGGTTCCCTATTCAGGAACGCGCTGTACCTGCTGTGTACTCTGTATAGTGTGTGTCTGGTGATATCCAGTAAACTGTTTTCAATATCTTATTATGCGTAATGAATATTATTGATTTATTCATACTTTTCCTGAAAGCTCAGTCTCTGCTCGCACTGGCTGCATGGCTTCTATTTGTTGTACTGGATCATATTTGTGAGTAGAACCTTATTCGGAACAAATTTTACTTTGATTAAAATAAACCTCTTTTGTTTGTCAGAATTTTGTGAGAACCTGCCTGCGGACGGGAGAGAGGCCATCATCATGAACCACATCCTGCCCTATGTAAAGGTGAGTTATGTAGTAGTGGAACTATGGCAAATAACATACTAATAACGTGTCGCTTTTCTGTCAGATCCACCTTTAACAGAGATTCAGGTCTTCACTAAAACAGCAGTATGGAGAACTTGCAGATCTTTAATGACTTAAGCATGTTTTTAAGCGACTTTAGAGGTGGCTCAGGTGGCTGTGTGCTTTAACAATTCACATATGCTTATCCCATATATGCACTTGAGAAAAGTCTACTGCAGTGGTCTTCTGGCTTTTGCAGAACTACAACTCCCAGAATGCACAGATTGACTGCAACTGTAAGGATCTTGCAGCTGTAGCTTTGTCATAGCTTCATAGCTGGAGAGCAGAGGGTGGGTGGAATCCTCTGGTATGCAGTTTGTTTCGAAAGGACTGACATGTAAAAAAAATTGTCTCATAATCAGTTATACAGGATTTTCATGTTCACCCTGTTGTTGGGCAAGGAAAGCCCTTCAATATCATACCAGTGACTCGGGGCACCCTGACTGATCAGCTGCCTGAAGATGCCGCAGCACTCGTGCAAGCGCCGCCTCTTCTTTGTTTACATTGCACACTGTGTACATTAGTATCTGAATTTTTTGTGCAGCAGCTACTAGTCTTACAATACTGTACTACCGTGTAAATATAGACCGCAGCACTCACAAGTGTTGCAGCCACTTCAAACAGCTGATATGTAGGAGAGCCATGAGTTTAACCTTCACCAGTCTGATATTGACGGCCTATCCCCTGAAAAGGCCATAAATATTGTAAGCCAGAAAAAAAAAAGCATCCAAAAAAACCTGTGGGTGCTGTGATGGGAGTTAACTTTTAAACATTACAGTCCCTTGACCAATAATGGAAGAGTGAAGAAATCAGGCGAAACCTTTTAGAGGCTAACTGAGTATATTTGATAAGTTTTGATAAGTAAGCTTTCAAGAGTCTAGCTCTCTTCTTCAGACATGATGTTATACAAGAACTGAAAATTCTTATCAAAACTTATCAAATATACTCAGTTAGCCTCTAAAAGGTATCGCCTGATTTCTTCACTCTTCCACTACTTTCAATGGCTAACACGGTACAACATTATACTACTATTACCTTGACCAGTAATGGCATCAAATTGTAAATAAGCCCTAAACTGGTTACTTTTACGTTTCAGAAGGACAATCCTTATTTTCGGTTTATTTTTTTAGGAATTGGTATCCGACTCCAATCAACATGTGAAATCCGCTCTGGCCTCGGTAATCATGGGATTATCCACCATTTTAGGCAAGGATAATACTATTGAGCACCTTTTACCTCTCTTCCTGGCACAGCTGAAAGATGAGGTAACGTTTGTCTCTTTTTGGACATAAACGATCCAATTCTACCTGTGACATTTGTTGCTTTCTGTGAAGACTTGCAGCTTCTAATATGTTCTTATTTATTTTTCTATACTCAGTGTCCTGAAGTGCGGCTGAATATTATCTCCAACCTGGACTGTGTCAATGAGGTGATTGGAATTCGCCAGCTTTCTCAGTCACTGTTGCCTGCTATTGTGGAACTGGCGGAAGACACCAAGTGGAGAGTGAGGCTGGCCATCATCGAGTATATGCCTCTGCTCGCTGGTCAGCTTGTAAGTCACAAATCATAGAAGGAATCCTTATTGGCCAATGTTTTATTGTTGTAGAGGTTTCCACGTTCTCAGTTATGTACTGAAAATCACTTTTCTTGTCTCTACAGGGTGTGGAGTTTTTTGATGAAAAGTTGAATTCTCTGTGTATGGCTTGGCTGGTTGACCACGGTAAGTGCATTTAGCGTGCCAAGATCGTGTTATTATTTATGCCTCGGTCTGGGTTCCTGCGGTTAGTTTAATCAGTCAGCAATTCTCTTATCATAATTGGGCTTAGCATAAACTGCAGTTGACATCACTGTTAGTTTGCATTTCACAAAAGCGCATTGATTTTGGCAGTTTTGTATGAGAACGCTTTACGGCTGATGGAGATTTTCCGCTAAGGCTAATGGCCACAGATTTCCACTTCTATAACGGGTTATTACCATTTATGAGTAAATGAGTACTCACAATTCTGTCTGCTACAACAGGATACCATATGTGTCAGATTTTTACATTTTCATATATTAATGTATGGTACAGTTATATATTTCCCCTTGTTAAAGGCGACAGTTATCCTGTTTCATAAAGAATGACTTAGGGCCTGATACTATACAGGATGACACAACCTTCTGTAAAGTCTTGGCTTTACTGATAGAAGCAGTAACTGTTCTCTGCGCCTCAAGAGGTCTAACTTGCAAAGCAAGTCTTAGAGCCTCTGTCTCGCTCCCATAGACCTGTAGCGTGAGTGAGTTCTGTTCATACAGAAAACTCTATGCAGCATTGGAGCAGAAAAGAGGTCCGTGCTTCACAATAAAGCGCTCAGTAAGTTATTCCATAAGATTACCCACACACTTAATTTTATTTTTTTTTATTTTGAGATTCTTTAACTTTTAACAGTGAATGGAAAGTAAATTTTAAAGTGAAATAAATCTTAATACACATTCCCAACGCAGTGGGGTATAATGCCTACAAAGATGGGGAAAGGGACAAGAGCGTGGTCTTAGTGGATGACCTGGTGAAACCATGAGCATCCCAGCGCGGTTAGACCATGTGAACATACCCTTAGATTCTGCTTTACCTTCCAGCCCTGTGGATCACATGGTGGAAACTCAAAGCAGAACTTCAGCTTTCCGCCCCGGCTTTGCTCACAGATTAGCTTCAGGCACAATGTGATTAATCAGCCTGAGCCTTGTGCCACAGAGAGAGTTTTTTTTTTTTTGTTGACAGTTGTCAGATTTGTTGTGTGTGTTTTTTTTTTTTTTTTTTTTTTTTATGGTGCATATACAGTTTGAGGTGGTGCTGATCTGCACAAGGATTAGCTTTATTGGGGCTAGTCATTGTGGCCTTTTTTTTTTTTTCTATTCATCTTTGTTTTTTAGCAATGCAGGTAACAACCCTTGTGGATCATTTTCCAGAGCACTTATAGGCAATGGCTGCAGATAGCTACTGGATTTGATGAGGATTTCAGCATGGAATCTGCAGCAAACTCCTCCTCTAATTCTACAGCCTTGTAGCATTAGGATTTCCCAGTATACAAGCACATACAAAAGTCCTGAAAGCTATGTCTGAAGATTTTCATACACTTCTTTTGGGGCAGAAAGCAGTGCAACACTAACAAATGTGAATGATTGGAAAGTAAAGGGGTAAGGCCACATGTAGCAATCTGGATGCAGCTCAGCACTGAACCAGTATGCGGATTTACTACATATCAGGGTGCATTTGTGGGTTAATTTGCTGTTTAGTGGTAAAATTATTTAGCCATTTAAAGTCAATTTAGGTAAAGCCGAGTGACTCCGTGTTTTGTGTGTCCAGTATGTGAGACCTTACCCCAAGTATAAATTGTATAAATATCAGTCTTTATACACCACAGTCTACACATTACTTATTTAATAAGCATAGTAAATGCGTGCCTACAATGCTGAGTAAATTGGAGTGTCTGTAACTTTTCTTACTAGTTTATGCAATCCGAGAAGCAGCCACCAACAATTTAATGAAGCTTGTGGAAAAGTTTGGTGCAGAATGGGCCCAAAATACCATTGTCCCAAAGGTCCTGGCCATGGCAAATGATCCCAACTACCTGCATCGAATGACAACGCTGTTCTGTGTTAATGTAGGTATCCTGCCTCTGGATTAATGCTTCACGCATACAGTTTGTGAGAGTAGCAAATTTTGACCCTTCATTTTATGGATATTTTCTGTGCAGGCTCTCTCTGAAGCATGTGGAAAGGATATCACCACTAAACTGATGCTGCCTATTGTATTAAAGATGGCTGCCGATCAAGTGGCTAATGTTCGTTTCAATGTAGCCAAATCACTACAAAGGATAGGACCAGTCCTGGATAGCAAGTAAGTGTTACTGTTTTCATAAATACAGATCAGTAATGAATCTGACTGACGCAATGTCCTCATATAAAAATGAGGTATCCAACACTTCTACAGTCTCTTTGACTAGGTAAAGGGAAATTGTTACTTACGTTCTCGCCAACATCTTAGATTCTTCCTTAGGATTAGTCCTCAATGTCAGGTTGATGAGAATTTGACATCCAGCATGTTCTCAGCGACAAGAAGCAGACAGCTCTGTTCTGTGTAGTGGCCAAACCAGGTACTGCAGATCAGCTTTGATTCACTTGTTAAACTGTAGTGACTCAATTTTTCACTACGTAAAGAACACCAGTGTCTGCTTCCTGCTCCATTCTGTGTATCAGCTGCTGAGAACAGCTGATCAATTGTCATACCCGATATATTGTCTCCTACCGATTTATATTGATAACCTATCCTCAGTATTTTTAGGCTGGAAAACCCCTCAAAGGGTTTATCTTGGACACTGGTATTGATTGCTGTGCACTCCAATTCTTACCAAGCACAGCACAGTACAGTTCATTGTATAGTGGCTGTGCTTGGTATTGCAGCTTGTCCCCATTTATTTGAATGGAATGGCGTTGCAACATGGTCATGTGACCAATGGACATGTCACTGTCAGAGAAGAGGAAGTCAAGCTCAATATCATAGTCCCAGAAAACCCCTCTTAAGTATATATATATACCATGACTGCAGACTTATAGGCTTTCCATTAAACCTGTAATTCATACTGAGTGCAGGCTTTCATCAAATAAGTATTATAGGGATATTAATGGCCTAACCTTAAGATGGACCCCACTCATCTGATATTGATGGCCTGACTATCTACACCGCCGCCAACTATTTGAAGAGACTGTGCTGTGATTTTCCAAAACCCACTCAAACACAGGGAGAACATACAAACTCCATGCAGATATTGTCCGATATTGTCCCTGGATTTGAGCTGGATTGGACTTTAGTTGAGTGATTAAAAACTGTGTTAAAAAGCAGACTGAAGGTTTCTTACATCATGGTGGCTTTTGTTTTGTTTTTGTACATTGGAGTAAATGGGAATGGATGCCGGATGAAGGGAGCTCTATCACCGTTAATGTCTGTTGCTCTCATCCAACGGACAGTAGTAACGGTAGTGTGAGCGTATCCTGAGATGGTTGGTGAATCTTAAATTGGAGCTTACATTGACACTGGTATTTTTGCAGTACATTACAATCAGATGTCAAGCCTGTTCTTCAGAAGCTGGGCCAGGATGAAGATATGGATGTGAAATATTTTGCCCAGGAAGCCATGACTGGTATGTTTTTGTATGAATTTTATTTTCTATGTACTTGACTGAGCTCCAAGAAGCATTTTTCTGAGTGTTACAAATGGACTAGCTGAAGTTGTATAATTTTCCCTAGGCCAGTCTAGTATAGCAGTTGTCACATCTGGTTAACATTAGCCCTTTGTGTCAAAACTGTCAAATGATGTGGTCTCTTTGTCTATAGAAACTATGACTTATAAATGGATATCCCCGTCTCATAAAAGGATGGTATATCACTAGTATATGCAGTCACTGGTGGGGATCTGACCTTCTGAGAATGAAAGGGCGGCAAGAATTATTCGGCTCTGTAGCCCCTTTACTGTTTTACACTGCCCAGTGGTGCCGCCATCCCCCTGGCTCTGTATATTGGAGTATTCCCCATTCACGTGAATGGAGCTTTGCTATAGTTCCCTCTGCACAGTGGGTCACCATGTGGTGTTGTGCACGCATAGACTGGAGCGGGCTATGGCCCCTTTATTTTCAATATTAGTGGAGTTTCAGATTTCAGACCCTCTTTTAACAATATGCCATTATTTTGAGACAGAATTACCTCAATCTAAGTCTGCTGAAGGATGTCCGCAATGGACCCTAAAATTGGTGTTTTTTTGCCGTAACTCTCAGCCTCTACTCCTGGGCAATGAAAAGGTTAAAAACTGTGACTAAACACGCAACAGTAATTGACTTTGTGTGTTGAAAACATTTATTGCAAGTCCCTGTTACAGCAACAGGCTAACTGCTCCCTATTTTGCAGCGACAATGCCCCGTGTCCCGGCCTAAAATTGAAATCTGTCTGCTTTGAGCAATGAGAACACCCTTAGAGCCCATGCACATGATCGTATTTATTTTCTGTATACTGTTTATTTTTAGGATCTGTAGCTATGGAGAGTTTACGTTCCCATTCACTTTCATGGCCCCAAGCACACAACTGTTTTTAATGGGTCTGTGTGGGCGCTATGAACATGGGCCATAAAGTAAGGAGCTGGTCCTGCTCCTGGTCCTTCTGTGCTCTGGGTTCATTAATTCAAGTGTATGGGGCCGTATGTTGCCCATTTCTTTCATTGACCCAAACAGACCATACAGGTGCCTAAACCTGTAGCGCATTAGACTGAAGTAATGACCTGATTCTGTTGAATAGGGGAAGTGCCCACTGCAACGTCAGAGGATTTGCTTAGTTCATGAGGTCTGCGCGTCCTCTGCCGGGCCATACATCTCTACACAAATCTATAGTTGGTGTAGATTTCTTTCTTCATTTATACCACAAAATTGTCTTTGGTGCAGGGAATGGGCACACCCACTTTGAGAAAATGGCATGTGTGGAGTAAAGACACTACTTGAGACCATTTTAGTTGCTTGTGGTGGTAAAAATTTGCATAAAATAGTAGCACAGACTGTCAGTGACTGTGCCCAGTGTGTTGTAGTGGACGTAGACTGGATAGCATTGAATGCTGTTGCATAACCATGTTTGGTAACTTTTTTTTCCTTTTAAGCCATGCTTATTCTACAGCTTCTATTATCATTTGTTCTCTCTGCAGTCCTTTCCTTGGCCTAAGAAGTTACAGACCGCCCGTCCCCTATTGTATGTTCAATATGTAGTAGAATGATGTTTTGAACCTCTGCGGAACAACCTCTCAAGACCTCACAGGAACAAATGGCAACTACTGTTGGAAGACCACATTCCCTGCATATGTGCCTCTTCTTAAGACTTGTTACTTTTTGTTTTAGTTTTTTTTTTTTTACTATATTATTTATGCATTTCCAGTAATTTTTTTTATTTGCAGTACAAATCTTTCTTGTTACTGGTGGTGGTCAGAGTATTAATGGGTATTGGTGTTTTTGGTTACGGCAAAGAGTTGGGGACCTGATGAAACTGAGTAGTAGTGTTCAGCTCGCGATCTGGTCATCGATTGTAGACCTTAATATCCACATGACCAGTCTGGCATCTGCCTTAACCAGCTCCATGGCTAGAGGATGTGAAAACAGTCATTGGTGAATTTAAAAACTAAAATTTTCAAAAAAAAGTTAGGTGCCAACAATAAATGGCTGCTTGTCTTATAGGCTTGCACCATTTCCCGCCTCCTTAGGCATTGTTCTGAAGTGGAGGAATAAGAGAAAACCTTACCCTGTGTGAGGCCTGATCAGGAAGCCACTCCTCTATGTAGTGGGCATATAACCCGCTATGAGATAGTCAGTGACTTCTGCCTGATGACTTCACTTCAGACCTGAGGGTGTAGACCAGCTGTCCGTAGAAGGGAAAATAAAAGATTCTTGAGTGAAGTCTGAGTTTCAATTGGCACAGTGACTATTGACAGGTGTCACACGGATGACACGTTTTGAGGAGTAACGTCCTTCAGGTCATAGTCTATCCATATGATAAGGGTATTTATTACTCCCCCAAATGCATCGTGAGTGAAGAAACTTATTTGACTGAACCTCTAAGACTGTGGAAATCGCTTCTCAGTATAAAAGTCAGAAGAATTTATTCTTTGAGTAGTAAAACTTTTTTTTTTTTGCAGATTTTGTGTAATTGCTGCAGATTTGCCACAGATTTAACCCTGTGAGTTGCATGCTGAAAATCTGCAGAAAAAATTGATATGTTGGTATTTATTTTCACAAGATGACGTGATCCACCTGCTGCTACTTAAAGTGGCTGTCACCAGAACCCAACATATCAACCCAACCCATCTCCACAGATAGGTTAAGGACCCCTGAATCAAACCACATTTTCACCTTGTTGAATTAGTGCCTCCATTTGCCGTATTTCAGGCGACCCTAGCCTATCTGCAGGGTGGGGCGATATACTGCGTTCTGATGATACTCTTTAAAGCACTGCAGATTTTCGGTATGCATGTCTTGTGTGGACAAGGCCTATGAGCTGACAGTGCCACAATGAGAATTATTTCCTGGGGCTTTGTGTATAGGTCCGTTTACTCTATGCTGAATCAGGAGATTCCTAAAGCTCTTTCTGAATATTGGTGAGGATATTCCAGAAGAGGAGGTCCATGAATTTTAACTGTTGCAGATCTGCTCCATTATGTTTTTACCCTATTTCTTCTGATATTGTGTACGTCCTCCTCTGTAGTTTGATCTCTATGTCTGAATCAAGACCACAGGAAGTTTCCGCTCTTTTACTTTTCTGTATGCTTTTAATTTTATCCATTGCTGCAAGCACTGGAATGATATAGCAACTGTGCGGTGGTCAATATTTTGCATGTCAGGCATGTCTAGGGACAATGCTTATCTACTGATGTTTTTGGGACTCTGTCAGACTGTGTCCTTGGTGGAAGACATAGATAGCATTCCATCTTTGAGTATTTATTTTATTTTTTTTTTTTAGCTGGTTGGCTATGAACCCCATTGCCTGGAGAAAAGGTGCTCTCATTTTAATATACCCCCTCCATATCTGTAGGCAGAGAGTCCATCTGAATCGACAGCCTTTTAATAAAATGCAAAAATTAACTGAAGTCCCCTCGCTTTGGGATATTCCTTGAAGGTTAACTCAATATTGACTGTAGAAATTGTCATGTGCTTGATGATAAAGGAAATAAACGTAACTCAAATAATAATTCCTAGTGTGTATTTGTGTCTATTCACATTACTTCTTTTTACAGATTTTGGCTTTGTGTGTAGTAGTTACTACTATGTGCATGGCGTATTATACAGCGGACGCCCTCCTCTATGGCCCAGGATTGGAGAACTCTGTTCCTGAGCATTTAACCCTTGAGCTGATGCGGTCAGTGTTGACTGTGACATCTAATTGGTTGGGTAAGAGAGGAGGAGCCTCCTACTTCCCTGTAATAAGCCCTGCCCCCTGCAATGTGATTATGGGGTGTTGAGGACCCATAGGCGGTCTGTTTTCTGAATCCAAGTTTCATTGCTGGAAATTTGACTAAGCGAACTATAGAAAAAAAAAAAAACACCCCTTCGCAAACAATCTTTTAAAAAGAAAAAATGTAACTGGTATTGCTGTTTGTATTGCCCCACATAATAAAATGGACACATTATTTAACTTCTTTAGCGAAGATCAGAAAAATATACAATTGCTGGGTTTTTCTTGTTTGACTCAACGAATGCAATAAAAATGACATATTTGTAACGCCAAATAGAGCTAATGAAAACTACAGGTCATTTTGCAAAAAACAAGCCCTTACACAGCTCCCTGGATGGAAATCTATAAACATGTTACAGGTCTTGGAATGAAGCAACACTAAAATTATTTTCAGAAATGGTGGGAGCCGAGTTCAGTGACACTGCGCCTGGTGGTTTGGGCTTGCACATCTGACAGTCGGCTATCTCCCTCAGAACAAAAGGAACACGCACACTAAAACATTAGATGGCTGGCAGTTACTTCCTAAAGATGGTGTTGGCCAGCATTTAACGTGTACTTGCTGACAGAAAAAAAAAAAAAATACGACCAGATAGAAATGTCAGATTGCTTCAGATATATTTAAATAGTTATAGGTTTGGTCTGAATAGACACTGGGTTTTGCCACGAGGGTGTAAATGCACTCACCAACCCTTTCTTCCCCACTGCGTTATAAAAAGTCTTTCTGAGGCTACTTTTGGGTAGTGTATGTCTTGGTGCGAGATTG
This sequence comes from Leptodactylus fallax, assembly GCA_947044405.1. Lineage (NCBI taxonomy): Eukaryota > Metazoa > Chordata > Amphibia > Anura > Leptodactylidae > Leptodactylus > Leptodactylus fallax. The sequence continues at coordinate 1,247,216 of CAMRHE010000280.1, read as the reverse complement.
TTGACTGTTAGACATAATTTTGATACACCCGAAGACCATTTGCCCAGCTGACATACATTGAGGGTAAGTGCATCATTGGACTGAGATGCAAGGTGGTCATTTTTGTGTCTTCCCTGCCATCTAAGCCTTTCCCATTTAGCTGTTGGGAGCAGTGGTTTCTTGAGGGCAGGCTCAGCGAAGGGCCCAGACAGACCACCAGGATTGTTTGATCCACCTACAATCATGAATAGCTCCCACAGTTACCTTGTTCAGCATCCAGACACAGGGGACACCTTCATTACTCACCCCTGTCTCTGCCCAGACCTTTTCCTGGAGCTTGGCAGTACTCATTACATGTCCATTGACAATAGACGCCAGCTTCAGCAACCTAAGAGTGTTCAGGATCTACAGGCCTAGCTGCAACATCTGTAGGCAAATGTGTGAAAGGATACCATATAGAACCTGTATGCCTACATGCTCATCTTGTATCCAGACTAGAGGCGTCCAAGCAGGGTACTAGAGCCTCCTTTCTATTGTACAGTTTACCCCAATAAACTTCTCATTTTTTTCTATCTCTTCCAGTAGTAAAAAACAATTTCAGTCTGACAACAACCTGATAGTTCAATGTTTTTTTTGTAGAAGTGATATTTCTACATAGCAAATAATTTCCTTGTAAGCGTAGAAGAAAAAACTCAGAGCCGACAATATGAACCTGCCTGCCGCTTATTCCGAGTAGTTGAATAATACATTTAGAGTGTCTTGCTTGATAAAATAGCATTTAGGGGTTAAGTTGCCGAATTCATTCTGTAGAATAACAGGTGTCAGTTTTGCCCTTATTTTAGGTAGGGTGGTAAATTTGCACATGTTGGTTATAGTGCGTTACTGTCTGAACTACTGGGGAAAATGGGTTGTACTAGATATTATTCTGATGGAAAACATACTTTAAGCTGACTGGAGAAGTAAAACCTAGAGAAGTGCAACACATTCTTAGCTGATCAGATAAAATGATCTCAAATTCCTTATAAGTGGAAACCAAAACCTGAAAGATGCGGAAGAAAGCTGGAAACTACTGCTCAAATGGATTGAAGATTAGCCGAAATTGCAAAGGTTCAGCCAGTGATCACCTATAGAATGCTCAAAGAAGACCAGAAGTTACCAGTGAGTACGGCTACAATCCCAAGACAAAAAGTGAAGCCAACTCCCTGCAAAGTCCCATTGTTGTGTCCTGAATAGGTTAAAATTTGTCAGGGAACACATTAACTGGCCCAAAGAGAAATAGTGCAACATTTTGTGAACTGATGAAAGCAAAATTGTTCTTTTCCCATCACCCGCGACAGCACTCAGAGGGAGGATCCGCCCCCAGGGACAGGAAACCTACGGTATAAAAAGGTGGAGCCTCTCCTACCCTTCAGTTGTTTCCTGTCCGTGGAGGGAGACCTACGTTCCTGCTTGGGCAGGCTTACCTGATGGCATGGGAAAGAGTTGGTCTTGGTAGGGGTTGCCTCTCTTCTTCCATGGATGGCTGTTAGCTGTGGCCCGGTCTGGAGTCGGTGCCGTCCCCACAGCTATGCGCCGCGGGGGTTCCGATATCCAGGCAGAAGGAGTGTGTTTCCTCTGCTTTAGGCCGCAGGAGTTCTGGGCCTGCAGGGAGACACATGGAGGTGCCAGCCCAGAAGGAAGTGGGTGTGGCTTTTGGCGGAAGGTGCGTGGCTTACTGGTAATGAGGGTGTGGCTTCCAGTGGAAGGGGCGTGGTCTAGCGGCTGAATGGCCATATAATGCAGATTGAAGGACGGTGGAGCTGCTAAGCAGTTTCTGGCCCTCCCTGCACCGAGTCTCTACAGTATGGAAGAGCAGCAGCAGCTACAGCCACAGATGCAGTCACAGTCCCAGCAGCCGCCGGCAAGAGGAAGACCCCAAGATGAAGGTCCACCTCCGCCTTCCTCGGTATTCTAGTGGGATGTAAGTGGCTGCGTGCCAACCCTTTATTTTTTGATTAATTGGTTCCCCTGTCTTTTGTAGGAAAGCCTTGGCGAAATCTAAGAATAAGGAATGTGCCTTATTTAGAACTAGACTTTCTTCTTATGAGAAAATGCTCTGCCCATCATGCATTGATAGAACTATTGCTGAGGAGTCCCCGTCATTCTTACAGGCTATCAGGTCTATGATACAGGAGGAGGTCAGGAAATAGTGGCAGAAATGGGGGCACATGTAAGAGAGAAAGACGTTCTGTTTATCCATATCTAGACGACTTTCTCATTGTGGCAAGATCCAGAATAGAATGTTTAGAAAGTGTCAGAGTAGTACTGAACATTCTGGAGGAATTAGGTTGGATGGTGAATCTAGAGAAGTCAAGTTTAGTTCCCTCTCAACAGAAAAAGTTTCTAGGGATCATTTTAGATTCCCCAGCTCAGAGATGTTTTCTCCCTCCAGAGAAAATAGAGAGGATTCTGTCCCTAGTAAAAACCCTGATCCAGTCCCCCAGGGTCTCTATAAGAAAGGCTATGTCCATCCTGGGGACTCTCATGGCCTGTATTCCAGCTGTACCTTGGGCACAGAGCCACTCCCGAGACCTGCAGTGGGAAATCCTGGCAGCCTGGCGTCAGGAAGAGAAAATTCTCGACAAATTTATTTGGGTGTCTCGGCCAACAAGACAAAACCCTGGGTTGGTGGTTAGTTAGGGGTCACCTAGAAATTGGAGTTCTATGGAAGATCTCAAACCCCCTAATTATTACCACGGATGCCAGCTCTTGGGGGTGGGGTGCCCACATGGGGAATCAGGTGTTCCAGGGCTACTGGTCAAGGAGTCTTTCTCAGGCATCCTCGAATCAGAGGGAACTAATGGCGATTTTGGAGACCTTGAAAGTCGTAGGTCAGGGTATTCGGAATCGCCATGTAAGGATCATGTCCGACAATATGACTACAGATTCATATATAAACAGGCAAGGGGGTATGAGGTCCCTTCTCCTTATGAAAATAATGGCCCGGATTCTACATCTGTCAGAGCCTCTGGTTCTCTCCTTGTCCACTCTGCATATCAGGGGGTCAGACAGTCTGAATCAGAGCGAGTGGGAATTGAACCCATCCATCTTTTTAGAGATCACCAGGGTTTGGGGAATCCCGGGAAATAGATCTCTTTGCCAGTCGGTCAAACAAGAAGGTGGAGAGATTTTTTTTTCCCTAAACCCAGAGGAACCCCCCTTTTGTGGTGGATGCTCTGTCCCACAAGTGGGATTTCAATCTAGTTTACGCTTTTCCTCCCTTCTTTCTAAAGAGCAGGAATACCACTGTTTGGATGTAAGACGTTGCCTAATCCAGTATTTGTCCTCTACTTCCTCCTGGAGGAAATCTACTTCCCTTTTTGTTCTCTTTTCAGGTCCCAACAAAGGGAAGGCGGCCTCTAAGTGTAGTCTGGCTAGGTGGGTGAGACTAGCAATCTCCCTGGCCTACAGTTCTTTGGGCCTTTCCCCCCCAGTGGGGCTCAAGGCACATTCTACTAGGGCGATTGCCACCTCTTGGGCCGAGAGAGCTGATGCTTCCATAGAATCTATCTGCAAAGCGGAAACCTGGTCTTCACCTTCTACCTTTTTTCGCCATTATAGGCTGGACATTGGGGCTTCTGCTGATCTTTCTTTTGGAAGGAAAGTTTTACAAGCGGTGGTCCCTCCCTAGTTTTTTCCTATTTTATTCTCTCTGGGTGCTGCCGTAAATGATGGGGAAAAAATGGTAATTACTTACCGGTAATTGGATTTTCCAGAACCCACGACAGCTCCGTCCTTTATCCCTCCCTTTTTTCTTGGTGATGGCCTTTTGTTTGGCACTGGGTGTAGCAAGCTAAAAAAAAAAAAAAAAAAAATGCTTTGACCTTAGGGTCATGAGTGACAAGTTAACTGGAGTCTCTCTCTCGCTTGTATAAAACAACTGAGGGGTAGGAGAGGCTCCACCTTTTTATACCGTAGGCTTCCTGTCCCTGGGGGCGGATCTTCTCTCTGGGTGCTGTTGTGGGTTCTGGAAAATCCAATTACCGGTAAGTAATACCATTTTTTTGGGTTTAGTGGCCGCAGCCAGTATGACAACGACCCCCGCCCCACACCCCCCACACACTGACATCAAGACACAGCGTGCTGTGAATACAGTAAAGCATGGTGGTGCAAAAATCATGATATGGGGATGTTATTCATACTGTGGTGTTGGGCCTATTTATCGCATATAAGATCATGGATCTGTACAAATATAACAAAATATTTGAGATCATGTTGCCCTATGTCGATGAAGAAATGCTCTTGAACCTGACACTGCCCCAAGATACGCCAGTAAGTAAACGTCTTGGTTACAGACTAACAGGATTCGGGTAATGGAGTGACCAGCCCAAACCCATACAGAGGTGCTGGGATGAGCTCAAAAATGCTAGAAAACTGTGGAATGTGAGAATACCAGCGGTGCCAGGAGTTGGTCGACACTGGTGTTGTCACAAAATATTAGTTCAGTAATTCAAGGTGTAGTGAAATCTCATTTTCAATCTTTTTTTTTTTTTTTAAGGAGAAAGCGGGCACTGCTAGATTTTTTTGTTTTTTTTGAAGAGCCTAATACTGCCTTTTGTTTAATTTTTGTAAAGGGTTAACAGAAGCTGGATAAATTGTTATTGTTGTGAATTGGAATTGAATATGTAGGATTTCCAATGCATTTACATTGATGCAAGTAAAAGTTTTTTGTTTTTTTTTTTAACATTGTTGTACACATCATTACATTCACACATAAAACTTTATGCAATTCCAACAAGCCCTCCATGGTGTGTGTTTTTTTTTTTTTTTTTTTTTGTCAATAGGTGTATATAGCCAGCTTTGAAGTGAACCTGTTACCCAGAATTTGCCGCATAAACAAACACCAAGTCCTGGCAGAGCATCTCACCTACAGCATAAAGTCAGGCTCCCCACGCCCCATCTCCATTGAACTTCCCCTAGTCTCTGTGACAGCAATACTACTGGACAAGGGAATCCTATGCCTGTGTGGTGTATATGAAGCCTCAGTCTGAAGCCAGGTGTATGTCTCCAGCCTCAGAGCAACACTGCGCATGCGCCAGGTGCTTTGTAATGTAGTTCAGGCTGGCTTGTGTGTGCGCATGTAGCCTGAAATACATCACAGAGTACCCACACATGTGTAGCACTGATCTAAAGCTGGGGACTTATATACCAGCTTCAGACTGAAGATACATTTGCACTGCTCATGCACGGATAGCGCTGACATAACAGAGGCCAGAGGAGGTACAATGGAGCTGAATAAAGGAGATGGGGCACAGGGAGCTTGACTTTGTGCTAGCTCTCCACCTGCAAAATGCTAATTTGCATATTGCATAAAAGTATTTTTCTAAGTGATAGAACCAGTGCTGTAATGTTAGACAGACAGTGTCGGACATGTTGGGGGTTAAGTTCCCCCGGGATGGATGTCACCGTAATCCTAATTAAATAAATAACCAGTTTTGAGCGCTCGGGAAACAAGACGTACACAGTTATCGTGTATGAACCGTTTCTACTTTATTACGTAGTTCAATACAGTTTTAAAAGCAAGCTCAATTACATAACAGTCATGTGATCAATATACATATATGGTCTTTCCAGTTCCGTTATCACACAAATTTGTTCATTTACCCATCACCCCAGATGTTTTCCTTTTCACCTTATCTAAATGTCCTCCCAAGAATACCAGTTCTGCTGAAATCAGCAGAACTGTTGATATCTCCCCCAGACTCCAAGTCTGTCCTTATCAACTATGCAGTCTTGTTTACAGAACATTCCACCCTCTTGTGCTTTCTGTATAGAATATAGTGCAAGTTATGTTTTAACCCTTACAATTCCCCCATTTTAGGACTTTATTTTTAATCAGTATTCAATGAATACATTCACACTATCTGTGTGCCATCTGTGATGGATTCTCCATTGAAAATGTTAAAAATAATGATCCTACCTTACATACTGAGTATTGTCCCTCATGAGATTGCATAGCGAAGGAATACATTGGATACAACAACATCCTAATATCATAAAAATGATTACACAAAGGATTATACCTACGATTTGTCGAAGGTATCCCAAGTCAGGTAGGAAAGCTAACAGCCAGTCCCACCATCCTTGGTTGACATCTTGTTTAATATGTGTTACCATTTCCTGCAACTGTTTCAACTTATCATGCACATCTTCTGAATGGTCAGACAAATTAAAACAGCACATTCCCGCAAAAGTGTTGCACCCATAACCATGTTTAAGCAGTAAATAATCTATAGCCGCTCTAGTCTGCAATATTGCTTTTTTGTGTGATTGCAAATCTAATACAACATAATAAGGACTTATCCAGTCTGCATGCACATGGAGATCAGCTTCCATACTGCAACAGAAGTCGGCACTGCAATCAAACAAGTTTCTAACACATTACTGGAATATGCATTTCTCAAACAAAATTCTGTCATGTTTAATACTCGGGCCAAATATAACCACATATTCTCTTTTGTTCTCCATATGTGTTCCTCCAGCTCCCTTACTCCCCGATTTGGGCTGTCTTTTTTCCTGTAAAGTTCAAACCAGGTCCATATTATTAAAAGGCATCCAGCAAACATCAGCAAGTGTTGTGTTTTCATTTTGATGGTGCTTCAACTTTCTTGCAATGTGAAGCGTGTATCCAGGTGGGTTTTCCCTCCAATTTTACTGAAGTGGCAGTTGTCAGCAGTACTTGGAAGGGACCGTCATACCTGGGTTCAAGAGACTTCCTAGTGTGTCTTTTCACGACCACCCAATCACCAGGCTGCAAGCTATGCGTTCCTGAAAAATCAGAAGGGTCTGGAATAGAAGAGAACACTTGTTTATGTGTTTCTCTCAATTTCTGGCACAAACTCTGCACATAGCTAGAAATACTGTCATAGTTAAGCTGTAACGTCTGAGGGAAGTATAACCCTGTTTTGGGCGCACTTCCAAACAATATTTCAAATGGTGACAACCCTGTCCTCCTGTTAGGGGTGGTTCTTACTGAGTAAAGGGCTAAAGATAGACACTCAGGCCAGGGCTTCCCTGTCTCTGCTATCGCTTTTTGGATCTTTAATTTGAGTGTGCCATTCAACCTCTCCACCTTGCCTGAACTCTGAGGGTGGTAGGGTGTGTGGAAAGCTTGCTCAATCCCTAGTGCAGACATTATTTCTTTCATTATCTCACCTGTGAAATGTGTACCTCTGTCAGACTCAATCACCTCGGGCACTCCAAACCTACACACAAGCTCAGACATCAGTTTCTTGGCAGTTGCTTGTGCGGTTGCTTTGCTCACAGGGTAGGCCTCAGGCCATCCTGAAAACAGATCCACACAGACCAATACATACTCGTATGTTCCAGACTTAGGCAACTGTATGTAATCTATCTGTATCCTCTGAAATGGATACAGGGCTTTTGGTGTACATTTAGCGGGTGTTTTAACTACCTGTCCTGGGTTGTGTAGAGCACATATGTGACATGCTTTTACGTGGTTACTAGCAGCTCTTCCAAAACCTGGGGCAAACCATAATTTACCCACTAATGACTACATGGCATTTCAAGAGGCATGCACCTTACCGTGGGCCAAGCCAGCCATCTGGGGGTAGACTGCTGTGGGCAGACATAATCGATCCCCCATTTTCCACATACCATCACCGTCTGTAGCACCTGCTTTTCTCCATCTTTCAATTTCCACACTGGTGACCTTTGAGTACAGCCCTTTTGGGTCTGCTAGGTCAATGTCCATTTTGCTCACCTGGTTGGGACCCCTTCTGGCCTGTAGTGCTGCAGCCTTGGCTGCTATGTCAGCTCTCTCATTTCCACAGCTTTCAGGGTCCCTTCCTTTTGCGTGAGCTCTGACTTTCACAATTGCCAGCTGCTTTGGGAGCAGTATGGCCTCCATCAGTCGACTTACCACATCTCCATTCTTAATTGGCTTGCCCTGGGCCAATAGGAAGTTCCTTGCCCTCCATATTGGACCATAATCATGCGCAATGCCAAAAGCATACCTGGAGTCAGTGTATATGTTAGCTGTTCTACCTTTGGCTATCTTACAAGCCTCCATAAGGGCTTTAAGCTCAGCTTCTTGGGCTGACGTGTGGTGGAAGAGCTTCCTGGACTATGATGTCATGTTCAGTGACTACAGCATACCCTGTAACAAATTTGCCTTCATCTGTCAGATACCTTGAGCCGTCCACAAACATCTCATAATCAGGATTTTGTAACGGCACATCCGTGACATGGTCAAATCCCACTGTTTCCTGTGACATAAGAGCCACGCAATCATGTTCATGCTGGCTGTCAAACAGTTCTTCTTCAGAGAGGGAATTTAAAAATAACTCATCTTCCACTCCCCCTTTTGAATCATGAACTCCTACAGGAAGAAGAGTTGCAGGATTCAAAGTTAAACAGCGTTGAAAAGAGATGTTTGAGGAGGACTGCAGAGCAAATTCCATTTTGCACTGCCGTGCCAAAGAAAGGTGACGTCTGTCTACCTGTGTGAGGATAGCATGGATGTCATGAGTGTGTCATGGTGTATACACAACCAATAAATGATCTAGGACAATGTCTGAGCTTTTGTCAAGCAATGCTTGTACCGAGAGGACAACCCGCACACAGGAGGATGTCCCCCTGGCTTACAGCATCTAACCATGAGCTGTAATGTGTTGTTGTGTGAGAACTGCAGTTGCATGTCCCATCATCTCAGTCACGTAGAGCTGAAAAGGTTTCTGATAGTCAGGTAGGCCTAGGGCCGGAGCACTGACTATCTGCAACTTCAGCTGATAAAACGCATCCAAGGCCTCAGGTGTGAGGCTGAATGGCTTTGAGGAGAGGCTATCGTACAGAGGTTGCATGGTCAGAGATGCAGATCTGATCCATGGCCTACAGTAGGATACCAATCCCAAGAAGGTACGTAGCTGAGCATGAGAGGTCGGCACCTGCATGTCTCTCACCACCTTGGTCCTCTCATCTGACAGGTGTTTGGTACCCTGGCCGAGACAGTGTCCCAGGAACACCACTTTTTGTTTGCAAAATTGCAACTTGTCCTTGTTGGCCTTGCAGCCGTTCTGGTAGAGGAAACACAACAGGCTGATGGTTGCCGCTTCACAGGTTGGTTTGTCTGGAGCACAAAGAAGAAGATCATCAACATATTGTAACAGAACAACATCATCATGTGGAAAATACCAAGTACTCATGATAAGTGTGAGACACCTTGTGAATTGGTTAGGACTGTTTTGCGCCCCTTGTGGTAGTACTGTCCAAGTGTACTGTTTACCCCTGAATGTAAATGAAAACAAATACTGGCAATCGGGGTGTAAAGGCACAGAAAAATATGCATTGGAAAGATCTACACAACTGTACCAGGTGGTACCTGTGGGGACAGCTGACAGCAAGGTGTGTGGGTTAGGTACCACTGGGGTTTCAAGTAGTGTTACTTTATTCAATTCGCTAAGATCATGAACCATACGGTATGTGTCTGGTTCTCCCTTTTTGCCCTTTTTCTTCACTGGGAAAAGAGGAGTGTTTGCTACAGAAGTGCATTCCTTCAATGCCTCTGCTTTCACTAATTCCACTATGGTTACTGCTATGGCATCCTCTTGGGCATGGGTCAGAGGATATTGTTTAATCCTGGGTGGCTGAGCACCAGGTTTCAGGGTTATCATAACAGGGGGTACATCCAATTTACCTAAGTCTGTTTTCCCAGTTGCCCATAATGCTGTTGGCACTTGGGATAACAGTACATTTTCTTCTTCAATGAGGACAAAAATACAATTTGGTGTACTTAACTCGGCAGATAACAGACACAAAATCTCATGGTTAGTATGTGTGACTTTTACATATGCTTCTCCTGATGAATGCAACATGATGTTACAACCTAATACTCCCATCACATCTGTACCAAGAATGTTTATCTGATGTGTCGGAGACTAAATACTTAGTGAGTATCCTGCAACCCTGAAATGGGGTTTCTACAGGATCAGTTTGATCTAAAGCATCCACCGTTTTAGTGAGAAGTCTTCCATAAACTTCCACTGATTCACCTTTCTCTCTTTTAACAGATACCTTACTTCAGATGATAACAGGCAAGACAATAAATTCACATAACATAGTACAAGACGTAATTTCATATGTTTGAGTATGTTCTTGAATATTTTACACATATATATTGTCATTGTACCTTACTTTCCATTTAACCTTAGGCTTACACTTTTAGCAAAATATTTTCCCTTTGGGCATAAATAGTCATCATACACAGGCTGCGGACCCCGGAAGCCCAAAGCCAAGTTTCACTTTGTAATAATTGACATGTAACATTACTGGGTAACACAGCATCATGTTCAGCTTGTGATTTTCTGCGTGCCCATCACATCAGATACAACGTCCTTGGAGCTACTTGGCAGTCAATTAATGTTTTGGTTATTCCCTGCAGAACATCTGCACAGCGCTACAACAGAATACAGGAATACAATTCAAGCAGATAGCAGTTAATACTGACACCAAAATTACATATTACTATTTTTGTACAATTTTCAAATATTTCCCAAACCCCACAGACTTTAGAATTTTCTTCACTGGATTCCAACCAAAAGTTGAACCCCTGTGGAACATCACAATATCCTAGTTTCTTCTTTTTAGGGGACATTTCCTGAAAGCGGATTTAATTTTACAAAAAGCATAAAAGTTGAATCCTGGCATTGATATAAACAGAATGAATATTACAAATACAGGTTGACATATATATATATATATATATATATATATATATATATAATACATAATCCAATAAACATCATACCGATGGTGGACAGTTTTTCTCTTTGCACTATATCAGATTCTCTGAGTATTTTGTTAAAGTAGGTAATATTTCATACAGAACTGGGAGATAAGATGGGTTATATTAAACAATAATACTGAGAAGGGGGATGTCTCCCTTCAAGCCTGATTCTCGGAGTGAGGTGGGGGTGATTCATTATTTCCTGAACTATCATCCCCTTATCCTATTCTATTGCTTCCTTTCTTCCATATATGCCTCTTTGCAATTTACTGTCCTGAATCAATCCCGCATGATCTAATCTCCACTGATCCCAAAACTTACTGTCTACTAACCCAGTCTGGTGTATTCCTGCTCTTTTTAGGATTGTTTTTACCTGTGCGGCTACTTCTTTCCCTTCCCCTATTTCTATTAGTTCACATGGGGTGTACCATATCTTAGAGGGTCCCATCCCCATCTTGGCTGGTAGCTAATCAGCCGATGAGTCTCTCACTCCTCTAGGGCAACCTTTGAGACAATAGAGGGTCACTTATGACTACTTAGTGAGAACTCCCAGACAGACTCTTCTGTCTTCTATGAACTACTCTACTTGTGCAAGTTCAGGAGTAGTGCTCAGGGCAATGCCTCAATTGGCTTCCACAGGCTCAACTTTCTGCCTGTGTCCCCTTACCAAAACACTCCCAAATCACTACACGCACTTCTTCGCGCGGATTCTACTAAGTCCTTCGTGCTACTACTCAGGTCCCATTCGACCTTGACCGTCCAGGCACGGCTGGAGGCTAGTGTTCCAAAACAAAGACTTTTCAATCACTCAGTGCTTCTCAGTTCGGAACCTTGTCCGCAACTCTAAACTCTAGGGGTTAAGAATAGAGAACTTTTCCCCATTCTTTGCAGCCTTATATCTTATAACACAGGTAACATGCAAACATCAGTAGACAGGTAAACAGGTAAGACAAAAAGCAAAGAAAACAATTTCCATATCATTTACAGGTGACATGTCCCTTTTAGGTTCTTTCGTACTATACAATTGGCATCGAGATGTCATATAAGCATGCAGCAGCTTACCTCACTCATCGATACAGAGAATAGACACACAGGAACCTCAGATATACTAATTGGCAAGATCAAAGGCTTACCTTCACAGTACTGTTTTTATCTATCTGAGGTCCTCTGGTCCCGTCCTCAAGTCGATCGGTGAGTGGGTCGGCACTCTATCGGCTGCACATCAGACGATCTCGAGGCCCCACGTTGGGCGCCAATTTCTGTTGGGGGTTAAGTTCCCCCCGGGATGGATGTCACCGTAATCCTAATTAAATAAATAACCAGTTTCGAGCGCTCAGGAAACAAGACGTACACAGTTATCGTGTATGAACCGTTTCTACTTTATTACGTAGTTCAATACAGTTTTAAAAGCAAGCTCAATTACATAACAGTCATGTGATCAATATACATATATGGTCTTTCCAGTTCCGTTATCACACAAATTTGTTCATTTACCCATCACCCCAGATGTTTTCCTTTTCACCTTATCTAAATGTCCTCCCAAGAATACCAGTTCTGCTGAAATCAGCAGAACTGTTGATATCTCCCCCAGACTCCAAGTCTGTCCTTATCAACTATGCAGTCTTGTTTACAGAACATTCCACCCTCTTGTGCTTTCTGTAAAGTTATGTTTTAACCCTTACAGACAGCAGGTGAGATTCTCTGCCAGGTCCAATTGTGGTGACAGATTCCCTTTAATTTAGTCAATCTCACATCTTTTACCAGAAATATTGCTAGAAACACAAGACAGGATTATACTAGTTTGGCATCTCATGAGCCTGGAGCCTCTTAATTCAGGAGCAGCTTGTGCCAGCAGGGGAAGTGGTTAAGACTAGTGTATGAAATGCCAGTCTTAATACATTCTAACCATTATACCTTCTCTCTTGTCACACCTATGAATTTACAGTCTTGAGCTGCCGTAAAACATCATGTACATTATAGTAGTATGGAGCTTTAATGGGGGCACCCACCTCCAAATATTATAGTAATGTTGATGATGGGACTTTTGAGCAATTTTAAGGTCAGAAAATGAGGGGACGTTCTTTCAGCAGCCTCTCTGTTCAGTGACAAGCAGCATAGATACGTAATATCAGCCAGCACTTGATTTCATATTGAGCTATTCCAGTTGTTGGTGTACACGCTGTGATGAATTACTAGATTATTTACGCCATTTTTGTCAAGGCACATGGCTTGTCATAGATTGCCCAACCTCCGCCAACACAGGGGGCATCAAGAGTGTTCTAAAATGATGACCCCCCACTGAGTAAACTAGTGTATACTTAAATGCATCCCTAATGTTTCAACAAACGTTGCATGAATGAACAGTCCAGTGTGCATCCATGAGGAATAACACAATTGCTGGCCATTACATGTATATATTAGCAGTTATCCCCTGTGCAGGCTCCATCTCTAATTTTCAGTACTCTCTGAACTGGTGAGTGAAGACTAGCTGCTCTGATGTCTCCCATACACTGCATCCAGAAAGCAGAGGGGTTTGAATCCAGCCAAGGACAACATCTTCAAGGAGTTTGTATGTTCTCCCCGTGTTTCCCTGGATTTCCTCCCACCCTCCAAAGAAATACTGATAGGGAATGTAGATTGTGATCCTTGCTTGGTACAGGGAGTGACAAATTCCCTCATTGCTCCCCCCACCAATAGACTTCTATGTAAAGCTGTAATATGACACCTCTGTGAGCGGTGTTCCTTGCAAAACAGATTAATCATAGATTTCAGAGTGAAAGTCAGTTGAGAGGGATGGCAGGAAAAGAGACTGATATGTAGAGTCAGGGGCTTTTTTTTTCTCTGATAAGAAACTGTACATCCCTTAGGAAAGTATATTAATAAATTAGTGACCATTTAGCTACCAGAACCAGCTTTTGGATGCCTGTTTACCTACCTTGACCTTTGCCTGTCTTGTCAGCTGCCCTTAGAAAATGGGAGTCGTTCTTAGCAACTGGTTTAAGAATGGGCCTCTATAACATAAGGGTTGTTTCAAGGCTTCTGGTAGAAATCTATTATCTACCATCAATACCCCATACTGAAATGGTGGATATTTATAAAAACAGAGACTTAAAAGTGTATTCCGATCGGATAGATTGATGGTATATCCTGGTACTTGTGAAACAACAAAAACAGCAACTTAAAGGGTATCTCCACCCAGTCAGAGGAGCAGCCCTGAATATTACCATAAACTAACAAAGACTGGCAGGTAATACGTAAAACATAACTTTTATTGGAAGATAGTTACAAAACCAGAATAGAGCATCCAATGTCCATAGGCACAGAAATAGAAACCACTATGGAAACCTACTTTGAACAGGTTGTACAACCTCAGTCTGCTTTATACAGAACTCATTCAGGATATCTGGGGATTTCAGTGTCGCCAGACAATAGAAGCCATGACGCATTATTCCATTCCTACACAGTGTTCCCCCTCAGCACCTGTTTGTCTCTTGTTCCAGGTCGTGCTCCTTACAGCAAGCGAACAACAAGCTCATTGTTCCCATTCAATAGAGCTAGGGGTGAGGCAGCAGGCTAAGGAACAATGTTACGTTTACCTGAGATCTTTACATCAGACCATTCGTTTTCTTTGGAGCTACATGTTAAAGGGGAAGCAAGGACAACCTTAAAGGAGCACCCTTGCCTAAGTTATATAATAGGGTAACATCTTCCTATGAGTAACATTGGCCAATGTTTTTTATATAGTTTGGCTAAAACAGTTAAACTTCAGAAACTATTGTCAAAAATGTGATCCGATGCATCAGTGCAGAGATAGTCAGTTATCTTCTTATGGATATACAAATTAACGTGCAACTGCAATGAGGGCGGGGACTGATTTGTCTACAGACAGCTGTGACGGAGGCAGAAAATATCAATCACTAGCTAAATGGACAGTGTTGGGCAGTGATCCCAGAGGAGAGCCCGGGCACTTGTGATTGTCTATAGGCAAATCTGGGAAATTGGACCCACCTCTGTTGCACTTGCAAGCTGATATCCATAAAAAGACAATTCTCTCTGCATTTCTTTATTGGGTTGTTACAAAGGTACATTCCTGCTCCTGTTAAGGGCCCCTACATGATACTATTATTGGTTTGGGATGCATTTTGGACCTAACAGATTCCCTTTAAGAGGTCTGGGCACATTATAAGTGTTACACCACATTTGCTCTTTTTGATCAACTCAAGGCTAATGCAGCTGAGTTGTAATACCAGGCACAACCTGTGAATAGGTGTGGTGCTGTTCTTGAAGGAAAGCAGCCATGTATTTCTAATTCTGGAAAACACCATTAGGCCTAACGAATCCCATCTACACACGGCGGAAAAATACACGCAGCGGACATGCGATTTTCAAAACCACTGCAGCTTTGGAAATCACAGCATGTCAATTATACCTAGGGAAACGCTGGCGTGTACCTATGGATATAATGGAAGCAGTCCACAGAGGAAACCTCTGCAGACTTTCTGTGAAAAGTGCTGCGGTAAATACGTGATGTGTTGCCGCTGTGGTTTTTCCCGCAGCAATTTTTTTGCTGCGGGACGCTACATGGAGCTTTGTGTCGGCTAGTCATGCGCACAAGTAGTTTACATGTTTATGCCAATAGTCTGGTGATTGCAGGCTCAGTTTCAACACCAGTTGGGACCCATCTGATAGTATGCCACAATTCTTTCTGGAAATTATGTAAATTGTTACACCTTGGTGCCACATGTGCTCCCATACAGGGATAACCAGCAGGATAATCCAGGTTCTTTTTCTTCAAATTGTGTAATTGCCAGGCGCAATGTTGGTGTGCCATACTGCTCCCATAAAGGGATATGTTTTGGTGGCCTTTTTTTCTTTTTTTTTTTAAATCAACTTCTTTTTCAACACTTTTGAACCAAACAGCCACAAATATTTCTCCAAAATAACAAGCCTGTAGCACTTATAAGTCATCTGAATGGGCTAATTTTTATACAAAACCATTGCTTTTTGCAATATAACCGCCATGTGTGTAAATCCACAAGCAAGCACCTTTCCCCAAAAAAGGGTAATTTTTTGAGTGTTTTAATTGCTAAATTGTGTAAAAGCATGTGGCAATGTATGGTTAAACAAGGAGTTTGTATCCACTTCTTACCATCTGTTTTTCCATAGACATGCATGTCACTGTCACTTTGTCATAACTTTGGCTGTGTTTGCCTTAGAGAGCTAGAAATTGGATAGATATGTTCCCAGGAGCCCTGACAGTGTCATATACTATGTGTTATAGATAGGTTCCTAGGAGCCCTGACAGTGTTCTACACTATGTTTTATAGATAGGTTCCTAGGAGCCCTGACAGTGTCATATACTATGTGTTATAGATAGGTTCCTAGGATCCCTGATAGTGTTATACACTGTTATATAGATAGGTTCCTAGGAGCCCTGAGAGTGTTCTACACTATGTGTTATAGATAGGTTCCTAGGAGTCCTGACAGTGTTCTACACTATGTGTTATAGATAGGTTCCTAGGAACCCTGAGAGTGTTCTACACTATGTGTTATAGATAGGTTCCTAGGAGCCCTGAGAGTGTTCTACACTATGTTTTATAGATAGGTTCCTAGGAGCCCTGACAGTGTTGTACATTATGTTTTATAGATAGGTTCTTGGGAGCCCTGACAGTGTTCTACACTATGTTTTATAGATAGGTTCCTTGGAGTCCTGACAGTGTTCTACACTATGTTTTATAGATAGGTTCCTAGGAGCCCTGACAGTGTTCTACACTATGTTATATAGATAGGTTCCTAGGAGCCCTGACAGTGTTCTACACTATGTTTTATAGATAGGTTCCTAGGAGCCCTGACAGTGTTGTACATTATGTTTTATAGATAGGTTCTTAGGAGCCCTGACAGTGTTCTACACTATGTTTTATAGATAGGTTCCTTGGAGTCCTGACAGTGTTCTACACTATGTTTTATAGATAGGTTCCTAGGAGCCCTGACAGTGTTCTACACTATGTTATATAGATAGGTTCCTAGGAGCCCTGAGAGTGTTCTACACTATGTGTTATAGATAGGTTCCTAGGAGCCCTGAGAGTGTTCTACACTATGTTTTATAGATAGGTTCCTAGGAGCCCTGACAGTGTTGTACATTATGCTTTATAGATAGGTTCTTAGGAGCCCTGACAGTGTTCTACACTATGTTTTATAGATAGGTTCCTTGGAGTCCTGACAGTGTTCTACACTATGTTTTATAGATAGGTTCCTAGGAGCCCTGACAGTGTTCTACACTATGTTATATAGATAGGTTCCTAGGAGCCCTGACAGTGTTCTACACTATGTTTTATAGATAGGTTCCTAGGAGCCCTAAGAGTATTCTACACTATGTTTTATAGATAGGTTCCTAGGAGCCCTGACAGTGTTCTACACTATGTTTTATAGATAGGTTCCTAGGAGCCCTGACAGTGTTCTACACTATGTTTTATAGATAGGTTCCTAGGAGCCCTGACAGTGTCATATACTATGTGTTATAGATAGGTTCCTAGGATCCCTGAGAGTGTTATATAGATAGGTTCCTAGGAGCCCTGAGAGTGTTCTACACTATGTGTTATAGATAGGTTCCTAGGAGTCCTGACAGTGTTCTACACTATGTGTTATAGATAGGTTTCTAGGAGCCCTGAGAGTGTTCTACACTATGTGTTATAGATAGGTTCCTAGGAGCCCTGAGAGTATTCTACACTATGTTTTATAGATAGGTTCCTAGGAGCCCTGACAGTGTTGTACATTATGTTTTATAGATAGGTTCTTAGGAGCCCTGACAGTGTTCTACACTATGTTTTATAGATAGGTTCCTTGGAGTCCTGACAGTGTTCTACACTATGTTTTATAGATAGGTTCCTAGGAGCCCTGACAGTGTTCTACACTATGTTATATAGATAGGTTCCTAGGAGCCCTGACAGTGTTCTACACTATGTTTTATAGATAGGTTCCTAGGAGCCCTAAGAGTATTCTACACTATGTTTTATAGATAGGTTCCTAGGAGCCCTGACAGTGTTCTACACTATGTTTTATAGATAGGTTCCTAGGAGCCCTGACAGTGTTCTACACTATGTTTTATAGATAGGTTCCTAGGAGCCCTGACAGTGTTGTACATTATGTTTTATAGATAGGTTCTTAGGAGCCCTGACAGTGTTCTACACTATGTTTTATAGATAGGTTCCTTGGAGTCCTGACAGTGTTCTACACTATGTTTTATAGATAGGTTCCTAGGAGCCCTGACAGTGTTCTACACTATGTTTTATAGATAGGTTCCTAGGAGCCCTGACAGTGTTCTACACTATGTTATATAGATAGGTTCCTAGGAGCCCTGACAGTGTTCTACACTATGTTATATAGATAGGTTCCTAGGAGCCCTGACAGTGTTCTACACTATGTTTTATAGATAGGTTCCTAGGAGCCCTGACAGTGTGCTACACTATGTTTTATAGATAGGTTCCTAGGAGCCCTGACAGTGTTCTACACTATGTTTTATAGATAGGTTCCTAGGAGCCCTGACAGTGTTCTACACTATGTTTTATAGATAGGTTCCTAGGAGCCCTGACCGTGTCATATACTATGTGTTATAGATAGGTTCCTAGGAGCCCTGACAGTGTCATATACTATGTTTTAATCCAATTTAAGCTCTGGTTTGTACCAAATTTATTCAACCCGAAACAAATCTTTGGACCAAACCATCTGAACCCGATCAAATCTTCAGAGGTTCACCTATCTCTAGCCTTTATAGTATATAAACTTACTCCCCATGCAGAATTTCTTAAAGGAACGGTGTACATTTTTTATTTCAATAGCAAATACAGTCTACAAAAATCTATTACCGGACCACAAACCCATAATCCTGTTGCATTTCTTTTTGCATGGCTTATATAATTTGCTATTTGTTACTGGGTAAAAGCAAACTCAGACTAAAAGCTCTGGTACTTTCTTGTTTTCGGAAAATTCAACCTAAAATGTTTTTGACAAATAGCTGAAATGTTGTCCATGAATACGAAGCTCCTACCGCCTTAGTCAATTGTGATTTAATAGCACTAGATGTATTAGGCGCTCTTGCTGCGGCTCCGTCTACACTGCAGATATTATGGGCTTTTTGCTATTGTGTGCAATCTCTTTTTCTATTCTCATTGAAGTCGTCCTGGAGTTTTCAGTTTCGCAGATTAGTTTTTGGTTCATACAAGGTAAATTGAGGCAAGCAGGTTTTCTTTTTATGCTTTTTAGTTGTGTAACGTACCTTGAACTGTGAAATAGATTCTCTACTAGAATTCAGTGGGTTTCTTTTGTTTCCCTCTATGTTTATCTGTGCACACTTACAGACTTTTATTACTTATCCTTCTTCTTCCTTCCCATATACTTTTGTACCCAACATTACTTACCTGGTCCCTCATCAGATCCGAAAATACAATTAAAAAAAATCTGAATTTTGCATATGTTGACAAGCCCTCGTGTTAAAAGATGCAAGGTTGGTAATGCTAACTTCCCACTAGCACCGCCTGTCCAATGTTCTGGTCTGGCAGAGGACCAGAACAATGGACAGATGGACTGCTATTGTAGTGGTTACATATGGAGACCAGCGGATTCCATTGACCTTACCGCTAGGTGTATGGAGAGCCTAAGCCTTAGCATCTTAGCTTGTGAAGTTTAGTTGTTACCCTATGTACACCCCATCCTGTGACCAGCCAAAGACTCTTATATTAAAGGGATCATTAAGGGAGTCTGTGTGCACTCACTTCCTCTTTGGTTTTTACATGCCATATCTAGGGTTTCTGGGCTGGTTCTGACCCTGGGTCATGAGATCAGAACCAGCACCTGGTCCCCAAGTCGCTCCATCTGCGTATCGGGGTTCACAGGTAGTTTACCTGTAGTATAGGGGCTGGCAGACTATAGTAAAGCACGGTGGCTCAGTGGTTGGCACTGTAGCCTTGCAGTGCTGGAGTCCTGGGTTCGAATCCTGCCAAGGACAACATCTGCAAGGAGTTTGTATGTTCTGCCCATGTTTGTGTGGGTTTCCTCCGGGTACTCCAGTTTCCTCCCACACTCCAAAGACATACTGATAGGGAATGTAGATTGTCAGCCCTATATGGGACAGTGACTGACAATGTTTGTAAAGCGCTGCGGATTATGATGGCGCCATATTAGTAAGCATAATAAATAAATAAAGCCAGCTTCCATAGCACAAGTATCTACCTGTGCACAGGAAAGGAGGGAGGAGGTATACATACGGTTGACCCACATAGGGACGACCTCTAATCACATGACCCGGGCTCAGAACCAGCCCAGAATCCCTAGGTATTGCACCTAGAAGCCTCAGAGGATGTAAATGTACACATACTCCCTGGAGAACCCCTTTAAGCCCAGCCCTGATATTTAATGTTTCGTGGATTTGCACAAGGATTTATTCAGTGAGGCCAATCTGACAGCGTTTTTGTGTAAAGTAGAAGATTAAACTACTCAAAGTTTGATAGAAGAACTAACAGTACTGCACTCAAATATCCTTGAGGTCAGCCTTAGTTTTGGGAAATAGGGCACACAATCTTTAGGTTTGGGTGAGCCCCCTAGTGTCTGAGGTTCATAGTGCAGTATCTGTTTTTTAAAATAATTTCATGCTCAATCTTATAACATTTCCCACATGTCCTTCCCGTTCTCCAGATGTTGTACAGGATTAGAGAAACATGGCAGCGTTCTTTCAGTGACAGCACAGCACGTGTCCATGGGTACTGTGTGAAATGGCAGCTTCATGTGAAGCGAAAAAAGCTGAAGTATCCCATACACAACATGTCGAAAGTTCTTTTTTTTTTTTTTTTTTTTTCTAAAGGGAGTCTATCATTTTTAACTAAAGCCACGTTGGAATAGCCTTTATAAAGGCTATTCAACTCATACCTTTATTTCTTTTCTCCTTGCTGCCATTTCTCCAAAATATCGTTTTTTTCTCCATATCCAAATGATGCTCAGCAACCACAGGGGGCGTTCCCCCTGTGCTCCGAGCACACCAGCATCATCCCCTGCTCGCCGCCTCCAGTTCTTCTTAATCATGCCCCCTGCTTCTTTTGGCCATCCTCTTGGCTGTGTAAGCAGCTGATGCTGTGTTGTTCTGGCTTGAAATTCCGCACATTCGCAGTCGGCTCTGCCACTTCGGGTTTGGGCAGAGCCGACTGCGCATGCTCCGTTGGCCATTTTTCTTTCGTTTCCTACACGAGCGTACTGCGCTGAGCATCAGTTGCATATGGAGAAAAAACTGTATTTCGGAGAAACGGCAGCGAGGAGAAAAGAGAAAAAGGTATGAGTAGAATTGCCTTTATAAAGGCTATTCCAACGTGGTCTTAGTTCTAAACGTGTTTGGGCAATGATAGACTCCTGTTAATCCTGAACAACCGTTTTTAAAATGTTTTTTGGGATTATGGTATTGATGATCTATCCTTAGGATAGGTCAAGAATATCTGATCAGTGGCAGGTCTGACACCAGGTGATTGAAGCATGCGCAGCTTCCTCTTCCCAGGCCATTGATGTCAAGTTCATTGGTCACATGATCTTTTTGCAATACCAGGCACAGCTGTGGCCATGTCTGGCACATAGTGAAGAGGCCACAGTGCTCATCCAAATACCACAGCCTCTTCAAACTGCTGTTTATGGGGGGTCCTGGGTGTTCGACCTCTACCGATCCTAAGGATAGGTCATCATCATAATCTCAGAAAACCTCCTTAAGGCTGAGGCCCCACATTGCGGAAACGCAGCTTTTTTTGATGCAGATTTAGTTGTGTTTTTTCAGCCAAAGCCAGGAGTGGATTGAGCAAAACGTAGAAGTATAAGAACTTCCTATATATTTCCCATTCCTTTTGTAGCCATTCTTGGTTTTGGCTCAAAAAACTGCAGCAAAATCTGCAACAAAAAAGCTGCGTTTCTGCAACACGGGGCCTTAGCCTAAGGCCGTGGCCCCACATTGCAAACACGCACGGTAACGCCACGGCAAAACCACTAAGTGGATGGGATTCACATTGCAGAAAAAAATCCACAGGTGAAATGCTGCAATTTCAAAAACACTTGGGATTTTGCAAATCGCAACATGTTAATTATACCTATGGAAACCCTGGCGTTTTCCATATAGGCATAATAAAAGCAGAAAGTCCGCAGAGGAAAACTGCTGTTTAGCCTCTGTCTTTTCCACAGTGTTTTTTGGCTGCGGCTCGCTACGTGGGGATAAGGCCTCAGGCCAGGTTTGTCATGTTTAAGTAGCTGCTATAAAGCAAATCTCTTTAAAGGGGTTTTCTGGCTAGTTCATCACCCCAGGTGTTGGAAGCTACTGTGTTGAATGGAGTCAGAAGCAGCACTGCTCCTATACAAGAAACAGTCGTGGTGCTGTATTCTGGCACCATAACTATACAGTGGACAGAGCCTCCAGCTTGGTCCTAGTACTGGAATAAGAGGAGAGCTGCTTCCAGTGCAGTAGGTTTAAGTCTGGAAGCAGCCGAATCAGGTCGATTGGTGTATGGTCCTGTTGTTGGCCCCCATACTGATCTTGTGGATAGGCCATCAGTATGGAAACCACCAGGGACCTGAAAATCCTCTTAACTGCCGCGCAAATCTTAGAGCAGGAGCTCAAACAAGATGGCGGCCCCCACAATAGAATATACAAGCAGAAATAAGAATAGATTAGAAGGAAAATATGTGTAAGGATAGGTTATTAATTATATAGAACCAAAGTAATACATTCCCTTTGAAGATGCTCCAAAGATGGGTTTTCACTAGGAGGGTGAATCAGATCTGTATAGGGATTCATTATTTTGCTAACCAATTGTGTTAACAACTGAACTTGCTATGAAAAATCCACTGCTTGTTTTCTCCCCCTTGTATGGATTGAATAGACTGTTAACACTTTTCCTTCAAAATTGCTCATCTTTCAGGACTTATTAACTTCTTCCCGCCCCAGACATAACAAAGGGTCATTCCCGTGAACCAATGTACTGCTATGCCGTGGTGTTGGTGCAGACACAAAATAACTCCAGTCCCAGCTGTTTAAGCCTTACAAAGCCTCCCACGTCGGCCAGTGTGTATTTGCTTATAAGGCCCTGCCTAAGGCTAATACATTGCCTGTGAGAACAACACTGACGGGCAATGATACACTTCAAAAGAGAAATATTATGGAAGCAAACAGAGGACTGGACAGGAAATTCCCAGAGTGGTTTTTGTTTATACATCATCACTTTATCAGCTACTTTTAAAAGTTCTATGAGGGTTTCGTTTATTCAGGACACGGTGTAATTTTTAATGGCATCATTATATGTACCTTATAATTTACCGAGGGACTTTACAAAAAAAAAAAAAAAGTGGGGTAGAATTCTTTCAATAGGCCATAAATATCAGTGATCAGTGGGGGCAAACAGGTGGCCCCAGCCTCAATAAGCTTTATAGGGCCACTTCCGATGCTCATACTATACACAACACCAGAAGCAGTTCAATGGGAGCTGAGCTGCAGTACCATCAACTGGCCACTATACAGGGACCAGAGCTATTTGCTTCCAGCTCTGTGTTGTGTATAGTACAGCTGATCGCTGAGGGGGCTATCTTTTGGCACCCCGCTGATCAGATATTTATGGCCAAAAACTAAATCCTGGGCAACCTGTTTAATGTTATTCTACAGGTCAGTATAATTATGGTGAGACCATATTTATATATCAACATAGTAGATAAGGTTGGATAAAGACACAAGTCCATCAAGTCCAACCTATAATCCTACTAAATTAATCCAGTGGAAAACAAAAAGAACCCCACAAGGCTGACACCAATTGTCCCATCAGAGGAAAAATTTCCTTTTCAACTCCAAATATGGCAATTGGATTAAGTCCCTGGATAAACATCCTAGCCGAAAAATGTCTAGCTCCCATAATCTATGATATTCTTACTTTCGAGAAAGACATCCAGGCCCCTCTTTATTTATTTTTAATATTATATAGCGCCATCATATTCCTCAGCGCTTTACAGACATTGTCAGTCACTGTCCCATATAGGGCTCACAATCTACATTCCCTATCAGTATGTCTTTGGAGTGTGGGAGGAAACCAATGCAAACACAGGGAGAACATACAAACTCCTTGCAGATGTTGTCCCTGGCAGGATTCTAACCCAGGACTCCAGTGCTGCAAGGCTGCAGTGCTACCCACTGAGCCACCGTGCTGCCCACTTGAACTTGTACAACTTCATTATAGTTTATTTTTCACTACTTTTACAAAATAAATGAATACTTAAAAACAAATAAAAACTAATCTCTTTCTGTAACCATATTCCATATTTTTTATTTTCTTTTTCCAACAATGAGGATATGTGAGGGCTTGTTTTTGTGGGGTTAATTGCAATTTTTATTGGTAGCAGTTTAAAGTACATACAGTGGGTACGGAAAGTATTCAGACCCCTTTAAACTTTTCACTCTTTGTTTCATTGCAGCCATTTGCTAAAAGCAAAAAAGTTCATTTTATTTCTCATTAATGTACACTCAGCACCCCATCTTGACAGAAAAAAACCCCCAGAAATGTAGATATTTTTGCAAATTTATTAAAAAAGAAAAACTGAAATATCACATGGTCATAAGTATTAAGACCCTTTACTGTGACACTCATATTTAACTCACATGCTGTCCATTTCCTTCTGATCCTCCTTGAGATGGTTCTACTCCTTCATTGGAGTCCAGCTGTGTTTAATTAAACTGATTGGACTTGATTAGGAAAGGCACACACCTGTCTATATATGACCTCACAGCGCACAGTGCATGTCAGAGCAAATGAGAATCCTGAGGTCAAAGGAACTGCCCAAGGAGCTCAGAGACAGAATTGTGGCAAGGCACAGATCTGGCCAAGGTCACAAAAGAATTTCTGCAGCCCTCAAGGTTCCTAAGAGCACAGTGGCCTCCATATTCCTTAAATGGAAGAAGTTTAGGATGACCAGAACTCTACCTAGATCTCACTGTCCAGCCAAACTGAGCAATCGTGGGAGAAGAGCCTTGGTGAGAGAGGTAAAAAAGAACCCAAAGATCACTGTGGCTGAGCTCCAGAGACGCAGTAGGGAGATGGGAGAAAGTTCCACAAAGTCAACTATCACTGCAGCCCTCCACCAGTCGGGGCTTTATGGCAGAGTGGCCCAAAGGAAGCCTCTCCTCAGTGCAAGACATATGAAAGCCCGCATAGAGTTTGCCAAAAAACACATGAAGGACTCCCAGACTATGAGAAATAAGATTCTCTGGTCTGATGAGACGAAGATTGAACTTTTTTGCGTTAATTCTAATCGGTATGTGTGGAGAAAACCAGGCACTGCTCACCTGCCCAATACAATCCCAACAGTGAAACGTGGTGGCAGCATCATGCTATGGGGGACAGGATGACTGGTTACAATTGAAGGAAAGTTGAATGTGGCCAAGTACAGAGATATCCTGGAAGAAAACCTCTTCCAGAGTGCTCTGGACCTCAGATTAGGCCGAAGGTTCACCTTCCAACAAGACAATGACCCTAAGCACACAGCTAAAATAACAAATGAGTGGCTTTGGAACAACTCTGTGACCATTCTTAACTGGCCCAGCCAGAGCCCTGACCTCAACCCAATTGAGCATCTCTGGAGAGATCTGAAAATAGCTGTCCACCAACGTTCACCATCCAACCTGATGGAACTGGAGAGGATCTGCAAGGAAGAATGGCAGAGGATCCCCAAATCCAGATGTGAAAAACTTGTTGCATCATTCCCAAGAAGACTCATGGCTGTACTAGCTCAAAAGGAAGGGGCTTCTACTCAATACTGAGCAAAGGGTCTGAATACTTATGACCATGTGATATTTCAGTTTTTCTTTTTTAATAAATTTGCAAAAATATCTACATTTGTTTTTTTACTGTCAAGATGGGGTGCTGAGTGTACACTAATGAGAAATAAGATTAACTTTTTTGATTTTAGCAAATGGCTGCAATGAAACAAAGAGTGAAAAATTTAAAGGGGTCTGAATACTTTCCGTACCCACTGTACAAATTTTAATGACTTTTTATTAAATTTTATTGTGGAGACCAACTAACCAAAAACAGCAATTCTGGCATCGTGTATGCTTTTTCAACATTCACTGTGTAGAATAAATAACATGATACCTTAATAGTTCAGAATTTTACAGATAGTGTGATACCAGTTATGTTTTTTTTTTACTTTTTATAAGTTTCCTACTTAAGAAACAGGAATATGTTTTGTTTTTTTTAAAGGGAGTCTGTCAGCAGTAAATTAGTTATAAAAGTGATCCAGTTTCCAAATATGCCTTAGTTATTCAGCTTTGGAGACACCTTTTCATGTAAATTGCTGTTTTATTCATATGCGAATGAGAAAAGTGTTTAACCTGGGAATCTAAAACTGAGACCAAAGTCTAGGCAAGGTAAGACATTTTCACCTCATTTGCATATGAAAAAGCATTGGATAACAGGAAAATTGGGATTAAAAGCTAAATAAGAATTTTTGTATTGTAGTGTATTGGACCTGCAATCAAAAGATTGCAGGTTCAAGCCCACCCAGGGAGGATAATAAAATAGTTAGAAAATAAAAAAAAAAGAAAATTTTTAAATATATAAAAATTCAAATCACCCCCCTTTTCCCTAGTTTTGAAATAAAAGTAAATAAACAAAAACAAACAAACATATTATACACCCCTGTGTCCAAAAACGCCGGTCTACTAACAGATAAACATATTTTTTCCATTCTGCAAACACCATAAAGGGAAAAAAAAATTAAAAGAGCCAAAGCGACATTTTTTCGATGTTTCGCCTCCCATATAAATTTGAATAAAAAGGGATCAATACATTAGACATTCCCCAAGATGGTATAACTAAAAATAACTACAAATGCATCTCAATAAATCAGAATATCTTTGAAACGTTCATTCATTTCAGTAATTCAGTAATACAATCCATAATCAGCGTCTTCCATGATTGTGTGTCCTACTGAACCAGACTGAGGGACCATTTAAAGGCTTAGGAAACCTTGGCAGGTGACACTGAATTTACAATACTGAACTGAACTTACAATATTCTCATTTTCTTAGATTTGGGTTTTCATTACCTGTAATCCATAATCAACATTTACAGAAATAAAACCCTTGAAATAGAACACTCTGTGTAAAGAATCTAGAAAATATAGGAGGTCACTTTTTTAATTTAATTACTTAAATAAATAAATGCTTCAAAGATATTCTAATTTATTGAGATGCACCTGTAAAAAGTACATCTGTCCCCGCAAAAAGGACACCTTATGTGTAGGGAATAAACAAATTATGGGTGTCAGAATATTGTTACAGCAATAATTTTTTTTTTTTTTTTGTGAAGTATTGAATTTTTTTAGGGGGTTAAAATGTAAAAAAAAAAAAAAACTATATAAATTTGGTATCTCTTGACTCATACCAACCCATAGCACACAGGTGACATGTCATTTTGGCTGCACAATGAACGGCGTAAAAACAAAGTTCGTAAGAAAGTTGCACAATCGCAGTTTTTCTCCAATTCCACCCCATTCTGAATTTTTTGTGAATGGCTAAATAAAAAAGTTATGGCGTTTGGAAGGCGGGGAGTCAAAAGTGAAAATTGAAAAATATCTGTGGCAGGAAGGAGTTAAACTGTGGGTGCACCAGGAGGGGGACTTTATACTGTGGGGGCAGTTGGAGGAGAACATTAAACTATAGCTTATAAGAAAATTGGGATTCAAAGCTAAATAAGAAAATGGCACAAATGCAGATTATTTTCTAATTCCACCCCATGCTGTTTTTTTTTTTTTTTTTTACAGCACATTGTACAAACTGTTCAATTATACCATTAAATGATGCAATTACAATTTGTTCTGGGAAAACTAAGTCCTCATATGTCTCTGTGAAGAGAAAAATCACAAAATTATGGATTTGGAAGGCGAGTAAAAAGTAAAAAATAATGTAAAAATAAAAAATGGCTGCGACGGGAGAGGGTTAAAAGGTATTGAGAGGTTGCGATCTTTGGAAAAAAACAGAAGTTCATGGCTGAAGGGGGTAACTCTAAAAAGACTCAGGAGGGTAAATAGTGAAAGAGTAACATTGTAACTGCAGGGGATACAGTTACCGTTAAGAGCGGAGAATACTCGATAATTCCTAAGGAGTGGAGGGAGGAGAGGTCAAAGTCTTTATGTTGTAGGAGAGGTTAAATACAGAGGTGAATAGATGGGATTGTCTGGGTAATAAGTGTGCAGTTAAAACAAACATGGTTAAAGCCCATTTGTTTATTGAATTACCGAAAAAGAAAAATCAGTGACATGACTGATTTTTTTTTCTATAAATCATAACACGGTCTCCACGGCAACTAAAGACGTCATACTTGTTATTGCAGGAAAGAGCATCTGCGAGGACATTGCATTTAGCACAGAGTGGAAACTGACAGCCAGGGAAATATAAATAAATTGATTTTTCTTTCTGCAGTTCACTGTGTATAGGAAAATTCTGTCAGCATTCTATTTCACTTTTACATTGCTGGCCTCAAAGTCGCCTATCTACCCTATCCCTGACCCCAAACGTGCATGAAAGCACCCCAACTCTGACACACGTGTACCTATCACAGGAAACAAGTGCATTTTAATGTACAAGTTGTAATAGTTTTTTATGCATTTATTATCTTGGCAATTGCAGATATAGTATATTCAGAGTATGTGAGCATGCAGATATTTTTGTAAAAAATATCTAAAAAATCTATTCCATACATGTGAATATGGTTGTTTATGCACCATATTTCTAACAGCCCCATTCAAATAAAAAGTGCAGCCGCAGAATTTTCTACAACACATCTGCCATATGTAAATATACCTACCCTTAGGCTGGAATCATACATGCAGTTTTTGTTCCCGTTTGTTGGCCAAAGCCAGGAGTGGATCCGAAAAGTATAAAAGGAAAAACTGATTCTTCTCTTATTTTTGTTTCTACTTATGTGCTTAGCATCTATGATTACAGCCTTAGGTAGGCCGTCATACTTCTAACTGTTACTGGTTCTGTCCTGCTGTCCTGGTCAGTGAGAGGTAAGTCCTGGCTACAACTTATCTGCGTCCAGCAAACACAGTTGAGTTGAATACAGTGATGAAGCAGAGAGCCGTCTGCCACCACCTGCTGTATCCACTTCAAACCAGGTGGGATAGGGTTGCATATAGGGGAGGCATAGATAGCCTCTACTTCAAAAATGCAACACTCGAAAATGTCGAGGCTCTATGTGAATTAGCTGTGACGGGCTGGCATGCAGAGCCAGACTGCTCAACTAACACTCCTGGAGGTGAGGCAGCAC
The DNA here is from genome assembly GCA_947044405.1 of Leptodactylus fallax. Lineage (NCBI taxonomy): Eukaryota > Metazoa > Chordata > Amphibia > Anura > Leptodactylidae > Leptodactylus > Leptodactylus fallax. The sequence goes on along the minus strand of CAMRHE010000280.1, from coordinate 1,218,125 downwards.
AACATACTGGATCCACCACACACCTGATTTAAAGCACTCCATTCTAGACTCAACCCTACGTAAATCCTCTGGAACAGAGACAAAGACACAAGAGAAGAACAGCAGAGGAATGGGGCAAGGTGAGTATCAGTGTTTTTTTATGTTTGTTTGATACTGTGGGGACACCAGGAGAAGGACATATTACTGTATGGGCAGCTGGAAGGGGAGATTAAACTGTGGGGGTAGCTGTAGGGGTACATTAAACTGTGGGGGCAACTGGAGAGGAACATTAAACTCTGGGGCAGCTGGAGGGGGGACATTAACCCCTTTCTGACATCCACCGTACTATTACAGACATTGCAAGCCAAGACCTTCCCCCCAAAGTGTAAAATTGCTCCCTGTGGCCGGTCCCCACTGGTGCAGGAAGGCTCCTGCGTAGCGAGATTGCGAGAGCCGTCCTGTTACTATGACAGCCAGAAGCCTACTGGTTCAAGCCCCCTAGGGGGGATAATAAAATAGTTAAAAAAAAAAGTTTTTAAAACTATAAAAAACTAAAAATTCAAATCACCCCTCTTTCCCTAGATTTGAAATAAAAGTAAAACAACACAAACAAACAAACATATTATACATCCCTGTGTCCAAAAACACCCGGTCTACAAACATATAAACGTATTTTTCCCAAAACACCAATGTTTCACCTCCCATATAAATTTGAATAAAAAGTGATCAATACAATAGACATTCTCCAAAATGGTATAATTAAAAAGTAAATCTGGCCCTGCAAAACAAAAGAAGCCTTAAGTATCCCTGTACACAGAAATATAAAAGATTTATGGGTGTCAGAATATGGCAACTCCAAAAATTTTTTTTTGTGAAGTTCTGGATTTTTTAAAGGGGTTAAAACATAAAAAAAAAAAATATGTAAATTTGGTATCTCTGGAATCGTACCGACCCATACAATACAAGTGAAATGTCACCTTTGGCCGCACAGTGAACGGCGCAAAAACAAATTCTGTAAGAAAGTTGCACAAACTCAAATTTTCTCCAATTCCACCCCATTCTGAGTTTACTGTGAATGGAAAAATAAGAAGTTATGGCGATTGGAAGACGGGGGAGACAAAAGCGAAAATTTAAAAATGTGGCAGAAAGGAGTTAAACTGTGGGCGCACCAGGAGAGGGACTTTATACTGTGGGGGCAACTGGAAGGGGATTTTATATTGTAGGGCAGCTGGAGGGGGGCATTAAACTGTGGAGGCAACTAGAGGAGGACTTTATATTGTGGGGACAGCTGGATGGGGACATTAAACTGTGGGTGCACCAGGAGAGGAATTTTTTACTGTGGGGACAACTGGATGGGGACATTAAACTGTGGGTGTATTAGGAGAGGGGCTTTATACTGTGGGGGCAGCTGGAGGGTACAATAAACTGCTGGGCAGCTGGAGGGAGACATTATACTGTACTATACAAGCCCATGTCAGGGTAATTGTAGGGTCATTATACTGGGTGATGGCACAAAGAGAAATGGATGGGAATGGGCAGAGTCAGATTGAAAGTGGGTGGTGCTAAAATCGCCACTGTGTGCTAAGCGCACCGCACACTCTGTCCTTCTTTTAGTCCTATGACAGTTGGAAGGTTTGCCTTAAACGTTATATGAATGTCGGTTGAACCCATCAATTTTTCTGTGATTGGCCAACCATCAAATGTGTATTGGGTGTTTTCTGACTTTCACCAATGGCAAATGTTGGTGTAAAGAAGGGTCAGACATGTTAGACATTCTCAGGGGAGATAAGCTGATGCCAGAGGTGTCTGTCCGCGTCTTCCCCCGCTTTTTTTATTATTATTGCAAGTACACTTGACAAAGCATGTATGTGTATGGAGGATCAGGAGAAAAAGTTATCTAAAGTGTACGGTCAACTTTAGTCTTTCATTGACAAAAATATGAAGACCTCATCCTCATAAAAACTTGTTGATTTAAACAATAGATAATTTTCTGATGGCACATTCCCCTTAAAGAATCTTCTTATTTTATTGAAGAAATAATTGAAACATCAGGAGACATACTATACTATCCACCTATTTTAATAAAAGTGCTATTGTTGTTCCAGAATTCTGCCTTTTTCCATTCTTCTACCAGTTATGCCAATTTGTTCAAAAAACAAACAGAGATGGCCAAATTATTATAATTGGGGTAAATCATAGTTGAAAGATGAGCCAAAATAATGTGAATAATTGCTATTAATTTTGGCACATCTTACACCAGGGCAACCATCTTAATATACTGGCCCTCTAAACTCGTCAAACCTTCTACTACTAACCACACCAAGAACCCACCATTTCACCTTAAAAGGGTTATCCACTATCTAATATATATTCCAACAGCTGGCACCCCTGCAGATCAGCTGTTATAGGAGCCACACTGCTCACTCTCTATACAAAGTGTAGTGGCAGGTTTAGGTACTGCAGGCTGTTCCATAGACTCCAATGGAACAGTACTGCAATGCCTAAACCCGCCACTACAAACTATACGCCAAGAGAAAATCACAGTTCTCAACAAGTAAACTTTATGGGCAGGGGTGAACCTAGCCTCTCTGCTGCCTGAGGGGAACTATAGAAAGGCACCCCCCCCCCCAAAAAAAAAAAACACCCAATTTGGCGATCTTTGGTTGTGTGATCGGGCCCCCCTAATTAAAATAGTAGGACATGCCACCTATTTGCAAATCAAAAAAAATCCCCTTTACTGGCTCCCACACTGTATAACACTCCCTTTACTCATCCACACATTATATTGTCTCCCTTTACTGCTCACCACACAGTATAACACCCCCTTTACTAGCCCCAACACATAATAATAATAATAGTCCTTTAATAGTCCCACAATGGGGAAATTCAGTGTGTTACAGCAGCAAAGATAAGCAGATACAAATACAAATACAACATGTACAGGAATGTTCCAAGGTGAGAGGCATTACAATAATAGCAGACAGACAGATAGGATGTAGCAGAGGGGGGGGGGGGGATTTAACAGGCAGAGAGATATTTCAGTTCTCTGTGTGTAATGATCTCCGCTTAGGTTGGTGTTGGTTGTACAGCCTAACCGCGGTGGGGAGGAAAGACTTCCGATAGCGCTCCTTCTCACACCTAGGGTGGAGCAGTCGGTCACTGACAGTACTGCTCAGCGCGATCACAGTCTCATGCATGGGATGGGACTTCTTCTTCTGCATGGAGCTCACCACGGACAGTATCCTTTTGTCACCCACCACCTGCACTGGGTCCAGTGGGCTCCCCAGGACAGAGCTGGCCCTTCTAATCAGCTTGTTGAGTCTATTCCTATCCCTGGTTGATATACTGCTCCCCCAGCAGGCCACTCCAAAGAAGATGGCTGATGCCACTACCGAGTTGAAGAAAGTTCTAAGAAGTGCCCCCCGGATTCCAAAGGCTCTCAGCTTCCTAAGCAGGTAGAGCCTGCTGTGGCCCTTCCTGTACAGGGCCTCCATATGATCTGCCCAGTCCAACTTATTATTAAGGAGCAAACCCAGGTACTTATAGGTGTTCACAATCTCGATGCCCGTCCCCAGGATGTCCACTGGTTTAGGAGGGCTTCTGCCTTTACGGAAGTCCACCACCATCTCCTTGGTCTTCCCCGCGTTAATCTTCAGGTGGTTCCGGTGGCACCAGTCCACAAAATCCTGGTTCAGTTCTCTGTACTCCCTGTCATCATCATCTGTGATGAGGCCTACTATTGCAGAGTCGTCAGAATACTTCTGTAGGTAGCAGCTGGATGAGTTGCACCTAAAATCTGCAGTGTACAGTGTGAAGAGGAAAAGGGCGAGAACTGTACCCTGAGGTGCCCCCCGTATTACAGATCACGATACCTGACACACAGTCTTGGGCTATCATGTATTGAGGCCGATTTGTAGAGGTAGTCTAGGATCCAGTTGGAGAGGTGGTGGTCCACTCCAGCAAGGCCCAGCTTGTCCCTCAATAACCTGGGCTGTATGGTGTTAAAAGTACTGGAGAAGTCAAAGAACATTATTCTCACTGTGTTCCCTGGTTTCTCCAGGTGAGACAGAGCCCTGTGCAGAAGATGGATGATGGCATCATCTACCCCAATGCCCAGCCGATAAGCAAACTGGAGGGGGTCCATAGTGGGGCTCACTAGAGGGCGGAGATGTGTGAGAACCAATCTCTCCAAGATCTTCATCAGGTGGGATGTCAGTGCTACAGGTCTGTAGTCATTGAGGTCCATAGGGTGGGGTTTCTTTGGAACTGGTACCACACAAGAAGATTTCCATAATTCAGGGACTATTTCCTGCCTCAGGCTCATATTATACATATATGTAATTATACCACACAGCTGGTCCCCGCAAGTCTTAATTAGCCTTGCACTGATGTCATCTGGCCCTGCGGCTTTCCTCGCCTTGATCTTTTTCATCTCCTTCCTCACCTGGGCCTGTGTGAAGGTCAGACTGTGGCCAGATAAAGACAGATTTCTGGATTTACTGGTCTGTTGGGAAGTAGCCACATGGGGTGAATGGGGAGAAGTCATTGTGGTGGGGGGAGCTGAAGGACATACTGGGGTGGGAGGAGCTGGTGTGTGATCAAATCTGTTGAAGAATAGGTTTAGTTCATTAAGCCAATTAACATCTGCCTCAATCTGGCAGACAGACTGTTTATGACCCGAAATTGACTTAAGCCCCTCCCAGACCCCCCTTATGTCTTTTCTTTCCATATGACCCCCTTCTATTTTGCCCCCCACCCAGTATATGGCCCACCTTTTTTTTTTCCTCCACACAATATAAGACCCCCTTTATCCTGGCCCCCACACAGTATATGACCCCTTTTTATTTTGGCTTCCACACAGTATTTGGCAAACACACAGTGGTATATTAGATTGGCGGGCATCTGACAGTCTGGACAGTGTGACTTCCCGTAAATGGGGATTGCCTCAGGCAGCGCCTCATGGCATTAACTGGTGGTCACCATTCTTTTTTAATTGACCACTACCTATTGGATTATTGCAGTATGTAACGACCGATAATTTACTCACCCATCCATGCTCCTGTCCATGCTGTCGGATTGCCGCAGATCTAATATTAGAAACTGGACAACCCCATTTAATACACAGAATCTATGTAATTCTACCAATTTTCTAGGAAAAAAAGATTAAAATTGTTTTGTTATCCTATGCCACTTCATGAACTTCCCAACTCCAGGTTACAAGAAAGTAAAAATACCGCAAGATTGGGATAACTGTAGATGAAGTCAACATCAAAATGCAAAACATGATATTATGATGTGTTCCACCTACACTGTCAGAACAGGTAATTGGGATCAAATAATTGGAGAATTTTTTTTTTTTTACAGACATGAAATTAAAAATTTTGACAATTTTTCAGTAAGAGTGAGATTGAATGGTGTATTTGTTCTTGCAGCGGTTAATAGAATTTTTGACGACATTTCATCATGTAAGCCTGAAATGCGTGAGGCCCGTGTTACCTGCCTAGTGCTGATTTTTGCCTCCCTGTACCATGTACATTAATCATGCTACCTGGAGCATGACAGGTAATTAGCAGGTTGTCTTGCTCATGTGACTCAGGTAATTTCAAAGTGCAGGCGAGTAGAATTGAGTCGTGGAATTAGAGCCCCGGTTGCCTATAATTATTACAGTGGATACACTTGCTAAGTACCAGTGTTCTGCTTTTTGAGAACATGTTTTCAAGGTCAAACTGTGCTCTTTCCTTCGGAACTAATCCAGGAAAGAAGGTATTCTTTTCTTATCTTCTAAAACTCTCTTTATAAAATGTTAAGATTATAGTGTAATGTTCAAGACCGGCTGGCTTTACACCAAAAATTCAGTCATCTGGTTCACAAAAATGACATGTTTAAATCCTCTTTTCAGATAGAAAAAGATGCAACAAAGGACAGCAGGAAGCAGATTTCAGAGAGATGTGCTTGAAATAAGGGGTCATGCCCAGAAACTGGAGGGAGCCAGGCTTCATGATGGTAGAAGCAGTTTTAATATCTTACATAAATTACAAATGAACACAGAAAAGATGTTCAAATTTAGCCTATGCAGGGTAAGTGCCTCGGAGAAAGACATTCAGCCGTGTTCCAACAGGAGCAGTCTAAGCATTTGGGCATTACCACAGGGGGCATGTGGCTAGAGGGACTGCAATCTTGGAGGTTAGCCAAAATTGCATATGACAAAACGCGATTCCACACCGTCCTGTCATCTGGTACTTTTTCAGCTGTTTTTGGATAATGACCTACGAATGGTAGAAATTTTAGATGGACTTGTCAAAGGCATGTTAAGAATCCTCTGTCTTCTTTTCTTTCCACTACCCTAGCCTGATAAGGTCATATTGGCTAGTGAAATTTTAATTTTAGCAAGATTTAATAAACATTTTTTAAAAGGGTTTTCTAGACATTTTTTGTTTTCAATACGCTCAAGGTGGCATGGGTTAAAGAAGGACACTCACCTGTCACTAATCTCTGTCTCACTTTGGTTCCACCCAAGTCCCTGATGGTCTTTTCTTCCTGGTGTCAGAAAATGCCTGGAGATACTCCAGCAACCCAATGGATGGAACAGGAGGACAGGAGTTGTAGTTGTAGCAGTGATGTCAAGGGTAGGCCAAAGGCACTCGACCAACTCCTCAAGCCCACCTCCCAGGCCAGTCGCCATTTGAGGGGGTCCTGTGGTCTACCTGATGGTAGTGGCAGTTTTCCTCTGGGGCACTTCCAGTTGGAGAGGGGTCCTCTCCTACCCTGAGCTGTGCGGTGGTGTTCGGAAGGGCCCTGATGCTAAGCGCAGGAACAACTCAGGAAACCGAACCAATAAGAACTTTACTGAGGTAGCAGGTAACACATGCAGCTTCCTGATGGGAGTTGTGGTTAGGAACTCCACTGTGGTGGATAATCCCAGATTTGGGATTAGGAATTCCCAGTATGGGCCTTTTCTTATTCTAAATATATAAAGTCTCTGCCTCGCCCACTCTGGCTATGGGGCTGAATTATATGAAGTCCCAGGAACCCAGATACCTAGAGGTTAATGGCTCCTGGCTGGTAGGTTCAGTAAGCCATGACTTCCTCCAAATTGTCACTCTTTTTCCTCTATGCTCGCAGCAATATCTTCCCTATCTCAGGGCTGTAGCTTAAGCTGATGGGCAGTTGTCTTCACTTCCCTCAGCGGCTGCAGTGCTCACACAGCAGGTGTTGATCTCTTGGCTTCTAGCAGGCACTGGCCCACAGTCTCTGCCCCTTACCCAATGGCCAGTGATTGGCCAGGGATCTACGAGGTCCTCTAAATAAGAGAAGTAACCAGAACACAGTGGAAGGGTCCTATAAGGGGGCGGACATAACAAATGGGATGCTGCAAAACATTACACAATTGAAGGGGCAAACACATATAAAACTATATAATATATATATATATATATATATATATATATATATATATCCACAGTGGCACATGACACGATAAAAACAAAACAAAACATAAGCAGTGTCCTCTGCGATTTACCGGCTTGAACTTCGTGCTGGGAGCGGGACTAGCAGTATAGTTATCTATGTTGCTAGTCGTTTTTGCCTCCCAGCGACATAATGTCCTGTACTGTAATTGATACGGGACAGTATGTCGCTGGGAGGCAAAAACTCCTAGCAACATGGATAACTATACTGCTAGTCCCGCTCCCAGCACGGAGTTCAAGCTGGTAAATCTGACTAACACACGGACCGAGTTTCACAGGTGAAACACAGTCGTGTGCTGCTACCCTAATGGGTCACTTCCCAAGGATAAGCAGTGAACTCCAGGGATGAGAGCAGGAAAAGAGCCAGATAAGTGGAGACAGAGGTATTTTCTCTGATAAAATATGTTACAAAGCTTCTTATATTCACTTGTACTATTTATTCAAGCAAAATTTGTTAAAATTTAGTGACCATTTAAGCAACAAGATATTCTGTTCTACTGGTAGATGTCAAACCTAGGAGCTGTGCCTGTGCACTGTAGCCCCTTAAAGGGGTATTCCCATTAGAACAAGTTACTCCCTTTTTTTTTACAAGATAGGGGTAACTAGCTGATCAGTAAAGGTCACAGAGATCAAGGGTTATTTGTGAATGCATTGGCTGGCTCTGCATAAACACCTACTTCATTCACTTTCATGGGACTGCCGGGGACAGACAAGCACTGAACTCGGCTGTATTCAGCAGTGCCATAGAGCTCCACCAAGCGCTTTATTCAGACAGGAGGACAGGACCCCCGTTCCCATGATCAGCCTGATCCCCAGTGATAAGAAAGTTACCCGCTATCCATGGGAAACTTGTTCTAACTGGAAAACTCCTTTAATTAAAGGGAGTCCCAGGAGATTGGATGACCACAAATAAAATATGACCCATCCTAAGGACAGACCATCAATATTCAAGTACCTAATAAATCCTGCTAGACCTCACACTGTTTTTAATAAGTATTCTTCCCGTGGTAGCATTGTAAGAAAACTGAGTACTTGAAGCATTCCTGGCAGATTATAGCTGATTACTGGGGTCCCAGCAGTGCCCCCTCATGTGATCAGAACTTTTTGCACCTTTTTATAAAGAATTGCCACGCGGGGCTGTCTAGGCTTGAATATGTTTTTATATTGGCCATATACAGTGCTGGCCAAAAGTATTGGCACCCCTGCAATTCTGTCAGATAATACTCGATTTCTTCCAGAAAATGATTGCAATCACAAATGCTTTGGTAATAATATCTTCATTTATTTTGCTTGCAATGAAAAAACACAAAAGAGAATGAAAAAAAAGTCAAATCATTGATCATTTTACACAAAACTCCAAAAATGGGCCAGACAAAAGTATTGACACCCTCAGCCTAATACTTGGTAGCACAACCTTTAGACACAATAACTGCGAACAACCGCTTCCGGTAACCATCAATGAGTTTCTTACAATGCTCTGCTGGAATTTTAGACCATTCTTCTTTGGCAAATTTCTCCAGGTCCCTGACATTTGAAGGGTGCCTTCTCCAAACTGCCATTTTGAGATCTCTCCACAGGTGTTCTATGGGATTCAGGTCTGGACTCATTGCTGGCCACTTTAGAAGTCTCCAGTGCTTTCTCTCAAACCATTTTCTAGTGCTTTTTGAAGTGTGTTTTGGGTCATTGTCCTGCTGGAAGACCCATGACCTCTGAGGGAGACCCAGCTTTCTCACACTGGGCCCTACATTATGCTGCAAAATTTGTTGGTAGTCTTCAGACTTCATAATGCCATGCGCATGGTCAAGCAGTCCAGTGCCAGAGGCAGCAAAGCAACCCCAAAACATCAGGGAACCTCCGCCATGTTTGACTGTAGGGACCTTGTTCTTTTCTTTGAAGGCCTCTTTTTTTTTCCTGTAAAGTCTATGTTGATGCCTTTTCCCAAAAAGCTCTACTTTTGTCTCATCTGACCAGAGAACATTCTTCCAAAAAGTTTTTGGCTTTCTCAGGTAAGTTTTGGCAAACTCCAGCCTGGCTTTTTTATGTCTCTGGGTCAGAAGTGGGGTCTTCCTGGGTATCCTACCATAGAGTCCCTTTTCATTCAGACGCCGACGGATAGTACGGGTTGACACTATTGTATCCTTGGACTGCAGGGCAGCTAGAACTTGTTTGGATGTTAGTCGAGGTTCTTTAGCTACCATCCGCACAATCTTTCGTTGAAATCTCTCGTCAATTTTTCTTTTCCGTCCACATCTAGGGAGGTTAGCCACAGTGCCATGGGCTTTAAACTTCTTGATGACACTGCGCACGGTAGACACAGGAACATTCAGGTCTTTGGAGATGGACTTGTAGCCTTGAGATTGCTCATGCTTCCTCACAATTTTGCTTCTCAAGTCCTCAGACAGTTCTTTGGTCTTCTTTCTTTTCTCCATGCTCAATGTGGTACACACAAGGACACAGGACAGATGTTGAGTCAACTTTAATCCATTTCAACTGGCTGCAAGTGTGATTTAGTTATTGCCACCACCTGTTATGTGCCACAGGTAAGTAACAGGTGCTGTTAATTACACAAATTAGAGAAGCATCACATGATTTTTCAAAGGGTGCCAATACTTTTGTCCACCCCCTTTCTTATGTTTGGTGTGGAATTATATCCAATTTGGCTTTTTGACAATTCTTTTTGTGGTTTTCCATTGAAGTCAAATTAAATGAAGATATTATTACCAAAGCATTTGTGATTGCAATCATTTTCTGGAAGAAATTGAGTATTATCTGACAGAATTTCAGGGGTGCCAATACTTTTGGCCATCACTGTATGGCCATGCCAATGCAAATACACTCATTTTCTAATTTCTTTATATTACAGGAGTTGTCCAGGATTTGGAACAACCTCATGGGAGGCTGGGGTAGGTGTAAAAGGGAAAAAAATATACTATCCCAGGTGCTCCATTGTCCAGTCTCCTTTCTTTGCCGTGCCGAGGTTTGCTGCACTGGAAGCCATGAGACCCAAATGATGGTTGAGACTAAAAAATGGCCTGAAGAAGGACCGGTGACATCACTCATATACATCACCAGTTCCTTACCAACGATCGCTGAGGCCACTGCTTGGAAATGTGAGCCTCTCTGCTTCTGGCCTATTGAGTGCTGGCACGTGAGGGAATGGGGACTGGGACTGGACAACGGAGTCCTGGGGATAAGCGAATATGTCTCTTTCTTTTACACCCACTTTGGCCGACTTAGAGGTTGCTCCAAATCCTGTACAACCCCTTTAAGTGCTTCTTGCATCATTATAAATAGCCCCATGCATCATTATTATTATTATTACTATTAGAGCACCATTAATTCCATGGTGCTGTACATTATTATATTAATTCCATGGTGCTTTACATTATTATATTAATTCCATGGTGCTGTACATTATTATATTAATTCCATGGTGCTTTACATTATTATATTAATTCCATGGTGCTGTACATTATTATATTAATTCCATGGTGCTGTACATTATTATATTAATTCTATGGTGCTGTACATTATTATATTAATTCCATGGTGCTGTACATTATTATATTAATTCCATGGTGCTGTACATTATTATATTAATTCCATGGTGCTGTACATTATTATATTAATTCCATGGTGCTGTACATTATTATATTAATTCTATGGTGCTGTACATTATTATATTAATTTCATGGTGCTGTACATTATTATATTCATTCCCTGGTTATGTACATTACTATATTAATTCCATGGTGCTTTACATTATTATATTAATTCCATGGTGATGTACATTATTATATTAATTTCATGGTGCTATACATTATTATATTAATTCCATGGTGCTGTACATTATTATATTAATTCCATGGTGCGGGACATTATTATATTAATTCCATGGTGCTGTACATTATTATATTAATTCCATGGTGCTATACATTATTATATTAATTCCATGGTGCTGTACATTATTATATTAATTCCATGGTGATGTACATTACTATATTAATTTCATGGTGCTTTACATTATTATATTAATTCCATGGTGATGTACATTACTATATTAATTTCATGGTGCTTTACATTATTATATTAATTCCATGGTGATGTACATTACTATATTAATTTCATGGTGCTGTACATTATTATATTCATTCCCTGGTGCTGTACATTTTAGGGTATGCACACAATACATAAAATACTGTACGTAATATATAAAAGTACAATACTAACAGTGACCAACTGGAACAGTGGGATAGAGGGCCCTGTCCGCAAGAGCTTACAGTCTATGAAGGAGAGGCGATAGAGACAGTAAGTTCAAGGTGTCAGCTGATCATGCATTGCCTCCCCTCCCCAATACGACTCCATACAGTAGTCACAAGACCTCCCAGTTTTCAGTATCACGCCATTCTTTTACTGTTACACATGATGTGATTTTGATTCCCATTAAATACCTGTAAATCTTGCCTAACCTCCACATTTTGTAATACACTGTTAAACAATGTGCTGCAGACTTTACTGCTGCTTGGTGGTTGCCTGAAGGTAGCTTATAGAATATAAGCCGCTATACTTTAGAAATGCTGTATGAGCACATTGGCTGCACCTTTCCTCCCGCTTCCCTTTATAGCCTCACATCCTTCCATTGTGTCTGAGGAGCTGAGAACTCAAGCCATTAACCTTGAGGTTTCTCAGTGCTCCGGAGCACTGCCCTGCTGGGATAAAAGCTTTGCTCTGAAGCACTGCCGGCGGGCGATAATTCTAACCTTCCATGTTGTGATCAGCTGACACCTCGCAGCTGAAAAGCTGAATTACTTATGCTATAAGGGACTTTAAAGACATGGTAGCTTCAAAACCCTACACATTTCAGTTTTTCAACCTTATAACCTTTCCACAGTTTACTTACTATGTTTATTATCACTCAACAACCAATATACACAATGTATGTATAATAATGAAAAGCTACATCAGATAGGAACTGGTATAAATTTCCATTACAACTAATGCCAGAAAACTGGCTTGAGTCATAATGAATCTGTCGGGACAAGGTGTCTCCTCTCTGGCATTGGCACAGTGTGGTGAGAGACTCATGGATTGAGGCTTGTGGCGCACGGGTCAAGAAAGGGCTTTGTGCCAAAAGTACACCACAATATCATCGGAAAACTGGCACAGAGGGATTGATGAGTCCCTCCTCTGACTACACATCCCATTCATTGATCTATGCTTCTCAGTAAAATCTACAAAAATGAACACAAGGTTCTTAGCATACATTTTTATCAAGGTTGTATAAGCCCATTAACCATCTCCTTTGCATAGTGGGTCCCTACTCTATTGGGTGTGGCACCACATGGAGACTGTTATCACACCACAGCACCCACTGGGGAGTAACCCAGCAGCCCAACAGTACCCTTCCTACCAGGCCTTCCATGTTCTCAGGCTCTGGGCCACACCACTGCACAAGAACAGCACCACAGCAATGGCAGCCATCACACAGCAGTACAGCACTGCAGCACTGCAATATGTAAACAGGTCTCAAAAAGTTCACTTTACCATATGGTTTCAGTCAAAGCTAAGTCTCTTCTGCAGTCTCCTGATAATTAAAAATACCTGATCCGAAGTAAAAAAAATAAATATAAATGAGGGGACAGTTTACCCAAATCAGACAACAATCTTGCTGGGTGCGTCGCTGGCTGCAGGGGTGCTGTTGAGCTGCTGGGTTGCTTCACCTATGGACACTGTGCTGTAGTGGTGGCGGTTGGCCTGTGGTTTTGCAACCATTAGTGTAGAGACCCACCATACAGAGGTTGCCGTGAAGTGGGTAGTGGGCTTATACACCATGATCAAAACCTCAAGTTCATTTTTGTAGATTTTTCTGATAAGCTTAGATCAATGTGTAATACTGGGATCCATGTCTTTTTTTCCTTAAATGTGGTATTTCTTAAAAGGGGTATCCAGCTTCAAAAAATTATGTGCATATACATCCTCAGCAGTGCTAAATATTCACTGTTTCCTTGACCCACCTTTACTTGGCTTTATTTACTTGTTGTTCCTTGTATCACTGTTATTTGCATGCAGTGAATCTGTGGACAAACTACATTTCCCATGATTCATCTTGCTGCTCCCCTCTCTGTGTAGCCCTCCCTTCTATAATCTCACTGGCAATTAAATCACAGGTAATAAATCACTCCACCATCTGAGGTCACATGTTGCTGTGATGTTTCGTTTGCAAGCTCACTCCCCCCCTTCATGAGCACCAAACACAGAGAGTAAGAGCAGGGAGATGAATCAGGGGAAATGTAGTTTGTCCACAGATTCACTGCATGTAAATAACAGTGATACAAGGAGCAGCAAGTAAAATAAAGCCAAACAAAGGGTGCACAAGGGAACAGTGAGTATTTAACACTGTTGTGGATGTATTTACAGATAATTTTTAGATGTTTCATAATCCCTTTAAGTTGCTTGTGTGCTTTGGGTTATTGCCTTATTTCCATGTCTTCAACATAAAGTCACAGACTACTGCGCCTACATTCTCATGTAAAATGTTTTGATGTGCTTTAAAATTCATATCACAAGGCATTATGGGAAAAGGAGCAGGAAAGCTCATACGCCCTCTGCTGAATGTAACAGATCCTCAATTTGCTTTTTGACTCACCGAGTCTTGAGATAGCAAATGGGATCTGTTACATCCAGCAGAGGGCGCTTGAGCTCCCCAGCTCCTTTCCCATAATGCCTTGTGATATGTAGATTCTTAGTAGAGGGCGAAAGGCAATTCAAAACTCTACACACCTTCACTGGTGCTCTCCTCAATGTGAGAGATTCTTGTCCCTAACCCACTCATTGCCTCCCACAAAGCCATCCAGTCCACTTTGCTCTGCATTGATGAGGGACAAAAATCCAGAAACGGCGCTGTATGCAGATAAGTGAAATTGGCTTGGCTAAAATCCCATTTGCTGTCTCAAGACTCGGTGAGTCAAAAAGCAAATTGAGGATCTGTTACATCCAACAGAGGGCGTATGAGCTTTCCTGCTCCTTTTCCCATAATGCCTTGTGATATGTAGATGCTTAGTAGAGGGCAAAAGGCAATTCAAAACTCTACACACCTTCATTGGTGCTCTCCTCAATGTGAGAGATTCCTGTGTTTAAAATTCATAGTTTTTTTAGTGATTATAAGACAGCTAGGCCCTGAAGCAGCAAAGCAGCCCCAAACCAGGACATCCAGGTGCAGAGTCGGGTCAACCAGTATCCTTCCTTCCTGTGCCCCATCTTCTTAATCACACTACAGGGGCCTCAATTATCTTGTAGCATCTTGCTGTTTCCTGAGGTCTGCTGCTGTGTAGGCAAATATCCCTGGCTCACAGAGCTAAGAGGACCCTAGTTCAAGGCCAGTAAGCAGGCTACTGACAGGATCCAATGACAGAAACAAGCAAATATATGTCAGGTACTATTTGGTGGTAGCTGTATAGTGGGCCTCCAGAGTGAATTTTACTGCTGGGCCTTAGGCACCCCTGTTCGACACTGGTGTCCTTCCATAAACACCATTCTTGTTCAGAGTTTTTGTATTAGTAGACACATGAACACAGGTCATACAGACTTCTATAGACCTTATGATTTTTACTCTTTTTCATGTCTTTCAGGAATGCCCATTGTGTTGTTAGAGTAATTTTAACAGCATGCCCAATCTTAGGGAGAGTAGCAACAGTCCTAAACTTTCTTCATGTCTACATAGTTTGCGGAATTGTTGTACACTTGGATCTTTAGCAGTGCTTGTGTAGACTTTTCTAGCTTTCTGAAATTTATTTGCATGAACACAGTTTACACTAATCAAACTTTATTGAAAAAAAAAAGATTTGTCAGTAACCAGGCTTTGTGTGCCTTTGTTTAATGGGCAAAGCACATGTAAAACCCTCATGTAACGTCTCTGCCTGTTTGGGTCTCTGTGCCATCCTCCGCTTGCATGCTGCTTGCGCAGGAGGCGTGTTCAGTTTGATTCCTTGTTTAAGGTTCTTGATGCTCAGTCTGAACACTGCATATGTAATTGAATAGTATAATGTTGTACCGTGTTAGCCATTGAGAGTAGTGAAAGAGTGAAGAAATCAGGCGATACCTTTTAGAGGCTAACTGAGTATATTTATAAGTAAGCTTTCAGGAGTACTAGCTCCCTTCATCAGACATGGTGTGATACAATAACTGAAAATTCACAGATTTTTATACACATGGTCTTCAAAGCATTTTAGAGTCCTTAAAAAAAGCCAAAACAAAATGCAATCTAAGTAGAGAAGTTATTTACAACAGGTCAAAAAACAATCTGGAAAGTTGTGGTGCGTGACAGAGGGATCTGTTATCTGTTTGCTATCAGGAGGTGATTTGTGACCCTCACAGGTCATACATAGTGTGACATGAAGCTGGCATGAATATTAAGTCCAAATTGCAGAGTTTGAAATTTTTCCATAAACTTGTATTCTGATTCTTTCCTTTTTTCCTGCGTCTTAAAATGTCCCATTAAAACCACAACCCGCAAATCTTCAATAGAGTGGTTTTCTCCGGAGAAATGTGCGGCCACTGGGAGATCGGTTCTGTTGTTATTAATGCTGGATCTATGTGAGTTCATTCGTTGACTGAGTCTCTGCCCTGTTTCCCCCACATAGAGGCCTGTGGTGGGACATTGCACACACATTATGAGGTACACCACATTGGAAGACCTGCAGGAGAATGTCCCCCTAATTCTGTGCATCTGTTGTGACTGTGGGATAGGTACACTGTCAGCGGTGTGGATGTGCTTGCAGGTCATGCACCTTTTGTGTAGGCAAGGTGAGGTGCCATTTTCAGTTGGGGCCTTCAGGGCACTCCGGAGGATAATACGCCTCAGGTTTGGTGGTTGTCGAAAGGAAAGGAGAGGGGGGACTGGAAATATGTCCTTGAGTCTGTTGTCCCTATGTAGCACAGGTTGGAGCTCCTTGGCAATCCTTCGTAGGATCTCCAGCTGTGGGTTGTCGGTGACTACTAGGGGCACTCGGGCTTCTTTCCGGGTCTCTCTATATGTGAGCAGACTGTCTCTGTTAATGGCTGCCGCTTTGTTTAATTGATTGTCTGTTACTTTTGGTTTGTATCCCAATCTGAGAAATTTCGTCCTCAGATCCAGGAGGTGCTTGTCCAGGTCTGTTTTGTCAGAGCAAATACGATTGTATCGTATAGCCTGGCTGTAGATGATAGATTGTCTTGTGTGCTTGGGGTGGAAGCTGTCGTTTCTCAGGTAGGCCGTTCTGTCTGTGGGTTTGTGGTATATTGATGTGAGTAACCGGTGGTCCTTGATGTATATTGTGGTATCCAGAAAGTGAATTTCACTCCCTGAATAGCTAAGTTTAAGGTTGATGGTCGGGTGAAAGTCATTGAAGTCATTATGGAATTGAAGTAGGGCCTCCTCACCTGCACTCCAGATGACAAGGATATCATCGATATAACGAAGGTAAATCATAGGTTTGGTGGTGCATGTTGATAAATATGCTCCTTCCAGTTCTGCCATAAAGAGATTTGCATACTGGGGTGCACATCTGGTCCCCATTGAAGTTCCCATTCGCTGTAGATATAGATCCTCTCCAAAGGTAAAATGGTTGTGGCTGAGGATGAATTGTATGAGCTGCGTTACTGGTTCTGTTGGGAGGTTTTGTTTTGCCAGGTGTACCCGACATGCTGCAACTCCATCCTTGTGAGGAATGTTGGTATACAGGGATTCCACATCCATGGTGGCCAAAATGGTACCCTCAGGTAGAGGGCCCAGGGCATTCAGTTTGTTAAGAAGGTCAGTGGTGTCCTGGATATAGCTTGGAGTATCCCTGACAAGGGGTTTTAGGAGATTTTCCACCCAACCTGAGATGTTTTCTGTCAGTGTCCCAATGCCAGAAATGATAGGCCTCCCAGGGTTGCCATCTTTGTAATTGAATGTCAGCCACACCCGTCTCCTGCACCTTGCTTTTCTCTGCTCCTCTAACAGTTAATCTTAGCCTTGCCTGTGTGATTGACAGCCTGTCTACCAATCCAGTCTGGGGCAGGTCCTGGACTTGCTATAAAAAGGTCATCAGTTCACACAGGGTTGCTGGATATTGAGATTCTGTCTTGTGACTTGTCCCTGCTAGCTCCTTTTCTGCTATTTCCTGTATTCCTATTCCTGACCTCTGGCTTTGTCTGTGACTATTCTGTTGGATTGTGATTCTGCACTGCATTGCTCTTCTGTTACCGACCCCTTGGCTAGCTGACCTCCCTTTTGTTGTTTGTCCTGTCTGCGTTCTGTGTTGTCACTTATTCAGAGTAGGGACCGACTCCAAGTTGTCGGCTGTCACCTAGGACAGTTAGGCAAGAGGCAGGCCAGTGGGGGGGTTCAGCTTTAGGGATCACTGTCTTGTTGTGCCCCTCCCCGCCAGGGTTCTGCAGCAGCTACTGGGGAATTGCCCAACTGGCAATTCCGTTACACCTCACCTTTAATATCATTTCTAACTGAGCATCTTTCTCCAATTAGCTCATGGAGATGTCATTAATACAGAGGTTCACTAACTTTTTTCTCCCTGAACTGTGGGTGTTGACTTATTGGGAGGAATTTATCATTTATTGAATTTTTAACATCACTTTTGCTGTAATTTGTGCCACATTTATGAAATAGTGCTCTACTTTCTATGCTAACCTCTTAAGTGTACA